>CM033643.1:99093125-99738067 GCA_019512145.1 Engystomops pustulosus
TCCCCCCCCCCCCCCCTGATACAAGTCCTGCCCGCTTCTGCTTGTCAGCGGTTCTTTGCACTGTGGACAGGTGGGACTTTTATTGACTTGTACAGTTATGATAAGAGAAGTTCCTGAGAAAATCCTGTTCCTGCTCTCAAAACACATGTACACAAGAGCCATTGCAGGACCTTTCATGGTACTCCAATGGTCCTGAAACTGCTGATTGAAAGCAAGCAGAAGGGATGCATCGTTCTTTTCCTGTCAATCTTGATTCTAGTGCCATGTGTAGGAAGAGAATCACAAACTTGTAGGGGCTATAATATTCATACACCCCAGGGCCCGTGGCTGTCTTAATCGGCCGTGTCCCTAAGTTCCCTGTGTGAAAGGAGTGGTGTTGTGCATGGATGGCCACTGTTCATTTTTTCTGAATCTTCTCTACATTTGCAAGTGTGTTATTTGATGTTCATTACTTTAAACTGTTTTACAGGACCAACTCAGAAAATGAACCTTTTCCAGGCCATACAAAGTGCATTGGATAATACACTATCAAAGGATCCAACGGCAGGTATAATATAGACAAAATACTACTTATGTTTATCGGTGTGTGCAGAAATATAAATATATACAGTGAAGGAAATAATTATTTGATCCCTGGCTGATTTTTTTTTTTAAGGTTTGCCCACTTACAAAGACATGAACAGTCTCTAATTTTAAGGGTTAGTTAATTTTAACATTGAGAGATTGACTATAAAAAAAAAAAATCCAGAAAAATGTATTTGCAATTTGCAGAGAGAAATAAGTAATTGTTTGATTTATTTGATTCCTTCTATTTCTATTGCTATACTGTTGAACACCACTATGCTAGGGTTATGGAACACATTTTTCAAAAATATTGCAAACTGCTGTACGTGCAGTTTGCCTGTGAAGTGTGCAGAGTGGGCCAGATTCATGTAAAGTGGCTCACGGTTTTCATTAATCTGGCACCCCCTGAACTGCTTGGGAAGTGTGCAACTTTAACATAGAACATGCAAAACAATTCTGTCGAGTTGCTGTATTAAAGAGGGTGCATGGTCTGACTCTGCACTGGAATGCCCCTTTAGGTGCAGAAATTTGTGGCTTAGCAGACATAGTGCATCCGTGACACAATACTGGCACAAACCCTTTCTGCATTCGGACATTCCTGAATGTCCTGTTAAGGTAGGGGGTATATGAAGAGGGCTCAGGGGCTGAGCAAGGGAACAAAGGATTGGGTCAAAAAGCACATTAAGAATATAAAGTGGCCTAGCCAGTCTCCAGACCTTAATGCCATAGAAAACTAATAGAGGGAGCTTACAGGGGTATTCCTGTAAGTTCCATGAACAGCTGATACAAAAACCCCATAATGCTATAAATAAAATAACACAACAAAACTCAGTGTAATAAGGCACAAAGGAGCTTAAATAGTTTGATTTTATGATTCACAAAATGTTATAGAGGTGGAGTTATCACCAAAATTGCCGCCTGTGGAAACTACAAGTCTCATGATCCTTTAATTCTTAGTAACTCCTCCTCCATCTTATGGTCTGCTCCCACTGATGATGTAGCAGACTGTCCTGCTCTGTTACCATAGTAATGATGTGTAACTGCCATCACTGCACATTACCTCACTGAGATGACGTCTCAACGCAACACTGGCCATACTGGATGCACTGCAACCAATGGTCTACAGCCAAACATAGTGATGATCACATGTCCTGCCCAGGCAGGTGTGGGACATGTGACCAGTGGCCATGTTCTTACCTTTGTCTCCTCCACAGGGACTGATTAAAGGCCCAATAGCATTTTAATTCTCCATTACAGTGTATGTCAACAACCTTTTTCTGCTGAGGGGAGTAAAATTTTAAATAACTAATTACATATTGGCTTATATTTTAAGGACCTATTTGCAAATGAGTTATGTTTATTCCTGGAATACATCTTTAAGCTTCGAGTTACAAAGAAACAGCCTTAATCTTAATGATTTAGAGATGATCTGCAAAGAGTAGTGGACCAAAATTCCTCCTGACATGTGCACAAACCTCATCATCAACTACAAATACTTATTTCTCAGTGCAAAATGCAAATAAATTTATATAATTTATACAATGTGATTTTTTTTTTTAAATTCTATTTCTGAATGTTAAAATTAAGCTATCTTAAAATTAGAGACTGTTGATTTCTTTGGGCAAACATTAAAAATCAGCCAGGGATCA
Source organism: Engystomops pustulosus (assembly GCA_019512145.1). Classification (NCBI taxonomy): domain Eukaryota; kingdom Metazoa; phylum Chordata; class Amphibia; order Anura; family Leptodactylidae; genus Engystomops; species Engystomops pustulosus. The sequence goes on from CM033643.1 coordinate 99,095,339, forward strand.
ATAGTATTTCCTTCACTGTATGGGTATATCAAATTTTGGAGTACTTACAAGGTAATATGGAATATTAATATGTATTAGCAGCATGTATCAAAGAAGCTTATTGGGTTCTAACAGGTGCCAAGATACAAAGTATGGAGACTATGGTTAGGACAGCAGCTGCCGTTTTCACTGTTACTGTTGCAGGGTTTGGTGAATACTTGCAGACATCAGTCATGTATCACCTTAGGCCCCTTCTACACTCGCAAGTGTGACGCGGTGAGATCTGAATCTAGTTCAGGAGATCTAGTGATGTCTCTGGATGTAGGACCATCAATTACAATGAAGGGGCTTTCTGAGGAAAAAAGCTTGACATCAGTGTTAAAATCTCTGCCTCCTTGACTTTATACAATCAATTTACATCTCACTTGAAAGTTGATAGTGTGGTGGCTAGAAGTTAAATTACAGTTTAAAATTGTAGTTTAAAAATTCAATTCAACAAGCAAAAAACAAGCTATTATGACAGAAAAAAAAGTGGTGGCTTTTGAAAGGTTGAGGGGAAAAAATGCATCTGAACACTTGTCAATGCCCCAAGCTCCCATCCCAGCTGCTAACTACTTTACTGGCGATAAATCTGGCAGCTACATTTCTGGGAAACCTCTTCTGTGTGTGGGTGAGAATTATCCGGTAAAACATAAACGCCATTTGGAAACTCTACCATGAGAAATGAGAGAATTAAGTTTATTTTTTTAAATGTTCTCAACATACGAGGGGGCAGGCTGGCTGTATACCACTTGGGGCTGGCTGTATACTACACCCTTGGCTTATACTCGAGTCAATAGGTTTTTCCCGTTTTTGGTGTTAAAATTAGGGGTCTCGGCTTATACTTGTGTATATACGGTAAGTGACGGACACCCTTCCTGTACTCCTTTGCGCATTGTTGATAGAAGGGATTTCTCAATCCTAGGTGTAAGACGCGTTAGTACCGTGTTGCCTAACCCTTGTTACTACTTTTACTTTAACTGTATTGCCCTTCTGACTCCACTTGACAAGGATGGTTATTGGTATATGTATAAATTGGGAAGGGGGTTTTAAATACATTTTCTTGCCATTCATTGTGTTGTAGAAAGTAGGTCTAGGATTTTCAAGGTTTTTAAAGTCAGTTGTCTACTTTACCTCAGATTTTTGTAATGTGTGGGAGCTGGCCTCATTTTTCAGTTTATATAATGAAAGCTGAGCTCTTATTGGTTTTCATGGTCAATTGGTCAGTTTTGCTCTCAGTTTTGATACATGGTTTTGACTGTCTTTTGTGAAAAATGTATGAATTATTTAAGGAGGAGATTGACCTTAGATGCATGTTTTTATTAAGATTGATGAAGTTCAAGTTTTGGTAGGATGATCACCTAAAATTGCTCTGAAAGGATAGTTAGTCCTTCTTTGTGATGGAACTGTAGATCTGCCTCATAGATGGGGTTTTCTAGAGTTCCCAGGGAAGTCATAATGAAAGAAATTGGTGCTCTTTCCCTGCTCCAGCTCCTGGTTCCAGTGTTGCCCCCAATGCCCATTCACACTGAGACCACACTTCTGCTCCAACTGGAAGTGTCAGCTATCAGCGGGCTGGAGTGACCCTCCAAGGGATACATGCTGGTCGGTGAAAGTACGACAGCTGGGCCCCCCAAAAATCCAGAGTACATGGATTCCATTCTCACTACTGGATGTTGCGGAATGCCAATGAATGGAGCAGTAGGATTATTCATATGAGGTGAATGAGAGGGCTGGAGATAGTGGAGTTCAGCAATTTCCGACACTCCCATACTATTGCATATGGAGTGACAGAATGGATACTCTCCATTCCGTTCCACCAAGCAGTGAAATCGGGAATTGGTAAACACTCGGTACAAACCATCATTTGTGAATGTAGGTTCATTTTATTGCTAATTTTAATAATTGCTAACATGGTAATAGAAACGGTTTCATCTTTGTCATTTATTACGGGGAATTCATTAAGACTGGTGTTTTAATCCCCATTCTTAAAGGTCTCCCCCCCCCCCCCCCCCCCTCCCACCCACCCCCTCATCTAATATTATTTGGCTGTGCATTTTTCAATGAAACTATTAACTAACTTTGTAATTTTGTTTTGTAGTGATATTTGGAGAAGATGTTGCCTTTGGAGGTGTCTTCAGATGTACAGTTGGACTACGTGATAAATATGGTAAGATAATTTAAGTGCCCCTTCATACTTTTAGGTATTTTCTTTGACAAAACAGTTGGCAAGTATTGTGAATAAGGGAGTCTTTGGATTTTCTTTTTACAGAGTGTCTTGACAGCAGGGACATTCACATTAATCCTTACAATGAGAGCTTGTGTTAAAATTTTAGATCTACAATAGTAGTAGCTATACATAGGGGTGTTCTTAATTTAAAGCCAGGTGTTCAGAATTATTATTTTTATTACGGGGATCCTGTCATCAGCAATTGGCCTAATAAACCACTACCAGAATATTGTCAAGCAGCATAACGCCATCTTGTTTTTATTTATTTCATGATCCACTGTGGTGACATCACCCAGAAATTCAATTTTAAAGTGAGATGTAAATTGGGTGTATAAAGTCAAAGAGGAGGAGAGTTCAACTCCGATGTCAAGGAATGCAAAGTTTTACCAGGTCCACCAATATAATGTTTTTTTTATTTTTTTGTGGGCTACATAGTTTGGATTTAACAGAATCACCTGCATACAGTCAGTATAAACCATTCTCCCAACAACCGCTCATAACAAATGGACAGTATATAGATGGCATCCGAATGCTTTTACTGACCCATTAACTTTCATGAGTGCAAAAATAGGATATGCTTTCATAGCTCCCAGATTTTGTGATGGCGAAAGTGGGACATAGGATGTTGCCTTAAGCCACACCTTAGCTACACCCCTTAGCCCATTCCGTATAATTATGCCCCTCTTGCGTGTGACTGTCCACCATGTACAATGCCCCCTTTACTGTGACCAAATTGTATAGGGCAACCCTATGGACCCCTGACTCCATATCTCCTAATGTGGCCCACCAACATATAATGCTTTATAATTTTAACCCCTTTTCTGTTTCCATTTTACATTGAATGCTCCCTTTAATGTTTGTCCTTTAAATTGATCCCCACTGCTCCCCCCTTTCTTGCTGCTGTAAAAAAAAAAACAGAAGTTACTCCGAGAATCATGGATGCCCCCTTAAAGGGAAAGGAGGGAATGGCCATCTTTTTCACATGGCTTACAACAACTTGTATTCAGCTGCAGGCCACACACGAAAATGGTTCTGCACAGATGAGGTAGATCTGAAAATAGACGTACATTTGGGAACTGATGTCTAATCCATAAGCAGAGGTGTCCCTTATCGTCACAACCATGTACCTGTGCTTCAATTTCTACATGCGGATGAATTAACCTCATGATATTTAATACATATATAAACAATTTACATTTAGATGAGATTTGTTGTTGCTATACTGTGATATGATCACTAGGTGTCGTACTAACTTTAGTTTCCTCTTGATGATTCATATGCTGATGAGTTAGAAAATCGAATTTCCAAATGTATAATGATTTGTGAATTTATCATCATCTTCATATGTTTAAAGATCCCTCCATAGTGGTAAGGAGTCTAGAGAAAGTCACATGGAGGAATAAAAGTGCTCTTCACGATAGGCTTGTACTGCTCCTTTATTAGATATTCCATTTAATTTTGTATGTTATGATAATATCAGTACACAAGATTTACAACTCACATTTAGTTGTTTGAAACCTTGAGTTTTTGATAAATATTTGATAAGGGTTCATATTAGCTTCCCTCCTAAAACAAGTCCGACATCTTCATGAAATCCTCACGCTTAATTCGCGTTTCTTTTTTTTCTTGCTGTGCTTTGTTTATGGACGATTACAGACAATTGGTGTAATTGATAAATCTGCCCAAGGGTGTATTAAAACTGGTTTTAACAATCACATACTTGCTGCTGGAATTTTCCTGGTACAGAAGTCTTTTAAAATCAAATACAAACATAAAAGCTCAGAAACTGCATCTGGCCCACATGTACTGTTTGCCATCTATCATGTTGTGCCCCATCAGAATTGTATTTTGGAGGGTCTTTACAGTTTTACAGCTCAGTGAGGCCTGCTGCCCATGATGACCCAAACTAGAACTGCTGAACTGATATTCTGTGTTCTCTTCAATGCTTTTAGAATTGCTCTGATCTCACATGTACACACTTGTGGGTAACGGGCCTAAGGCCTTTCACAAAAAGGTATGTGCATTGTGCCCTGCTGTTAGCGAGGCAAAAAAATATGGTTGTGCACCGTATATATGTACAGTATCCAGGAAAACCAGAACCAGTGGAAGGTGCATTCTGTCAGCCATCAATTGCCTGCCCACCGTATACGTTAAGGGAACAGTGACATGTGCACATATGGCTGAAAAACTTGTGTGACAGGGACCCAAGTCACGTGCAGGAGAGAGGGCGGGTGAGTGCTCCCCCCCCTCCCTCTCCATAGAGAAGCAAACGACCAGCACCATAGTATGGCGAACTATATAATGTGTCCTATGTTTTTACATGCATGGTCACAGTGTGGTGAGACCAATATCTGGGTGCAAACTGTGCGGCCAGATATTGGTCGCCGACACGTTCATCTGTATGAGGCCTTAGTCTGAATTTACTTCTTAGTATTTATTTACAACCAGCTGTAGCTCCTGGCGTTGCCTGGGATAGTAAAGAACTGCCCTTAGCTATAACAAAAAATATTTACTCACTCTCTCTTTTTTTCACTCTCTCTTTCTTTCTTTTTTTCTCTCACTCTTTTTTTTTTCTCTCTCACTATTTTTTTCACTTACTCTCTCACTCTTTCTCTGTGTCTCTGTCAGTTTGTCTATGGGGAGATTTGTCAGTATTGAGAGCAGAACAGTTTCCCATGGCAACCAATCAGAGCTCAAGTTTCATTTTTCCACAGCTGTTTATAAAATTACAGCTGATTTCTGATTGGTTTCCATGGGCAACTGGAACAGTTTTACCTAAGGGGGAGATTTATCAGAAATGTCTATCTATGTATCCCTATCCATATTACTCCATACATAAGCTGTATTATACTCATTATAAACCAAAATGCAAAGCCCCACAAGTCTAAGGATAATAGACATAGGTACCAATGAATCATGGAACTTGCACACAAGGCAGGTGTCACAGCAGGGTGATTACCAGCGTGCCGCCCGACGCGTGTTTCAGAGGAAACTCCTTCATCAGGGAGATCCCCCCCCCCCCCCCTGTTTATAAAATTACAGCTGATTTCTGATTGGTTTCCATGGGCAACTCGAACAGTTTTACCTAAGGGGGAGATTTATCAGAAATGTCTATCTCTGTATCCCTATCCATATTACTCCATACATAAGCTGTATTATACTCATTATAAACCAAAATGCAAAGCCCCACAAGTCTAAGGATAATAGACATAGGTACCAATGAATCATGGAGCTTACACACAAGGCAGGTGTCACAGCAGGGCGATTACCAGCGTGCCGCCCGACGCGTGTATCAGAGGGAGATCCCCCCCCCCCTTCCCCGATGAAGGAAACGCGCATAGGGCTGCGCGCTGGTTTCGGGAGCCCTGTTGTAATCCCCTTGCTGTAACACCTGCCTCATGTGTAAGTTCCATGATTCATTGGTACCTATGTTTAGGATCTATTATCCTTAGACTTGTGGAGCTTGATAGGGAGGGATGCATCACTTGTTGTTATCCATCGATTTTACCTTTTCATGACATATACTGTGTCTCTATATATAAATGTACAGGCAGCGTGCCGCCCGACGCGTGTATCAGAGGGAGATCCCCCCCCCCCCCCCCCCGATGAAGGAAACGCGCATAGGGCTGCGCACTGGTTTCGGGAGCCCTGTTGTAATCCCCTTGCTGTAACACCTGCCTCATGTGTAAGTTCCATGATTCATTGGTACCTATGTTTAGGATCTATTATCCTTAGACTTGTGGAGCTTGATAGGGAGGGATGCATCACTTGTTGTTATCCATCAATTTTACCTTTTCATGACATATACTGTGTCTCTATATATAAATGTACAGGTTCCCCTCACATCACATGCACTAGTCATTTATCCATGTTTTTGATTTTTATTGGATATATGGATTTTATACCCTTTGTATGTTGATCAATAAAGTTTTCATATTGTATCTATAAATGTTGGTATTCCCCCGCTTTTTGCATTTTGATTTATAGTCTTGTTAGGGAGCTTGGCATGTTTCAGTCTTAGTATTCCCAATTTGTGCATTAGACAAGTTACATGTTGTTGCAATTATTTTGGTTGGTGTATTATACTCATTGCCTATAGTAGCCAATCAAAGCTTAGAGCTCCTAGCAATAGCGCAAATAGCTTAATAGCAACCAATCATGGCTCATCTTCTAACTGCCACAGCAGCAGCAACAGACAATAGCTCTTGTATATGTGGGTAATAAGTGTATTTTGGGAAGCGGCTCAAAACCCAGTCTATGACGTTCCCTGAGTCCCAGAGAGCGGCTGTGCAAATTTTTCGTGATTATAAACGTTACGATGCAGATCCCTTTAGTGGACATACACCTACACTAAGCTTTATATATAAGACGGCAACATTTTGTAGCGATACTTTGCACAATGGAAGAGATGTTATGTTTTTCATTTCCATAACCTACCTTTGTATTATACACTCATTGACAATAAAAAAAAAAAACGCACCAAGAAGGAGTTGATTAAAACGAGTGAAAGTTATAAGCGCACACTGTATAAATTGAAAGGCCCCCTGGTACCCTTTTAGGTTGCCTTTAACCTGGATGCACTGATGGTTGGGCATGCAAACTAAGGCAACTGTGACAGCCAGGATAGGAATTGGGTGCTGCAACATCAAATTTCCTTCTACTAAGTGCCCCGGAATAGTCTGGACAAAGACATGGGTGTGTAATGAAGGTGCCAGTTGTCAGGGTGGGCAATAAATTTGTGGTAGCTGCTTGTGTGATTTGTGGATCATATGATTTGTAATTATTAACAAATCTGCCTAACTTTGCCTTTAACTGCATGTTTTTGTTAAATTAATATACAAATGCCTCGTGCAAAATGAGCACCCCATTGATCAGTAGCTTTTAAAACCCCTTTTAGCAACAAATCATTAAAGTAAATGTTATCTATAAGTTTCTTTTTCAGCAGTGACTTCCATACACAGTGCTTGTCACCACTGTGGTCAATCAATGATTGTAATTCTGGCCCTGTACTGTCTATTATTGGCTCCTATGTAGGACTGTGATCACCAGACCAGCCAGGAGTGGGGAGAGAGTAATTTAGAAGCAATTATGACCCTTCTTTCTTTCTACTAGTTTTCATTTTCTGCATTTCTTTCCAAGATATCCTGTAACGCATTCAGATCTTTTATTTTACAAAAGGTGTGCCAACAGTAGTTTGTTGTATCACTTGGGAAATACCCACAGTATTTCCTCAGCGGAAGCCATGGTTGGATGCCATACAGTTGCATCTGTTCCCCGTAGGTTCTAATACCTCCACTGAGCGTCTACAGCTTTTTTTGCACTTTTCCATCCAATGTGATTTGTACTAAGCAGACACAGGTGAAAAGAATGCTTCCATCTGCCAGTACATGTCTATGGACATGTACACTGGGAGCTTTCCTGCTGTAAATGCAGATATCGCCAAGGTTTGGGAAACTCTCCTAACCATTCCTCAACCCAACTCAATGCCCTTTATCAGTTTTCTTTAACAGACAGTTTTGAAAAGTCTGAGATTTTCACTACATAAAACAAATTCACTGGATAAGAAACGTCTCTAATAGGGCAGGTACAATTATGTATAAAACATACAGTCTCTTTACCCCATAATGTTGCAGCCTTTTTCCAATTTTTTTTTTTATAAATGTAACATTTTTACTTTTTGCCTTACAAAAGTTTTAACATTTTTAAATCTAGAGGGAATTTACAGTGAGGGCCTAATTGTTACAGTACAAATTTTACATCATGTAATCTGCTGTTTGATTTACTGGGAGACTGGGTTTATGAATGTTGTTTATAGGAGGTAATAGACTCAATTTAATTTGGTAAGGTTAATGCTAAATAGGGATCCTTTCATCTTGCTTGTAAATTCATGAAGTGGCACCATAAACTGCAATAGAGAGAAGGCCATATCAGTTTACTTGAATCCTACAAGTCTATGAGAATGGTTGAGTGTAACCGCTGGGAATTAGTGAATGGACATCATGAGAATTATTTTACCAGTGGATGAGTGGAATCCACACGTCACACCCATCTATGCACCATATACTTTTAGTTACTACTTTCTTTCAGTGTAAGATTTTTACTTTGGTCTAAAACAGGTATTACTTCTATTGAAGAAGAAGAAAGCTGCCTGCATGTTATTTTTAGACTTATTGTTCATCACTATGACATCCTATAATATATCCTATCAGTTATTACGTTATTTCATCGGTAGTTAGACTTGCTAATTTATTGTGTGTGAAGTGGTTACATATAAGATAATTAAAGTTGTATCGTGATGAAATAAGGGGCACAGTGACCTTTTCACAAGTAGGACTTTGTGCTGCCTGAATTCATTAACTCTGTTATTAATAGAGTTTATGGGAAATAAATGTTTATATGGTAATGTGCTTGAAAGTTGAGTGAAAACTGCAGCCCGTTTCCAGCTTCTTTTAATTCACATTTGTAATGATGTGAAGGTTTTAATTAAGAAGAATTAGCTTTATTTTTGTATTGGAAAGAAGCTCATTTTCTGAACTGGATCAAGAAGACCTCTTCCTTTCCAATATGATTTCATCTAATCTTGTAATATTCGTTCCAGATTTAGTAGACTTAACTGTGGATTAAAAAAATGTTTTGTTGGGCAGAATGGACATTCCCATGATCTTATTGCCATCAAGGTTATATTGGGTGTTCAAATACATCCAATGTCCTGCCTGTTGGTACCCCAGTCTAAGACCTGTTGCACACAAGCGAGTTTGGTCCGTTTAACTCGCTCCATGCACTGGCGTGCTTTTTGCTAGACTGAACCATGAGCTCACAAGGCAAGTTTTTTTTTGAACCTGCAACTGGCCTGAGAAGCAGTAGTAAAACTGCAGTAGTTGGCCACACTGATAATAACCTTTTTATCGCTTTTCAGAATGCTAAACAACATCTTATGATCCCTTAATCTACTGACTGGCCTAAAGTTAATATCTTCGCTATATAATACTGCAAAGCTAATATGCAGCTTGCTGGCTAGTTTGAGATTTTGTTGGACTGTAAAGTAACCCTACTTGGTTTCTTGCCTGTTCTTGTCATCTGCTTCTTTTCATTTTCCTTCTTCTTATATCTGCCCTCAGTGCAGCAACAATGATCTCATCACTGCCCATCTTCTGTATTAATTTGTCTGAGGGGCGAATCATTGCATTTGTTGCCTGAACCCATTTAAACACTTGATCCTCCAGCCTACACCTCATTCATTCTTATTTGTCAACTGTTCTTTTCTTACCCTGTACTTACCAGTTATCTGACCATTATTTATAAACCCCTTACTACTAATGTAAGGGACTAATCTTGTGCTACACAAACTCTTTGGTATGCACTACTTTGGATATGAGCATGCCATAAAATCACATCTTCTCCTCCTGCATTCTTCCTAATATGTCTAAATTATTTCATGATAAATTATATTAGGCATATACTGGTGTACAATTCTTGGCCTTGCGCTCCCTTTCCCCCTCCACGGCAAGTTGTAGGTGTATGACTTCTCATTTATACCCATACTGTTTATTTATGCACATTGTTGTTGAAAGGTTTGTTGTGTCTCATTGGGATTTTCCCATGTAGACTATTCTATAAGCAACACCATATCTGACAACAATAGCTGAGATTATTTGCCTGGCGAGCCCATAGAGTTGAGGGAAAAGGATCAATGGACCTCCATTCCAGAGCTAATGAGGTAGGGCCTGCATCTATAATCTAATTTTGACTTATCCTGTAGATATGACATAAACGATAATCCCTTTTATTGATTACTACTCTAAAATGTCTGTCTGCTACATAAGTCCTCCAAACTGCGAAATTGCTTCAGATTATTTTGAGACCACTTAAAAAATTTGCATTACATTCCGAAGGTTGAGGAGTATAAAGAAGTTTTGTTTTTGTAGTATTGAAAACTGTGGTTGTGGTACTTTAAGAGGTCACACTAAATGTTTTCCAGAAAAGTAATAACATTCCTCTTACCATTTTTAAGAAACATTTTTCACTGAGAAGGAGTATTTATATTTTCAAAAATACAAAACAAAAACTAATAGGTGTAGATGATGTTAATAGACTAATAGACTGCAATTTATGCAAGAAAATCATTAAAGTGTATAAACATTGCAGAAATTATGGTGTAACCTCTTACTCTCCTGGGAATCTTGCACACTGGATGCCCCCCCCCCCCTCAAAAAAAAAAAAGACAAGCAAAAAAGAGGCATTAAACCATGTGGGGATAGGGTGTTATTTAGTGTGGTGGGGGAATGGGTGTTATACAATCCGGTAGGGAATGGATAGTTTTGAGGGAGGATAGTTTTATACAGTGTGTGCCCCTACATGTCCACATTAAAAAAAGAAAAGAACCATATCCTGTACAATGTGAAATAGCAAATCTGCTCTGGATGGAGCTCCTTCCACTCTATGCCTGTGCCCATACAACAAACTTTGTGGAGCCTTTTTTTCTTTTTAATCCATTGTGAATGTTTACATTTCCACCCAAAATGAATGTATTGTCTAAAAATATTACAATTTGCAGACTGAACCTCCATTTTGTTTTAACCCCTATAAAACGCCTGAAGGGTTAACAAACTTAAAGTGGTTTTTCATACGTTGAGACGTGTAGTTTCCATAATGGGCTATTTATGAGTCTTGCTATTCTTTAGACCTCACACAGTGAATTGAAAGTTGTAAAAAATGGCACCCAAATTCTAAGCCTCATAAAATTCCAGTAAAAAAACCATGGCAACCTAAAGCCGACATTTTGGAAATGTAAGTTATCAATTAATTTGGGTGCTATGACTTCAAAATCTGCTTCAAAAGTAAAGAATTTAGAACTTGGAAACATTTTTGAAAAATTCTGAAGGGGTTTACTATACATACTTTTCACAGTGTTGTTTCTGATGTAGATGAGGGCACTGACTGCAAGGCAGAGAAGCAGGTCCCAGCATCAGAGGTGCTCCCCCTCCTGTTCAGACTGATGTAGTGCAGCTTAGCAGACACACAGGCAGGGGAGGAGCTGCTACAGCAACATAGACAGCAGCAGAGGAGCACAAAGCAGGAGCTTGTACTGAGTACTTACGCTTTGGTCACAAGACTTTCTATTGGGCACATGAAGAGGCTGCAGTTCCTCGCCCCAACATAGGGATATGAGATGTGAGGGACTATCCACATCAGGCTATATTAAAGGGGTAAAACTACCTCTACAGGCGAGGTGTTAACGTGATCTCTAGGTGCATTAGCTCCCTGGTCTGGTAAAACTGCTGTGTGAATTTGCATGAATGACCCTTATTTTTTTACTTCCCTCATTAGGGTGGCCACCTAATGCTCTATTTTCTTCTCTCGGAGCTATGTACCAAAACCAGGGAATGTGCAATGTAAAACCATGTCATATATGTTCTGTTCTACTTACCTCCGGTATGGTGTGTCTGCTCTGACTTTATAAGAGGCAGGCCAGCTGCAGAGTATTGTGGGAATTTTCAATTGTATAAAAGTTGTCACTGTTCAGCAATCTGGGGGGTTTGATTTGCCTTCTGGTCTGTGGAACTACAAGAGCCTGTGCTCTAGTGATTCTGTTATTTGATTTATGGACTTTCTTTTGTGAAATAAACTCCATTTGGATTATTTTCATCAAGCAAGGTCTGGTTGTCCATTGAAAATCCTATGCCTCACAATGAGCAAATCTTAATGGCGCATATTTGGCCCAAAGCAACACAGACGAGGGCTAAGTGTTGGAAATATGTGCATCTTCTCTTTTTATCAAAAGAACCTTTTCAGATTTGTGTTACCCTTATTATAGGTGAATTCTAGACTGTCTGGAGCAGACCTGTTAAAATCGCAATCCTGTGTGAATTTCTGCTCTTCTGATGTTTGTTTTTCATCTCTTATGTCAGATAAGCCTGGCTATTTTACCTGTTATAGTGTTTGTGTATTTAAAAAAAAAAGGAGGAAAAAATAGCCCACAAAATTCTGTACTTGTATACACTAGCACCATCTATAACTCCTTTACTTCCCTTAATGAAAAGTGTTAAATAAAATAGTTTTTATTCAATTGAACAAAGTAGTAATAATAATAATAATCTTATTCTGTAGCACTTTACAAATCATAGTGGCAGATACAAATATAATATTATTAAATGTAATAGGAGTGAGGGTCCTGCTCACAAGAGGTTATGGTTTATGAGGATGGTCCAGGGTCCTAAGGTGTGCACACCAATTGTAAGGTTTATTGTGTCCTATGCAAAGGTGTGCAAAATGGTAATCTGCATTTGTAAGAATTCCCGTCTGTTTTATGACTATAATCTGTGACTCTGTACTCTGTTTTTAGGATGACCTTGACTTATCCTGATTTGTATCTGACTGCCCAAACCTCCAAGTTCGGCGCATTCCTACACGTCCTTACAATGTATGGCACAGACGTATACCACTGTATGCTTATACAGTGGGATATGTCACTGTTGAGTGGCTGCTGTCAATGTACGGGGAGTTTCCCCTGTGATGTCACCGGGTCCCCCCTCCTGCTGAGTGACGTATCTGCTCAGCAAGCATGGAGGAGGGATGCAATACATCCATTTCTTTAGGCTGTTATTGAGCATATTCATCGCTACGTCTTTTCATCCTTTTTCGCCAAATGCGATGTATACTGGCCAGACAGAGGCAACAACTATGCCTCCGTGCACGATGGGAGCTTTTCGGACATGTATACAGAGCGTAAACAGAAAACTTAATGTGAACCCAGGCTTAATGACATAGTAATGTAAGCATAGATTGTGCTCAGGGCCTATTACTATTTCATTTTACGCAATGTATTGTCTCTTTTTTGTTTTGTATATGTACCTCCTGATCTGTAAAGTGATTCAGAATAAAATTGTATTATGATAGTATTTCGTATTAAGAGGTTTATATTGGTTGTAGTCCAACATATTCATATCCTCTTTGAGTTTTGGCCAGTCTCATGGGGTTTGTATTGGCAATATCGCACACTGTTTATAAAATTTTTGTCTGTAAGTTCATGGACATGGTGGGCTTAGGGAGTCATCACACACTGAAGTGAAGGATCCCTTAACCCCCCCCCCTCTCCCCAAAACATCAGCTGTGACACGTAGAGCTTCTCTGCTCTGTTGGCCTCAATCTGTGACAGGAAGTCCAAAATAGTGGGTGCCGTATCCAAAGACTAGTAGGGGAGATCTCTGACCAGCGATTCATCATCAGAAGGTGGACTAGACAGTTCTGATGGATTTTTGTTGCAACACATAAGCAGATGTGAAGGACTGTGAAGCCAGACTTCAGGAGCAGGGACCCACAGAGCAAATTCACAGGGGGATAACGCCCAGCAAATATACTTTCCTTGTCCTACAAAGGGATTATATTTTAAGAGGCTACACCATTTTGCTAGAATCTATATAAAAAGGTATTCATTTCATATTTTTGGGGGGCCCAACAACCAGCACCACATTGATGGGCTGTTTTCAGCATATGCTATACCTAGAATTGAACAGGAAATGGTTAGGGTTAGCCTTATTCTCAGTGAAGTGACTGAACCCCATGACTGCATGTCAAATCATTCAAACGGGTGCTGACCTTCGGTTGCCTGACATCTACTATTATATACGTCATAGATTTATATGTGTGTCAGTATAGGCAGCACCCCAAAGGATCAGTGAAAAATATATTTAATAAAATTAATATGTAGTATCTGGTATAAAGAGGTGCATAACTGCCAGGCCAATGCCGAGAACTTTTTTATTTTTTATTTTTATTTTTTTTTCCCCCAACAAAATGTGATGTTCTGTTTTCCCAGTTCCCCTACAGCCGTGGCATCTGAGGGGTATTGAGGAATATTTCTAAATATGTTCAAAGTGCATCAATGATTTTGTTCTCTGACTGCATTTGACATATGACTAATAGTAATTACAATGGTCTGTAATTAGAAGGTCTGTAATTAGAATGAACAAAGGAAGTCACTGAGTGTGAGCTCATCCTGGAATGCAGGGGGAGGGGCTAGAGGAAGAGGGCAGAGAATAGCTCAGCTCCACAGCGTCAGACAGAAAAGCAAGATGGCTACCGGCGTCAGAAGATCCAGGGTCGAACACCAGGGGAAACTGAAATTGTGTAGAGCAGGACTGACAGAGACAATATCTGTTTACAATATCTTTCTCTTCAGATGCAATCATGGATTCTCCTTTTTTTACATAGTGTCACTGGAGATGTAGAGTAGAGATATGGATGTCCTAGGTCCTCTCTATTGTGTATGTTACAATAGGTCACCCTGGATAGTGGATAGGGAGCATCGCGTATCAGATCTGCTGAATTGACAGATGCTCGGGTCTAATGAAGACCCAAGGCTGTCATGGCAGCGGATCGTTGCTCCCTGATGACGTCACGGGAAGCGACAGTCACAGCCAAGATGGCTGCGCCCATGCACCACCAGCTGTTACATGTTGTCATCAGCTTTGCCTGTGGCATGTAAAGGGTTTATATTGGAATCGGTGTATGGGATACCAAACTACTACTAACACCTAATTCGCTAACTATGACAAGTAAAAGTAAAGACACAAAATTGCTTCAGAATTGTGATTTCATTAAATAGCCAAACCAGGGGTGGTCACAGGTTTTCGCTGATGGTAGGGTTACAATTTGTCATAAACTGCACTCACTAGTTGATTCTTTTTGTTACTTTAATAATGTTTCATTTACCTATATTAGGCTTCTTTTATACCATGTGTTCAACACCAAACGTAGTTACAGACAATGTACATATATAGCTATTTTTGGTGAATTGTAGCCCAGTATTGACACCATATCATACTAGAAAAGTGCATTTGTGGAGAGGTTTAAAGTCTTGGAAAGCCCCTTTAAATGACGTGTCATATTATGATAATTCATATGCCTTTATGGTCCAATTTTATTATGTTGCATAGAATGGTCAGCTGTCATCATTGTCATTGGAATAGGTTTGAATCCATTTTATTTTTAAATGTGCAGATTTATTCTTTAGTTTTCATATATTGTATAGTTTTCTTGTATTTTCTGCTTCTGATACAAGCGCCTCGGCTGTTTCAGCTGCTCTATTTGAGGTAATTTGTAAACGTAGGTTAATTGAAATTGACAGCATCTCAATGTTTTTTTCCATGGATGACGCACATTGTTTTGCTTAACCTGGATAGTGCTTTCACCTGCAGTCAGAAGTAGGGCTAGAATATGTGAACCATTGACAGTGACGCTGCCTTTGACGCATGCATGGAGATAATGTCCTTTCACCAACCAGATTTTGTTAATATTTATTTGTAGGGTTATTCACACTTCACCAATTATTTTTCTTAAAGGTTTTCTTTCAAGTTTGTGCAAATACACTTATCCCCATTGAGCTAACACATATAATTGTTTTAGTTGAAGGGAACCTATTGGCTTCCTGGTCACAAGTAAACATAAAATAGAACCTTGCAGGTAAGTGTCTTGCATAATAGGCATACCATTTTATAGAAAATCGGTAACAAGAAAATGCTAATGAACATTTTAGTTCATCTTCCCTTTTCCAGTATGTCTTTTCCTTTTTCCAGTGCCTCCCACTCACCTTAACTTTGATTTTCTCAAGTGAGGTACTTGGCTGCAGCACACTTCATCTCCAGGTTCATACTGTTAGCTTATGTGTAACTCTTTCTGTTGCCTTACATGAGAGGTGGGTATGAGAAAAGGAAGGAAAGTTCCCCTTTTTATAATCTGGACTTCTGAGTAAAGCAGATACTTTCTCTCCTGGGAGCCCAGTCAGAATTGTGAGAGTCCTACTTAACACACACTGACTGGTATCTGTGGGGGAGATTTATCACTGCTTCTGCAAGATCTTCCACCGAGGCCTAGCCTTTCTCCGGTGGCTGTAGACAGCCGGGGCCCAGAATACTGGAGTGGCTGGCTTATGCGGCCTTGGGCGCACTATGGTCACAGTGCTTGGTATTAAGAACAATTGGACGGGCCTAAGGGCTGGCAGGTCTCCAGCAGGTGGTGTGAATAATGGAGGGAGTGGCTGATGTGATAAGTTTCTCCCTGGGGTAACCCTGAGGTGTATATTGGGATCCCTGGGTGATGGAGGATGGGGAGCCGTGGTGGTGAAGCAGCCTGATCTACATAGTGCAAATCAACTCATGGTTCTTTATTGGAACTTGAACGGCAGGCAACTGCCTAACATCAACAGCAGGTTCAGCAGGCTGGAAAGCTAGTAGGAGATAGCTGGTCTGCAGGAAGAGTTGCTCATAGCCTGGTAATAGCTTTAGGCTGGGCTGGTAGAAGGAGCCGAGTTTGGACAGTGGACTTCTGCTCTAGCCTAGTCCCCTGACTGGTTACAGTCACCTCTGCTTCCTGGTAGTGTGACACTGGCTTCTGCAGCACCAGCATGTGCTGCAATCTCTTCTCCTTACTCAAAACTGACTCTAGTGAGGTGGCAGCATTCTCCAATTAGCTATCATTAGCTACAGACAATGAATATGTTACCTGTATCTCTCCCAGGCAGTGGTTCCAACTGCAGTTACAAAGTTTCCCACTTTTGGAGACCTCCTAGTGAGGTGATCAGTCTCCATGTTAGGAGCTGCCTAGGGAGAGGCTGCTATTCGCAACAACTACCTGCCTATGCATCAGCAGGGTTGTTGGCCTTCTACACCCTGGCCTTCTACATACTGAAAGGTACCCTTCAATCCTCTTGCTGATGGAAGTAGGTTTGCACTTAGAATCTCACGATACATGGCCTCATTCATTCTTTCATTAATCGCCCTGGTCCCTTTGCAGAGAAACCCCCATGCTTCACAGTAGGTATGGTGTATAGATTCAACTATAGGACAGTTGTGTTTCTACCAAACAGTTCTACTTTTGGTGTCATCTGACCATATGACATTCTCCCAGTACTCTTCTGGAACATCCAAATGCTCTCTACCAAACTTCAGATGGGCCCGGCTGTGTATTGGCTTAAAGGGGTTTTCCCATGAAAGAAAGTTCTCAAATTTTAATCCCCTAATGATGTTTGCACAATAAAGACATGTTTAACCCCTTTACAATTTTACTAAGTTTTATTACTGTTTTAGCTCTTATAACTCCGTGATTGTCAGTGTAAATATCCAGAGTGTGGGTGTGGACTTTCTAAACAGACTTCATGATTCCTCTGTGCTATGAGATAATGTGGCTTAAATTATCAGGGTACAGAGTATACACTCACCGGCCACTTTATTAGGTACACCATGCTAGTAACGGGTTGGACCCCCTTTTGCCTTCAGAACTGCCTCAATTCTTCGTGGCATAGATTCCACAAGGTGCTGGAAGCATTCCTCAGAGATTTTGACATGATGGCATCACACAGTTGCCGCAGATTTGTCGGCTGCACATACATGATGCGAATCTCCCGTTCCACCACATCCCAAAGATGCCTAGTGGATTGGATCGGTGACTGTGGAGGCCATTGAGTACAGTGAACCATGTCATTTCAAGAAACCAGTCTGAAGATGATTCCAGCTTATGACATGGCGATTACCTGCTGAAAGTAGCCATCAGAGTTGGTACATTGTGGTCATAAAGGGATGGACATGGTCAGCAACAATACTCAGGTAGGCTGTGGCGTTGCAACGATCTCAATTGGTACCAAGGGGCCCAAAGAGTGCCAAGAAAATATCCCCACACCATGACACCACCACCACCAGCCTGAACCGTTGATACAAGGCAGGATGGATCAATTCTTTCATGTTGTTGACGCCAAATTCTGACCTCACATAGTCTGAAAAATCAGACTATGTGATTTCCTGAACTTGTTTTCACATTTTGTCTCGTTGAGATCTACCTATGATGTCAATTACAGGCATCTCATCTTTTTAAGTGTGAGAACTTGCACATTTGGTGGCTGACTAAATACTTAGTCATGATTCCTTGATGATTCAGCTCTCTGAGATTAGACCATCCCATCTGTCTGGTAAGCCAATAGGAACATTATCCGGTTGTTATCTGATCAGCTGTCCTTTGTGTAAATCAGCTTTCTCTCTCCTTGCACTAACTGCCTAGATAAAGAAAAAAAAGAGAGCGGAAAAAGAAGAAGACAGGAACAGATTTCTTAAAGTATCAAAGGTTTACTACTATACTCTGTACTGAACTTAGTTTGTGAAATTTTGTTAAAAGTAAATACCAATAATAAAATGCTAAATGATTGTTGATTCATTGCTGGAGGTATAAGCAGCTGTATAAACATTTTCACTGCTGCTTACACTTACAGCAATGAAGAAAACTGCTTTCAAAGCAACTAAACGCATAGTAACATTCTGACATAACCAAAATGCCACATTACAGTTAAAAATGCATTGCGGGCAGTATTGATGTGGTTTTAGGTGCAATTTTTTGTTAACAGGTGAAATACATTACATGAACAGGTGAATTTGAATTTGAAGGACACATCAACAAATGGGATTCACCTGTTATGATACGATAAAACTTATCTCCAAGGTAAATTACTTAGTTACACTAGTGTACCAAAAAATACATATTTAAAACTACAAAAAAATGTAACTCCTCTCTGATCCGCCCCCTGACTTCTAAAGTCAGGTCTGGACTCTCAACTAGAATGGGAGCAGCACTGGGTGTTGGAGACACCCAGAGACGCTAGGGAGAAGACAGGAGCGGTTTATTACTGCTTCACCTTTTTTTTGAGTTATTTGAAAAATAAACCCATATAAAACATTTTTTTTTAAAAGTTTAAACATATATTATGTTTTAACTAGCCCCATGAGTCCCTAAAAAAGGCCACAAAAAATCTCAAGGTAGCACGGAAAAAATAGTAGTTATGGCCCTTAAACCACCACGTACGAAAATTTGCTTAAAATGACCCGATCATTAATGAAAATCTACCATTTGTTTTTATGCCATGTGAACCAAACATACAATGAGAATGCTGTAGCTGTCGAAGAAACCTATCTTGTTTAATCCCTGATCTAGGGTGTCTACCTAAACACATTACAAACAGCGCTTCCTGAGCTATCCAGACAAGACTATGCAACCTGAGCTGGACGACTCGTACACAGCAGCTGGAGGATGGTGAAGCGATTTGATTACTTCTGCCTGTCAGGGACAACACTTTGATGACATATTCTCAGCTTATGCTGGGCAGGACAAGGCTGGAGCAGTGCAGAATCAGAGTAATAGGAGAGCGCTGGGGCTGTCACAGTATTTTATAATAGTTTTTTACAGCAAAACCACTCGGATCAAGGATTAAACAAGATTCTGCATCAGTATAGCTACAGCATTCTCAAGTTATGTTTGGTTCATAATGCATGAATTCGAATATTGGATATCCTTTAAAGTCTTTTCAGGCCGTGTCGTTAAGGGGTAAAATAAAAAAATATATATAATTTCTCAAGCTGTACATGATAGTTAATACTAAACATTTTAATGTGGATTGCCATAGGGATAAACAACCTTCTCTATCTCTCCATATTAATTTCAACCTTTACTATTTTTTTACCCTAATTTCATGACAAATATTTTTTTTGCAATACTTGCATATTAGTTGTACTAATCTCAGTCCCGAAACGGGTTGCCCCAAAATAAATTGTACTAGCAATCATTGTCTCCTAAAACATAATTAACATTTTATTACAAATATTAAACTATTTTAATTTCATGGGAAAAAATGATGGAGATAGTCCCTTCCTTCTTACTTTTTCCACATGACACTTCCAGTTTAGGTTGCTATCTAAATCAGGGGCCCCCAAACTTTTTACATAAGGGGCCGTTCATTGTCTCTCTCAGACCGTTGGAGGGCCGAATAAAAAGCGGTACATGTGACCGCATCGGTAATACACTGCCCCCTCCCAATTAATTATTTAATATGCTGCACCCTCTTGTGAACTTATTTATATATTGGCCCCATTAATTTTTTTATATGATGCTCCCATAGTGAATTGTTTCATATATTGGGGCCCCCAGCCGGCACAATGTTTTAACTGCTGTTTAAAAAAATTAAAAAATCCTATACTCACCTCTGGTTCCGCGGCTTCTTTCTTCTTGCGGCTGTCGAACAGGAAAAGGTGCGCGGCCGCTTCGAGCACTATATTGTGACTGGCAGGAACTTCCTGTCCGGACGGGCGGAGGCCCCTGCCCGACTGCCGAAGTCTGCGGTCCGATGCGACGGGGGCCACACATAAACGGTCTGCGGGCCGCATGTGGCCCGCGGGCCGTAGTTTGGGGACCCCTGATCTAAATGAACACCCAAGTACTTAAAAGTACCGTATATACGGTATATAAAAACATCCTTTCTGCCATCTGTCACAGTAAAAGCCTTTTACACCATTTCCAACGATACCTGTATCACGCTCCTTCCCACCCTGAAATATAGGGCTAATAGATAGATTAACAAGTATTAATAAAAAATAAAAATATTTTTGCTGATCTAAGGATTAACAACTATGAAAATTTCTTTAGCAACCTATTATTGAGCTTTGACACTTGGAGTTTTGGGCTGTTTGGACGATCATATTGTTCTGGATGAAAAATGATAACATTGACACTACTTCATCATTCAGTAGAGCGTTGTGGGGAGGTTTCCATTTGTGCGAGACTTCTGAAAATTTCAGATGTTAATTTCCTGTTGGAGGCATACTTTTCTGTGGGATCAGGAAAGCAGAGATGTATTTTTTATATGTTAGTTTTGATATAAATTTTTGAAGAGGGTTAAGCCTTGTTGAAAATGTACTTTCAGATCGGTTTTATATTTCCGTTTTACTTACAGTATATGTGACTATTTTTTGGTTGCCCGCCTCCACACTAGATTTTTTTTTTTGTTGGTTGTTAACCCTAACACTTTAAAGCTTACCATAATGAAACAAATTGTCGACAATGAAGTTAACGAGATAGCGCTTTATATTAAAAGGTGCTAGGAATTTGATGGCACTATATACATAAAGATTATTTTACAAAATAAGTGTTTAGTCTTGACTGATTTCCTCATCTCTAGTACCCATTTTGTTTCTATTGCTGTATTTAGGATTGTCCGACTGTTTTCAAAATTCCGCAAACGGGCTGGGGAGGGATTTAAAAAAAAAAAAATAGCTGTACTCCCCTTGTCAGTCGGTCCTGGTATCCCCTGTCGCTGTGTCGCTGAGGTGTGCTCCTATTTATTTACAGGTCACAGAAGCTGTGCTGAATACATGGTACAGTGCTGTGAATGGGGACGGGAAGGTATGGCCGGCACTAAGCTGAACTCAGCGCAGCTTCAAATCCCTCTCCAGCCCACCAGCAGAATTTTGAAAAAAGTCAGACAACCCTTTTTATTTATTGAATGATGGAAGTTATGGAAGTGCAACTGCTTGTGAGCAATGAACAAAAGATTAGTTTGGTACCCCAACACTGTTACACATTTCACGGAATGACAGGCCCAAAGTCTCCTGCAGACTCCAGGCTGTCATTCGAAAAGGAAAACCCTGTGATACTGGTGGGTGTTTCAAAATGGATCGGCCTGCGAACCTTAACTTCCTCAACTTCATTCAACCTATGGGCTGATGGGCTGCTGGGTGGGAGCTCGAACCTAAACCCGATCCGGACCTGCAATATTTCGTTCGGACACTCAGTCCGCTCAATATAACTCGTGAGTCATTGACTTATGCTCATCTCCCTAGGCTAATAAGATTCCACTCAGCCCCTGTCTGGACATTATCCAATGCAAGGTCTTTCATTTTATGTTGGCAGAACAATACCGGTAGCTGACCTCATGACCTCTAACTTATCTAGGTCTGTCAGCCAAGTGAGCATGTATATGGTAAAGTTTGACAAACTTGCTAGAAGTAAAAGCCATTTCAAATTTATGGCCTACTTGGGCTGGTGACACCACCTCTTGGATTGTTAGCTTTAAAGCCTTCTTCCGAATATAGGTCTAAAAATGCCCCACCTATGGAACTTATATTCCTCCTTCTCATTACTGTTGCATAGTATAAGGACTGAAAAATATTCTCACCTGTGTGGCTAGCTATTTTAACAAACTGTATAAAATAATATTGTGTTATTGTGATAAAATGCAAATATGGCTATAAGGAGCTCCTTTAATGGCAACTTATTTTTCATGCTTTAAGAAATTAAAGTATAAACTTTGATTTAAACCATATAAACAATTACTGTCCCTCCAAAAAGAAGGTTTTTAGTCTTCTTAATGTGCTTTAATGTATATCCTTTTATCCTAAGAATTACAATGCATTACGAGTAATATACATTCTCTACAATAATAATCTTAAAAGAAGAAAAACATCATTTAGAATGGAGAAAATGAACGCCTAATTTTACAATGAGAAACCACAGTTTTCAAGTGAAGAAAAATCTCTTATTGACTCTTACCATTGGCATGTTTTCATTTCTAATTAAACCCATGTGTTGTACTTTGATTCTGTAAAGTTGCTGAAATTTGCCAAAGACAATAGGAACTAGTATGGTAAATTGAAAGTTGAAATTTCCATTATTATGATGGATGAAAACTATATTTGCACTTGGAATAGAGCACACATTACAGTATTCATGGCTATAAAAATAAGGAGCTAGCTGTACAATACAGATTGGGTAAGACTTCATTGCTGTGTATTTTAGATTTGAAATGTTTATTTCTTAATCTGCAACCATAATGGTTTCATGATATATGGTCACCCCTAAAGCATCTGCATGGCCACTCATAAACACAATGCTATAAAACTAAGTTATCTTGAGAAACGTATCATTGCATGGCACTTGTATCTGGGAATGTCCAGCCTAATGGATAGGTAATAAAGGACACATCTGTATGTTATAAATCCTATTCTCCTTCAATAACCTCTAATCTGAGAGTATACTGTATCTGGATTTATACACCTTACATAGAACCCTATGAAAATCAGTTGTAATTCTGTGTTTCCCTAGTGGGAACTGCAGGCATCGAGGATTTCATGATTTAGCCATGTCCTTTAGCACATTAACAACAAGCGAAGGAATAATACATCAAGTTGTCGTTAAGGATGTATGGAGAGGACTGATGGGCTGAGCTCTCTCCATATAAGACCGGTGTCTGCTCTGGTCGCAGGTGTTAACCATTTAAATCACAAATATTGCCAAGGTGTGAATTTGTCATGTGATACTGAATACTTGGCCACACCATTTTTACGTGTGTAATATTGGTACCTGTGCAAACTGGAGATCCAAATCCAATCACTTGATTTATTCAGAAATAATGTAATCTCCATTTGATGTTTTTTTTTTTTTAAATTGTATTACAAAGTTACCAAATCATATCAACATAAAACCTTTATTTTTCAAAAATTGTGATGATCATAATTAGAGAACAGCATAGAGAACAACTGCATTTCCGAAGGTTACAACAGTCACCAATCTGTAGGAAGTCTACAGGCCTTTGCTTAGAATGACTTCAGCACATCTGCAGCCACAGGACATCACTAGTCTCTCACACTGCTTTGGTGTGGTTTTGATTCACTTCTTCCAGTGTTTTCCACAGTTCTGTGACTGTTGTGGGTCTCTCACCAAGGTTTTGCCAGAGGTTTTCTTTTGGGCTTAGATCATGACTCTGAGCCATTTCTTTGTTTCAATGAACTGCTTTACCTGTTTTGCTGTGTGACAGGCATTGTCCTGAATGAAAATTTTTCACACTTGCAATCACTATGCCTTGTAGCTATATGAGCTCCTTTGGCAGAAAACATTCCCCAAACCATCATGCTTTCACTGACTTCTTTACACACTTTGGGTACAGTCTTACCCTAGTTTGTGAATGAACATAATGGGGCTTATTTACTAAGGGTCCCGCGACCACATTTCCGTCGGGTTTTCCAACTTTTTCGGGGATCATGCCACTGGGACAGTGATTTAGAAGGGCATTGTGTCGCACGTGTTCGGATTTTGGTGCCGGCTTTCATGCAACAGAAATCGTGGGGGGTGGGCCGACAGACGATCCGACTGATTCAGACAGAGCGCGGGATTTAACTTTAAAATTGTGTCGGAAGCCATGCACTTACATACACAGGAAAGAAGAAGGTGAACTCCGGCGGACCTGAGCGGGGAGCGACACATGCAGGATATCGGGCGCACAATGTAAGTGAATCGCGGCAGAGTTCATTCTCGTTGGCCACTCCGAAAAAGGGAACGCAACGGAACGGGTAAGTAAATGTGCCCCAATATTTCCCAGATCTAAATAAATGAATCTTCCTTTCATCACTAAAATGAACTATGTACCACTTCTCCTCTGTCCATACAACCTGCTCCTCAGCAAAGGTGAATCTAGCCTTTTGATTCTTTCTGCTACTGAGAGGTTTCGTTTGTGTAGAATCCTAATGCTCTCAAACGTTGAGACACATATGACAACAAAGATCCTTACCATTTTCAGTGCTGTACAGGCGAGCAATTCCAGCTGCAGTGTTGAAACTATTACCTGTGGAGTTTCTCTGCATTATCCTCTCCACTTGCCTTTGTCTTTCAAAGGAGGGCCAGACTTTTTAGGAGACTTGAATGAGTTTGATTTAGTAAAGATGCAATATTCTAGAAATCGTGGAGTTGTAATGACTAACTTCTCTTGCTATGGCTGATAGGGTCACCTCTCTGGAGGATTCCAGACACTCTGGAACAGCACAACATTTTTGCAAAGTCAGTGAGAACTAGAAAGTTAGGCTGCCCATTTAATAGGGTTTGTCAGATCATTATGGAAATTGGCACCGAGTGTTATATTAACACCGATAACTTGGAGGTCTCTGGAGGTGTTGTCTAATTTTGATCACTTTTTTTTTTTTATAATGATCACATTTACATTTTTATTCTCCCCTTTAGAATATATACAATTTTTTTAAATAAGCTTAAAATACTGCTATTTTAATTATTATTATTATTATTATTATTATTATTTATTGTCCCTGAAAAGGGGAAAAGGAGATGTCAAAATCAGCTTGACAACACGGACAGTACATCAAATACAATACGATAAAAAGACATTTAAAAATATATAATCTGAAACCTAAAACCGCTAATCACCCCAACCTGTACAATACTTCATACTCATGTCTAACCCTACAGTCTGCTACTAATACATACAACATCCTAATCCCTGATTTACAATGCTTGAATTAGACCACCTTTTTAAAATTAGACAAATAGATAGTATATAGTATAAATAATTTTTTTGTATCTATCCGTCCTTCATCTAATTTCTTTCAGTCTGCCACTGAAACCACTTTGCTGTGATTGTAGTTGATTGTACAACTGATGAGATTAGTCTGTCACCATCCGGGCAAATTTTTTAAGTACAGGTCGGTGGAGCATTAAATAATCTTTCTACATTTGCATTGATCTTGAGAAGACAAACATGGGCCCCAAGCACACACAAGTACAATAAAGAGCTCAGTACTACCGACTCATAGAAGGTGATCAGGAGGCTAGTATTTACAGAGAAGGCCACTAGTTTTACGAAACTAGTCTTCATGAGAATACCCCTTTGAGGTCATTCTGTAGTCCTATGTGAATATATCCCAACATGATTAATGTTGGGATATATTCACATAGGACTACAGAATGACCTTAAAGTGGTATTCTCATGAAGACTAGTTTCGTAAATGTATTCAGGGTAACAAAATAACACATTTTCTAATTCACTGTTTTAACAAAAATACAGCATTCACAGATATAATTGCAACCTGTCTCTATCAGTCCTGGTGTGCACAATTTCATTTGCCCCTTGACACGACCCTGAAACTTCTGACTTAGGGTCGGGGACGCCATCTTGGTTTTCTGTGTGATGGTCGTGAAGCTGAGTTTCTCATTCTCTGCACTTCAGCCCCACCCCCCTGTATCCAGAGATACTTACGGCAGCAGGAGGAGAACTACAAGCTACAGACAGATACATTCTTTCTCAGGGGAGGGGGAGACTGACACATTAGATCTAGTGTGTTGTGGAATAGCAGAGATGTAGGAGAGCTGATGGTCATTGTGTGCAATAGGCATCTCGTGGATGTCATCATCTCTGATATGTCTCATCTCGCTTTCTATGTGCCAGATACTAGTATAATGTTCAGAAGCTAAATGAAAGTGTATTTAAACCTGTACCCTGATAATCTTACCACATTTCAGCTCACAGAACTAGATGGATCATAATGTGTCTGCTTTGAGAACCTAGGGAGTGATAGGACCAGCCTAGGGAGTGATGGGAGCTAAAACAGCAATAAAACTGAGTAAAATTGTGAAGTAAGGTGTTAAAAATTATCTTTATTGTGTTAACATCACTAGGGGATTGAAATGTGAGAATTTTCTTTCATGGCAAAACCCCTTTAAGGGTACATTCACACTGTGATGTGAGCACACGTTGCCTCACTGCACCGTGACCATGCACGGATACATATAGGTCATGCAGAGCCAGCTCTGCACTGCTTTATGGAGAGGGGAGAGATAAGCAGCACTCATCCCTCCTTTTCTCCATGCGGCACATGTTCGTGTGAATATACCCTTACATTAAGGAAAATGTGTGCCGCCCACGGGAATTCAAAATTGGAGAACATCAGCAAATAGTGGAATAATCAGAAGTATCTAACTAGCAAGTTATGGCAAATTGATTGCAGAACATTTTATCTATTTCTACAAAAATGTTTTGCATAGTGGTAGGCTCTCTGCATTCAGTTTCCAGCAAATAACTACTAGCGTAATAAACTTGTAATTCAGCAGTAGCTGCTTAACTTTAGATACAGATGTTCTGCTCATGCTAAAATATATTTTATGTTTTCTTCTCAATAAATAATACTTTAAAGGTGTGTGCAGTTTACATATGAAATCTGTATGATAAATGTACAGTCATTCTGAATTACAGCCTGGGTTAGGGCTACATTCAGACTGCTTCATACTGAGTTGCATATTTTTTTGCCAAGATTGGGATTTGTTCCCACTGTGTAAAAATAGCTTTGGGAAAAGCTTTTCTGATTAGACATTTCATGATGTAATCTTGTTCTTGGCATCACATATAAAGCTTCTGCAAAAATCTATAATATGACCATCTGAATTCAGCCTTCTCATCCAAAGCTGCATTCATTTTTAGCAGACCTCATAGCTGAAATCTCCCAGCATGCCATCCTTACGTTGTGGTTTTATGTTCTGTTTTTATACCGAAGGTTATTATATTATGACATTCTAGTAGCTCATCTAAATCAAGCGCAGATGCCATCTAAAATTCACTGAGGCATCCCCTTTTAATGAGTCAAAAGGGGTTGTCCCACATTTTATTGTTATGTCTTATACTGTTGATGGAGGATGCAGCTCTACCATAGAATGGAGTGCAAGGACATATTAGGAGATATAGGTACATATCGGTTACAAAATGTGCATTCTGGTAGCTGTAGTTCTCTCCTCCTCCTCTCTTCCCTTTTTATATTTCGGTATCAACAAGTATTTTATTGTTTTAAAGGTAAATATTGCTTTACAATAGGTCTCGGCAGAAAGGGAACCCAACGAAGGTGAACAGATAAAGCAGGTGCATAACAAATAATACACATCAAATGACATGAGATATTTAACACAATGAAACATAGTGGGAATAAGGGTTGAGCGAGGGATAAGGGGGAAGGTAATTTTCTTTGAAATATTAATATACTTCTGAGTTTTATATTGAGAGTTGTAATCTAACCTTGAGTATCGCATTATTATATATTTTTTTTTGTTAACTTTTTTTTTTTTATTCTACAAAATCGCAACTGTACAGGCACAATAAACCTTACTTAACAACCCAGGGTCGGCTCCAGGTTTCAGTAGTCCCCTGGGCAATAGAGCTTCAGTGGGCCCCTTTGCAGTGAACTCACATTGCATCATTAAACATTCAGAAACTAAAACCGTCTCCTGTTCCATAAAATATTCCGTAGTTTACCATTCTAAACAGCTCCCTCATGGGTATTTTATATAAAGCCCCCCTAAACCTCGATGGATTCATTAGATACAGCCCCCCTCACTCTCATGGATTCCTTATATTCAGTCTTTTTTTGGGGGCCCCCCACCCAGCAGCTCTGAGCCCCGGCACTTGCCCAGGTATGTCCAGTGCTGCAACAACCCCTCTCCCCTCATTGTGCCTTTTATTGAAAAGTGCAGTGCAGGTGTCCCAGCTCAAATCTACCTCCCCCCACCAGTAAAATTGCTCACCAGACCATTTCTTCCTTTGTCTATGTTGGCCCTGCCCATCATCATCATCGGGCTCTGCCCATCACAATGTAGCTCCGCCCATCGTTGGTGCACTAAATAGTGACAAGATCTGCAGTTTTCCACACAGGGCTCACTGCTAATTTACACCATGTAGTGAGAGGGACAACATTTTGGAAAGGCCTGGGAAAGGACTTCCTGTCTGCCCAGGCCGAAATATGAAGAGACTGCCGAGCTATCAATCAGAAGGAAGAGGTGTTCACTAGCAGCCTGAATTGACTGTCTACTCATTTGGATACGATAAAAAAGACTGTAAAAAAGACCTTCAGTGGCAGAACATTTTAGGTCATATCAGGGGGACTTTTTACAAGCAAGTAATACTGGTGTGAGGTGTAAGATTCTGACGACAGGTCTTCTTTGAGTTTCCAAGTACATACTGATTTGCACCATAATAAAGCCATTATGGTACTTATTAGAATACCAGGCACTGTGTCATATCTTTTTAAAAAGCTTCATGTATTTTGAGTTTCCAGGGTGTATACAACTGTACCATGTACTTTAGCTCATGATGTGCCATGGAATGAATGATCTGTTTTCCCTTCCTAGTGGGCTGCTAAGTGCTACATAATAGAGAGTGGCAGCCTGTGTGCTATTTACAAGGCCCGGCTATAATAGTCACTGTGTTTGTCACTTGATTTGTGTGTGACTGGTAAGCGTTGCCTTTCCTCCTGCCGGCAGTGATTCATATTTGAGTTGAGGTTTAACTTACTTTGTAAGTTCATTTCATTTTGATTATTACATTTGTTTTTTTCCAGGTAAAGACAGAGTTTTCAACACCCCCTTATGTGAACAGGGAATTGTTGGATTTGGCATTGGAGTTGCAGTTGCTGGCGCTACCTCTATTGCTGAGATTCAGTTTGCAGACTACATATTTCCAGCATTTGATCAGGTTTGTACACCCAGTTTATGAAATGAAGAGGTGACATATCCAAATTTGTTTGAGTTCCTCTCTCGTTTTTTTAAATATAAAATCTGCTTACTCATTTCCAGAGTAGACATAACGTTACTTTATTAACATGCATAATTATTTTTCCCATTAACATCTTAAAATGAGCTTCTCTCCTCTTTCCCTATGAATCAGGTTTTTTTAGAACGCCACTTCCATAAAAACTATAAAAATTATAACCTCAAGCAATACATTTTTTAAGAAAGCAAGTTAAGGCCCAGTTCACATCTCATTCAGTTATTTTCTTCAGTTATTTTGAGCCAATAGCAGGCGTATTCGAGCACACAGAACATGTGCAAGTATTTCCAGCAACCACACAGAGGTAAGGTATAATGGAAAGACTTGGCTGAAAAGTAACTGAAGGAAATAATCGAACTTAAATGGGGTTTTCCGGGAATAGGAAGTTTGGTACAAAAAACCATAATGCTATAAATACATGAATATAACAAAACTCACTGTCATTAGTCACAAAATGAAGCTTTGATTTTATGATTCACAAAATGTTACGGGCTTTCTAAAGTAGACAGAGTTATCACCAATGTGGCCGCCACTGGAAACTACAAGTCCCGTGATCCTTAAGTTCTCAGTAACTCCTCAACCTCTTATGCTCTTCTCCCAGTGATGATGTAATATGATGTAACTCTGTTACCATAGTAATGATGTGTTACTGTCATCACTGCACATTACATCATGTCTCATCACAACACTGGTCATACTGGATGCACTGCAACCAACCGACTACAGGCAAACATAATAATGATCACATGACCTGCTCAGGCAGTTGCAGAACATGTGATGTAGACATGTGACCAGCGTCCATCTTCTGTCCTGTGTCTGCTCCGCGCTGAGAAAATCAACGGACTGATTAAAGGGCCAGTAGCATTTTCATTCTTCATTACAGTGTATGTCTACAGCATTTTCTGCTAAGGGTGGGAAACATTTTAAATAACAACTAATTACATATTGGATTATTTGTTAAGGACCCATTTAAGGACATGTGAACTGGAAGAATACTGTTTTGACAATTTTAATCATAACCATGTATCTGTTCCTTAGAAGGAACTCTGTGGCAGAAAACCAACATTGAAGTGAGATTTGAAAATTGTTGTATAATGTCACAACCAGTTTAGCACTGAAGTCAAGCTCTACCAGCTTCAGATCACCCCCTTTGCTGTGATTTTCATAAGCAGAGGAAACGGTCTGAGGTAGGGAGGGCTTTTTCTTTTTTTTTTTAAACTATTAGGATTCAGGCCTCCTTGGAGCACTTAAACCCTAGGCGGTTTGATCGTGTATCTGTCTCTGACAGACAGTAGTACAGGACAGCTATGGGAGCCTTTAAACAATGTCACAGGGGCACCAATTGGCCATCCAAGATTGCGATGCCCATATACATCAGTGCTGCAGTTGGGTTTGACCACAGCATCTAACAGGTTAACACCCACCATGTATGGAGAAGGCTGACCGGTCAAAAAAGGGTTAACAAGAGAATTCTACTTAATATCCCAAATAGAAGGGTTCTTATTTTCATGTAGTATGTTAGTTTGTTAATCATCTCATGAGTCATATGGACTGTCTCCTCATGTTAGTGTTCTAGCCATGTCGACTACCGTTAGTAATCTGCACACAAAATACATTACTTGCGTAACTTCATTGTTTGTTTGTTTTGTTTTTTTTTTTTTTAAATTGTAGTAGCATTCAAACCTTTTCAAGACTATTGGGGAAAATTTACTATTCATGATAGATTTGTTATGTATTACATTTTGGCAACTAGCTTTAGTGTTTTGAGGTTTTCTTGTCACTTTTTAACAATGTTTTTGGGTTTTACGGTTTTTGCTTCCCACTTTAAAAATCCATACATTTTTAATTTTTCCATGCACAGAGCTTTGCTTGGGCTTGTTGTCGGCAGAACAAATGGTCCTTTTTAGTTATGGTATTAAATATTCCGTGTCATGTACTGGGAAGCAGGACAAAAAATCCAAATGGGGGGGAAAAACACATTTGTGCCACTTTCTTGAGAATTATGTATTTGTGCTTTCAGTTCTCATTACAAAATTACAACCTCCCTATTATTCCTTGGGTGGGTGCAATCACTGGGATACCACATTTATATAGGTTTTAATATGTTTAATTGATTTTTTTTTTAAATGTAAAACCTTTTGTAGGAAAAAAATGTTCTCATTTCCTCTTCTTATAATGCTAATAACTTTTTCATACTACAGGGTACAGATCTGTTTATACTCTCATTTTTACAGGACAAGATGCTGTTTTTATTGCTTCCATTTTGGCACTGTATGACCTTTTGATCAAATTTTATTAAAAGTTTTATGAGTTACAAAATGGCGAAAAAGTGTCTGATTTTGTTAGGTATCCCAAAATGCCCAATCTAACATGTTTATGGTTTTATTTGTTTATTTTCTATATCAATTTTAGGGAATGGTGGTTGATTTGATCTTTTTAGTTTTTTTAGCTATGTTTTTTTTTTTACTATTTTTTTAGGCTCCCAAGGGTACTATATCCCTTGGGTATCTCACGCATGTGCTGTCTGGATTAAAATGCCTCCAGCAGCTTTGCCAGTGGCATTTGCATGGTTAACTGGTTAACACCCATGATTGTTGACTGCATTGACCACAGGTGTTACCGTTGGCTGTTTGCTGCTATATGCAGCACACACCCACCTTACATGGAGAGGGCTCAGCCCATAAGGCTTCGCTTTACATATCAGGAAAGCAGTGCAGAACTTTCAATAGATGTATATTGGTAAACTACCTAATATCCTGCCCCCATTAGGTAAAGTGTCCAACCCCTTTAAATACCCCATTTTGACCTGATTTGAGCAAAATCAACCAGTAGATGGTTGAGTCATGTAATTTGTTTAGTCTTAATAAGGTTTCCCAAGTACTTGGCTGTCTCTGGCAGTGCCATTAAAATAAATGGAGCACCAACGTAGTGTTGGAAGTGTAAGAAGATGAGACCCCACAACTGCCTCCAAATATGAATGGAATTCTGATGCACATTCTAAGCTTTGCTTCATTTACTTCTATGAGACTTCAGGATATGACTGGCCCACGATATTGGGCGATAGTAGATAGGGATCAAGGTCTAACATTTTATATTTTACAGCAGAATTAAAGGACCGATCGTAATTCAAGCGTAATTGTGTATGATGTAGATGTATTATTAATTTACCTATATTTACATGTAGCAGATTTGTTGAACCAGTCTTATTGATGTATGGAACTGATACTAGGACACAGGAATTTCTAATAATAATTCTTTATTTATATAGTGCCTACAGATTACGCAGCGCTGCACAAAGCATGTCAAATTTCTACAATAAATGTGTTACATCTGAATACATAGTATTTCAGAAATTTTAATACATTAACTGTAAGATGCAATGTAGTGAATAAGCTTCTACTAGCCATTTGTATTCTGCATACATGGAGATTTCTTCAGTTTGCATTTCAATAAACCATCCATCATATTTGAGGTAAATTACATGATGCCATCTGTTGAAATGTATATCTCCAGGCCACTCTCGTCCACCTCACACTCAGTGTATGACCTTCTCACATGTGCCAATTACAGCGAATAGAATGGAATCCATTAGCACAAACACTTCGGATTCCACTCTGATGTCGTCAGTTATTTATATATTCTCCACCAATATATGAATGTCATGTACAACTCTATGGATGTTTTGTAAAGTTTTGGGCTTATTATATAGAATTGGTAAAATTACTCTTCTCTTTATTGCTCAGAATAAGTAAAGTGTATTCAGTAACACTTGATTTGAGGTCACATAATTACAGCAGCAATTATAAACTTTGTGGTTAGTTGCTTATTTAACGTAAAACAGCTGCTAAGGAGTATTCATATTAGATGTGATCTTGCTATGTTTGCACTGTAATTCACAAGCCTATTATAATGCATTCATTTTATTTAGGTATTACGATATTAATAATTCATAATTAATAAGGGTTTGACTCTTTGGACAATCCCTCTTCACATAATGCTAATTGAAAAGTTTCTACTTGATGGGATCCTGGCTGTCGACTATAATCTTTCTGAAAACTTCCCTACAACACCACACCCAATAATGCATTCTACACTAAAATCAGTACATTTTTACACTAATTTTGGCATGCCCCATGACACTACAGGGTGTCCATGCGCCGCAGCTGTTTAGCTGCTGCGGTCATGTTTGACCATGGCAGCTATCAGGTTAGCTACCACAATTGGCGCAAATTGTGGCAGTTATTAGCAGGTATCTGCTGTATAATACAGCCAACACTTACCCTGTATGAAGAGTGTTGGCAACTTTAATTCAAGTATTTTGTAATGTCTGGGTGTGTGTGGGGCAGGATATAGTGTAACATGCCAATATACATCTATTAAATGTTCTGCACCACTTTCTTGAAATGGAAAGTGATCCATCAGAATCAGAAATGTCAACGAACAATCTGCATTCCAGGACCTTAATAATGTTTTCATAAATACTAAAAAAAGATCAAAAACCCTCCATCTCATGCCATTGGCCTTGTCTTGCTTGGTAATCTTTTCTTTTCTTGAGAGAATACATGCAGGTAAATGTTAATGTTATGCATAAACAAAAGAGCATTTCATGGTGCACCATGTGTGTGCCTACAAGGACCTGTGCACCCACTGGACCATGTGGCCATACCCATGGTGCACAGACATAGTAATTTGCCAAAAAACAAAAAATAGAAGATTATGGATTCCCTTGAAGTAGGTGTCATGAAGTCATACCCCTTGGTTATGCATAGTGCTCTTCAGTGCACTCTCTTTCACATGTTTTATTTGTATTTTGCAGATTGTTAATGAAGCAGCAAAATATCGATACCGATCTGGTGACCTTTTTGATTGTGGCAGCCTGACTATAAGGGCACCGTGGGGTTGTGTAGGCCATGGTGCACTGTATCATTCCCAAAGTCCTGAGGCGTTTTTTGCACACTCACCTGGTATAAAGGTAAAATCTATAAATCTATATGTACAATGCAAATTGCAACTTTGTAGAAACATTTAGAAATTAAAGTTGTAGATTCATTTTCCACTTTATCCACCGGATGGGGAATTAGATTTCTAGGTGTCTAACTGCTAGGGACTCCAGTGATCAGGAGACAGAGGGATCTAGCGTCCCCATGTGAATGAAGCACCTGTGCACATGCTTCATAATAATAATCCTTTTATAGCTATACCATTAAAGACCGTGGCAGGCAATTATTAACCCCCCCCCACCTCTTTTTTTGTGACTTTTTCTCCTTTTTTTGGTGTCCTTTTGATGGCGTTTTACAAAGTTCATCTTGTTTATATTTTATTAGTGGAACCTCTGATTTGTTATAAGTTTCCAAATGT
Organism: Engystomops pustulosus; assembly: GCA_019512145.1. Taxonomy (NCBI): domain Eukaryota; kingdom Metazoa; phylum Chordata; class Amphibia; order Anura; family Leptodactylidae; genus Engystomops; species Engystomops pustulosus. The sequence continues at coordinate 99,130,123 of CM033643.1, forward strand.
GGACGTCTGCACAAAGATTTGTGTCTTTTTTAATCTTGGTAAAAAACAATTTTTTGCACAAATAAACTCCAGTACACAGCAGGTGTATACAAGAGAACATTTGAGACGTTTGTGCGACTTTTCAGAAAATTCTCAAACTCAAAAAACCATAGACTCACTTGCCTAATTTATTTCCTCACATAACTCACTAAGATAAATCAGGCAAGTCCAAAGCCAAAGAAATCCCCAAAACTAGACACGTGTTTCCAGATTTATGATAAATGTCCCTCTTTGTCTCATGCAGCACTATAGAGGTGAATTGAGTTCAGCTCATGCTTATCAGCCCTTAATTCAGAGAGGAACTTTCGGTCCTTCTTTCTCCTGATTATTGTGGGTCACAGTGGTCAAAAAACCAAGTGATCAGCAACTTAATCCCATATCCTGTGGATAAATTGCAGTGATAAAACAATTCTTTTAAGGCAATTGTCCAAAATTTGGACACTGGAATCCTCTCCTTAGGTTAGGTGATGCTACCCCTACTGCTCAGCAATCCTAGCTGTCACATCTACACCGTGTATGTAGCTGGAAGCAGACAGCATCATAGACTGTGTAGCGGCCCATGACCTCTATCCACCCACTACAGTGTTTAAAGCTGCCTGCTTGTAGGTTCCATTCACAGTCCTAATGCTGCCACACCCAATTAGTAGGGGTGCTGGGCGTTTGGACCCCAACTGATACAAAAGTCCATCCTTTGGTTCCTTTTACACTAGTTTTTCAGGCACGAGTTCTTCTGGCTGTGTTTTCAACTTTCATAGTACTGGTGCTCGTATTACACCATTGCATTCAATGGGTTTGTTCCTATTGCAGGTTTTTTTCTGAAGTGTACATTCTGGTTTTTTTTTTTTTAAAAGTGTGTTAAATTCTTTGCCTGCTCTACATTTCCTAGTCGCTTACATCGAAAACTCTGTACACAAATCCATGGAGATTGAGTCTCTGTCACATGTGGTGTCTGCCCATTGTATGCATGTGAAGAACATAGTAAAAACCGATCAAACACGCAAGTGAAAAACTGAGACACAGAACAAACTGTGACTATAAATTGATTGAACTCTAAAGGAAAATGTCAGTTTTTCACTGACCAAACCCTGATCGCATTCTGATCAGACACTGGTGTGAAAGGTGCCTAATACTAAGGCCCGTTCCACACTTGCGAGTGTGATGCCTGGATCTCCCGGCCCAAACACTGCCAACTGGAACTAAACTGACATGCTGAGTTCAGTTCCGGGTGCAGCGTTCGGGCCAGGAGATCCCAGCAGCATGCGTTACGAGTATAATGCGAGTTCATCACATCACACTCGCAAGTGTGGAATAAGCCTAATACTAAGCCCTGTTTCAAGGCCTAGAGGACTCCCAGAATGATTGCCTCTCACATAGTGGAGACTGAATGCTGGTATTTTCTGCAGCTTTTATATAGTTAGATATCCTCCAAAATATGAAATTAGAAATGCTTAGCTTGAAATTTTAAATTATGGTTTATGTGTCAGAAGATGTGAATGAACATATGATGCTGCTTTGAGACCTGAATCACAATTGCATTGTGGATGTGTGTTACCTACATATATACCTGAGTAATGCAATAGAAGCTTAGGTAGGTTTCTATAGCTTTAGATTAAAGTTTGACACTCCTATCAGACCAGGTTATATAACATTGCTGCATTATTAACGATGATGCCTTGACGCTGAACTATTGTCTCATTGCAGGTGGTGGTACCTAGAAGTCCAATCCAAGCAAAGGGTTTGCTGCTATCCTGTATTGAAGATAAAAACCCATGTATTTTCTTTGAACCCAAAATTCTGTATAGAGCTGCAGGTATGCACTGAGAGCTTATGTGTATATTCATATGCTTGGATTTATACTTTGGCTGCACGGTAGAAAAATATTGGCTTGCTGATTCTAGAAATAAATGTTACATGGTTGCAGGCAAGAGTTTCACATTTAAGACAGCAGTTGTATGCTTTGGCCATCAGAACTCGCCTGGCTTATCCGTATTTTCCTTGGCCATGCCTTTACTGATTTAGTCATCAGCATATTTTTTAAAATCAAAATTCTAGTAGTTTTTTTTTTTTTGCATAAGTGTTCTGTTTGGGAGCAATATAGCAGGGGTCGGAAAATAATTGACCCCGCTTAGGGACATGGGATTGTTTCATCAATTTGTTTCCTTGGTTAATACAAAAAAAAAATCTATCTGGAAGCCAATAGGAGTCATCAGGGCTAATCTGAGTAAAATCTAATATCAAGTTCTAGTAATTCATGTGCTTGATGTTTAGCTCACTGGCACAAAAGCTGGCAAATATTTGGATCTGACAGTGTTTCTCTGCTTGTAGAAATGTTTGTCTGACAAGGTCCTGATATGTGATTGGACAATAGCCCAGAAGGTTAATCTGGTTCCCTTTACTACATTCATGCTAAAAAGATCCATTGACATGCTTTGCCGTGTGGTTCTAAGGATTGGAGCATGTTACTTCGTTCTCAAATGCGTTTTAACTCCATAAAATGTGTCTAGCAGAGCCAATGTTTTTTTTTGTTTCCTAGGATACCTTAGTACAACAGTGAAGAAAAGTAAAAAACTTGGTTTAGTTACAAAAACATTTCAAATTGAATGAGCAGTTGTCCGTTTTATTGAGATGGGAATGATATACCTTTTGACGGGTGATATATTGCAGTATTACTGTATTTATTCTTATTCAGGGAGATATATACTGCTATGTGGGTGGCCACGTGGGATATTTTATACTCTGTACACACAGTCATGATGGTCTAGTACTAAAGCTGTCAGTCAGAATCTGACTATGTCCATATTGTGTATATTTAATTATATGGGGTTGTATGTCCAACTAATTCATGTCTTTAACCTGGTCCAATGAGAATAAAACCAAACCATATTATTATACTGATAATAGACTCATTTTATTATATAGATTTCTCTTGTTTATAAAAAATTAATTATCTACAAGTGTTTCACTGTATTTGATAAGACAGGAACATTGGTGCATGTAGAATTTCATTTGCTCTTTGGATAAGCTGTTTGTATGGGGTCTGTGGTAGAAGAGGTTACAGCTGTGATAAGGTATTACTGTACAGTTACTGAGATGGGATTTTATGGTCAGTCAGATTTGTGTTTTCTCAGCCAACACACCAGAAGAGTGTAATATTTATTGCTCTGTGATCTCATAGAAGTTAAAGGATCTATTTCTATGACTCATGGCACAGTTCACAGCACAGTATAAGGTTTTATAATATATAACACAGGATGCTCCAACTTCCATTAGGTGCCAGGATAGGGTCGTGGCTCAAAATTAACTATAGTAGAAAGAATCTGGAACTAAAATCAAGGTTTTTCATTTGGGTACAAAATACAGCTAAAAAGTAAAATTTGGGTCCCTGAAAAACAAAACAAAAAAAGCTTCCACCATGAATAATGAATAATGCTCACCTTTCCTGTTTATACAATCGGTACTAGAGCTTTTGAGTGGTTTGGGCAGCCCTCCTGGGCTTCGTGGCGAGGGTATGCCAGGGGAGAAAGTTAGATGAGTGGATGGTGGTTTCCAGGATATTTATGGCGCCAATCACTCAAAATAAAACCTTTTGTTCTATTTAGGTTTCTTTATTGGTTCGCTTGGTAAACCACGCATGTAACTGAGGAATATAATTTATTCACAAAGTATTTAGCATTTTTATCTAGGGTTTATTATGTAGCCATAATATATTATCCGTTAGCCAGGATTAACATATGTACACATACCGGTACACTAAAAGTCAGCATTTATATATACTTTGCTGTATGGTAATTATATATATATATTTTTCAGTTATACATTATATTTAATGGTAGTGGAAAACAGAATTTCCCCTTTTACAATTAACTTTGTGACTGGGTTTAAGTGCACCAGGGCTTATAATAATATAATAATAATAATCTTTATATAGCGCCATCATATTCCGTAGTGCTTTACAAATCATAGGGGACAAATATAATAAAACATGACAGAGCACAAACATTCGTATGGAACAAAAGGATTGAGGTCCCTGCTCGCAAGAGCTTACAGTTTATTAGGAGGAGTGGGGAGACACAAGAGGTAAAAGAATATATAATGGTCAAGCCATTCTTCTTAAGGAAATAGAATAAAATATAATAAATGGAATTGCTGTCGCTTGAACCAATCATCTTATATACAAGCTCCAGGGTGAATGGGACTGCAGAGAAGCCTGGTGCCTGCTGGCTTATATTTTCCAGTGTTATCTCTTTACAGACATGTGAAAGGAGCTATATTCAAAAATATGGTATATGATGCTGTGAACTGCATACAAAAAAGTGTACACATTGTACTACATGTATATTTCATAATTTGTCCTCTGTGGCCAACAACATTTTTGTTTTATTCCAAATTATGAAATGTATGTTTGAATTCCAGTACCCAGCTTGTATATCACTGCCCGCATGGCATCTGTGAGATCCCTAGGGTATAGTATTCCTAGGGTACTGTAGATCTTAATATCCACAAGTTTTTGTTTTTTTTTCATTTGTCACATTTAAAAAGCTACTGTATAACTTTCTTGTTCTCCTATGGATATGTGAAATTAATATTAACCTAATTTTTCCACATTGTTTGATATTTGTTTATTATGGCAGGTACTTGCTGTATCAAGTGCTGTCAGTGGGTTTTCTATATTTTTCTTTCACTGTTTCGCATATATTGAAAGGTCTTGTTGTTTTGTGTGTCAAAGAACTTTTGAGGTTTTTGTGACATTTTATTCCTCACACTGGACCTTTTATTGAACCATCTGATGTGAGGTGAATTAATGGTTCACTGCAGGATTCACTCATATTGTTTTATACAATATATGTTTTCTTAAAGAGTAACTTAGCCTTTGAAGCTACTTTTATTTAGCAGAAATGAACAATGCAGGTTGATAATACACTTAAAGAGGACCTGTCAGATATAAAACCGGCAATAGGAGCTGCTAACTGAAGTAAGCAGCTCCTAGTGCTACAGCATATGCCGCAGTGTTGCACTGCTTGCGTTATTGGAAACCTCTGATAACGCCTACAATCATTGCAGCGCTGTACAATTGAAAATGCCGGACCGCATTGTAAGCGGTCGGGCGTATTTATGAGCGGGCAGCGACTGCCGCGTGAAGCTCGCCAGTCACTGCCGGCCTTTGGAGTAGGAGGGGCGGTTCGGGAAAGAGGCAGCGCCTCGGACCACCCCCTCATGAATATGTCCGACCGCTTACAGCGCGGTTCGGCGTTTTCAATTGTACACTGCTGCAGTGTTTGTTAGCGTTTCCAACATATGCTGTAGCACTAGGAGCTGCTTGCCTTAGTGCAGTTTTTAGAGGAGACAGGTCCGCTTTAAGGAAAACGGATTCTCTTTTCCCCCCTTTTCCACGCCTTTTTTCTCATGCAGTGAGCAGCGTAACTGAAATAGAGTTGCACCGTTTCCACTATCTGTAATTTGTTATCGATACTTAGTGTAGTTTCACAAGACTCCATGCAATGAGAAGAGGTCTGCAAAGAGGGGCTTTTTTGGATACTGGAAAGCTTAAAAATGTTCAATACAACATCCTGTAGTTTGCGGTACTGAGTGACTATGCTGTTCTAGGGCTATCCATTTGATTAGTTTCTGGTCAGAGGGGATTGAAGTTACAACTGAGATGTGCTCGCAGCTCGCTGCATCTTCATTTTCAGTGTGCATGCGTCGCATCCCTCGCTCTATTGCTAGGCAGTAAGGTTCCGGCTATAACTCTGTGAGGGGGAGGGCTCAAAGTGCAAGCATATGAATAGCTTGCTGCTGTGAGCCAACGTCATCAGGAGGAGGGAGGAGACGGAGAGAGGATCGGGAGGAGCAAGTAAGGAGCATGATGGGCTGATGCTTGCCCCCATCACAGTGAAATAAATGATATAAAACTTTACCTGCCTCCCTCAGAATATAATACACCTATGGAACCTGTGGGAACCTGCCCCCAGCTAAAAATAGCCCTCTGGTGACAGGTTCCCTTTAACTCTTTAAAATGTATGATATTGCTTTTAAGCACAAAAAAACAAAGGTCACTGCCATTTTCAATGATCTTTGAGAAATTATTGTAAGTGATTCATGGTTGGTTCTTGCATCTACATTGTTCAATCAAGATGTAAAATGGTCTTTGACAGTCTGATGGCTCATAATGAATAGAAAATTTAACTATGAGGTAAAGATCCAGGCTCAGCAGCCTGTATATAAGTACATAACCAGATTAAATTTCATTTACATTAAACAAGAATTGTGTATCTATCAATATTTGGAACTAATATTTGATATAATTACCACAATGATTCAGTTAATGGATCACTTTAAAGCAATGTTAACATTTTGTTCTAGCTACTCATTTTTCAAGATCACTTAAATTTGGTTTGAAAGGTAGCACTGTATGTGCCTCTAATTTAAAAAAACAAAATGGGTCATCTCTTCTCTTATACCTCTGACAAATACATTTCCATTATGATAAGAATTCATGAAACATGAAAGGAGTCTTAGTGGAAGATTTACTGTACTTTCAACTGTATACAGATAACCATACACACAAGCTTTCAGACATATACTGGTATAAAAGAAGTACAATTAAGGCCAGAGTTTTGAGGTGAACAATATTTTTAAAGTAAAACCCTTATATATGAAATTAATGCATACAAGGCAGCTCCAATGCTTCTTTAACCCCATTAATCATAAGGCATCAATATCAGTTTTATTCTTTGTCCCATTTATACATTTATTCTTTTTTCTATTTTTTTTAATACTTCATTTACCAAATGAGAATGTGTTTTTGGTTTTAATGGTGTTTAATTTTTTCTGTAGTGCCATTTTAGCATCCATATGTGTCTAACATCTAAAGTAACTTTTATTACCTTTTTCTGGAGGAGCATCAATTTCACCTGAATAATAATAATAATTTTTATTTATATAGCGCCATCAAATTCTGCAGAGCTTTACAAATCATAGGGGACATACAAAAATCTAATACTACATTACAAAGAGTCATATGGAACAATAGGAGTTAGGGCCCTTCTTGCAAGAGCTTACATTCTATGAGGATGAAGGGGATGACACTAGAGGTACTAGAGCTTTTATAATGATCCAGCCATTCTTTATATGGGACAGTATAAAATAATTAATTAAATAAATAACGATTCTGCTGCTTGAACCAGCTGTCAGCCGCCATCTTATATACAAAGTCCAAGGTAAAAATGACTGCAGAAAAGCCTGTAGCTTGATATTTGCTATTTGCTGGATAACCGACAGGAGGAGGACATAGGATGGATTAGAGAAGAGAGAGTTGACATTTCATGCAGTTAGCGAGTGTGGTAGGCTTGCCTAAAGAGATGGGTTTTAAGAGCAGGTTTGAAACTTTTTGAGGTTTGGTATTGGTCTGGTAGTCTGGGGAAGGTCATCCAGAGAATTGGTGCAGCTCAAGAGAAGTCCTGGAGACCTGTATGAGAGGTTCAATTTAAGGTAGATATTAAACTAATATCACTGGCAGATCAAAGAGCACGGGTTGGGCGATGGACTAAGATGAGAGAAGAGAGATGGAGGTAATGCATTATACACAGCTTATTATTTTAAACTGAATTTTGAAGGAGACAGGCAGCCAGTGCAGTGACTGATACAAACCTTAAATTTTTGTGGAATTTACAATTAACACGTTGGCTTTATTTTGTGGGTTAGTATGATGATGGCAAAATCCAATTTTTAAATATTTTTTTTCATAGTGTTCCCATCTTATTGAAGCTATAACTTTTTAACCTTCGATATACCGTATAGGGCAGTGATGGCAAACCTTTTCAACACCGAGTGCCCAAACTACAACCAAAACCTGCATATTTTTTCGCAAAGTGCCGATGCGACAATTTAAGCAGTAACTTATTACTCCCTGCTCTGTCACAGGTTTAAATTGTATAGGCACCTGAGGACACCAATACAGTAGAAAGAAGGAGAAGAAGTTTGGATTATCCTTGTAGTTTCCTTCTACAATGGCTGCCTGGGACTGCAAGAGGCCTTTAGTCCTGTCTGACAAACTCTACCATGGGGTGATGGCAAGGGTGCCCATATAGAGGGCTCTGAGTGCCACCTCTGGCATCTGTGCCATAGGTTCGCCACCACTGGTATAGGGTGTTGTGGTTTAGAACGCTAAAATGGTGCTCATCGCGCCACTATTTTATTGTACTTCCAAAGGGTTAAATGCACTATAGGGAGCGCCCCTTGTCTCCCCTATTCTTTCCATGACTTTTTAAGGCTATTGTTGACAGAGGTGTATGAGCACTTGATTTTTGCAGGAGAAGGTGTTTAATTGTTTGGTTTTTTGGGGGGTAAATACAACTTTTTGGCTGCTTTTATGCCTTTTTTTTTAGATGTTTTAGATGATGAATTTATTATAATAATAATAATAATAATATTTTTCATTTTTTACTCCTCAGCAATTAAACTGCAGTTAAACTAAGTTTAATTGATTCAGAACAAATGCAATGAAAACAATTGTGCATTTTTTTTACTTAAAGGGAATTTACCATCAAAATCAATCATGATAAAGCAGGGAAACTTACTCATAGATCCAGGTACCGTGGTGATACAGTAGTAACTCCCTTATATGTGTTATCCATGGCCTGCTTCCTTTTAAAATACATTTTAAAAACTATGATAATCATCCTGAAGCGCTCCTGGGGGTTATTACCAGAGCCCATGCTGCAGATTCACAGCATGCAGTGAGTGGGGTGAAGTGCAGAGGGAGCAGTGAGGGAGTGTGGATAGTGTAACAGCTTGTAAAGATACAGCATGAAGAGACTCTGTAATACTCTCAGGAGCCCTTCTAGCTCATTAGCATAATTTTATAAATACTATGTAGAAGGAAGGAGGTCATGAATAACCAACATAAGAAGATTACCACAGTCACAGTGCCTGGATCTATGAATAAGTGTCCCTGGCTTATATAAACACATATAACATACAATCAGCAATGTACAGATGACTTGTTTAGAGCTGTTGTGATTGCCACTACAAACTTAGATGCCACAGGAAAGGGAAAGCCATAGCAAAGATATTCCAGGGGCAGCTACAAGTAAGTTTTATGTATTCATTAAGATAGGAAAGGTATTGAAGTTACATACATGGAAGTTGTCAATAAACCCCAATATTTTCAGCTTGAGAAAATGGGCATCAGGGCATACGTGTGAGCCTTAAAACATAGGGTGGTGATGCCACCTTTGTTTCCACTAAAGAGTTTGAATCTCAGATTCTGATGTTTTATAAAGTAATTCCATTGCTGTAAGCCCCCTGAGAGCTGTATGTTGCATATCTTGACGTTCACTTCAGGAGCAAAATCCAGCACTTGAACTGTACTCTTTTCTGTCCCTGATGACTGTTCTGCCTGATAATTGATGCCACATGTTGTAAAGCTGGTACTAAAGTGAAATTCCAAACTTGTAGGAAACTTTGAATCAAGTATGCAGTATATCAAGCTTTCATCACAGGCTGCATTATTCATGCTGTCCTGATACCCTGTAGATGGGTTGTGAGCTGGCTCGCATTGTTATTTCTGCCAATAAGGATGTAAATGATAAAAAGTCTGGATGAAAGATGAGTCACCTTGACATTCTCCAGCTCCTGCGTGTAATGGAGAGTCTTCTATGATGTCTTTTGACCTTTTCTGTGTAGTTTATTGTAGCACATATGACATGCAGAAAATGATGGAGGAATGAATAGAAATTACATCAATGGTTTCCATGGTGAAATGCAAGCGGCAAGAGTGTTTGCTAATATGATAACGTAGACTGCTTTCCAGACCTTTGTATTTTGTACAGATATAAATAAACCAAGATATTGTTAAACACTTTATTCGGTTCGGTAGTTTATCACCATATTGTGTGTGCATTTATCTTCCAATTTGCCTCGTATAACTGGAAGCAAATTAGTTGGCAAAATAAAAGAAGAGATATTTAATAAACGGTAATTGGTGGTCTTAAGAAACATTGGGGTAAGATGATTTGTAGGATATGAAATGTGAGAGTCTTGGCACTTTTACTGATGAAGTCCTAAGAAGTCACATGGGGACATTTGGGCTGTCGCCCTTTCAAAACTGGAGTCTTGTTGGAGTGACAGATGCAGATCTGGTTCCAGTTGCATGGAAATGATTTGGAAAGTAAACACCTTTTAATGACAAGATGCTTCTGGGAAACGGAAAAACCTCTGACTTCATGATTACCATGGTGTGATAATATGGAAGAGGTCTGTTCTGAAGAAAGCCACTGAATTCTGGATGTGGATGTGAAGTATCAGATTGCAGATATCTTTATGTACAGTATGCAGTAATTCATTCAGGTGGATTCAACTAAAAGTGAAATCTATGTGCTGGTTGTGATATGTGCATTGTTCTATATGCAGTAGGAAAGTAAATAATATAACCTGGGCACAACGATTTTCAGATGATGGAAGGTTTCTGCCTTCATGGTTGTATGCACTGGAAACTTATTAAAACAAAAGACTGTCCCTTCTAAGATGGTCGGAGAGACTCTTTACAAATATAAACAATTAAAAAATGTAGCTCTTTTTTTTTTTAAACAATTACTTATGTTTATGTGAAAACTCAGGGGAATCTGTCAGCTATTATGGGCATATAAAGCTGTTACCTAACACTGTATGCAGCTTTGTATGGTCAAAACCACTGGTAGATGCCCAACATGGATGATGAGGATTATTTGTCATGTTGATTGTGTCACAACATTATTATTACACACCGAAGATGTTCCTTTTATAAGCAACTGAAAACAATCTGGAAATCATTGCATGTGACTGTATCAGAAAGCAAATGTGCATTAATTCTATTCTCCCCCTTCCATATTCTAGTTGAGCAAGTTCCTGTGGAATCCTTCAAAATTCCATTGTCCCAGGCTGAAGTAGTACAGGAAGGACAGGATGTTACATTATTATCCTGGGGTACTCAGGTTGGTACGATTGCTTCTTTTACATTTGTTCAGTTTCTTAATCATAACCTGGCTAAATACATAATATAATCCCACCTGTATTACTTTATTCATTTGCTGTTTACATCTGAAAATTCTTTCTATCTTCTCTTTAGTTGATGTGATCACATGGTGTCCCCCTGTGAAACCACTAAGCCTTGGTGTTGTCTCTTCTGGATGATGCAATTGCATGGACTGTACAACACAGTCTCTCTCCCTGTCCCTTCCCCAGTTACATCCAATGCACTATCCTCCTCCCACAGCCCAAATACTAAACAATTCAGACCCCCTCCAACACAATTACATCCAATGCACTATCCTCCTCCTGCAGCCCAAATACTAAACAATTCAGACCCACTCCAACACAATTACATCCAATGCACTATCCTCCTCCCGCAGCCCACATAATAAAGAATGTAGACCCCCTCCAGCACAATTACATCCAATGCACTATCCTACTCCTGCAGCCCAAATACTAAACAATTCAGACCCACTCCAACACAATTACAATCCAATGCACTATCCTCCTCCCGCAGCCCATATACTATACAATTCAGACCCCCTCCAGCACAATTACATCCAATGCACTATCCTCCTCCCGCAGCTCATATAATAAACAATATATGGGCAGTTACAGTTACATTCTATGCACTAACCTCACCTCCCACTCTCCTCTCCCTCACTTCCGGTCTTCACCTAGGTTGTTCTAACCCCCTAAGCATGTACAGGGCACAGGTGGTCAGCGGTCACTGTCTACTATCTCCTATGTCAGCGGTAGCGAACCTATGGCACGGGTGCCAGAGGTGGCACTTGGAGCCCTCTCTGTGGGCATCCAGGCCATCACCCAGGTCACCATTTAGGACTCAATACCTTCTCCTGCAGTCACAGGAAGCCCAGTACATGCCACATTCAGCGCTATTTTAAAGTGACTAGAAGTGCAGGAGGAGCAAGGAGCTGCTGACATAGCTGTATTATCATTGTAGACTCTTCTCCAGATCTGTGATTGATCCTGTTAAGGGACCTTAGAGGGAAACTACAATATTAATCAGAATTTCTTCTTCTTTCTTCTGTATTGATGTCCTCAGGATGCCAATATGTTTGAAACCTGTTACTTTAAATTGGCATTTGGCACTTTGTGAAAAATATGTGGCTTTTGCTTGTAGTTTCGTCACGAAGTCCCCTAAAGGTTTACCATCTCTGTCCTATGTGCTGTGTGGCCGTACCTCATCTGTGTATACGTTCTGTTGAGACACATACACAGATGCTTATTTACATGATTTCAAAATATTCTTTATATCATTTATTTAAACAAAAAGGTGAACTATTTACTTTAAGCATTCTAAGCTTTATTTGGGCCTAGCGACCTCGGGAGGTGCCTGTTCTTTAAAGGTGGCGGGGAAGTGTGAGCATTGACACCTCCTCCAGGCACATCTCTTGAGCAGGGGGATCAAAGGTGGAAAAAGTTCTTGTGCTTTTTTCCCAACTAAAAAACACAAAAGAAAATGATGTGTATATTGTATTATTGTCCAATAACTTAGACTTATCTCATGATTAGGAGTCCTCATTTGCAGGAGAGGGTTAAAGGCTTGGGGTGCGCCTATCTCCCCAATTTCAAGAACATAGCTTGGTGCAAACCAGGTCAAATTGTGGAACACCCCTGATTTTAAAGCCAACCCAAGTTTGATACGGGGTGAGAGGTAGGAAGGTACCCCAATGATTGAAAGCTATGGCACAGTTATGACCTCTTCTGATAAAAAGTTATGAGGTTTGTCTTTGCTGCGTTCCCCAGCCGAAGTAATTCTATACTATTCCATAGTAAGGTTGTTTTGTTTCTTTAATCCCATTTGTTTTTCATAAGTGTTTGTATGCGTTATATGTATATTGTTTGTAATCTTTTTTTTTACAAGTTTATATTTTTATAAGTGTATTATACCTCCACATATATTAAAGTTTAACCTTAATAAGCCTCTGCTTCTAGCCTTAGAGAATCGACGTTTCAGTAGGGATTCATGTTACCTGGTTCTTTAGCACAGCATATTTAGTGATTGCATGCTCTGTGTGAATTATCAGCGGGCGTTGACAGTGTGGATGAAGCATACCCCACGATTGAACTCGAGAGTGGGGGTTCATCACCCATGATAAACTTTAAATGGATCTGTTTCAGTTATTTGTGCATCTGTATTAGCCAAAATGTTGAACTGATTATTGATTTCTAGACTGGACAGTTTAACTTTTTTGACATTTGGAGCAGAAGACTCCAAATAACATAACGTTATTTCTATAGGAGTACATTGTATGCAGATAATCTATGCTAGATTTATAGCTATTACACATTTATTGGCTTACTCTCGTCTGTAAACCTTTATACCCTTTGCCAAATCACTTGTACATGTTTGATAACACAAAAAAGCAGCAATTTGGATTGTTTTTACCTTCCGCTTCTCTGGATTTCATTTACCTCCGGTATGATTCTGGCACAGAGTAACCAATTATTATGTGAATACTTTTTTTCTATTCTAACATGCAGCTTGATGTTCTTGTAGGTTCACGTTATTCGTGAAGTTGCAGCTATGGCCCAAGAAAAACTTGGCTTGTCCTGTGAAGTAATCGATCTAAGAACTATTTTGCCATGGGATGTTGAAACAGTCTGTAAGGTAAGCAGTATGACATCATGAGAACATTGGAATAATCAGGCACTTAGAAATTAATAGGAAGTATTTAATATGTAATAAAAGAAAGATGTCAAGACAAACTCAAAATGAAAAAATATACATGAAGACCGAATAGCCACTTGTGACACAAATTTAGTGAGACGTCTGTGTATTATTAAGCTAAATGGTACCTGAAGCAATTCAATTGTTTGACTCAGTCTGTTTACTCATGTTCCCTCTAAAAGGGGCTTTTTATGAGATCACTGACCCACTTTACGATGAGGTAAATCTACAGCAGACATAGTCTGGTTCTGATGATGCATAATGTCAGATCCAGGTTATGGGAAGGAAAAAAGGAGCAATAGAAGAGGGGCCTCCAAGTATTTTTTAGATATTCCTAGCAACCGCTTTTACATTTTAGTGTAGTTCTAGATATTATTGAGGGTTTATGTTCATTTCTCAGAGCTTTGAGGCATTCTGTCTGCACTGTAAATGTAAAAAAGTAGACATATGGATCCTATAAGAAACGTACCAATTGAGCCTAATTTGGGATAACTGAAAAAGTATAAGTGATTCTTGCCTTTTCGATATATGTCATGATTCTTTGTAAATTTTTATATGTTACCTTAGTTGGTTCTGTAAGCAGTCAACCCCACTTTGTCATTTGCATAATTTTTGTTTTATAAAAAAAAAAAATAACCAAAATCAATTTATGAAACCTTGGAGGTTATTTTATTAATACTGAGGCAGTATTTTATTTTTTTACATCGCTGCATGTGTAGGCCTCAATGATGCACCTAATAGCGTCTAAAAACATTATCTATTTGTTACTCTTTTGCTTCACTCTTGCCCTGTCTTGGTTCAGAAAAAGTGAGCAATGTCCCATGTGGTGAGCAGACTGCATTTCCCATCTCACATTGCTGATATTTTTCCAGCTTTAGACCAACCCACCTCCTACAATTTCTAATGATTAATCCTCCTTCTTAGACTATAAAACCCCATCCATTTTTCTAACAAATTGCCAATGAGGGTATTGGCCCTTTTTTTACCAATATAACTATTTGACATCTATATCAATGATTCTGACATAAATGTTTGTAAAGGCAATGATCACAATTGGGAAGCATTATCAAAGTTGTAAAAGTTTATCATCGTAATTAACCATAATCCCACTCAGTTTTTCATGGGTTTTTTGGAACCTGAAAGCATTTTGAGTCTCTCCCATAGTGACATACTAATTCCCTAAAATGAATGTTTACACAAGTTCCTCTGTTTACCAAGGGTTGAAAGACATGTCCATAAGGGTGACATATGACATTACCACACTCTGGACAATGCCACACCAGAGGATTGTGTTTGACTAGCACAGTCACATAATGCCTTAACTCTATGGTCGACATCTCAGATGATGGTGGATATACATCATGCTGTTCGTGGACATTTTCTTTTATGCTAACTGGAATTGTGTTTAAATACTTGGAAAACCTTGCTAAAAAAATCCAGAAAATCTCACATATCAAAGCTCCATCTGCTCCCCTGCACCTTCCTTTAGCAGATGACATGTGGTCCTCATTTCTGTAGATGCAGAACTATTTCCTTTTCACATATGTTACAGTTTGCTCCAGTTTTTGTGCTTTTGCTTTGATATTTTATTTAGTAACCCATCTGGAAAGCTTCCGACAAAAACCATAAAGCACTGGCTGTTACTTGTTTATGTTGGGTACAACACTTTCTACCTAGTATATTTTTTCCTTTTTCAGGAGACTGTCCATTGATTTTATTGTATTTTTCTTTCCTAGCCGCTATCCACATAATTACAGTTAGGTTCCCTCTTCCGATGAGCCAGTATTTTCCATATCCATGTTTTGTTTTTTTCCTTTTTGTTTTAGTATTATATATTCCCTTATATCCCTCACTCCCTTGTACTCTTTTATTATGAGATTAATGGTTAGCTGATGTTGGCTGTGACCTTCTCCTTGTATGCTCTGGTTTCATATTAGATTGCACTCGTAAATACATTTTTCTGATTAGTGAAACACTTTACCAGCTAATATATGAAAATTTATTAGGTGCTCTGTGATGATATTAGGTTATAAAGTGTGTTGTGTACCACAAAGTTCTTTGCCAATACGAAGGCTCAGTATTCAGTTAAAGTATTCAATAATCCAAGCAAAAAAATAAGCCACATGGGTGGTAAAGGAAAAAGAAAGATTGAATGATTGATTTTCTGTCATATCCAATGGAACTTCTTACTGCTAAAATAGAGGATGTTTTCTCCTACCACAGTGAGACTTCAAAAAATTTTTTACATGAAGGAATAGTTCAATCTGTCATTATAGCATAAAAAGAATATTTATTTTTTACCAAGTTATGCAATAATATTGCTTTAAATGGAACCTATCACCAGGGACCTCATTTTCACTAAAGACAGGTTACAGAAGCCCATTACAGCTGCAGTGCAAATATGCCTTTCTGCTTTCTCGGAGCACTTGTATTACAATATAATTGTGTGTTATAATTTACCTGGCTTCCTGGCAGAATCCTATGTGTAGTCCCAGGGTTTGGGCTTTGGTTTGGATGCATTTTAAAAGACAACATGTGACTTGTCTGTGCTGCAGACTACCCAGCTCATGGCCATGGCCCCCACCTTTGTGCATCTTTACAGCTTTTCCTTCCTGCGCCTTCACAAAGATCCCAGCCTGCTGCGCTGACATCGGTGTGGGAGGGAGGAGCTGTACAGGAGCACAAAGGTGGAGGCCACAAGCTGAGGAGTCTGCAGCACAGACAAGTCACATGTTGTTTTTTTTTAAATGCATCCAAATCAAAGCCAACCCCTAGGACTACATAGATGATTCTGTCTGGGTGCAAGGTAAGTTATAACACACAATTATATTGTAATGCAAATGCTTAAAGAAAGCAGAAAGGTATATGTGCAATGCAGCTGTAATGGGCTTCTGGAACCTGTCTTTAGTGAAAAATGACAGGTTCCATTTTAAAAAAAAAAACAAAAAAAAAAAACTATGATGGATTAGGCAAGATGATACCTGCCCTAGATGCGCTCAAGGCCCAGCAGATCATATGCATATGTTTTGGGGCTGTGCAATTCTGGGTCGCTTCTGGAGAAGAGTCCTGTGATTGACAGGCAGGAGCACGGCTCGTTATTATCATAGACCGTAGTCAGAGCCATGTGATAATAACAGCTCGTGTACCTGCTTGTCAATCACAAGACCATGGGCATTACTATCCGCTGGAAGTAAACATAGAAACTTTCTATAGCAGGAAAGCAAGCAGAGATCTAGAAAACTGGGAAGCATTGATACAGAAAGTGTATTGGGAAATTGTGTAACTTCCTTACACAAACTATATCAATTATTTGCTGAAAGTGGATATCTTTAACAGTAAAAACCAGTCCAAGTTATGCCAATTGGAGAAGGATTTTCTGTTACAAATGCTTTAAATATACTGCAAAAGCATGGACCTTCACCGCACCTCAATTTATTATTTGTAGCAGAAAAAAGCACTATGGCCTGGATAATTCTTCTATGTGAAGAATGGCAGAAGCTGTCCTACTGTACATGTAAACGTATGGGGAATAGAGTATTTCTTTCGACACAAGCACAATGTAAACTATATCTGCCTTCAAAATGTCTCATCTGCCGGTCTGCGCCAAGTTTGCGACTATTCCAAACTCCATTTTTTAAATTCAGACAACTTATTTTAGATATGTCACATGAATCCACATGTGGTAGATAGATTTATTAAGTGTCGCTTTTCAGAAACTCACAAATTTAGGTGCAAATCCACTCCAGTCCCTTCCTGGTGTAGGAAAAAAGCAGGAGTTGATACATTTAGAAGCTTTTGTGAGACTTTTTAACTACATCTCCAATGCAGATATTAACACATGCCACAGTTATCAAGCTGTCTTAGCTTCTATAATAAATCCTAAGCTCCTAAGACAGCCTAATAAACTGGAGTAAGATCCTGCACCATTATAAATCTCCCTCTATCGCCTGAATAAGTGATGACTGATTGTGATGTTTCTCAATAAGAAATCCCTTTAAATGATTTGGCTTTTCTAAGGGAGAAATTTTCAGAAGTAAACGATAGACAAAAAAGAAATTTTGCAATGTATTTGTCTCAAGAGGCCCCAACCTAATGTTCTTGTTTATACAACTCCCAATGTATTGAGATGCCCTGATAAAACATTTTACAATGTTTAGTGAGACTGTAAGCATAGAATGAATAATGCAGATAGATACATCAATCACTTTAAAATCTTTATAGTATCTTGTCTAGATCAATTTCATCTAATAGTTTCCAAGACAACTGCAGGGAAAATATACTTAAACAGACAAGCAAACTGTTTTCTTAAATACTTGTTAAATAGCCAATGAAACCCTGCCAGAACATGTTGTAACACTAGATACTTATATGGCTGGGGATACATTGTGTGGTGATCTGGCATCTACTCACTAATGTTCCCGTATAATAAGTGACATTATTATTATTTGTTTGGGAATTTTTTTTTTGTTGCTGTCCTACTTCAGCACTAGGTTCTGCGTACAACTTAGGGCTATCTGAGACCGTAAAGAAAAAACATTGATGGCCGGGAGGGGGCGGCTGAAAAAAAATAAACATGTATATACCTTTGCGGTCCCTCCCGGCAACCCACACTGCCATCTCTCCAGTCCGCTGCCTTCTCTCCAGTACGTGCCCCTGTAAACAAACAGGGGAGCAGAAGCTACGCTGCATTCAGCGTCCTGCCGTCCGAGGTGGAATTCCTAGCGCTGTATAATGAGGGACAGGGCGGCGTGGCCAGCCACCTCGGCCAGCCGGAAGCTGAACCCAGTGCAAGGGCGCAGACTGGAGGGATGGCAGCTCAGCCCCCTCCGGGCCACCTATGTGGTTTTTTTTTTGTTACAGTCTCGGACAACCCCTTTAAATACTGAAGTTATCTCAGAAACTACTTACAAATGAGATATAGCTATTATGTTTTTTGGTCAGTTCTTATTCCCAGTTGGGGCAAAACTTCAGTAGTTAGTTCTGTTGTTTAGAGCATTGAGGTCTTGGCTTTGTATAATGGATGTTCTATAATCCCCTTGTGTTTTCAATGATTTTCTCTGGGTTGGCCCTTAAGTAAAGCTTGTCTGAGATTGTAGTTACAATGGGAATCACCATTGGGGAAAGAGGCTTTCTCTTTACAGCAATACAGAATATATTGGCTCTTGGAAGTAGAAGCAATGATCATTCCTGTGGGCTGCTTTTAGAAGACTTAATGTGCAGCCAGTAAGGAACAATAAATCCTTTGCTTCCTCATGATTTTATGCATTTTATGCATTGTATCAGTATCTACAGCTGACACGCTTTCTGGCTTGGACATGTTTGGCTATCTGCAATATCTGCAGATGCCTTTCACATAAAACTGAATGGGAATATTTTAAAACTTAGTGCTAGTACTTAGTACCTAGTATTGCACTGTAAACATAAGTCATATGTAATAAAAGTAGAGGACTAGATATCTCCTATCTAGTTCCTATCACACATCCAATTATTGGGAAAAATCATTCATATGAATGTGTAAATGTGCAACAGATCCATTTACCCCAGTATTAAAACTTAACCATCATTGGTTATTTCAGGACCCGCACACTGACCTATTATGCCACATTCACGGTGTCCAGATTTTCTTGTGCATTCCTTCCAATCTCTCTCAGCAGTTAGATACTGAAGGATGTTATTGCATCAAAGTTTGGTGCCTGATAAAACCAAAAGGACCTGTTGCAAAAATGGGATGATGGGCAAAGTAACTATTAACACTGTACAATGGGCCAGAATAGGACCTTCTCCATAATTTAAGCCACCGGTGGTCAGATCGGCCATGGCGCGGTGCATACAATGCATGTGGTCATGAGCTTATAGAAAGTGATTGGGCCATGTGTAAGCTGCAAAAAGCAGTTCATATCCGTATATGAATAGCCTCGGTTTTTGATGGGTTTTGTATTTTCAGTTCATACAATTGCTTATTTAGTTATTTTGACATTTTACAACAGATATGATTGTAATCTTATGGAGCACCTGTAAATATCAAGTCAAAGGTACATGTTGCAATTTGTTCTTAAGGTTTTAAGTCAAACTGGTTGGTAAAACTTGAAGCTGTAGATTCCATGGAGCTGCACATGCCTGTAGGGTATGTAGACTTATGTTATATGCAGTGCAGGAACAGGCTAGTCATGTGATTTATAGGTTTATCTTTTATATTCTTAATGTATGTAGCAGAGCAGAGACATAATGCTCTATGGTGCCTTTATGCTATTTTGTTGGTAGTTGTCTTTTGTTGGAAAACCCAGGGGTAGCTTTTCCAATATTTATTTGTGTTGGTAAGATTATGTTTATGTGTATATAGTAAATCCAGCTATTGTAAAAGAAGAACCAGGTTGGTACTATAAGTAATACCCTAAAACCTATTTAAATATTATTCCTTGACAATTTCAGATACATTGGTTTTCTGGAAATAAAGAAAAGCACCACGGCTGGTCAGCTGACTAAAAGGGTCGCGTCTGTTGTTGTAACTATTTTTGGTATTGTAACTTTGCACTTGCTCCAATACCAAGCGTAGTCACTTCCAAAAGTAAGGAGCTTAAAAAAAATCGGGCAACTGGTTGCATTGATTGTGTATTCATAAAATGGACCAGACTAGAGAAAATAGTATTGATGTCACTTTTGTAAGCAGGAATAAGTTAAAGTGGTTTTCTGGAGATCTACATGAAAGCAACATTTTCATGCATAAAAAGGAAATTGATATCTTGGTCATTGTATATAACTACGCTTATATAACAAGACAGCATACAGAAGTGATTTCCTATAGCTTAAGTGGTTTGAATTCCAATTCAATTCCAATTCGGAAAAAGAACCTTGAGGAAACCACAAGGTTATTCCAGATTCCATACAGAAGCAGACCTTGGTCAGATTCCAATCCAGGACCACAGCACCAAGATTCAGCAGCCTTATCTACTGAGCCAGTGTCGGCCTGGACTGCTAAACACATAGGAAATGAAAGGATACAAAATGCAGAACTTTTCATTCTATAAAGCTTGAGCTTTCTTTACCCCCTGCTATTGGCTGTGACTTCTCTCCTATCCCTGGTGATCTCATTACAGTGTTAAATAGTGCTAAACTGTCTATTTGCTACAGTCCTAATGCCAGCTTCCTCTGAGCAGTGGGCAGTTACTGGCAGCCTAACCGCTTCACTTGGAAAGTATATATCCACTGCTGTTCCATTTTTAGCATTTTCCCTATTCACATTACCAAAATACATAAACCAAAATGCAGGCCCACATCTTTTTATGTGGCCAGGGCAGACTAAAACAAACTTGTGAAATTACTACTTTAGGGCAGAATTTACCTGATTTATTCCTTCTCGTCCACACTAGAAGAGTATAGCAAAGAAAGCCTAGCAGATTAATTATGCAATGAAAAGGAAAGCAAAGTCTTTTTTTTTGTAATATTTTGTTAGTGGGGGATATGTAAATGAACAGAATGTCTTGGCGCTTTAGACTGTGTCCTCAGGTTAAAGCAAAGCCCTTACTTGTAGGGTTAGCACAGGGAATAAGGTATTGTTCTTCTAATTGACTAGCCAGACACATTAACTAAATCCACTGTGTTTCTCTGTTCAGTTACTTATGTGCAAACTGTGAAAAGTCAAAAGTGGTTTATGTCCTCAGACTTCTGGCAGGGAGCAGAACAAGCCTCAAAGCCAGATATTTTTCTTGGTAGTATCTGTACCTCAGGATCTGACATATTTCGGTGTGTTTACAAGGTTTTAGGTATGAAAATTATACGATGTTAAAGTACTCAGCGCCATAAATAACATATGCAGTGCCATAAAAGTGTAAACCCGTGGATGGCTATACATTACTGGTAAGCTTTTGTTTAGCTTAGAGAGAACCTAACACTAGGATTGGGACCTAATATGAAGTTTGAGAGCCCAAGTCTTGGAGGCTCAGTCAAGTTGTTGGCACAGGTCCGCAGTTTCATATCTTTTAGGCCCATTTGAAACACACACATGTATGCTAAAGATGCTAGAGCATGCTCTATCTTTTTCCAGTCATGACACGGTACAATGACACACATGTGTGCTCACCGTACTGTGCCGTGCACAATGCACTTCTATGACGGCCGTATGCTCGCTGCCTTCCGGATGCCATATAGAGTCATGTGAAAGGGTCCTTAATCTGCTAGAGAAGAGTCCAATTCTTGCTGCATAGTGGAGATGAACGCTGTGTTCTAAGGCTCCTCTGTACAGGGCAATCAAAAGCAGCCGGAGAACCTGATTCCAGGACACATCTCCAGCTGATTAAAAGCACAAAAATGCACAGTTGACAGGTGGGAATTTACTACATTTGTGGTCTTTAACCCAAAAGGATAAGCACTACCCCATTTTAGGGGTCACCAACCTGGAGACTGCTTCTCTTTATAGGGGCATTTCAGCTGTTGGTAGTACAGTATCACCTAAACTCCTATAGATTGTAAGGATAAATAATCTATGGAGCTCTATAATGCACTATGGCACATTCTACAGGAAAGATGTGTGGATGAGAAGTTTTCGGTTCAGAATCTTAATAAGGTATCTAATCTATGTAATTTACATGGCCGTATGGGGACGAATATACGGCTGGCATATATACGCCGTATACACCTCCCCCATAGATGGCAATGGGCGCACAGTGCCTTATGGGAGCGGTACGGTACCGCTCCGTAACCGGTGAAAAGATGAAACATGTCCTATCTTTCCTCGTAATACGGCGCCGTGCGCCATACATCGCTATGTAGAGGGGCAGGGGTAAGCAGCGCTCACCCCCTTCTCGTCTCCCGGGCGCCGACATGTGCTGGCTCTGCTAAGGTACGGCGGGCACCATGTCGTGTGAATGTAGCCTAATTGTGTGCAGTAGTCTTATGAAGCAAATAACTCACATTGCAAAAAACTTTGTGCAATTCAATATTGTTGCAATAAACTGCAAAAATACTTAATACTAGTTTACGGTACATCAATATTCACAATCTTTGTCTTCGGGATAGATAGTAAACTTTATTAGATATGACACACAGTAGTAGGCCACCGTCTTCATATTCTACAGTGGAACCAAGGAGCTTCAAGTTATTTGTGCACGTATAGATCATATCCTCCATAATGAATTGTCAATGTGTGGGTGTCATTCAGAATCTGTGTTTGCTAAAGAAATTCATTGTATGTATGTATGTATGTATGTGTATATATATATATTTTTTGTCAATATAGATTGTGGTGGTCACCTCTTCTCTTATAATACGCTTGGTGTAATAAACCTTTCTCTCTATACATTCTTTTTGTAAATTAATTTGCTAGCATTTCCAGTCTTGTGACCTGGTGGTGATATTTTTAAGCAGAGCAGTATTTTTGTCATGGAATTATCTTTATAATGTTTTTTACTGAACTTGCAGTGAAATTATTAGAAGCCTGAGGCATTTGTTGTAGAACATAAGGCAGATGCTATTTGCTGGGGTTATACAACAATATTGCTTATACATTTATTTTACATATGAATAAGTGGTGTAAAGATTTATCATGCAAGTTTTTAAGCCTAGACCATTTTTTAGAAGGGATGTTGTTAAACTAATTTGATGACTAGGAAACCATATATCAGTGACTGGTGTAACCATCTGTGTATCCTGTAGTGGATGTAATCATGCAAGGGTAATCTAGGAATGTGCACTGTATCAATGGTGACTTTAAAGGGAATGTTCCAAGTTTTATTGTTAACCAAACCAATTAGACTCCCACTTATCACGAGAACAGAGGTCTCATTTACACTATTCAACTGTGCATCAAATTAAGCATGTATACTGCATCATCTCATATCTATAGGAATAGGATATGCCATCAATACTAAACTGGTGGAGGGTAGACCCTTGGCCTTGTTACCCATCAGCTGTATGCCTCTAAACACAGGGGCACAGAAATGATAGGTGTACTCCAATTCTCTTTCAAAGAGAGTTGCTGCTTCTGGCCACTACAGGAATATGTAGTTAACTCTTTCCAGATATGTGTCCCTGTTGATTGGTTTAGGGGAAAAGTGTCTCACACTTCTCTCATCAAGTAACTTCTATTTAATCCCTTAGAGTTGTTTCATGTATCATTGTTATCCTCTAGATGGGGCATAACAATCTCATTGATACAAATCCGACTGCTTGGAACCCCACTGATCACACAATTGGGGATCCTGTTCTCACTAATTGAAGTTGCATTGGAATTTGTGAAGAACAGCACTCAGTGCTCTGTCTCGTTCACTGCCTAAAGGTTATCTTTTCTTTACCTATAGAATACAATGAAACCTCTGTATAATACCACCTTTTATCTAAATCACTTTTTTGTGATTTTAATGTGTTTCCTTGAGAACACCAATTTGAAATATAACTATTTCAGAGGTTTCACCGTATAGTCCTTTTAAAATTGCATATTCTGAATGAGTAAAACAAACAGGAAAATTGGTTCAACATGGAACGGAGTTGAAACTTAAAACAACTGGGTGTTAAAAGTAAAGTTCATGGCGTTTGATCCTACTTCACTAATATGAAACTGAATAAGTGTGAAAAAGACTTAAATATTGTGTTGAGTTGTTAATCTGGGTTTTATGTGTGAATGTGTTTGTCATTACTTAAAATGCATGTGTATTCAATATGGTTGAAAAATGTTTACAGCTGTGACTCTACTGACTAGTGCAGTGATGGCTAACCTATGGCACTGGTGCCAGAGGTGGCACTTAGAGCCCTTTATGTGGGCACTCAGGCCATTAACAGAGATGACTCCAGGTCTCTTCCTGCAGTCCCACACAGCCCAGGACTTGCTGTGCACAGAGCTATTTTAAAGTGACAGCGCTACCTGGGACTATTTTCTTCTTTATTGGTGTCCTCAGGTGCTGGTATCAATGAAAACTGTGACAGAGAAGGAAGTATAAATCACAAATTACATTTCTGTGCTGGCACTTTGCGATAAATAAGCGGGTCTTTGTTGTAGTTTGGGCACTCGGCCTCTAAAAGGTTTGCCATCACTGGTCACTAGCTGGTGCTCCTTACTCATAAGTTTCCTATATGTGTGAATAAGGTAAATGTTTTTGTGTTCTTATTTATTTGATGTGATGCCAATACAAGCAATTAGCACCACTGACTCAATACTTCACATTTTCTCTGCTTTCCACAGGTAAATACTTTTGTGCAAAAATTTTTTTCCATAAAACATTTTCATCTAGCGATCAGCAAATACATAGTGAAAAACTTTAGGGTACTCCATACTCCATACTTTAGTCCATATGTCCATAAATGTTAAAGCGCCATACCAGACACAATAGCAGACTCTGGAAAGCAGAGAAAATGTGAAGTATTGAGTCATCGGTGCTAATTGCTTGTATTGACTGTGGATTTGCGAGATCGGGAGGTGACTCGCTGTTGTGCCCTGACATAAAGTTTGCCATACGTGTGAAACACACACTGATATATCTTACAAAGTGATGTGATGCCTACATTTCTCTTTGGTGTTAACAAATGAACTTCTCTTAAATACTTGTGCTTAGACACTAAATGGAGGGAGATACACACACATGCACAAAATATACACATGTGCGATTTGAAGACTTATTAACGTGGCAATACACTGAAATGAAGAATGTGGTGTGTGAGTATTACACAACTTTTTAGACCTTGTAAACACAACTTTTTTGTACTTCTACATCTTGGCATTTTATTTTTCAGCAAAAAATTGCATAGTTCATGATGGCAATTACAAAAATGGGCAATTTATTCATTTCATTGATCTGCATGGCTTTGAGGCCAAATAGAAATGTTATGACAGCTGGGTTAGTTGGTCTTTTTGTTCCGCGTGTACAATGATTACTATCTAACAGAAGTTGTTAAAGGGAGTATAACCAACAAATCAGTGGCCAGGTCACAGATGCTTGAGGCTTATCCCATGTTTTATTGTTATCCCCTATCCACAGCATTCGGGATAAAAATTTACATGGATGCCACTATACATAATAACAGAGGCACCACACATGCACCATTACAGTGCACATTGCCAGACAACACATCTATGCCGGAGCTGCGGAGCTTCACTCCACCTCTGTAGTCGGTCGGGGAAACACAGAAACCGCACCTAGCTCACAGGCACACTGCTCCTGCCTGATATTCTCAAGAGCTGCGGAGGAAGATGTCGCCAGAGAGGAGTGTCAGCCGCCGGGAGGAGGCAGGGTAGCTCCACTGCCTTCATGACTAGGTCTTTAGTTAGAGGGGATGAATAAGTCTTTTCTTGTAGAATAGTGGTTCAAATCCCATGGATAGAGTCATCAGTGGAACTTGTATGAAGGGTACCGAGTGTGGTTTAAGTTCATTCTTTGATAGGCCAGACTGTCTTGGAAGCTCCCATAATGAATAGAAGTACAAAGGAGGTCCACCACCTCTTCTCATAAAGTTTTAAAACAATTCCTTTTCCCAACTGTAACCACTGACCTCCAAAGCCAGTCCTTAGGTCTGGGATCACATTATGGCATTTTTTTTTTGTATTCACTTATTTATCAGAAGAGTTTGGGCAACAGGTGTGTTGTAGTGTATTATATAGTTTAATAGGTCTTACAGGTAACGCTGGGCTACCTGCAATGTTGTTGCCATAAACGTAATTGCTAGTGGATTCTAAGCTAATTGCATAGGTCTGCCAGTAATACAGAGGCTCAGAGAGTACAGCATTCATACAGAAATGCACAAGCGGGCTCAGGTGCTCCAGGAGCTTTTAATGTTTACTTTTGCTGTATGGAGTATGAGTTGTCTGCGATTCCCAGCTGTGTTTTGTGGAAAATGTTTGTGTTCAGATAGCTCATGATGTTAGAGTGGATTTATAGCTGTTGACATCAGAAATGTGTGCACGGTCCAAGTGTTTTTTTTTTTTTTTTTGCTTTCTTTTTTTTCTTAACAAATGCTCAAGCATTTGTGTCATTTTTGCATGTTTTCAAGTGTTATCAGATGGTAGTGTCAGGCATTTAGTGATTCCTAAGAGGATGTATAAAATTAATCTTAACAGTATATAGTTCTTTTAGTCCTATTATGTTTAAAGACTTTAAAATGCACCATACTGTGAGATCCACTCATACGAAGACAAGAAGACAAAGGTATCACACTATTTGTTTGCATTTTAACCTTCCCTGCAATATGGTAACGGGGTTTAGGGCGATGAATGTGTTAATGTTAACCTGTTCTTCGGTGGTTACGGTAACTCATCTCTACATACGTCATCGATGATCATTGTCCCTCTCTGAAGGAAACAGGATAAGGCATAACAATCTGATTGGTGGGACCCCAACTGATCACAAGAACGCACACCTATTCCATTTGGTATTTGTGGAGCACGGTCCATGGCTATTTCTGACAATCCCATCACTGACTATTTGAGTTCCAGTGATATCCGAGCACTGTGTCTGGCAATTTACACTCCCAAACTATTGAACGGAGCGTCGGAACACATGCCTGCCTGGATCACCGGGGATCCATTTCTGTGATCATTGGAGGTCCCAGTAGTTGGACCCTCCCCACTCAGATTAGTCTCCTCTGTCCTTAAAGGGGCTGCACTATGTGGCATTAGTTGAATTATGGCAGTGTCTTTTGCACACTTTTTAATTTAATAATAATTATTTATACAGCGCCATGAAATTCCACAGTGCTTTACGAATCATAATTTCAAGGGTTTTTTATTTTCTATATAGTATATTCGTATTGAAAGAAGTGAACAGAAATTTGGTTAAGTAAACTAGAATGTATTTTAGATTTTTTTTAAGTAGGCTCCTATTAGCTTTGATTACATTTCTGCAGACTTTTATGCATTTCTGTCTGCTTCATGAAATATATGAAGTTTTTCCGCTTGCGCTACTGGTATATGTAGTAATTTAAAGATTTATTAAATCTATCCATAATGTAATCTTTGAAGCATTACTAGATCGCAGCATTACAGGAAACTGAGGCTTGACAGGTTACAAATGTTTTAAATGACAAATCCCATTTTAACTTGCATACCAGCTTTTCTAGATTATATACTTAATGGTATATTTTCCACAGAAGTTGACATTTGTACCTATTGATTTAGACAGGGAAAACCTAGCTTGTGGCTGATCAAGATTGATTCTCCTCTGTTAATGGGAGGAAAGAGTCTATAACCAGTGGGGATATTTGGAACATATTTTACAGGTCTTAACATTTAATCTTTTTTTGACTTGAATTTGAACTTTCCATTTGTAAATCTTTTAGTTATGTTCCAAGCTTGGTGCCTAGCCACATCTGGACATGATATCCGGAAAGGGTAACCTATACTTTTTTACAACGGAGGATATGGGACTTCTTGTGGTTCATGTACAATATATTCAGCCGACTTGGAGATTTGGATAAATATATCTTTAGAATAAATCATTCATTTAGTTATTGTATTCAGTTTTCTGTACTTTGGTAACCTTATATACTCTGCCTTGTTTTCTTTGAGTCGAGAGACTATCATTAACAGCTGATTCATCTTCATTCTTGTCACTACTTCAGTTACAGCACTGCTTTATATTATGACACACCATAAAAATATATTTCGACAAATTGCCACCCCTTGTCTTTTTATTTTGTAATTCTGATTTAGTAACAGGGCTAGCAATTTATTATATTGTGCCTTTCTACATTCACTGTATTTCACCAAATGCCAAAAATGATATAGAATATACAGGAATGAGACATGACTTAAGATTTATAATTTAAAACGGTATTCTCGTCTGGGCATTTACATTCAGTTCGATTAATCTGATATATATATATATATATACATTTCTTCAATTAGATGTTATTAAAAAAATGTACCTGTGTGAAGATAATTTCTAATAAATGTAGTGATATGGTCAATTACAAACAAGACTGTGTCCTTGGATACGACCACCTCTGCTGGAGTGATTGCACAAAGAAACAAAAGGTTTTTGTATATGAAATGTCCAAGAGTTACTGCATATACTACAGCCGTCCTGTGGTAATGAAGGCTGAAGCCAGGAGGTCAGGCAGGACTCAATAGTGAATGTCTGGCCATTGCTGCCAAAATGTGAGGTGGTCATATCCGAGGAAGCTATCTTGTTTCTAAGGGACACCATGGCTACATTTATGAGAAATTATCTTCACACAGGAACATTTTTTTAAAATAACATCAAATTGAAGAAATGTTAATATGTGACAAATGAATTTAATTAATCGTAAATGCCCAGATGGAAATACCCCTTAAAGTGAATACAGGTTACTTTTTTTTTTTTTTGTAGACAATTCCTGTCCAGGATAGCACCTCGTCCTCACACTCGTTAGAGGTCCAAATCATGGGGACACTTTCAATCACCAGGATAACAGTGGCCATTATTTGGGGAACTAAGTGAATGAGCATTCGTTGTAGTCTCACCATTGTACAGTGCTGTGGTTGCTACAGGCTTAATAAAAGTTTCTTGTTAAAAGGAGCACTGTTGTGGAGAGACCAGATAGAAGATGGCTACTGGTCATATGTCCACACCACATGTCCTCCACCTGCCTTGGCAATGTGCAGTAATGGTAGTTTCACACATTACTATGATAACAGAGAAGGACAGTCTGTTAGATCTACTGTTACTGAAAACTGCGGGATCATGGGAGTTGTAGTTGTAGATAGATTTTGGAGATAACTCTGTTTACTTTAGAAAGGATATAAAAGCTTCAATTTGTGATAATTGACATTGAGTCTTGTTGTATTCATTAATTTATAACATTATGGATTTATCATGCTGTCTGAAAGTCAGAATAATTCTAGTTGCCCACGGCAACCAATGACAGCTCCCCTTTAAAATATATTAATGAGCACTGATAAAATGAAAGCTGAGCTGTGATTAGTTGCCATGGGCAACTAGAAATATTCTGACTTTCAGACACTTGATAAATCTGCCCCTATGATTTTGCATCAGAAGCTCCTATTTCCGGAAGATTCCTTTGATGTTAGGGTACACTAAATATTAACATAGCAACAGTTTTCGTCATAAAATCACGGAATGTATTAGTAATAATAAATTAACTTTTTTCTTTTTCTTTTCTTTTTGTCTTATTGGGGTACTCTGAAATACATGGTATTCTGAAGCATTATTTGTGTTAAATATTTAGGTCTGCTTATGAGGATAAATAACCAGGCCTATGCGGATACATCAATAGGCTAGCCACAGAATATATACTTTTGGAGAATTATGCAATCCACATCTGGCTTGTGGTCTTTAGCATTGCTGTACTTTGGACATCTCAGGATATGCCTTTAGTTCATGGAATATGGACTATATTAAAATATCCTGCAGATCACTGTTTATTATGTATCACTCGTTCACATACAGTTTTTGCAGATAATCTTTCAGAGTGCTTTACGGATCCATGTCACCATAGTACAGCAAAGCATGACAATGCACTCTGAAAGATTAGTCTATAAAGCATTTTATCACAATCTACTGTATGCCTTACATTGCATGCTCTGGATCCTGAGAGATGAGAAGTGTGAGCCAATGGAAAAGGGATAAATTATTTGTTGCATGTTTTAACTTTTTTTTCAGTAGTATTTTTAGATCTTGCGTTTTACTTTTGTGTTAATGTGGGTTTGTCACTAAGATTTGTCAGACCTGGTGCCTGTTGGAATATTAATCCTGATGGTCTATGACTGTTTTCTTTATATGTGAAAAACTGAGATTTGAGCATTTTCAAAAGGAAAAAAGGTATACATGGATTTAAGCTACTTTTCAATATGTGGCACATAAGTAGAGGCTTATTAAAATGTCAGGATACATTAGAGTCATATTCTGTGACATGAAGATTGCTCTTGGCCTTCCATAATTCTCTACTTTATCAAGTGATGACTGTTTTCCATAAAATTACTATGCAAGGAAATGGTTCCTGTACTCCACAAAACTATCATTCTAAACATGTTACCTATATATTTTAGTTATAGAATAGGATGACCTGGTCTATTGAATCAGGTTTACTTTTTTTTTAATATTGTGGATGAATGTGGGTGCGTTGCTTACTTGGAGAATAATTGTTTCCAGATTGTTCAATGGGAAGAAGAGAAATGGGCAAAGACACTGTACATTTTGCTAGGATATCTTGGCTCGCGCTACTCATGTTGGGGATTTTCTGAGTACATTCTATCTTAACGTTGCAGATCTACTCAACACCTTGACAACAACAGTGATCTCTTCTTCCAACTGAATATCACAGGTTGGCTTGAGGAACATGACAAAGCGTTAAAGGTGTCTCGATTCCACTGATTTTTAATCTAAACAAAAATCTGTGAATTGGGAGGTAGCCCCTCATAATTTGAAGTTATTAACCAGGCACTTTTTTTGTTCCCCTCTCCAAGGTATAGTGACGCTAGAAATATCTACTGAATTCCATCTTATAACAATTCTCTGTAGCAGTCTATGTAGGGGGGAGGAGGGAGCAGGGACTGAATGAGACTGTAAATTGCTGCATAGGAAGGTTTTTTTTTTAATCCATGTTCCTGATTCACATAATTGCAAGCCAATACAGTTAATTTCCACCTACCTACCTATCCACCTACCTACCTAGTTAATTTAAAGTTAATTTTGACCTACCTGCACATAGAAGGAAAGGGAAATGAGAATAGAGCCTGCAGAGTAGAAAACTGTTAAAAAAGTAACACTTTAAAGGATCAGCAGGTAGCATTTTGGTGCCAGATACCACAAGACACATTCGGAGTCCATAACAATTCTCTGTAGCAGTCTATGTAGGGGGGAGGAGGGAGCAGGAACTGACTGAGACTGAAATGTATAGAGACTGTAAATTGCTGCATAGGAAGGTTTTTTTTAAAATCCATGTTCCTGATTCACATAATTGCAAGCCAATACAGTTAATTTCCACCTACCTACCTATCCACCTACCTACCTAGTTAATTTAAAGTTAATTTCCACCTACCTGCACATAGAAGGAAAGGGAAATGAGAATAGAGCCTGCAGAGTAGAATACTGTTAAAAAAGTAACACTTTAAAGGATCAGCAGGTAGCATTCTGGTGCCAGATACCACAAGACACATTCGGAGTCCATTTTACTTTATTGTTTTATTTATCATTATTATTTTTATTATTATAAAACATATTCCAAATATAATGGTTTTATCTACATTACACATATACTAAAGTATCTTGGGACCTTGGATGGAAATATTATGTGTTTATCTTGTATTTGGCATTTTTTGCATTACTTTACATCATGGACAATATTTCTTATAGAAATTCATAAACAGTACTTATGTACTGTGAAGAAAGTGCTCAGCAATGCACTGCAGGCATATACATTTCACAGGTTTTTTATTCTAAATAATTAAATTAGTTTTCCTAATAAAAAAAAGTCATCTTTAGTTTTAATGTTTCCTGAAAAAGCATCAGAAGTGATCTGTTCACCATGCATCTAAATTATCTGGTGCACATTATATTCGAAACGCTGTACCAACCTTCCACTGAATGTCTGGGAAGATGGACAAAGTATGGTTTGTTTTTAGTATCTCTAGTTGCTCTTAAGGTTTTTAACGCCATATAAAATATGTACACTGTTAAATTAAATTTAGGTTTTTAAGTGAAGTAATAATGCTTTTGCAGGGCATTGAATCATTCATATATATTGTTTTTTGTAGTCTGTGGCAAAGACTGGCCGGTTACTCATCAGTCATGAAGCTCCACTAACAGGAGGGTTTGCATCAGAGATAAGCTCCACAGTACAAGTAAGTATTTTTGTTTTTAATAGAAACTTGATTTTTTTATATTTTGTTGCACAGATCTTACATTTTTGCTTGTAATATTTGTTGATGTGTAAATGAAGTATGTTTTATGTTACAAAATGTTGCACTTCAGTTAGAGGAGCCCTACAGTTTGGGTTATAAGAAAAAATGAAATGTTCCCAAAGTACCTTGGCAAGGGCTCTATTGTAAAGATTCTTTTTTTATTTCTAGAGGTTGGCAGGAACAGAAAGTTTAAGGTCATCGGGAGAGAAAAATGTTGGTTTTGCATTAATAACAGACAAAACTATATTATTCAATGTTCCTGCTTGGTCTGCACATTGGCTTTATTCTTTGCCATATGTACGAAGTGCACTGCTAGTTTTTTGTACCCCACACCCTTGTTTTCTATATGGCAGTAGTGCTTGATCCACCCTTCCCCATATATATTTTTTGTATTCTAGGATGCAGTCCTGCTTGGTGGCAGGGTTTATGCTCCCTCGCACAGTGTTAATGTGAATTGGGGTCAGCACAATGGCTTCTCTGTTATACTGATTCAAGTAAAATCCTAGTATATAGCCTGCCAGCTAGTATATAGTCAGAAGCCCCTTGCCCCCAGTATATAGACTGCATGCTCATGCTGTAGTATACAGCCAGTCCTCTGCCTCCAATATATATCCAGCAGCCTCTGCCCCCAGTATATAGCTTGCAGCCCCTGTCCCCAGCATAAAGCCTGCCAGCCCCTGTCCCCGGGCTGGAGGCTGCACAACTGGGGGAAGGGCTGGCAGGTGCACACTGGGGGACAGGGTGGCAGGTGCACACTAACTGGGGGACAGGGGCTGGCAGGCTTTATGCTGCGGACAGGGGCTGGCAGGCTTTATGCCATGGGGACAGGGCTGCCAAGCTATATCCTGGGGGCAAGAGGCTGCTGGTATATATATTGGAGGCAGAGGATGGCTGTATACAGAGGCATGAGCTGCAGTCTATATACTGGGGGCAGGGGGCTTCTGACTATATACTAGCTTGGCAGGCTATATACTAGGATTTTACTTGAATCAGTATAACAGAGAAGATTGTGCTGACCCAATTCACATTAACACTGTGCGAGGGAGCTAAACTGCCACCAAGCAGGACTGCATCCTAGAATAAAAAAAATATATATGGGAAAGGGTGGATCAAGCACTACTGCCATATAGAAAAAAAGGGGTGGGAGTACAAAAAACTAGCCGTGCACTTCGTAAATATGGACAAGAATAAAGCCAATGATGACGACCAAGCAGGAACATTGAATAATATAGTTTGTTGTTATTAATGCAAAACCAACATTTTTCTCTCCGATGACCTTAAACTTCTGTTCTGCCAACCTCTAGGAAATAAAAAAAGAATCTTTACAATAGAGCCATTGCCAGGTACTTTGGGAACATTTCAGTTTTTCTTATACCCAAACTGTAGGCTCCTATAACTGAAGTGCAACATTTGTAACATAAAACATCTTCATTTACACATCAACAAATACTTACAAGCAAAATTTAAGATTGTGCAACAAAATATAAAAAAAATCAAGTTTCTATTAAAAAAACAAAAATAATTACTTGTACTGTGGAGCTTATCTCTGATGCACCCTCCTGTTAGTGGAGCTTCATGACGATGAGTACCGGCCAGTTTGCCACAGACTACAAAAACATATTATGAATGAGTATGCCTGCAAACAGATATATACTTCACTTAAAACCTAATTTAATTAACAGTGTACATATTTATATGGGTTAAAAACCTTAAGAGCAACTAGAGATACTAAAACAACCATACTTTGTCCATCTTCCCAGACATTCAGTGGAAGCGTTGGTACAGCGATTGCGAATATATGTGCACCAGATATTTAGATGCATGGTGAACAGAATCACTTTGATGCTTTCAGGAAACATTAAAACTAAAGATGAAAACTAATTTAATTATTTAGAATAAAAAAACCTGTGAAATGGATATGCCTGCAGGCATTGCGAGCACATTCTTCACAGTACATAAGTACTGTTATGATGTTATAAGAAATATTGTCCATGATGTAAAGTAATGCAAAAAATGCCAAATACAAGATAAACAATAATTTCATCCAAGGTCCCAGATACTTTAGTATATGTGTATGTAGAAAAACCATTATATTTGGAATAGTTTTATAATAATAAAAACAATAAGATAATAAAAATAATAAAGTAAATGGACTCCGAATGTGTCTTGTGGTATCTGGCACCAAAATGCTACCTGCTGATCCTTTAAAGTGTACTTTTTAACAGGTTTTCTACTCTGCAGGGCTCTATTCTCATTTCCTTTCCTTCTATGTGCAGGTAGGTCAAATTAACCTTTAAATTAACTAGTAGGTAGGTGGATAGGTAGGTAGGTGGAAATTAACGTATTGGCTTGCAATTATGTGAATCAGAACATGGATAAAAAAAAAACCTTCCTATGCAGCAATTTACAGTCTCATTCAGTCACTGCTCCCTCTCCCCCCTACATAGACTGCTACAGAGAATGTTATAAGATGGAATTCATTAGATTTTCTAGCGCACTATACCTTGAGAGGGGAAACAAAAAAGTGCCTGGTTAAAACTTCAAATATGAGGGCTACTCCCAATTCACAGATTTTTGTTTAGTTAAAAATCGTGAGAAGAGACACCCTTGCCCCAACGCTTGTCATGTTCCTCAAGCCAACCTGTGATATCAGTTAGAAGAAGAGATCACTGTTGTTGTCAAGGTGTTGAGTAGATCTGCAACATTTAAGATGATGTACTCAGAAAATCCCAACATGAGTAGACGCGAGCCAAGATATCCTAGCAAAAGTACAGGGTCTTGCCCATTTCTCTTCTTCACATTGAACATCTGGAAAACAATTATACTCCAAGTAAGCAACGCCACCCACATTCATCCAAAATATAAAAAAAAGTAAACCTGATCAATAGACCAGGTCATCCTATTCTATAACTAAAAATATAGGTAAAATGTTTAGAATGATAGTTTTGTGATGTACAGGAACCATTTCCTTGCATAGTAATTTTATGGAAAACAGTCACACTTGATAAAGTAGAGAAGTATGGAAGGCCAAGAGCAATCTTCAGTCACAGAATATGATCTAATGTATCCTGACATTTAATAGCCTCTACTTATGTGCCACATATTGAAAAGTAGCTAAATCCATGTACTACTTTTTTCCTTTTGAAAAATGCTCAAATCTCAGTTTGTCACAATAAAGAAAACAGTCATAGGACCATCAGGATTAATATTCAACAGGCACAGAGTCTGAACAAATCTAGTGACATAACCCACCATTAACACAAAAGTAAAACGCAGATCTAAAAATACTACTGAAAAAAAGTTAAACATGCAAACAAATAATTTATCCCTTTCCATTGCTCACACTTCTCATCTCTCAGGATCCAGGAGCATGCAATGTAGGCATACAGTAGATTGTGATAAATGCTTATCTAGACTAATCTTTCAGATGCATGTGTCAGGCTTTGCTGTGCTATGGTGACATGATCCGGAAAGCACTTGAAGATTATCTGCAAAAACTGTATGTGAAAGAGTGATACATAAAAACAGGATCTGCAGGATATTTTAATATAGTCCATATTCCATGAACTAAAAGGATATCTGAGATGTCCAAAAGTACAAAAGCCATGCTAAAGAGACACAAGCCGATGTGGATTGCCATTAATCTCCAAAGATATATTCTGTGGTAGGCTATTGATGTATCGCATAGGCTGCGTTATTTATCCTCATAAGCAGACCTAAATATTTAACACAAAAATGCTTCAGAATACATGTATTCAGAGTACCCCAATAAGACAAAAAAAGAAAAAAGAAAAAGTAATTTATTATTAATAATAATCCGTGATTTATGACGAAAACTGGTGCTATGTTAATATTTAGTGTAACCCTAACATCAAAGGGATCTTCCGGAAATAGAGCTTCTGATGCAAAATCATAGGGGCAAGTTACAAGTGTCTGAAAGTCAAATATTTCTAGTTGCCATGGCAAACTAATCACAGCTCAGCTTTCATATTTATCAGTGCTCATTAATATATTTTAAAGGGGAGCTGTCATTGGTTGCCGTGGGCAACTAGAATTATTCGATTTCAGACAGCATGATAAATCCATAAGTGTTATAAATTAATGAATACAACAAGACTCAATGTCAATTATCACAAATTGAAGCTTTATATCCTTTATAAAGTAAACAGAGTTTACTCAAATATCTATCTACAACTACAACTCCTGATCCCGCGTTTTCAGGAACAGTAGACCTAACAGACTGTCCTCTCGTGTATCATAGAGGTGTGAAACTACCATTACTGCACATTGCCAAGGCAGGTGGGAGGACATGTTGGTGTGACATATGACCAGTAGCCATCTCTATTGGTCTGTTCCACAACAGTGCTCCTTTTACAAGAAAACTTTATTAAGCTGTGCAACCACAGCACTGTAACAATGGTGCGACTACAACGAATGCTCATTCACTTCAGTTCCCCAAATATGACACTGTTATCCTGGTGATTGAAAGTGTCCCCATGATTTGCACCTCTAACGGAGTGTGAGGACGAGGTGCTATCCTGGACAGAATTGTCTACAAAAAAAAAAGTAACCTGTATTCACTTTAAGGGGTATTTCATCTGGGCATGTTAGATTAATTAAATTCATTGTGTCACAATTAACTTTTCAATTTGATGTTATTTTAAAAAAATGTTCCTGTAGTGAAGATAATTTATCTAAAATGTAGCCATGGTGTCCTTAGAAAAAAGTAGCTTCCTCGGAATGACACCCTCAACATTTGGCAGCAATGGCCAGACATTCACTATTGAGTCCTGCCTGACCTCCTGGCTTCAGCCTTCATACCACAGGACGGCTGTAGTAATATGCCAGTAAATCTGGACATTTCATATACAAAAACCTTTTGTTGGCTTGTGCAATCACCAGCAGAGGTGGTCGTATCCAATGACACAGTTTCTTGTTTTTGTAATATGACCATATCACTACATTTATTAGAAATTATCTTCACACGGTAATTGTTTGTAATAACATCACAATTGAAAGAAATGTATATAATATATATATAGTAATATAAATATATATATATATATATATTATTATCTCGATTATATAATATACGCAGATTAATGAATCGAATGTAAATGCCAGACGAGATACGCGCTCTAAATATAAATCTGAAGTACATGTCTCATTTCCTGTAATTCTAGTATCATTTGTTGGCATTTGGTGAAATACAGTGAATGATCGAAAGGCACTATAATAAATGCTAGCCCTGTTTACTAAATAGAATTACAAAATAAAAGGACAGGGGGGCATTGTGAAAATATATTTATGGGCAGCCTGCCAGCCCCTGTCCCCCAGTGTGCAGCCTGCCAGCCCCTGTCCCCCAGTGTGCAGCCTGCCAGCCCCTGTCCCCCAGTGTGCAGCCTGCCAGCCCCTGACGATAGCACAC
This sequence comes from Engystomops pustulosus, assembly GCA_019512145.1. NCBI lineage: Eukaryota > Metazoa > Chordata > Amphibia > Anura > Leptodactylidae > Engystomops > Engystomops pustulosus. The sequence goes on from CM033643.1 coordinate 99,168,112, forward strand.
TGTGATTCAAAAATCAGTGCTTTAATGACTGTCATTTGCATACTAGGCCTAATGTCAGATGTCTCAGATGAGCCAGTGGGCAGCTATCGGGCGAGCCTAACCGCCTTTCTACGTTGTCGAAGCTATATATCCACTGCAAAAGAGAACAAATAAGTTACACCATTTTCAATGCGATTTGACGCCTTATGGCCTATTTGCACATACCATACCAATACAGGAATATGGACCAGAAAATGCTGGACTCCGCACAAATCTTTCTTATACGTGGCCCAGAGGCCAACGACTCATGACTAAATAACTGAGAACTTGTATGAATCCAGCTTTATACCTGTGGATCCAGACATTGACCTGATTTATTCCTCTAACCACACTAAAAGAGTTATAGCCAAAGAAACTAACAGATTACTTATGCAATGAAAAGGAAGCCAATGTCTTTTTTTTGTAATATTTCTGTTAGTGGGGATATGTAAATGAACAGAATGTCTGGCGCTTTAGAATGTGTCATCAGGTTACAAGCCAAAGCCCGTACTTGTAGGGTTAGCACAGGGGGGAATAACGGATGTTCTTCTAATTGACTAGCCAGACACATTAACTAAATCCATGTGCTCTCTGTTTGCAGTTACTTTGTGCAAAACTGTTGAAACAGTCAAAGTGAGTGTAGTCCTCGAATATCATGGCAGTGGGAGCCAGAACAGCCTGTCAAAAGCCAGATATTTTCTTGGTAGTATCTTGTACCTCAGGATCTGAATATTAGGCCTTGTGTACAAGTTTAGGTATGAAAATATCTGATGTTTTTAAGAACTCAGCGCCATAAATAACAAGGCCTAGTGCCATATAAAGTGTAAACCCGTGGATGCTTCATTACTGGTAAGATTTTGTTTTTAGCTTAGAGAGAACTCTAACACTAGGAGCGGAATCCTAATATGTAAGTTTGCGAGCCCGAAGATATTGGAGGACTCAGGGCAAGTTGTTGGCAAAGGGATCCTGGCAGTGTCATGCATTTTAGGCCCATTTGAAACACACACATGTATGCTTAAGAGCATTAGAGCCAGCCTCTATCTTTTTTCCAAAGTTCATGACACATGGTTACAATGACATACATGTGTGCTCCCGTACTGGTGCCGTGCACAATGCAATATCTATGAGGCCGTTATGCTCCGCCTTCCGGAGATGCCATATAGAGTATGTGAAAGGTCCTTAATCTGCAGAAAGATGTCCACTTCTTGCTGCATAGTGGAGATGAACGCGGTTTCTAAGGCTCCTCTGTAAAGGGCAATCAAAAGCAGCCGGAGAACCTGATTCCCCGGACAATTCTCCAGCTGATTAAAAACAAAAAAAAAGACATAAAGATGCACAGTTGACAGGGTGGAGGAAGTTACTAGATTTGTGGTCTTTACCAAAAGGATAAGCACTTACCCCATTTTAGGGGTCATACCAACATGCGGAGCTGCTTCTCCTTTATAGGGCATTCAGCTCTGTTGGTAGACAGTATCACCTAAACTCCTATAGATTGTAAGGAAACCTAATCTATGGAGCTCTATAAGTGCCACTATGGCACATTCTACAGGAAAGCTGTGTGGATTGGAGAAGTTTTCGGTTTCAGAATCTTAATAAGGTACTAATAATGTAATTTACAGGGACGTATGGGGACGACATATACGGATGGAATATAGTAGCTGTGTACACCTCCCCCATAGATGGCATGGGCGCAACAGTGCCTTAGGAGCGGGGATACTAGGGTACCGCTCCGTAACCGGTGAAAAGATGAAAATTTGTCCTGGATTTTCCTATAATACGGCGCCGTGCGCCATACATCGACTTATGTAGAGGGGCAGGGTGGTAAGCAGCGCTCACCCATTCTCGTCTCCCGGGCTGCCACATCTGATGATGGCCTTGCATAAGGTACGGCGCACCATGATCGTAGTGAATGTGCCATAATGTGATGGCAGTAGTAGTCTTATGAGCAAAATAACTACACATGTCACAACCACCTTTCGCTGCAACTTCAATATTGTTGCAATTTAGTAAACTGCAAAATACTAATACTAGGTTACGTACATCAATATCACAATCTTGCTTCAGGATAGATAGTAACTTATTAGATATGACACAAAGTCGTAGGCACAGTCTTCTATTCTACAGTGGAACCAGGAACTTCAAGTGTATTTGTGCACGTATAGATATCATTATCCTCCATAATGAATTGTCAATGTGTGGGTTCATCAGAATCTAGTGTTTGCTAAAGAAATCATGTATGGATGTATTATGTATGTGTATATATAATATATATATATATATATATATATATATATATTGTTTTTTTTTTTTTGAAATTATACGATTGTGGTGGTCACTCTTTTATCTTGTATTACATGTGGTGTAATAAACCTGTCTCTCATACATTCTTTTGTACATTAATTTGATAGCATTTCCAAGTCTTGTGACTCTGGTGGTGATTATTGTAAGGAAGAGCAGTATTTGTGGCAGGAATATCTTATTAATGATTTTTACTGAACTTGCAGTGAAATTTAGAAGCTGAGCATTTGTTGTAGAACATAAGCAGAAGATGCTATGCTGGGGTTATACAACAATAGCTTATACATTATTTTACATTGAGATAAGTGGGTCTAAAGATTTATATGCAAGTGTTTAAGGCCTAGACCATTTTTAGAAGGGATGTTGCTTTAAAACTAATGTGAGCGACTAGTTGAAACCATCTACTACCAGTGACTAGTGCCTGCTGTAACCATATGTAAGTAAAGTAGTGGATGTGTAATATGACGAAGGGTTTACTAGGAATGTGCACTGATCAATGGTGACTTTAAGCGCGACATGTTCGCAAGTTTTATGTTAACCAAACGCATTGAACTCCCACTATCACGAGAACCAGATGGGTCATGTCATTTACATGTTCAACTAGGACATCAAAATTAAGCAGTATATGCATCATACTACATATGCTATAGGATAGGATGTATGCAATCAATACTAAACTGGTGGAGGGCAGACCCTTGGCCTGTTACCCATAAGCGTGTAGGACCTCTAGACCACAGGGGCACAGAAATGATAGGTTTGTACTCAATCCGTTTCAAAGGAGAGTGTGCTTCGGCACACTACAGGAATATTGTAGTTAATCTTTTCCAGATATGTGTCCTGGTGATGGTTTTTAGGGAAAGTGTTCTCACACTTCTCTCTCATCAAGTTACTTCTCATTAATCCCTTAGAGTCGTTTCATGTATTCTGTTTATTTCATCTGGATGGGGCCATAACAATCTCATTGATACAATCCGAGCTTGCTGAGAACTCCCACTGATCACACACAATTGGGGATCCTGTTTCATAATTGAAGGAGTTGACATTGGAATTTGTGAGAACAGCACTCCGTGCACTCTGTCTCGTTCACTGCTAAAGGTTATCTTTTCGTTACCTATAAAAACAGTGAACCTGTATCACACACCTTTTATCTAGATAGTCACTTTTTGTGGATTTAATGTGTTCCTTGGAACAGCCAATTTGAAATAAACTATTTCAGAGGTTCACCGTATAGCCTTTTAAAATGCAATATTCTGAATGAGTAAAACAAACAGGAAATTGGTTCAACATGGAACCGGAGTTGAAAACTTAAAACAATGGTGTTAAAAGGGAACGTTTCATGGCGCTTTGATCCTACTTAGCTAATATGAAGAGCTGAATATGAAGTGTGAAAAGATTGCTTACCCCCCCCCCCCTCCCATATGTGTTGAGTATGTATAATATGCGCCGGTTTTACGGTTGTGGAAGGTGTTTGTCTGTTGTTCATACTTAAAATGCAGGTGAGTCAATGATGGTTGAAAAAATGTTAAAGCGTGACTCTACTGAATAGCTCAGGATGGCTAACATATGGAACTGTGCCAGAGGGGCACTACAGACCTTTTATGTGGGCATCAGGCCTCAAAAGAGAACTCCAGGTCTTTCCTGCAGTCCAACACAGCCGGAAACGCGTGTGCACAGAGATATTTTAAAGTGACAGCGCTAACATGGGACGTATGACAATTGATGTAGGTACCTCAGTGCTAGGTACAATGAAAACATGATGACGAGAAGGACTATATAGTAAGTTAAATCCACAACTTAATTTTCTTGCTCACTTTCGATAATATACATAAGCGAGGAGGGGTCTTTGTGATAGTTTAGGGAAAATGCATCAGAGCCTCTAAAAGGTCTTGCCATCACTGAGTCACTAGCTTGGTTGCTCCTTACTCATAAGTTCCTATATGTGCTGAATAAAGGTAAGAGAGTTTTTGAGCATTCTTTCTTATTGATTTGATGCCAAATACAAGCAGTATTAGGCAACAAGGACTAAATACAGTTCAATTTTTCTTGCTTTCCATAAGGTTAAAACTTTTGAATGCAAACTTTTGTTTTCCATAAAAACATATTTGCATCTACTAGCTGATCAGCAAATACATAGTGAAAAACTTACGTGTACTACCATACGCAATTACTATTACGTCAATATGTCCATAATGTTACAGCGCCAGTACCAGACACACTAGCAGACTCTGGAAAGCAGAGAAAATGTGATGAGTATTGAGTCATCGGTGCTACATTAGCTGTAGTGACTGTGATTGCCAGAGATAGGAGGGTGATCTCGCTGTTGTGCCACCTGACATAAAGTATGCGACCATACGTGTGCAAAACAACACGATAGTATCTTACAAAGTGAGTGAGAGTCCTAAATATTCTTTGGTGTAAGCAAATGAACTTCTCGTTATATATATTGTGTGCTTAGCACAATCAAATGGAGGGAGATACACACGCATGCACAAAAACTACACATGTGCGATTGAAGACTTTTAACGTAGGCGAATACACTGAAAATGAAGAATGTGGTGTTTGGAGTATACACAACTTTTAGGACCTTGTAAACCCACAACCCTTTTTTTGTCTTCTACATCATGGCATTTTAGTTCAGCAAAAAATTGCAATAGTCATGATGGCAATTACAAAAATAGTGAATTTTTCATTTACATTGATCTCATGCTTTGCTATGAGCCAAATAGTGAAAGATTATGACAGATGGGTTAGTGGTCTTTTTGTTCCGCGAGGGATGCAATGATTACTATTAACAGAAGTTGTTTAACCTAGGGAGTACTAATCCAAAAAAATCATGTGGCCACGAGTCAAAGATGCTTGAGGCATCCCATGTTTTATGTTAACCCCTATCCACAGCGATTCGGGATGAAAAATACGATGGATTGCCACTATTACAAACTAACAGAAGGCCACCACACATGCACACATTACCAGTGCCACGAGTAGCCAGACAACACATTATTGCAGGAGAGGCAGCTGCGGAGCTTCACTCAACATCCTGTAGTCCCCCCCCCGGGCTCGGGAAACACAGCAAGTACCGCACTTAGATTACAGGCCACTGCTCCTGCACTGACTATCTCAAGAGCGAGCGTATACAGGAAGATGTCGCGCCAGAGACGGAGTGTTCAGGCGCCGGGAGTGGAGGCAGGGTAGCTCACTGCCTTCATGACTAGAGTCTTAGTTAGAGAGGAATAAGTCTTTCTTGTACGCAATAGATGGGTTCCAAATCCCATGGATTAGAGTCATCGTTGTGAACTTGTATGAAGGGATGGTACGAGTAGTGGTTGAAGGTTCATTCTTGCTTAGGCGCAAAGATGTCTTGAAGGCTCCCATAATGAATAGAAGTGTACATAAAGAAGAGTGATTCCACTCATCCTTCTTTCATAATATGTTTTAAAACAATTCAATGGTCCAAAGCGACAACTGACCAAAGCCAGTCCTTATGCTGGGATCACATTATGCTTTTTTTTGTATTCACTTATTTATCAAGAAGAGTTGGCAACAGGTGTGTGTAGTGATTATTAGTGTAATAGGCTCGTAAGGTAACGAGTGGATGCTACCTGCAATGTTGTTGCCATAACGTAATTGCTAGGGATTTAAGCTAATTGCATAGGTCTGCCAGTAGAGTAATACAGAGGCTCAGATAGACGCATCATACAGAAATGACAAGCGGGATCCTAGGTGATCCAGGAGCTTTTAATGTTTACTGTTGTTCTGTTGCGTATGGACAGTATGAGTTGTCTGCGATTCCGCAGCTGGTTTTGTGGAAAATGTTGTGTTCAGATAGATCATGATGCTTAGAGTGGATTATAGCGTTGACATCAGAAATGTGTGCACGGTCCAAGTGTTTTTTTTTTTTGCTTTTTTTTTCTACAAATGCTCAGTCAAGAATTGAATTGTGTCATGTTTGCAATGTTATTTCAAGGCAGTCGGATCAGCTGGTAGTGTCAGGCATTTGTGAGATCCTCAAGAGGATTATTAAAATTAAAATATAACAGTTATATTTCTTCAGTAACTATTCATGTTTAACAGACTTAAAATGCCACCACATACGGTGAGATCCACTCATACGAAGACAGCAGCAAAGATTGTATCGCAACTATTTGTTCTGGACATTTTCTAGCCGTCAGCATAGTATGTGTGTAACAGGGCGTTTAGGGCGATGAATGGTTACATCGTTAACTCTGTTCTATCTGCGTGGTTACGGCCATAACTTCACGTCCTATACATAGCTGTTCACGTATGATTCAGTCCCTCTCTGAAGGACAACAGGATAAGGATACAACATTGATGGTGGGAACCCCAACTGATCACAAGAATGACACCATTCATTTGCGATTATCTTGTGGTAGCACGGTCCATGGCTATTTTCTGACATCTCTTCATCGACTGACTATTGAGTTCCAGTGATATCTGAGCACTGTGTCTGGCAATTTACACTCCCAAACTCTATTGAACGGAGCGCTGCAGAAACCTATGACCTGCCAAGGATCACCGTGCGGACCATCTGTGATCATTGGAATGGGTCCGCAGTTGAGTTGACCATCATACACTCAGATTAGTCTCCTCGTCCTTAAAGGGCTGCTCTAATGTGGATAGTGAGATTATGGCAGTAGAATGTCACGTTTGCACACTTTTTATTTTAATAATAATTGTATTCTATACACACGCCATGAAAATTCACAGTTGCTTTACGATCATAATTTCTAAGGGTTTTTATTTTCGATATAGTATATTCGTATGAATAGAAGGCGTACAGTGGAACAGTAAATTTAGCTTAGTAAAGGACTAGAATGTATCTTTAGATTTTTTTAAGTAGGCTCCTATTAGCTTTGATTAGCATTCTGCAGATTTAGACTTCTGTCATGCTCATGACAAGTATATGAAGTTTTTCCGACTGCGTACACGTGGTATATGCAGTAATTACATAGATTATGAAATCTACTCTATAATGTAAATCGTTGTGAAGCATACTAGATCAGCAGCATTACAGGGAAACTGGAGATGGACAGGTTACAAATGTTTAATGACAAATCCATTTACCTTGAATCCAGCTTTCTAGTATATACTTAATGGATATTTTCCACAGAAGTAGTGACGTGTGTACCTATTGATTCAGACAGAAAACCTAGCTATCGAGAATGTGTAGTCCTGCATTTGTTGATGATCAGATTGATTCTCCTCTGTAATGGGGAGGAAAGGTCTATAACAGTGGGGCTATTTTGAACAGGTATTTGAAAGTCTTAACAATTAATCTTTTTTGACTGAATTTGAACTTTCCATGGTAAATTTTTAGTTATGTTCCAAGCTTGGTGCCTAGCCAGTAGTCTGACATGAGTATATTCTGTGATAGAGGTAACCTATACTTTTTACAAGGAGGTAGGTAATGGGACGTCTTTGTGGTCAGCTGACAGATATATCAGCCGACTGGAGAGATGGTATTTGGATATAATAGATATATTAGGAATAACATGAATTTCATTTGTTAATGATATATGTTTCGTACTTTGTAAGCCTTCATACCTGCCGGATGGTTTTCTTTGAAGTCGAGAGAGGACATATGCATCTAAGCAGCTGTTATTTAGCTTCTTTTCTCACAGGACTGTCAGTTATCAGCACCAGCTTTATATTGATCATGACACACAATAAATAGAATATTCTCGGATTTCAAATTGCAACCCCTTGTTCTTTATTTGATGTAATTAGCTTGACTTCTGAAGTAACAGTGCGCTCAGCAAGTGTTATAGAGTGCTGCCTTTCGATCATTCACGTATTTCACCAAATGCCACAAATGATGTACTCAGAATGTACAGGAAATGAGACATGACTTGCAGATTTATATTTAGAAGCGCGTATTCTCGTCTGCATTTACATTCGATTCAGTTAATCTGCGTATATATATATATATCGATAATAATATCTATATATATATATATATTTATATTTAATATATATATACTTAATACATTTCTTCAAATTGGATGTTATTAAAAAATTACCGTGTGAAGATAATTCTAATAAATGATAGTGATATGGTCGATATAGCAAAACAAGACTGCGTGTTCCATTGTGATACATCTAACTCGATGCTGCTTGGTGATCACATAAGCCAAGCCAACTAAAGGTTTTTGTATATGAATGTCACGATAGATTTACTGGCATGATTACTACAGCCGTCCTGTGGTCATGAAGGCTGAAGCCAGGATAGTCAGGCGGAAGGACTCAATAGGAATGTTCGGCCATTGCTGCCAAAATCTGGTAGGGGTCATCTCCGAGGAATGGCATACTTGACTTTTCTAAGGATCACATGAGCTACCATTTTGAGAAATTATCTGCACACAGGAACATTTTTTAAAATAACATCAAATTGTGAGAAGTAGTTAATATGTCGTACAAATGAATTTAATTAGTTCGTAAAATGCCCAGATGAAATACCCCTTAGAATGTGAATAAGGTACTTTTTTTTTTTGTAGCACAAATTGCTGTACCCGGAAGCACCTCGTCCTCACATCCGTTAGAGGTTCGCAAATCATGGGGACACTTTCAATCACCAGTAACAGTGGTCATTATTTGGGGAGACCTAAGTGAATGAGCATTCGTGTTTGTAGTATGCACCATTGTTACAGGTGCTGTGGTTGCACAGGCCTTTAATAAAGTTTTCTTGTAAAAGGAGCACTGTTGTGGGACATGAGACGAGATGAGAGTGGGCTACTGGAATCAATGTGCACACACCAAAATGCTCCTCCACATGCCTTGGCAGAGATGCAGTAATGGAGGTTTCACACCTACTATGAGAACACGAGAACGACAGTCTGTTGATCTAGCATGTTCTGAAAGACGCGGGATCATGGGAGTTGTAGTGAGTAGTAGAGTAGATTTTGGAGCATAAACTCTGTTTACTTTTAGAAAGGATAAAAGCTTCATTTGTGATAATTGAATTTGAGTCTTGTTGTATTCATTAATTTATAACATTTGGATTTATCATTGCTGTCTGAAGATCCGAATAATTCTAGTTGCCCACGAGCAACCAATGACAGCTCCCCTTTAAAATATATATTAATAGCCACTGATAATATATGAAAGCGAGCCGTGATATTTGCCATGGCACACTAGAAATATTTGACTTTCTAGACACCTTGTAACTGCCCCTATATTTGTCATCATGATAGCCTATTTCCGGAAGATCCCTTTGAGTTTAGAGTGTATACACTACATATTACATAGCACCAGTTTCGTCATGAAATCACGGAAATTATTGGTAATAATAAATTACTTTTATTCTTTTTCTTCTTTTTGTATTATTGGGTACTCTGAAGATACATGTATTCCTGAAGCATTTTTGACATGTTAAAGTATTTAGGTCTGGCTTATGAGGGATAAATAACACAGGCCTATCGTACTATCAATAGGCCTACCACAGAATTATCTTTTGCGAATTAATGGACAATCCCATCGAGGCTTGTGTTCTTTAGCATTGGCTTGATATTTTTGTATTTTGACATCTCAGAATCCCTTTTTTAGTTCAGGAATCTGGTATCTATATTACAATATCTGCAGATCCGTTTACTATGTATTCACGCGTTTCACATTACAGTTTTTGCAGAAAGTCTTCGATGAGTGCTTTACGTATCCATGTCACCATAGCACGCAAGAACCTCGATCACTGCACTCTGAAAGTCATTAGTCGTAGAATCATTATACCATCTATGTAGGCCCCAAAATTCTACATTATGCGCACTGCATGCCTGGATCGGACTGAGAGAACTGGAACGTAAGTGAGAAGGAAGTGGATCAAATATATTGTTTGTCATGTTAACTTTTTTTTCAGTAGTCATTGTTAGATCTGCGTTTTACCTTTTGTGTTAATGGTGGTGTTGTCAATAGACTTGTACGACTGCGGCCTGTTTGAATATTAATCCTGCATGGTCGTATGAGCTGATGTTTCTTGATATTGTGAAAACTGAGATTTAGCATAATTTTCAAAAGGAAAAATAATGTAGACATGGGATAGCCTACCTTTTCAATATGTGGCACATAAGTAGAGGCTTATTAAATGTAGGATACGATTAGACATATACTGTGACACGAAGATTGCTTTGGCCTTCCATAATTCTCTACTTTATCACAGTTGACTGCTTTTTTCCATAAAATTATATGCCAAGGCTGGAATGGTTCCTGCCTACTACCAAAAACTTCTTCTAGATAACATTCACCTATATATTGAGTTATAGAAATAGGATACCTGGTCTATTGGAATAGGTTACTTTTTTTTAATATTGGATGAATGGGGTGGCGTTTGCCCTTAATTGGAGGAATAAGTTTTCCAGTGTTCAAGTGAAAGAAGGATAGCATGGGCAAGACACGTGTACTTTTGACGTAGATATCTTGGCTCGCGTCTACCATGTGTGGGATTTCTGAGTACATCTGATCTTAACGGGGGTTCAGATCTACTCCAAACACCTTGATCAACAACCTTGATACTCTTCTTCTAACTGATATCACAGGTTGGCTTGGGAACATGACAAGCGTTTGTGGTTGTAAAGGGTCTTTCGCATGAGCTTTTATCTAAACAAAAATCTGTGAATTGGGCGGAGTTAGCCCTCATCATTTGAAGTTACTTAACCAGGCACTTTTTTTGTTTCCCCTCTCCAAGGTCATAGTGCGCTAGAAATATACTAGCTGAATTCCATCTTAATAACATTCTCATATGTAGTCAGTCTATGTAGTGGGTGGAGAGAGGGAGCAGGACTGAATGAGACTGTAAATTGTCTGCATAGGAAGGTTTTTTTTTTGATCCATGTATTGATTACACATAATTGCAAGCCAGATACCGTTAATTTTCCACCTACTACCTATCCACCTACTACCTAGTTAATTTAAAGGTAATTTGACCTACTGCACATCGAAGGAAAGGGAAATGAGAATGAGACATGCAGAGTAGAAAACTCGTTAAAAAGTTACACTTTAACGGATCAGCAGGGTATAGCGATTTTGGGTTGCGTCAGGTACCACAAGACACATTCGGAGTCCTTTTACTTTATTATTTTATTTATCTATGTTTTATTATTATAAAACTATTCCAACAGTATAATGGTTTTTCTACTACACATAGACTAAAGTATCGTGGGACCTTGGATGAAATTAGTTGATTTATCTTGTATTTGGCATTTTTTGCAATTACTTTACATCAGTGGACAATATTCTTAAACATCATAACAGTACTTATCGTACTGTGAAGAAATGTGCTCGCAATGCCACTGGCAGGATATCCATTCACAGGTTTTTTTATCTAAATAATTAAATTAGTTGTCACTCTTAGTTTTAATGTTTCCTGAAAGCATCAAGTGATTCTGTTCACCATGCATCTAAATTATCTGGTGCACATAATATTCGAAACGCTGTAACGCTGTACCAACATTCCATGAATGTCTAGGGAAGATGGACAAAGTATGGTTTCGTTTTTAGTATCCTAGTTGCTCTAAGGTTTTAACGCCATATAAATATGTACACTGTGAAATTAAATTAGGTTTTAAGTGAGTAATAATCTGTGCAGGGTCATGATCATTACATGTAATTGTTTGTAGTCTAGTGGACAGGAACTGGCCGGTACTCATCCGTCATGAAGCTCCCACTAACAGGAGGGTTGCATCGAGATGAAGCTCACAGGCATACAAGTAAGTATTTTTGTTTTTGTAATTAGAAATCCTTGATTTACAATTTATATTTTGTTGGCACAGATCTTAGAGATATTTGCCTTTTAAGTATTTGTTGATGTGTAAGATGAAGATGTTTTTATGTTACGAAATGTTGCACTTCAGTTATAGAGCCTACGTTTGGGTACCTAAGAAAAACTGAACTGTTCCAAGGTACCTTGGCAAGTGGCTCTATTGTAAAGATGTCTTTTTCTCTATTCTAGGAGGTGGCAGAACAGATAAAGTTTAAGGTCATCCCGGACGAGAAAAATGTTGGTTTTGCTTAATAACAACAACACTATATTAGTTCAATGAGTTCCTTGCTGGTCGGATCAATTGGACTTTATTCTGTCCATATTACGAAGTGCACTGGCTAGTTTTTTGACTCCCACACCCAGTATTTATCATATATGGCACAGTAGTGCTGATTACACCCTTTCCCCATATCATATTTCTTTGTTATTCTAGGATCGCAGTCCTGCTGGTGGCAGTTTATGCTCCTCGCACAGTGGTTATGTGAATGGAGATCAGCAGGCAACTTCTTGTATATACTGATTCAAGTAAATCCTGTATATAGCCTGCCACACTAGTATCATAGTCAGAGACCCCCTGCCCCCAGTATATAGACTGCAGCTCATCCTCTGTATACAGCCGGCATCTGCCTCCAATGTAGCAATTTATTGACTATCAGGTTCGCACATCTGCCACGCCAAGATATATAGTCTTGCTCAGCCCACTGTCCCCAGGCGTGAAAGCCTGCTCTCGGACACCATTCCTCGAAGACCTACAAGTCCGCCCAGTCCCCGGTCGCCCAGAGTGTGAAGATGCAAGCGCCCCTTTGTCCCCCATGTGACATATGCATAGCCAAATGCCGGGGGGGGCCCTGTCACACAGTGTGCAGCCTGCCGCCCCTGCCCCCAGATACCGTGTGCAGCCTGACCAGCCCCTGTCCCCCAGTGTGCAGCCTGCCAGAGACCCTGATCCCCAGTGTGCGCCTGCAGCCTGCCAGCCCCTGCCCCCCAGTGTGCAGCCTCCTGCCCATGCTCCCCCACTCGTCAGTGTGCAGCTGCAGCCCTGTCCCCCAGTGTGCAGACCTGACCGAGGACCCGTCCCCCAGTGTGCAGCCTGCAGCGCCTGTCCCCCAGTGTGTCAGCCTGCCAAGCCCCTGTCCCCCAGTGTGCAGCCTGCCAGCCCTGTCCCCCAGTGTGCAGCAGCCTGTCCATACAAGTTAGCCAGCCCACCCTGCCCAGTGTTTAGGCTCGCACACCCCGACCCCCAGTGGCAGCCTGCGCCCTGCCCCGGTGCAGCCTGCCACCTGCCCCCCCAGTGTGAGCCTGCCAGCCCCTGCCCCCAGTGTGCAGCCTGCCAGCCCCGCTCCCCCGGGCAGCCTGCCAGACCACTGCCCCCAGTGTGCCAGCGTGCCAGCCCCTTGCCCCCCAGTGTGCCGCCTGCCAGCCCCTGCCCAGTGTGCCATCAGTACGTAAAACAAAATGTGTATCCCCTTGAGCAGTATCTTTTTGACCGTTTATCAGCAATTACTGGAGAGAACCACACGTTCCCTTCAACCCAGCATCACAATGGGAGCACAACGTCATGCAGAGCTAGCACTCTATTACTGTGGTCTTCACACCAGTCAACCCCATTTACTGTGCCATCTGTCGTTTTGGTGGCCGGTACAACTTTTTTTCTTTTTTTTTTTTCTTTTTTTTTGTGATTGACGTGTCCGAATTGACCAGCCAATTGCATCGCCTGCCAAGCAGGGGGTTGGGAACAATTTTGCCTGGGCTAAATGACATAATGCCTCATACTGGATTGCAGAATCTTCATTTGTTTCTGCACTGCTATCAGGTGAAGGCTAATAATAACATGACATGAGTTCAGTACATATACAGCACTTGTGGTCTACAGTCAATAATACTTAAAATATTGAAACTAAACATTATTTATATTGGACATATATTTATGACTGGGCCACATATGTTGCACATAAGCACTAGGTTTCCTAAATTAATCTAAATAGAAAGTTAAGTTCTAGTAGGTACGTACTGATCCGCGATACTGCAAACATGTCCAGCTGGAAATCTTCCTCTGATTCCTCTGATACTTTTAGAATGATGTAACATAATAAATAATGAAGAGCAGGCTGCAAGATCTCAGGGCAATACAGGATGGTGCCTTGTAGTGTAGTATTGTAATAAATTACATTTTACAAATACTTTACAGAAGCACTTTCTAAGGGATTAAACTAATCCTCCTTTTGAGTAATTGTTATTGACAAATGCATTAGTTTAAAAAACAATGAGTGTGCGGAGCAAGTCTGGAGACATAATCTCTAAACAATGTACATTTAATAAAGGATTGCTTGCGTATGCAGTTCTTGATATACAGTGATAACGTTGATGTCTACTACAAATGTGCCGTAAGAAGGAAAATAAGTGAAATTTTTTTGTTGGATTAAGTGGATATAGTAGAGCCAAAACGTTAGAGATCGCGGTTATGGAGATATTTTACATGCATGTGGAAATAATAAGGTTTCAATAGGAGTCAGTTGGAGGGCACGTTATTTTCCAGATTCTGTTCCATCCATAAAGTGGATCCTTTTGCCCGAAATAGGATTCCCACTCTAGATCTGACTAATATATATCATCAAGTACTGAAACTATAAGATCTTCTTGTCAGCAATGAAAACCCCTCCACACCGACAACTTAGGGTCCCACGCTTGCAGCCCCTGTCCCCAGCATAAAGCCTGCCAGCCCCTGTCCCCCAGCATAAAGCCTGCCAGCCCCTGTGCCCCAGTATACAGCCTGCCAGCCCCTGCCCCCCAGTGTGCAGCCTGCCAGCCCCTGCCCCCCAGTGTGCAGCCTGCCAGCCCCTGCCCCCCAGTGTGCAGCCTGCCAGCCCCTGCCCCCCAGTGTGCAGCCACTCGCCAAGCAGGGGTTGGGAACAATTTTGCCTGGGCTACATGACATAATGCCCTACTGGATTGCAGACATCTTCACTTTGTTTCTGCACTGCTATCAGGTGAAGGCTTAACATAACATGACATGAGTTCAGTACATATACAGCACTTCGGTCTACAGGTCAATAATACTTATAAATATATGTTACCAATATAAAATAATGTTTGTAATATATATTTTTGCTTGGCCCAAATATGTTGCACTCATAAGCACTAGGTTGCCTAAATAATCTAAATAGAGAAAGTTACAGCTTCTAGTAGGCTACTTGTACTGATCCTGAGAATACTGCCAACATGTTCCAGCTGTAGAAATCTTCCTCTGATTTCCTCTGATACTTTTAGAATGATAGTAACAATAAATTAATGAAGAGCAGGCTGCAAGATCTCAGGGCAATACAGGATGTGCCCTTGTAGTGTAGTATTGTAATACAATTACATTTTTACAAATACATTTACAGATGCACGTTTTCTAAGGGATTAAACTAATCCTCCTTTTGAGTAATTGTTATTGAAAATGCATTAGTTTAAATAAACAATGAGTGTGCTGTAGTCAAGCTGCGCGAGACATAATCTCCTAAACAATGTAAATATTTAATTAAAGGATTGCTTGCGTATGCAGTTCTTGATATACAGTGATACGTTAGATGTCTACTACAAATGTGCCGTAAGAAGGAAAATAAGTGAAATTCTTTTTTTGTTGGATTAAGTGGATAATTGTAGAGCCAAAATTGTTAGAGATCGCGGTAGATATTTTTACATGCATGTGGAACTAATAAGGTTTCAATAGAGAGTCCAGTTGGAGTGCACGGTTATTTTCCAGATTCTGTTCCATCCATACAGTGAGATCCTTTTGCCCGAAATAGGTATAAAGTGTTATCCTACTCTAGATCTGCTACTAATTATCATCAAGTACCTGAAATTATAAGATCTTCTTGATCAGCAATGAAATAGACACTGAGAATTATGTGTTCAGATGTGATCTACAGAATTATAACATTTTACTATGTATCATATTTTATCCACCAATAATCTTCATTGCTTAATAATAATAATAATAATATACACTCACCGGCTACTTTATTAGGTACACCATGCTAGTAACGGGTTGGACCCCCTTTTGCCTTCAGAACTGCCGAGAACTGTAAACAGGTGTTACTTCCCAATAAAGGATTCGTTTTGCCTTTATGTCTGTTATTTAACTGAATGCAGAAGGCCGGACACCACAATTATAGTGGCTAACCCAACGAGACAACGCACTTTCCATAGTCCAGTTTAAGACTATGGATAGTGGCGGCGAAAGAAAGGGGGAAGAAAGGGCAGGACATGAATAGTCGTGGGCCCCAGGGCTTCAGAGTGGGGCTCACAGAAGCCTGCACCTAAGGAGAGTGAGGGGGCTTAAATATAAAAAAAAACATGAGGGGGCTGTTGGATGATAAACTATGGACTATTTAGTGAACAGGAGCTGTTAATTTCAGAATTTTTAAAGTCGCAACATGAGTTAATTGCAAAGGGTGCCTAATGAGGAGTGTCCCAAGGAGGGCCTGCTGGACCTGGAACTGACTAGGCATAGGATGTCATAAGCCTGGGCCCTTAAGGAAACAGTGTCCTATTAGTCTGTAAGACTGCCTCCATATGGGTGATATGCAACAATATCCGTTGATTTGCGCGAAGGAAACAATCTTTAGACCACATTTACACCAAAAATCAGATGAAAGGAAGCCAGCATCTTATCTTTAAAACAATTGTAATGAAATCTTGTTTTATTTGTTTTTGCATGGGGCCAATTCTATTTCTGCGAGAGACTTCCAACCGATGTTGGAAGGTATAAAAAAGATTGGTTTTTGAGAATGAACCATGAGGTTGTGTCAATTCTGCATCAACAAATGTTGAGGAAGTTGAATGGCATTCTTTTTCGGGACTACAGAGTACATTTAGTAATCGTAACGTCAGTAGCTCCCAGTATATAATATGCCAGCACCTGTAGAGACAGCTGCCCAAACCCTTGAGTAGGAAAAAAAAATAACACTGGTACTCATCTTACGACGTACCCCATAGGTCCTCGGTCTGTCTCAGACTTCTCAGACAGAGAGGACCTACGGGTGACGTCAGAAAGGTGAGTTTGGATTATTTTTTTAGTTTGACTCGAATATAAGCCGAGTTAGAGTTTTTGAAGCACAAAATTTGGTGCTGAAATAAACTAGACTATACTCGAGTATATAAGGTACTTTTATTTTTCAAAGTATTGGAATCGTTGAATGTTTGTTTTGGTTTTAATGTTTGGTTACAATAATCAAATTTCCCTTCTTTGATAAGTAAACTATTATTATTAATATTATTCACAGGATAGGGGCAAATCACTGTGTGGGTACACAAATCGTATAAGGGCGGTTAGGTGATGTGCATGTCAACCAGTGCTCCATCACTGTATTGGGCTTCGGTAGAGCGGTCCTTGACATTACTGAAGTGCGGATAGAAAATGCTCTGGAACCATGTGCACATGAGGCATTGGCGAGCGTGGGGATCCCTGTGCTTTTAGAGGTAGTGGTCTAGGATGGGACAGTAGAGAATTATTTTTTTTTTGGCAACATTCCTCTATCTGCTAATCAACTGAGGCTAAAGGTGCTTGACCTTCTAACTAAAAAAGAGTAATAATGCACAAAGTAATAAGTGCACACACCCCTAGAAATATGAGTAGGTATAAAAAATATTTATGATATTCAATTCTAAAGATGATCAAGTGTCCATAAAAGCGAAACCAATGTAAATTACCATAAAAATTATATGGACAAAACCCAATGGGATTAACACATATAAATCCCCTTTACACATTTGGTTAAAGACAATGGGGGTATGTTACTAAGGGAACGATTCGCGTTTTCCCGAAGTGTACCCGAATATTCCGATTGCGCCGCTTGTACATGAATTGCCCCCGGTGTTTGGCGCACTGCTATCGGATGTGGCGCTCGGGGCCGGCATGCGCGCGACAGAAATCGGGGGGGCGTGCGCGAACGAAAACCCGACGTCTTCGGACAACCGCCGCATTTAAAAACCGAAAAATGTGTCGCGTGGGGAGAGCTCACCTTCACTTCTATGGGATGGTGCATTCCGGGCGTTAAGTTAAGACTTATTTCGGCGATGGCAGGCCACCTGGTGGACGGCGGAGGGAAATACCATCTTAAATCCCAAGCCGGGACCCGAATCCTGTGCAGAGAACGCGCCGCTGGATCGCGAATGGGGCCGGGTACGTAAATGTGCCCCAAGAGGCCCAGATTTACTTACCCCGTCCGTTCGCGAATCAGCGGCGCGTTTCTGCACTGATTCGGGTCCGGCCGGGATTCCAAAGCAGTTCCTCCGACGTCTACCAGGTGGCGCTGCTGTGCTGAAGTCCGCATGGAATGCCTGAAATACCACCGGATATCCAGGATTGAAGGTGAGTGAAATTTTTCGCGACACAATTTTTTTAAAAATGCGGTGGTTTTTTCCGAAACGTCGGCCATCGGGGGTTTCGGTCGCGCCACGCCCCCCGATTTCCGTCGGTGCATACCGGCGCCGAGCCGCCAAATTCGGACGCGCTCGTGCGCCAAAAAACCCCGGGGGCAATTCAGGTACAACCGGCGCAAATCGCGAATATTCGGGTAACACGTCGGGGGAAAACAGTGAATCGGACGCCCTTAGTAAATGAACCCCCAATATGGACAATTAGAACAAGAGATTCTGTGACAATTCCCTAAAGTTGCAATGATAATGATACCTAAAGGCCAAGATAAGTATGTTACTTTGAGTACCTTTGTAAGCACAGAATGTATCCAATTTGTATAAAAGTATCTCAGTGTAGGTACCACACTAAAATGTATAAGTAAGTTTCAAAGAATAAGTGGTCCAGATACCAAACTTATGTATAAGAAATTAATATCTCAACAAAAAATAAAGGCCCATCATGGTTTGCGACATTGGAAAACATGGGGCAGAGCTAGAAGAACATAAGGAAGCTGGCAAACCAAACATGTATCCCACAATCCACGTCCTCCAGGGAGACAGAGAGGTGTGCCAGTACACAATACCAAAAAAATTCGAGGGGAAAAAACCGAGCCGTAAATATAAGCAATTACCCCATAAACAGGCCCGAAGGAGGATGACAGTGCATGCATGAATGAGACATCAACGGCAATTCAGAAATCTGCTCTGTGGACGCCCAGCCCTTCCTAGTGCCCCTGTGGATTTTCATCATGTATTACAACCAAAAAGTAAACTTGTGAATGCAATTCCTTGCAAACAGTAAACTAAGAGTATTTAAAAAGATTTTAAAAGTTTCTTTGAAACTTATTTAGAGGTTCAGGGATTTAGCGTTGTGTATAAACTGGTGCCCAGGCTTAGGCCAATAGCAACCATCACTACAATTGCTAATTTACAGTTTAGAAAAACAAGGATTATTATTGCCACGTGTTTTTGTTGGTTTGTAGTGTAGGACTGGGGCTTGATAAGGTGCAGAAAATTTTTGTGCGCTTGTTCTGTAGAAGTAAGTCCAAAATGTGTTCAGTTGATTTTAGGAAAGGTTAATAGTTCCTTAAGATGTGGAAATCTGGAACACAGGCACCATGTCTGAAGTGTAAGCTCTGCAGACAGAGCATGATAAATGAACAAAAATGCCACAAACATTGAGTGAGCTGTCAGGCCTTGTGGTTTTCAACCCTGCAACAGATTGATAAGTAAAGCACACATTAGTTTTGACATTCACATTTTTAAAAGAGAATTTATTTTAATGATCACTTCAGTCTTGCATTTGGAAAAATATAGGAATGTTTGAAGCCAGAAGGACGAAGTATAAGCATGGAATACTATACATTAATTCCTGAGGCGTAACAGGATACCTCATTGGACAATCACCACAGAATTGGAAGGTGTTTACCCTACGCGTCAATCGTATCATACCATAAACTAGGCCATTTTACAGCGGTTAAACAGCAATTAACAAGATGGTGCCCTTAGTTAAGAAAGTTAATGCATAGTTTATTGGGAAAAAGGTCACAAAAGTGTGAAAACCAAGAAATGAGCCGAAAAGAAATGTTGATCCAGGTTAGCTACCGTGTTGTAATTGTGAAAGAACTACATATAACCCCTGGATAGTGTTTTCCAGCCTTGTTCAATTTTTTGTGTTTGTCATGGATTCTGAGAATTGTATTAAAATGCGGTGAGAGGCATAACCTAGAATGCAGTACTGGATCGGGCGTTGTGGGGGTATGGGGTCAGGTCAATCAGTGGAAAAAAGCCCTAGGTACCAGATTTATAATTGTGGGAAAGGTGGCCAGTTAGGCTGAACACTATTTTCTGGATCCTTTGCCATGTTTAAAATAGGTACGTAATTAAAACAATCATGACAATCAATGATGCAGGAAGTGCATCACACAGGAGCAGTGACAATCACATAGGACTTACATGCAATTCTAATAAGATTAGATTAATTTTTTTTTTAGATAATAAGTGTTAACTTGGTAAGCTAAGCACGAGGACGGTTTCCCTACAAACCAAAAACTTGTAATATTATTTACATCACTTGTCCATTTATAGCAGTAAAGGATCCAATAGATATGTTAACATAGATCTTATAAGTTTAATCCATAGTGTGTTTGGGGACGGATGTAGTTCTAATACACTTGTTCCTCTATAAGCTATGCTATACTGCAGAGTATATTATACATATTCCGAATATCAATCTATTTTGCCTATTTCTACTACAGTCTCCCTCATCGAATTGATATAACAATATAAGTATATAACCATGAGCGAGTGGGTCTATGCACATGCAGAATATACTGGACCACCTAGAATCACCAAACGGTAGTCAGCACATCAGAGAGATTGCGTCATTCCAGATTAGAACATGATATACTTATTCAAGCAATTGGGGACATTACTTACCCGGTCCATTCGCGATCCACGATCCGGACTGTCTGACGGAGGATGAAGTCCGGCGCGATTCACCAGATCGCTGCGCTTAATATCCTGCATGTGTCGCTTTCACGCTGAGGTCCGCTGAGCTCACCATTCTTCTTTCCAGTTGTATGTGAGTGCTGGTCTTGGGCACAATTTGAATTTAAATTCCCACGCTTAGTCCCAATCAGCCACACTCCAGATTGTGTTGCATGAACGTTGGCGCAGCCACGCCCAAAAAAACCTCTGATAAAGCGGCGCAAATTGGGGAAATAGGAGGGAAACCCGATAGAAATGCGGTCCGCGGAACCTTAGTAAAAAGGTGCCTCATTAGGTTTGTGCCCATTGCTGTACAGGATATGTCATATTGAGAACTGGGGTGAATTTCTATATTAAAACTTAACTTGTAATATTGGAAGTATAAAAAAATGAGGCAGGACAGAATCAAAATGCCAAGGACCATCTATGATGATGATGGTGCTGCTGCATGATGATTGCCTGGTATTCTCTTGTCGCTAGTTTACTGTTGAGGGACAGTCACATCTCAATGGGGGTCTTCAGTCTATTTCACTAGTACGGTCAAACACACAGAATCGGGCAATCTTCCAGGATTATAGGTATAAGGTAAAGGGAAAGACTTGCTCCAGTCTGGTCGACCACTCCTAGTTTTGGCCCAATAGAACTGAACAGTCCCTATTCGTTAGTCTGCTATCTCAAATAGTTCCGGCCTACAAGACTTTATCTGCCTAGTCAACCTCCTCCCACGATTTTCAGTTGAAAGCTATGCCATCATCGAACTTTCCTACAATTTTACTAGAGGATAGGAATTATCCCAAGCTTATCAGGCAGAGATCTGGCCATAGTAATCGGTAGTAATTAGGTAGGCATGTAATAGCAGTGGCGCTGGTCGACTCTCCAGATGATTAATCGTTTATTGGCATTTATTCCCTCCTATCAAGAGCCTAGACTCCAGGCTGTCCAAGGAAACACTGTGACATGGGGAGAGGTTGAGAACTTACCCCACCACCTATCTGCCACCCGGCATGGCTAGGCAGAATACATTAGAGACCGGATTTGGATTAGTTTGGGTCTCAAGGGTAACTATATAGAAAAAAAATTTCTTGAAGCTGCCAAGCACACTCCCGTAAGAGTCCCAAAAGTTTAAAGGGCATCTAACACCAGGCTAAAGGACTGTATGCAAATGAGCCTGAGGGCTCCAGGCCTCCAATAGATGGGGCCCCAAGGCTCATTGTATTACATTCTTCAACCCTGATGGTGATGTCCTTTAAATAGAGTAAGCTTGATGTGTGACCAAACTCTTTGTGGGCAATTGGCATATGGGCTTGCAGTAATTCTTGCAGGGAATTGGAATTGCAATAGGTTTTTTTAATTTTGATATTTGAAAAAATATACTTGAATATCCTGGATTTCTGGTGACCTATACCATCTTAGAACTCATATAATTGGGATTGTTAAATGGAAAAAACACATCGTTTGTATCTAGGCAGGTCAAAAAATGTAATTTATAAATTGCACAGTAGTCATAATGGAATAGTGAAGTTAGGTAGAAAACTGTCTACACAAAACCACCATACAGTATATATATTTTTATATTTATATTTGTTATTTAAAGAACCTGAAAAACAACATCATTTTCTACTGTAGCGATTCGATTGATAAAATTGCATTGTGAGAGCTCACATTTTATGACAGAACTGACAGGCACATTCATTTCCTTTTACATCTAAATGTAGGTTTGATTGGAGTTCTGCCCTGCCTTAGTCGTTTAATGTTTAAAAAAAGTATAAAGCAAAACAAAAAGGACCGGCTTGTTTTTTTTAGTTTTCATTAAGAATCTGATATCCATCTTTATTTCTCAGAAAAAATGTCTCAAGATTCAGCGACTCAACCAAATCTGATACAGTAACAGAGTCAGCATAAAGCGTTTATCATTTTGCCCTAGGTTAGGAAGGAATTCATTCTCCCCCTTTCAGGCATACGGTATCTTTAAAGTGAACTTAGCATTAGCATTTCACCTCAATGACCAGTTTCCATAGACAGGCAGTCCCCTACTAAGTTAACACTCGACTTACATTAAGCCCCTAGTTACAAAACGGGACCTCTGGATGATATTGGTAATTATTGTAATTTAGTCCTAGGCTACAATTGACAGATTATAACAGTTATCCACTGGTGTTACAATGAGATTTATTGTTAATACCTGATTTCTTAGACACCAACACATTTTAAATCCAATTGTCACAGGAGACCAAAAAGTTCTGGCTGGGGTTTACAATGCTAAAATATAAAGTTCCGATCTTACATACAATTCTTGTAATGTAACCCGGGGGGGAATGCCTGTGTACTTTTACCATGGGCAGCACTGGCTCAGTCATTAGCACTACAGCCTGGAGTGGGGGGTCCTGTATTCAGTCCCATCCAGGTCAACATCTGGCAACAAGTTTGGTAGTTATCTCTGTGTTTGCTGGGTGGTTGTTCCTCCAATTTTTCCCACACTCAAAAAAACCATATGGTTGGATGATAGATTGTGATCCCCTACAGCAGCTCAGGGGTGGCGAAAATAGTGGGTAGGTGAGAAAGACGGGGGATCGGGAGGGCTGGATCGGGGGAAAGGACCGTTACTCCTGTGGGAGCCGGTGAGAAAAATAAAAAAACTAAATACTCACCGTTCCACGCTCTTGCAGCTCCGCTACTTGATGCAGCGCTGTGAAGGACGGTGGTCAAAGCTCCATGCACGCTGGCGTCGTGCAGACTAGGATGTCGGCAATGCGACTGACATCATAGTCTGTGAACCGCAGCATGCACGGAGCTGTCACTGCTGGCCGGACTGCTTCAAGTGAGCAGTCCGAGAGTCCGGAACTGCGGGCCACACGCGTTCCTTACCCTGCCGGATTCTCGTCCTCTACCTCGTAAACCGCCTTTGCTTTCCTCAGTGCGCTCTCCCTCGGGTTCCCGACTTTCCCCTACCATGTGTCCCTCCTTCACCTATTTCACCTCGGAATCGTCCTATGGTGACGCCGGCGATCCTCCGATGGTCCATTTGTTTTACCCAGCCTCCCTTATCACCCCCCCCCCTTGCCCGTCTCCCCTCCTACCCCGTTTCCTTCCTTCGAACCCCCATCTTTCCCTCTCTCTTTACATCTCCTTCACACTGGACCCCTTTATCCTCACGCTCTTTGTTCTGTTTCCATTTTTCCAACCTTCTCCCACCCTCTTTCCGCCGTCTTTCCCCCGTTGTTCATCCAACCATTCGCCTATCAACAATGTTCCCTCTAGCCCCGTCACCCTACAGGATATTCGTAACTGTATCGCGTTCACTATCTTTTGCTTACAATTCATCAACCCACCTACTTCTCTTCGCCTCACACCTACTACCCGTCCTCCGCCCTATCTGGATCGAATTAACCCCCTCTCCTCGTACATTCCTTCCACCCTCCCGCTTTACAACCCCCGCGGGCTCCCTCCCCTCGCGTTCCTCAGAGCGCCTGCAGGAGGTACCCCCTTCGGAACACGGGGCAGGAAGGACACGGAGCGGGGCGGACGGAGGGAAAGGTAGCGGGGGGTGACTCGGCCGTTTTAATGGGGACTACGGGGGCCAGGTGTTTAGGAAAGCGCTCGGCAGAATCCTCTAACAGACGCGCGAGGGGAGAGGGAGGTGGGAAGAAGGGGACCCCTTAGGGCAAGGGGGAAGGGCAGAAAGGATCTGGGGACCTCGAGAGGGGCACGCCACAATGGGCATCTGGGTTGGATTCGGGAAGGGAGCTCAGGCGGCGAGGTGGGAAGTATCAATAAGATTTCAATTAGGCAAGAACCAAGCTTTGGAAGGAATGAAAGGATGAATGGGGGGCTGGCTGGTTACAGAGGAGGGATGGACTAGATACTGCGGGGGCACGGTTTTGGCTCAATACTGGGGGAAGACAATAAGTCAGGGTCCAGAGTTCCACGAGAGGGTCTTGCTTCCGCCGGTGGGTTTATGCATTACGGGCGCACGTTGAGAAGGGCGCCCCACCCTTGCCCCCAGGCTGGTATAACTACCAGTCTCCTCTACATCAGGAAATGGACATCGGACGAGGAGAGTGGGGAGTAGGACAACACGGGAGAACTGGGAACGGGACTACGCCCGGGGGAAGCGTAAAGGCCGCCCAAGGGAGAGACAGCAGCGCGGGGGGCACAGTGACAGAATGACGATAAGTGGGACTTGACTGTCAGGGAGGGGGATTACTGAAGCCAGACTGAAAGAGGCTGCCAGTCTCTGACTATTCCCCCCGCGTGCAGAAGGAGGTCGTACGTCGGGGAAGCGGCGGCCAGCTAGAGGAAGGAGAGACGATAAGCACGGGGGCAAGGCTGGCGGAAGAGGAAAAGGTGGAAGAGGAGGTGATGAGAGCATAACGGGTGCTGGAGGAGACCCTTCGGCATCGGGGGAGGACGAAGGCGATGCGCGGATGGAGCGGAGAGATGAAAGGGGTAGTATCCCCGACTGGAGAAGGAGGTCTCCTTTATTTCATGGACGGTATACTGAAGGAGAAAAAAGTAGGTCTGTTGTGTGTCGGCGTGCTAAAACTTCCATGGGGATTTTGCTTGAGTAAAAAGCCGTGGTGTGGATATAAAATTTTTGCTTGGTCCGGTATCAGGTAAAGTAGGTTGGAAAAAACTAGAGGAGGAAAGCAAAAGAAGAAGGAGAGGGGAGAGAGCCGATATCCGGCAACGGGGAAAGGGAGAAGGGCGGCCAAGGGGAGGAGCAGCGGGGAAAAGTGGAAAGAAAAAAAATCTCAATCCTAGGAAGGGTTAAGTAGGGGACTAGGCTGAGGTAAAGACCGTTTTTTTCGGACAAAAAATGTACTTAATCTATACCATCGACAAGGAGGAAATATGAAAGGAACGCGTCTTTGAGAAAATGGGAAGGAAGGAAGAAAAAGGAAAGGGTCAGATGGGCAGGGCTAGGTTCCGGAACGGGGGTGTGTACAAGAAGAGCATGCTTGCAGATCCATGTCGATACTATGTGGGCATGGCCTAATTTCAAAAGGAGAAGGAACAACTAACAAGGGGCAGTGGGAAAGATATTAAGAATGAGGAACAATGATTAGTAAATAAGAGTGACATTATTATAGAAAATAGACAATATGTTTAGCCATTAAAAATACAATGGCAGTGTAATGGTAACAAAAAAATGCTGCATAAAAATCAATTATCAAAACATAAGATCGTTTCTATATTTAAAAATTTAGGGAAAACGGTATCCAACGCATAATCCAATATGAGGATAGAAATGTAGGGAGAGCTGCGGGGATTGGTGGAGAAAAAAAAAGGAGGAAGGTGAACGCCCCGAGAAAAAAGGGGGAGAGGATTCCTTCCCCCCTCGCTGTAGCATTTTAGACCAATTGGGGGCGTTTGGCTAGAAGAACAGGCGGGGGTGTTGGGGGAGAGCAGGCGAGAAGAAGTTGGGGGGGGGCGTGGCCATGGGACGGAGACCGAATGGGGGGGGGGCAAAGGGCGGTGAGAGAGAAGGATGGGGGAACGAAATTGGAGTGGAGGGAGAAGAGGATATGCTGGAGATACTAAGGGGGGGAGGGATGGATTCTCGTATAAGGGGGGGAGGAGGTAAAGGGCGAGGATGGCTAGGTACTATAATGGAGGGCTGGCTTGCATTACTGGGTGGTGGTTGGGTGCTGGTTATATACTTGGGGAGGCCTGGCTGGGTATATTATTGGGGGAGACTGAAGGCTATATACTGGGGAGGGGCTGGGCTCGTATACTGGGGAGGGCTATGGCTATATACTGGGGGGCGGCTATATACTGGGGTCTGGCTGGCTATATACTGTATAAACAGTAATTGTACGGCTCTTGCAAAATTTTATTTTAAAATATGTGCCAAAAACGTTCCTGACCCCTGCCATGTGGGGGCACAGGGGCATCTGTTTCAAGGCTTCAGTCATCATCATTATCTGCTCCCTGAGATGGTAGCTCTCTCCCTTCTGGCCTTTTTGCATAATCCCTACACAAACCTATACAATAAAGCAACAAATCTAATAACAAAAATCCAGTAATGACAACCAAATCTAAGTGGTGAAGTAGTACAGCAGGAAAAGAGAGGGTTTCCTCCTAAGTAGTATAATTTGCAAGGTATAGTAGGTTAGGTGTCAGAAAGATCAATCAATCAATCAAAAGCATAGGACCATAGATGAGATCAACAGAAACAAGGATCAGCAAAAGGTATAGGAGGAACATCACCATCTTCATTCTATGAATATCAGAATCTCAAAATAGTTACGGATTAACTTTTAATTTCTCTCTTGGTAAACAAAAGCTACAATGAAAATTTAAAGGGAAGGTATCATGAGGCAATGACCTATTTTTATCTTATATAACTTTAATTTTAATGAATTTTCGGTTATTTTCCCTTCGTTTTATGGCTTGAGTTCTCTCCATACACAGTGGGTGTCAGCTGTATAAGGGTACATTCACACTACGTGTGTTCGCCCGGGCTGTAGCGTGGAGAGGAGGAGGGGTGAGTGATGGGGAGGCCAGATATCGGTTCCCATTGTGGCTGTGTGAAAGAGCCCTCACACAGCAGACATCCGCCTGTACCTGCCACAGTCAGTGCTGGGCACCAATTGCTGTAGTCAATTGTTAGATGCGACCGCTAGCACCTACCAGAGCTGCTGGTGGGCGCCGCATCTTCGATGCCGATTCAGTCTCATAGGGACTCGTAGGCCTTTCATGGATAGTGATCTCAGTAGTAAAATTACTATATACTGCAATACAGTAGATTTGCAGTATATAGCAGAGTTAAAGAGGGTTAAAGAACCCTAAAGGATCTGAAATAATAGTAAAAAAAAAAAAAAGTATAATCATTTTTCAAAAAGTAAGTTTAAATGACCCCCCTTTCCTTAGAACATATATAAAAATAAACAGTGAAAGTCATAAACAAGTTATCAAAAATATTATTCCCACCCGTGAACACCATGCCGGAAAATAAGTCCCAAATATACAATTTTTCCATGGATAAATATTTGAATAAAAAATGATCAAAAGAGCTCCCAAATTGATAAAAAAAATGTAACCAACAGCGCGTCCCGCAAAAAATGCCACCTTACATCGGTCCGTACACCGTGCGTCAATGCATTAATCCCTTGCGTCACAATCTAACATCCTAGTATAAATTTTAGCACGGTTTGTGCGCCAAAAACACAGATCCTGCATCCGTAACTTTATTAACAGATCCCTCTAGGTCAGTGATTTTTAACCTTTTTTGAGCTGTGGCACACTTTTTATACTTAGAAAATCCTGGGGCACACCACCAACCAAAATAGCGCAAAATGACACTAAAACAGTCATATTCTACATATAGTTAATAATATAGATTCTAAATTTATTTTACTGTGAAACCTGGGCCTGTTTCGATAAACACAAAAGGGATATCCTGGCAGGAATGGTGAAAAGACAGACACGAAGCTCTTCCTCAACAGTTCTCAGTTTCTCCCTGTTTTTAGTATATGGTGCTGATTATTATGTGGCTCATATACTGCAAAATAAAGGGGTACAATGAGAAGTACTATGGCCAGTTTTTTGTCTTCTGCTGCTGTAGCCCATCTGCCACAGTTCGACTACGTGCGTTCAGACATCTCTTTCTGCCTACCTGGTTGTAACGGGTGGCATCTGAGTACTGTTGCCTTTCTATCATCTCGAACAAGTCTGCGCCCATTCTCCTCTGACCTCTGGCTCAACAAGGCATTTCCGCCCACAGAACTGCCGCTCACTGGATTTTTTTTTTTTTTCTTTTCGGACCATGAATCTCTTAAACCCTAGAGATGGTTGTGCGTGAAAATCAGACAGTTCTGAAATACTCAGACCAGCCCTTCTGGCACCAACAACCATGCCACGTTCAAAGGCACTCAAATCACCTTTTTCCCCACACTGTGCTCGGTTTGAAGCGCACAATATTTCTTAACCATGTTTACATGCTAAATGCACGAGTTGCCGCCATGTGATTGGCTGATTAGAAATTAAGTGTTAACGAGCAGTTGGACAGGTGTACCTAATAAAGTGGCCGGTGAGTGTATGTAATGGTAAGAATACTATACTCAGAATATCCCCTCTGCTGTAATGCATCAGACTTCTAGAGAGTAGAGGTAACCTCAGTAAAGGTGCTATTCTAGTTCAGTGATTTTCAACCTTTTTTGAGCTGCGGCACACTTTTTATACTTAGAAAATCTGGGGCACACCACCAACCAAAATAGCACAAAATGACACTAAAACAGTCATATTCTACATATAGTTAATAATATAGATTCTTAATTATTTTACGCACTCATTTAAACACAAAAGGATTATCCTGGCAGGAATGGTGGAAAGGACACAACACGAAGCTCTTCCTCCACAGTTCTCAGTTTTCCTGTTTGAGATAATGGTACTGATTATTTATGTGCTCATATGACAAGTGCCAGCTCTATATACTCAGCATATGACTGGTACTTGTAGTACTCAGCCTCATGACTATAGTATTTCTCATTGTTATATGCAGTTATACTGCTGGGAGTACTAAAAGTACCAGCTCATATGCTGAGTATTCTGCCAACAGTTAATACTATCTCACTCAAAAGCTCATATAGTCCGCATTATTGGTGGCATACCTTGGCGGTGGGCAATGCGAGAGTCCTCCGCGCTCTCAGGATATGGCCGGCCTCGGTGACTCATTTGTTGCGCGCAAGGTTCAAGATGCGCATGTGTTATTGTACACGTCTCCTACATTGTAAGAAGCGTGCCTGAGCAATGCCGGGAAACAAAACAAAGGGGGCACCATAGTTTGACGGGAACTTTCCCAACGGCCCACCCGGACCATGTGTTGCGGCCAACCCCCGGCACACTAGTGTGCCACGGCACACTGAGTAGAAAATACTGCTCTAGGTTATAAGGATCCAGATTCCGATACGAGATCTCTAGATCATGGAAGTAAAGTAAGAGGATGGAGGACTTTTGCCAATAAGGCCGTCTACTGGTTATGGCCTATAAATCAGCTCAGGCAGATGGCTTCCCCAAAAAAATCAAATAAAAAAATACTATTGGATTATAATAGGGACTGTGGATGGTAAAGAAGCCAAGGAATAGTCAAAGATATAATACTCTGATATATAACATCAGATTTCATTAACTATCTAATAGCTGGGCTGTGGGCGCGGGGTTTCTTGCAGGGACAGTGCACATCCTGGTATCGGAGCGGTTCCCGGTTTACAGATGATTGTTTTCTAATTCAGCCACAGCTCGGATGTTACCATGGTTTAAGATCATTCTCTGCAGCTCCTTATGTTGGTTGGAAACAGGAGCTAGTTTTGTGATACTATTGTGAGCAGAAAATTCTATGCAAGACAAAAAATACCTGAACTAAGGGTTTATTTGATTGTTTTTAGATTGCTGGTCACTAACAATTAGGTGGGGTGTCGATGGGGTGCTAGGTAACAGGGAAAATTTATTATGCGGGTTCCCATATATTAAGACCACAGTAAATATGGACAGCAAAAAATAGCAAATCTTAGCAAATTCCCAAAACAATATTTGTTGTAGCAGCTTGTTGCCTCACCATTCCTTCTGATTATTTCTTCTATGGGGGTCTGGTCAGTATCCTGCTGCCTAGTCCTTACCTGTGACAGATTCTGTTATGGGGGGTCCGGTCAATATGTTGCTGCCTAGTCCTTCCTGTGACAGATTCTGGTATGGGGGTCAGGTCAGTATCGTTGGCCTGCCTTATTCTTTGCCTCTTACAGTTTATGTTATGGGGGGGGTCCAGTCAATATGTTGACTGCCTAGTCCTTACCTGTGAAAGAGGTCTGTTATGGGGGTCCATCAGTATCGTGCCTGCCTTATTCTTGCCTCTTACAGTTTATGTTATGGGGGTCCTGTCAGTATTCTGACTCCTAGTCATTGTCACCTGACTGTTTATTTTATGTGGAGCCTGTCCATAATCACCCTTGCGTTCCACTTTGGGGGTTCTGTCGATCCGTGAGCCAGGGATTATCATGTCACCAAAGAGACGATGCTGAAGATGATTAGCAATGAAAGCAAAGTCTGCCGGGATGGGTCATTGCGGAGGATACTGGGATTATTATATACATTGAAGGAACAACACAGAGGTGAGGGAGACTTGCAATGAGACATTGTGGTAGGTTGCAATGTATTAGGTAGGGAAACTGAGGTCAAATGGAAAAAGTCTGAGAACCCTCCATAACAATGATGGCATTATTGGAGAATTTAGGAGTAAGGCTATCGTGTTACAAGGCCCTTTAATCTGACATTGTTCATTAGTAAAAAAAACTGATACCTACATTCTCTTCTGGCTCCTAGTTTCCCTATGTTAGACCTTGATCTTGAGCCCGTTATGAGGCATGTAACACAGTAATTGTGTTATTTCGGAGTGTTTCTTCGGATCCCCTCCTTTCAATCTTACATGTGAGCCTGTTGAATTACCATGTTGTGATAATTTGTTTGATACATTTATTTATGTTTTTGCTTTGGATTATAGAACAGCAGTAGTAGTAATATATGTCAATGAACCCACTAAGAGATACCCAAGTTGCAAAAATTAGGTGGAAGGAAAAGCCTTGGACCATAAAAGTAAGAGGGCTCAAAGCTGTGTATTACTTTACTATAGTCACAAAAGCGACAATTGACATGAATGGGCCTTTTCCAATTACAACCATTATGCTACGCCTTAGCCAACACAGAGCAATAACATTCCATGCAACTTGTTACACAACAATAGCTCGTGATAGCACAAACAGGGCTTACACATATAGGATCGGTTGGCATGGCAACTAATTAATTAAATATAGATTCTATGTAAAGTTATACATTGGATATTTTCAATTATCACAAAAAATACTTGGAACATTTTGATACAGCTCAGACAAGAAAAACAATATATTATTTCCTTTTAAAAAATTGGTAATAAAACCTGCACTCCAAAAGCGTAATCGTATAATCAATTATAGCAGCTGCAAGTTCCGATGGGCAAGTTGGGATCATATGGCCTCTGTGAGCATTGGACTAATTGTAGCTGTGTCTAAGTTGTATTTACAGCAAGAACAAATGAACACAATAAATCATTTATAAAGAAACGTCCATGTCTTTGTTTTATATGGAAACTTTTATGGGGCTCATAGTAGATCTGATGGAGATTCCTACTGCACTGTCGCGCCCCTAATCTGTATTTAATAAATCCTGGAAACCGAATCTAACTTGTAAAAAACGTCATTTAGTAAATCAACGGCAGAGGATAAACTGGAGCCTGTAATAGCCTCCTCATTCCCAGTGCCCAGCCATGATAGTACACACCCCAGAGCCTCTGCCAGAAAGGTAAACATACATATAAACTAAAATAAAGTTTTAACAAGTTGATAGGTTCCCCCCAAAGGGATTATTAAATTACAGATAGGGGCAGAGAAAAGGGCAGGAGGAATTTACCATCAGATCCCACTTCTGATAGGAGAATCCCCTGGTAGGTTTCCTTTTAATGATGGTCCCCTAAAAGTGACTATAAAACAAAGAAAAATGATGTTCTTCTATATAGATTTATAGTGTGCATTGTTCTTGCCGGAAGATACCACTTAGACACAGTAAGTAAATTACACAAGTAGGAACAGACAGGCAGAGGAATCTACCACAGATTTACTTCTGATGGTAAATTCCTAATGGAAGGTTTCCTTTAAGCTCATTTTAGAATTAAAAATGCCCGATCGTTAAGACTTTTCTTGATGTTTCACAAGTTTTAAGTATTTACTACAAGGACAAAAATGCATTTCCAACATTGATTTTCTTTTAAATAAACCCCTAAACAAATTTAATCTAATTTTTTTAGAATAAATAGAAAATCAGATTTTGGAAAGCATATTTGTTCCTTGTAGTACATTCTAGAAAATTTTTGTGAAGCACAAGAAAAGTCTTAGAGATCGGAAATCTGAATTATAAGTGGGGTTGAAATGGCTGCCCATAAAGTACCTAACCCCCAGCAAAGGAACAAGGATTAAAAAATTAGAGATTGCTAGGGTCCAGATGGCGGGACTTTCGTGCTTTGGCAAAATGGGGTTTGCAGAAAGTACCCCCAAGTAAGTCCCACTTTGCGGTTACACAGCTTCAATTTATAGGGGGACTTTCTGTCCGTTGTTTTGACGAAACGTATTGGACCTCAATTTAATCTGTAACTACCCCCTTCTGAAGTCAGAATTTTATGTGGAAAAATCCGATATACATCAGATAAAAATGTGGTGAATGAAAAATGTACATGTACATGAAATCTTGCGAAATCTTATTGACTGATGCTATAGTATACAGGGGATTGTATGCACAAAAATCAGTTCAGAAATGTAATAATATAAAATAAAATTTTGGCCACTGTTAAAAATTAAGATCTACTACTTCCCAGGAACATATTTTACCCAACTGTGGTTTGAGGGCACTATAATGATACATGCAGTTGTATTGTAAGGTATGAAAAGGAAGATTTGTCTAACAATGTCTCCTGCCGGGGTTCCTTTGTAGCTTTCAGGAGGTTTTGAGGGAGACCCTTTTTACTACCTCTGCAATGGAAAAGGTCTTTTACACTGAAACAGCGAGCCTCTATATGTCACCTTGAAAGAAATCAGGGCACATGTGAATTTCAATCAGCGGATGGGATGTATTTTACTTATACATTATGGCGAATAAGGACTTAAATAATCTAAAACAATGAAATTGGTATAAAAACCTTTCTCAACATTTATTAACCATCTGGACAATTGATCAGTTTCACTTCGTTTTCCTTGGGATCCAAGGGTGGAAGAGGCAGAGAAAAGGTATATCAGACTCAATAAAAGCATTGTTTTGGACCCAAACCCCCATACTACATATACATGCCTATGTGGCCTAGAATATGTGATAACCACAAATACAAAATAGGAATATTTTGGAAGGAAAGTTAAGTTTCCGAAAGATTTAAACAATCATTTTTTTTCCAAAAATACCAGACTAGTAAGTATTTTTCATCCACAAACGAGCCATTAAAATGCTCTAACTGTTTCATTAATAAAAGTTAGGTAGGACATATATTTTATTTTTGCATCCCTTTCTTGGATAATCCTGCTACACATAGATTATAATGATTATCGTGGGTTTAGTGGGTTTGAAGAATCATCAATTGTAATTCTCTTTTTACAGAACTCTTAGGAGAGTTTGGACGCTCATTCTGATCTTCTTTTGAGGGACCAATGATTGTGCATACATCCCTGCAACTCCTGGCGTGAGGAGACAATGGCTTTTACATGAGGATTATATCATATTCACTTGAATAGGATCAGCAGCAGAGCAGTAGTAACAAGGTATTGCAGTAACACTGTCGAGGTTGTTGCAATAGCCTGAGGCGAGGTTGAGCCTCTGGTCTCAGGAAGCATTACTTGCAGCAAGATGTTGGGGGGCTGCGCATCAGGGTGCAGTCAACTGCTGAAAAGGGCAGGACCTAACACTTAAAAATAGTGTTTCTTAATACCCTAATGTCAGTATGGGTGGGAGACCACTGTAGAGGAACCCAGTTACTACAAAAATAAACCTGATTATATTAGTATGGAGGGACAGGTGTGTTCATGAGTTTAGGTTTAGAGAGTTTAGGTTCACCCCTGAT
Source organism: Engystomops pustulosus (assembly GCA_019512145.1). NCBI lineage: Eukaryota > Metazoa > Chordata > Amphibia > Anura > Leptodactylidae > Engystomops > Engystomops pustulosus. The sequence goes on from CM033643.1 coordinate 99,202,710, forward strand.
ACACAGTGAACAGCACGTTACTTGGTACACTGGTATCTGGTTTTGGTGTGCAGCAGGCCCTGCAATCAGACGATGAATGGAGGTACCAAACGTGACGCGGGATTGATGTGGCTGAAAGCCCTGAAAATACCCCCATTGTGCCTATTCTTAGGGCTCCAAAATGTTTCCTGACTTGCCAAGTGTTTCTAACTGGAGTGAGGGGGCTCTTGTCCACCATAGTCAAAGGCCAGGGTAAATGAAGGGTGAAAGTGAAAATATCACTGTGTGTGGTGCCAACTAGGTGAATGGGACTGTGGGAAACACAGTCTAAGACCGGAGGAGGGGAGCAAAAAAACAAAGAAAATAATAAAAAGTATTTCTAACAGTTTTGAATTAGATTAATCCCTTACCATATTACATATTGGGGCACCTTTCTACTAAGGTCCTTTGCACATATTTTAAGTGGAAATTCTCTTGCTCCGGTATATAAGAAGGGTTCCGCGGCCACGGGACACTTTTGCTGTCATGGCTGAACTATTATGCCACGTTGTGACAATATTTTTCGTGAGGGGGGATTACGTATGCCAATTCAGGACCGTTGAAGGCCACATTATAATTGAGAGTCGTGGACAGAAGTGTCTCACACGCCCAATGGTTAAAAGTTTGCACCAAAAAAGTTGTTCCACTCTGTCGAAGCAGTGCAGGGGGGGCACCAGATATCAAGACGAACCTACCCCCCAATACAGGAAATCTGGTGGCCCCCTGCACCACACACAGGCAGTCTTGCACATTTTTTATCAAATGTGTACCATTATATTTGGCTTTAGAAAACATATATAGCGAAAACTTGAGTCGTTTGTGTTGAAAACTATGCTATGATTCCTTTAAATGAGCCCTATCTACACGTAACCTAAAACAGGGTCGGTAGATAGTGATAAGGACCTAATGTCCTAAAAACACAGGATCTCAATGCAGGACGTGGATTCCACTCTAGTAATGCAGATGTCCATATCGTTATTATTGGGCTGTATTTATTCATTCGACGTATTATCAAGAAGAATGTACAAAACAGTGGATAACTTGTCATAAATAGCCAGCCTAGCTGCAGGCTTGTATTACCTTGCATTGCCCATTACCTAAAGTTTTTATACATTGACGAGCTCCTTGGAGGAAGGCTATATTGTGTTCTTAATCCTTTAAAAATCTACACTTATAGCAAAGAAGCACATTTAACATATTTTAGTCTTATGAGAAGGCCAAAAAAAAAAAGGCCTCTACTGGTCACCTTTGAAGTTCAGGCCCATACCAGAAAGCTAGGAAATCAATGGTGATGTCCAAGATAATGGGAAACACATGGAATGCAGTAATTGTAACTTTCTGGAATGATGCACTATGTTAACAGTCTCCGCCTTGGGGTGCACATTGAAGTAAAGGGGCTCATAGCAGAGATTAAATAGGACCACACCTCTGGTGCGGGATTACAGACCCCATATTACCTAACTAATTGGGAGTGCAATACTGGAATCTTTATATTTTTTCAAGGGTGTTACTCGTTGCATGGTGCGGTTAGTGCTATGGCCAGGGACCGCACCACTGTGGAACTGCCAATAACAACAAGTGGATGGTATTCATAATAATTGCTACAAATTATTGACATTGAGAAGGGGGAAAAAATTTTAGAAACACTTATGCTGCTACAGATTCCAGGTTCGTATTTAAAGGTCGAATCCTGGAAGCCCTGGGTATTACAAAGTCTTACACTTTAGGCCTAGGACATTTGAGAGAGGTGAAGTAGGGACGCAGTATTGAGCATTCAAACGGAGATTGGATCGGCCGGCCGAATGGGTTTACTTTACAAACTTTATCCGCTTCCAAGCCCTCCAGATGTAGGTGGAAGGATGGCCAGCTTAATTCTGTGTAGTTCCCATCGGAAAGTTGCCTTAAAGGGAAAATACCAACCACATATCTATATATATCATATATAAAGTAGATGGGGTGGTAGGTGGCATATAGACATGAGATAGCCCTTTAAGGGCTAATCTAAGTCACTAAATCTTTTTTTTTTTTTTTTTTTCTAGCAAACTTTATTCAGTATATATGTAAAATTTCCATTACACGGCTACTGGGGCGTGGAGTAGACGGAGCTGAGGCCACCACGACCCCGGGGGTTACTCCATGCCACGGTAGCCTTTTGTCGTCATAGCTGCAAGCCATGTACGACAAGATCCTGCCATCTGCTCATGCGCCGTGCTCCGGGGGTTCGGTCAATGACAGCGCAGCGCGGGCCCTTGACTGTTCTGGAGCTGCGCAGACGGAAGAATATGCGTTAGATGCGTTGCCGAAGATTTTGGTAGTCGGAACAAAAAGGCGACCGGGGCGTGGAGTAGCCGCGACGTGGTGGCCTCAGCTCCGGGCACCTCCACGCTCCCGTAGCGCGAACGGAAATTACGTACATTACTGAATAAAGTTTGCTAAAGATTGCAGGGACATGAGGATTAGCCCTCTTAAAAGGGCTATTCCTCACAACCTAGAGGTCCACTACCCACTATCTACCTTGATAGTAATATGTTGGTGGATAGGTCCCTTTAAGAAACATATCTTCCGCCATCAACATGATATAGTCATTCCTTATATTGCCATCTACTTGTCATATATGGTATTGCAGCTGCCATTACACCTCCTGGAAAGAACTGTTTACATATTGAATAATAGGATGTCATGTTTATTAATGTTAATGTATGTATCTAGTAAAAGGTCTGGATTGAATAAATAAAACTTGCCTTCCCCCCAAGGGATGTTCCCCTTGCTACCGGAAAGTTCAATTTTTTCTGTGAGTGCTTGAGGGGGACACTGATTACCACGCGGCCTGCAGACCGCTGTGTAGAACCTTGTGCTTTGTTGTTGTTCTGGAATAAAGGAGGAACCGTAGTTGATGTTTCACATTCCCTTGTCTAAGTGGGATCCCGGGTAGCCACATAACATCAACAGCCTCCCCATACCATCTACGGGGCTCTCACCACATACACATGGGAGAACTGTTTCAATCCACCAGTGCCATCTCACTATTTCTCACAATTCCACCTGCCCGGCAGGACCAAGCGCTAATGTTCAACCTCTATAAGCAACGTGACCAGTCCAGCACAGTTATGTTCTCTCTGTGGTGTTTGCATGGGTTTTCATCTGGGTACTCTGGTTTCCTCCCATATTCCAAAACATTATGGTAGGTTGATTACATTGTGAGCCCATTGGGGACAGAGACCGATTTGGGCAAGATCTGTGACGCGCTGCGTTATCTGTGGTACACTATATAACTAAAGGAAGGAATTATTATTAATTCTTAAGCCCCGCGCTCAGCCAGCCACTCGAAGTACCAGGGAATCAGCTACCTGCAAAAAGTCAGACCCCAGTTGGGGAAGGTTGCTAGTTTGGTCATGCAGATGTATAAACCCATACCCTAAGAAACCTGGGCCTGTTTCGATAAACACAAAAGGGATATCCTGGCAGGAATGGTGGAAAGACACACACAAAGCTCTTCCTCAACAGTTCTCAGTTTCTCCCTGGTTTTAGTATATGGTGCTGATTATTATGTGGTATTATTATATACTGCAAAATAAAGGGGTACAATGAGAAGTACTATGGCCATGAGGCCAGAGTACAAGTGCCAGCTCATATACTCCGCATATGAGCTGGTACTCCAGCCTCATGACTATAGTATTTCTCATTTTACATTTCTCATTGTTATATGAAGTATACTGCTGGAGTACTAAAAGTACCAGCTCATATGCTGAGTATTCTGCAAACAGTTCATATACTCATATAGCTCATATACTCAAAAGCTCATATAGTCAGCATTATTGGTGGGCATACCTTGGCGGTGGGCTAATGCGAGAGTCTCTCCGCTCTCAGGATGATGCGCCGGCCTCGGTGACATCATTTTGTCGCGCAAGGTTCAAAGCTTGCACATGTGTTATTGTACACGTCTCCTACATTGTAAGAAGCCGTGACTGTGTATGTTAAGTATTTTTTATCATTCATATACAAAGGCTGAAATACGTATTGAAAACTTAACACATTTTTTAAGTAAATATATTCCTAAAAGATCTATTAAATTGAAATTCTCAGCAGATATCGGTAAGAACCCTTTCAATGCACACTGACATAGAAATAAAACCAGAGATGTCCACACATTAAGTCATATGTAATAAGAAATTACACAGGAAAAGTCTTGGAAATGCTGTTCACTATAATGTTCCCACCTCCAAACTTTACTGTTATCATGTTTTGTGGGCGCATATGCAAAGATGGGGCGTACAATAGCATTTTTAAGGTAAAATTTGTATCTCATCTGAGCAGACGCTATTCTGCAAGTATTTCACATGCTTGTCTTAATGTTGCATAGCAAACTTTAAACACACTTGAACTTGCTTCTTGTTGAGCAGTGGAGTTTTGCATGGTGATCGTGCATACAAGCCATGGAGTTTAGTTGCTTTGTTTTCTGTAACACAATTGTACCTGCTGCAAGTTTTTCTGTAGCTCTCCACAACAACTTTCTGGGAAACTCTTCTGATAATTATTTTTACTCCTCTGTGGTTTATGGTTAAAGTATGTTCTTTCCACTTTCAGATTATGGCCCAATTGGTGCTCCCTGGAGCCTTTAATAGTTGTACAAAGATCTTCATGGTTTTACCCATCCTGAGATATTTCTTGTGTGGCACATTGGTAATGAGACACTTTTTGTAAAGCCATCAATTCAGATAGATTTCAGCTGGTGTCAAGACTTTCTGTGGCTTTTTGCAACGCTCTTTCTTCATAAAATAATTTTTCCAAGTGTAATTTTTACATTGTCAAGCATAACTCCATTTATGGTAATCTATGGTTTGATTTCTTTTCCTGTGTGCCTTGAAAGGATTTTTACTGACATCTGAGGAGATTTTCATGTCAATAACCATGTCATATTGCCATATTTACAAAATTAGTGACACGTTCAATACTTATTTCAACCGTTCTCCCTATCTCTCCAAAGAATGGATTGTTTCACATCTGGTCTCATAAAGGTATTCTAATTGCTATATTTAGACTTTTTCTGGTCCCTAGTTTCCATTTTCTCTGCACATTTCGATGGTACCTCCGAGACCCTAAACAGTAGTCTAGAGTTGTTGTAAAAACTAAAAGCAGCTGTTCTTTTAATAGACATTCTTATGTTACGATTTCTTGTTTAATGTTGACATTCCGTTTACATTTTCCTATGTATTTTAGGTTGTTCACTTAGATGGATGATATATGTAAGAATTGCATATCCAGTCTCCATTCAAGCAACAGAATATTCTAACTTTCTGAATGGGTTTAACCCCTTTTCGCACCAGGACGTTCCCCAATGTCATGGCTTGGCATCGGGTGATTGCAAATTGGTCACACACTGACATGTTAAATATTAACCATTTAAATGCACCCTGCAAAGCTGCCGGTAGTATTTAAATTCTTTCCGCGCATGGGCATCGCCATCGCCATCTTTGTCTGAATCGCCACTCCCGCTTAAAAAAATTGTGAAAAAGTAGAAAAAATATATTTGGTTAAACAACCAATTTTAAATAAAAAACGAAAAGTTCAAATCATCCCCCTTTCCTTAGAACTTATATAGAAATAATGAAATCATAAACATGTTAGGCATCATAACATCCCAAAATGTCTAATCTATCAAAATATAAAAACGGATATTTCCTGGCGGTGAACCCCATAGCGGAAAATAGCTCCAAATATCCGAAACAACACTTTCATTGGTAGCAATTAAAATGTTATCTCATTTCACAAAAACTGATGTATTGCACAGCTCAGTACACCAAAGTATGAAAAAGTTACCGACCTCAGAAGACAAAATACAAAATATTTAATTTTTTTTAAATCAACTAAAACATGCTAAACTTCAACAATACCACACATAAAGCATTTACCTGTCCAGTGGAAGTACATTGTGACTTTCTCTTTGCTCTAAGTATTATTCTAGATCAAAGGGGCCTTAAAATCACTGTCTGGACTAATTACAAAATCTAAGTTTTAAAGCCTATGAGATTTATATATCCTTACAGCACATACCCTTATGTATAGCACCACGTGCCATGCCAAAATGAGTATAATGCAAGAACTGAGGCAGAAAACTCAGAGCACCTCCTATTCCTGCCCAAGTTTGCGACACCTTTCATCTGTGCGTGAGCAGGCCACATGAGGATGACCCAGATGTGAAAAATACATAGTTGTGTGCATGTAATTTGGCTCACTTCAGCTACTACAAACTGTATCTTGATACCATCATTGGTTGTGGCTGTTATAGCAGGTAGGAAGTTTTAGTTTTTTCATACAAGGAACGCTACAGGGTAGTAAATATTGCACTACCAATAATCACCAAAAGGCTTTATACCAGACCATAGAACATACAGTATGCAAAGTAAGAATAAAAAGAATAAACAACAACAAATCACAAGCCCAATTCTGCTGGGGTTTTTTTCTTCCACAAATCAATAGCTCCTGGGATGTAGGACAACTTTTTCCTTCATTACCACATTTCTTTCCCTTCATTACCATGTCTTGCAGCTTCTTTGCTATCCTCCTCCATTTAACCTGTCCCTGCACTAGTTGTCTGTCCCCAGGCTGTGCTTCTTATCTCTGTTAAACTATCAAATGTATACACAATAAATTCCACAGACTATAATTGGTGGAGGGAGAGACTGTTGCTCCCTCCTCAATTTGTGTGTAGCAAGCAGTAGAGCTGTGTCTGTGCACCTATGGGGTTGCAGAAGTCTTCTGAACGTAACAGTGAGGGAAAAGGGCTCACCTGTTCCCTATCAGACCCTCCATCTGCAGATGTTTCTGTTTCCCTCTTTACCTCAATCCTTATCATATACTCCTCTGCAGCACCCTTGCCCCACCTTCTGCTCTCTGGACACTAACCCAGCACAGACTATACACTTTGTATAACTGTTAACTTCTGGTTTCTACTACTTATTCTATTTTCCATGCTCTTACACATGATTGATGATTCCAGGCTAGGCACTGTACAGATTCTGTATGTACAAAAAATTCTAGTGTACTTCATGAAAGAATACAAAGCATCATGGGAAGTAAGGGCAGCTCCAGATGGTCTGACGAAGATGAAGTCTGGCGCGATTCACCAACCTGCTGAGGTCCGCCGGAGTTCACCTTCTTCTTCCCGGTGTATGCGAGTGCATGTCTTGCGACACAATTTGCGATGTTAAATCCTGCACATTGTCCGAATCCGCCGGATTGTCCGGCCACCCCCCCCCCCCCCAATTTGTGTCGCGTGAAAGCTGGCGCCGATGCAGCAAAATCTGATTGCTCGCTCCAAAAACCCTTGTTAAATGCGGCACAACTCGGAAAACGTCAGGAAACCCGACAAAAATGCGGTCCACGGACCCTTAGTAAATGAGCCCCAATGTTGTAAAGTCATAGTTCTGGTCTGCAAACCACTGTGTCAGGTACCACTGTTTTGACAAATGGCCAAGTTAAGTTGTAGGTCTTGGCCACGGGTCCCCTAGAAGCCTTGAACTACCTTAGAAGCCTTGGGTATCTGTCTGCTGCCAACACCCCCTTTTATGATCTACAAATGTGAATGTGGCCTTGAAGATGATATTGTGGCATTGTAGGTGTAATAGTGGATACTTTCTGCTAAACCAAAAGACCTCTAAGGGCGGGCGCGACGGATGGGAAAGTAGTGGCAAGGGGATCGTTAGAGACAGTTATCAACCCTTGTGTGTCCCTTGGCTGCTCTCTTAGATCAGGACTGTCAGGGGAACAATTTAGTAACTCACATTCTGGTTTTGGTTAAATTAAAGACGTTATGCATCATCTGTAGAAACACAATCCATTATTTTCTATTTTATTCATGGCAGCTGCGAAATAATCCTACACTTCTTGCATGTGTATTTTGTTTTTGTTTCTGGTGCCTAACTACATAGTGTAATTTCCATGTGATAGAACAACCTTGACATGTTGGAAAGGTTTTCTTGCAGCTAATGTGGATTTAACATGCAGCAGAAACCTTGTCCGATTCCCCTATTACTAGCTTTGTGCATTTTAATAAATTGAGCATTTTCAACTATATTTTCAATTTATTTTCCTTGATTTATTTTAAATGTACATTATAAACATTAAAGTTACACTTGTGATGTATGGTGCAAGAGTGATCCATAAAAATGGTCCTGACTATGACTTCATTCTGTTAAACAGTACAGCAAGTCCAAGTCCCAGTCCCTTAAAATAAGACCTATGCATCCATTGAGAAGGTATTGTTTTTAGTTCAGCCGTATGCTACCTGTCCAGCGATGCCACATGAACCATTTTTATTGTCGTGTCCATCTTCCTTACAAGAGTAAGTTAGCACCTCAGGTCCAATTCACTCAATCCGCTTATGATCATGCCTAAAATACAGGAAAAGGTAAAGCTTTGACTAACTAGAGGTGAAGGATATTCTCCAATCCAACTTTCCAGACATACGTACATGCAGAAAATTCAGATTTTATTATTATGCAAGTGTAGAAATTAAATTTTATTTTTTAGCCTTTTTTTGTTACCCTGTGTGGCAGGAATAAATTGGTCTTTGCTCATTAGTTTTACTTTTATAAAAATCCCTTTCCATTCATTGGTTTGTCACTTTAGGGATGGAGCAAACGGCAAACTCTGTTTCGCTACCTCTGTTTATATAACTAAGGGTTACGAAAATATTGTAACTCCCACAATTTCAAAAATTGTAACATAAATGTCATGGCTTTTTAACCAGCCTGTGAAACAAATTGCAAATTACTTTCGGTCATTAAAGGGTTTTAGAATTCATAACTTATTCCAGCATGTAGAAGCTTTATTCAATTATAAATGGGGTTAAAATTTCCGAGTTTCTCTGCCTTGCAGATTCTGCGCTGCTGCAAAAAGGTTATCTCTTATTATGTGTTAGTAATTGAAAGCAGTGAATTGTTTAGCATTTAACCTAGGTATGGCTAAATTGTTTTAGCGAGGACAATCTGCAATATCCTCACAATCCATGCAAACCCAATTTTACCCTTCTGGTGTTTGCCAGGAATTAATTATTGAGCACAAATGTCAGAGATTTAAATGCAGTGGGCATCACCTTCTCCTGCTAGGTACAGTGTGTGGGAGGACATCATATTCAATGTTTCAAAGCCGGAAGAGCTGTATGTCTTTACTACTATTAACTTCTGTTAGAAAAATGTTAATAATTGAAGACTAACGGATTTGTTAAAACATCCATTGATTTTAATGAAACGTGTCAGTTTCCATTAGGCTTCAGTTATTTCAGATGGGGAAAAAAAATAGTTGTTCCATCCAATGTTCTGTGCAAATAACTGAAGCCACTAAGTCCAGTGGAGTGTCCATAGTTCTGATCCACCACAAGATCAGAAAAACAAACATTAAAACTTCCCTTTTTAATGATTTGAAATAAAAGATTTGATATCTGTTTTGTTCATGATAACTTCAGTTGTACAATAAGTTATACTTAAAAGAAGTTGTCCATTTTAAGCACATTCTAGCAAATAACTGATCTTGTTTGTGCAATGAAAATCCAAAATCTTTGCTTGCTGTTATGCAACAGGAAGCTTCATCGGGTAATTCCTGTATATAAACATTGGTCATGTGATCTCACACAGATGCACAGCTTGTTATAACAGTGTACTCAGAGCTATGTGATAACAAGCTGTACACCTGTGTGACATCACATGACCATGGACTAGTGTTTATCTATAGGAGGTAAACAATGGAAAGGTTTTTCTGTAATAAGGAAAGCTTAAAGGTAACCTACCATTTGAGTTGATGCGTTATGAACCAAACATACCTTGAAAATGCTGTAGCTACACTGATACAGGCACATATCTTGTTTAATCCGTGTGCTGAGTGGTTTTGCTGAAAAAACTATTATAAAATTATGATAATGAAGCTCTCTCGCTCCTTTGCCTGGCTCAGTGTTTTTCCTTTCACATTAGTTATGCACTGCACCAGAGAATTATGTAATCATTATTTTATACCTGAGAAGCAGAAGTAATCAGTCTCTGCACCATCTCCCAGCTGCTGTGCATGAGTGATCCAGCTCAGATTGATTAGTTCTGTCTGCACAGCTCAGGAAGCTCCATGTGTAATGTGTTTATGTAGACATCCAGCTTTCCCAAGGTCCTGAATTTTATAATGGCTTTTTCAGCAAAACCCCTCAGCTCAAAGATTAAACAAGATATGTGCCTGCATCCGTGTAGCTACACCATTCTAAAGATATGTTTGCTTCATAACGAAAGAAATCAAATGGTAGATTTTCTTTAAGTTTTTTTTTGGCTTTTGTTGCTTATTTAGCTGCAGTTTTTAGAGGAAAGGCAGTTATACTGTATGTCCTTCTCATATATTTCCTGTTTCTTGTTAAATTATTAAGGAAAAAATCTTATATTTTTCTTCTTTAAAGAGAATGCATGAATTATCAAGTTTTCATATATTTCTGTTTGATGGACAATTTTTTTTGTCCGCATTTATACTAAAATTATTAATGTTGTTTTAAACATTGTGTAGGCTTCAATTCAATATCAAAAGCAAAGAATAATTTTAGTTAATGGAATCCCCTATTTAACTGCAGTTTATTTCCATGCAAAATGAAATGCTGGATAAAAACTCAAAAAAAATTTGTATGCACACAGGCAAAAGTTTTACAAATGATTGAAAACATCTATACTATTTTTATATGGATGTGTGGCTGAAAAGCGTAATGTTTCTTCTTCTCTAATGGTCCTGTAATTTTCTGTCATTCCCGTGCCTTATCTATTATTCATTTGATTCATTTCATGAAATGTAAAAATATAGAATTTCGCCCTTGTAATGAAAATAAAAATATCCATAATGGCTTGAAGCATTATTTTCTACTTTATGACCTGAAATATCGCTTTTGATATGACTCCACAACTGAGCCAAATGCTAACGCCCTAGATATCGTCATTTAGCTTTCTGCCTATACTTTTATACATTGCTTCACAATCATTTGTCTTCTGTCCTGTAACTAGTTCATTATGTAGGTTCTCTATTGTCTGCTGGAAGTTCATTATTATATGGTTATTAACATATATCTATCAATTCTAAGTAGGAGTACTCATTTGCTTCTCAGTCATACTTGCATTTCATTTACAAAATACAGAATAGACAAAAAGAAGCAATGCATGCTGTGCAACTAATGTGACACAAATGAATACAAGTAAATTATCAAATGCCACTTTGCCTGCTAATATTGAAATTAATACATACAACTAATCCTATTTCTGCTTGTCTAAGTATTGTGTTGCATATATTAAAGCAATGAGACAATGAGACACAATGCTCATTTTACTATGGCTCAGGTTACAGTTTGATTCCCAGAACAAAAGCTTATGACACAGGCCCATAACCTTACAAACATAACACACGAAAAACAAGAACTGGTAGATGTTGGTAGACTTAGAAAAATTAGAACTCCAATCGTTTGTGACTGTTGCAGACTGATATAATGGAGAGGGATATGATAAGAACTGCTCCAACATTAAGGAAGAGCAGGTAGTTCAAGTTGATATTACAACAAAATACATGAAGGAAAGGTACATCCCAACTACAAAAAGAAACACATGAAACCGAAAAAGACAAGATAGTATGGTAAAGGGGGAGGGGAGAGGTTTAGGTATTAAAAGGAGAAGAAAAAGGGGGGCCCCTCCTCAATGTTTAAAAGATTAAACACCATACAAGCAAGTCTCAAAGACATATGAACTAGAATTAAGATCATTCTAACCAATTAAAATGTTAGAAAGAAAAGCTAAATAAATAGATTTTTCTCCTTATGTTTTCAATTTGTCCCTTTATTATTGGATTAGTGGCCAAAAGGTCTAACATTGTGTTTTTTTCTGTTTTGTATGTTTCCTTCTTAGTGATTTCACTTAGTGATGGGTAGAGAACATACATCTGTCTAGTAGGACACACATCTATAATACACATTGCACATTTACCATTTTTTATGTATAAAACACAGTTACCCTGTATGTTGGTACATCCTTCAGGAGTCCCCATGTGTATCCCATCATGCAGTTTTAGAAGAATGCTAAAGGGCCTTCATGACAAGAATAAGTGTCTTTAGATTTTACTGAAAAACAATACAATTCTATTATACAACAATGGATAACGGTCAACTGATGAGTTTCGGTACTTGTGTCTGTAATACTGGGATACTATGTCCTCATCAGTGAGGAGATGGACATTTGCACCAAGGCCATACCCCTGAAACCCCTGAGAAAACCCTAGTTTTGCAGATTCTTCTACAATATGTCTTAAACATAAAATAAGTACAATATTTTTTTACCATAATTCCTTCCTTCAAACACATTGCTTTGTGGATTTGTTTGGGACATGGATTGCAGATTTTTTGTTTTTTTAAATTTGAATCATACAAATTTGTTGCAGCGCACTCAGTACAAATAGACTGGTGGTGGAGGGTGGAAACCCTATCAGCAATTTCAGACTGTACTATTGCAATCTTAGAGAAAATCTTCATTTTTATTTATGCAATATGCAGGTAAAACAATCCAAACTATAGAAATGGTTACTATTTATAGATAGACATTTTTGCCTTTTATCAGCCAAATGCAGAAAAAAGTTAGGTTACACCGCAGAAGATGCTATAGATCCCAAGGCTAAAGCATGTTTCAATCATTTTTTAATCATTTGGATTCTTTCACCTGTATATTACAAATATGAAAATGATTTTCTATATAACATGACTGCCTGTTCATGAGTACAGTGATGCATTACATTCTGATTATTCTTGATAAAACCTTTTTTACAAGCTGTTAACAGAAATTTTCAGAACAAATGCCATGCCTTGGATCTTTCCGCATTTAAAATAAAATGGTAAACGTACACAAACAAAAAAATATTAATTTAGAAAAAAAATGTGCTGTTTTTAGTGTACGTTATTCACTAGCAATGTAAAACAAACATTGCACTATAACATTTTTGGAGGAAATACATTTTTAGCTGAAAGCAAAAATGTCTTGTAAAAACCACCTTATGCAGATCTGTATTATTCCTAAAATATCAAAATTCACAGAAGATAAAAGAAGATGGCACTACTCCTATCCACGAGATAAAGGGGTAGGTTATCACACTTGGGAGTGCATGGGTTCCATGTATTTGGAGGTATGTATCCTCAGTATGTATCCGGCCCTGAAGGTCGGAAGAAGCGCAGCACAGCGCGAAACGGCCGTTGCCCTCCTTTGGGCGTTCAGCTCCCACTCCCTCCCCCGCACCTATTTTTTGTGAGTATATATACTTGATGAAATAAAAAAGAAGATATCCACAACTATGATCTGGTGAGTGCCATCCTTGCTTCCTATCTTGCATTTTCATTCCAAAAATATCTAAAGATTCATTAGCTTTCTTTGCCTATTATTAATTATATTTATAGTAATATTTTGAAAGTCCTAAATGTTCTCTGTGCCTCCGTGGAAAGCTTGAAATGATAACATTTCTAGCTCAAATGTGGAATAATGTTTTTTATATTTAGAAATTGAAATAAGATGTGACTTCTTTATAATTGTACTCAAGGTCTGGATTGTACAAGAGAAATAAAATCATACTTACTGAAAATTAGTTTTTTTCCCTGCATACATTATGTTATGTTTATATTGTATTTATTCTAGTCATAAAAAATCTGCAACATTACAGTTAAATAATATTAGCAATGTTAAGCTGAGGAATATACCGGACTGAGGCAGTGGAACATTGGTGTAATTTAGCAGGCAGTTTACACCAACAATATTAATTCAAGGTTGTATAATAGATAATGTAACAGGTTTAATTTCTTAAAAATTGTATGTAATTATGATCAGGGACATGATATGAGCTTTTAAATGTAGAATTGTATAGGAGGAAAGTTAAATATTGGAATTTGGCAACTTTGGCCTCATCCAAGAGAATACGAGAAACAGCTTTTGTGTGCAACGGTCTAAAGGCAGCCAGCCTGGTGTTCAGAGCATTGGACATTATAATGAGAAAACTTCATGCTTTTGTTGGAAAGCTGGAATGATTGAATCTAGAAGTATTTGAAGATTGGCTGCTGCTAAAATACAGCCAAACTTTCATTGCTCAGTATTGACACAGAATAATACTAGATATCTGCAAGCCTAAGTTAATTAAATCTTGGAAGGTCCTTTGGGTGGCTAGTACTGCCTGGTGTAGTGTTCAGAAGAGAATCATGTGTGTCATACACAAAGGAAATGTGCACATTTACATTACACTTTCCATATGATTGTTTTCTGTAGTACAGAGGCAGTTTAATACAGCTTATAGATCCTGAGCTGCTTTATTGATACTTCATCTAACTGTACCGAGGATGAGTTTATCACATTTCATAATATAGATTACAATATATATAATACATAGCAACTGCTAGATATGTCAGTAATAGACATGAGCCAACTGTGAATCTCTGTTTTCAGTACTTTAGATCGGGAGTACTCATGTAATGTTAGTCAGCTTTTCTCATCAACCAGACTTATAGCTATATATGCAGCGTCATACAAGTGGCCTCTATATATAATACGGCTTAAGCAGATATGTAGCAAGAGTTATTGGCGGAGATTCATTAATGAATCTTAAGCTTGGCGCCACTAGTCTTGTGCTGCAGCACATTCATTATTGTGATAATGAATCCAAACTGTTGAGTTCTACTTTTAGACCTGCTTTTAGTTGGTCTAAACTGTGCGCCACATTTTGGCACAACCTCTGGGATTTTAATTTTTTTTTGGTGCAAACCGTCATTTTCGGACACAGAGGCAATCATGAATTCCCCCCCATTGAGTTTTACGCTGCATATCATGAAGTAACAGAATGTCACTTCAGTACATCTGTAGCAATAAGAATTTTATTTCCCCTCACATTAATCTTAGTTTGTTGGTTTTTACAATACATATATAGAAGAAAAGAGCATTCATATAATAAATATGTCTCGTCACAGTTCCACTTCTTCCCATGACCCATCCCTTTCACCTCCCACCTAAAAGCTATGGCATTCTGTATATTTAGTATGCCTAGGTGATGGATGTTTAATTATTTACTTTTATCTTTTTCCTTTGTTACCTTTTCTTCTCTCCCCTTTCTATGCTTTTTATACCTCTTCTTAACCTGTTATACTCCTATAGAGCTTCTATCTATGTTGGTAATACATATAATTTATTTGCTTGTTACAGTGTCAGTGTTTTTTTTTTTAGTCTAGCCATTGTGTTAAATAGCATTTTTAGCAGTTTTTTATGGATTTCATCTGAAAACTTTTAACCATTGTAAGTAGTATTTTTATATATTTATTTATTATTTATGTGCGTGGCATTTCTTTCATTTTTAACTTTTCAGTATAATATTTATAGACATGACTTCACAACAGGTCCATTTTTAGACTTGGAGTTTTTAAATTTTTTTACTCCCATTTATGATTTCAAGACACAAATGGAACCCATATGGAAAACAATAAAACCATGCATAAGATAGCTATGAGTTAACTCCCAAAGTACCAAAAATACAGTCAGGCTCAAAGGGTCCATACTTTCAATGAATGTTGCCCCTTTTGCAATAGCATATGTTTGTGCTGAGGTTTGTTTGATTTTAATATGTCCAGTCTTTTGTTCTGACAATAGATCTTGGCATATTTTAATTTCAGTTGTCTATACTGACAACCCAAGCATGCATCTTATAAGCATGCTCTATCTTTCCCATGCTCTTTCCTTTTTGTGTTCACCTATGGAGAGGGGATGGGTGAGCAGTGGTATTTGTTAGATGTGAAAGCAGCCTAAGGAGAATTGGTTGTCAGATGAATTCTTTAGTCTCCTTTAGTTAGGTCACATGTGCCATGAATGGAGCTTTGATTCGAGGGTTGTACTGAAAAGTTTATATTCAAATGATGTTTTAAAAGAACATGAAAATTTCTTTGACTGTAAAAACAAAAAAAAATGGTGTTTTTCCCTTTTTATGTTGCCACTTTTTTCAATCCAAAAAACTTGATTTGCCACCTACTGACCTGGGTGTTTTATCATATTTGTTTTTTTGCCTGTGTGTATATTATTGCTATTTGTCAGGAATTTCGTTCTATTATTATTTTATGAGTAACTTTTTATTGTTTTTGTATGCACAACATTTTATATGGACGTACAGTTTATTTGCTTTTGGGTCCTATGACGCAGATTCATAAAATGACCTTTACAAATTAGTCTTACAATGTGTCACCTTATCTGTGTGTCACAGAATATCAAAACTAGATGGTAAGCACAAGAGTAATATTCCTTACACAGTATACATTTAGAGTACCTTGTTATGATATAAAATGTAAGGTAAGGCAAGATTCAAGCCAAATTCATATCAATTTGGGCATATTATTTATAATGTAGTTAAATATGGGGACAAGAAAATACAGACTCATTAGAACATCGTAACAAGAGCAAAGACTACAAGACAAGTGTCAGAGGTGTGAAAAGGTGTCAGGTTGTTCTCACACGTGAGCTGTAATATTGTGTGAATGTGGTATTGTTATCTGGTACATTTTCAACTTTACATTGATACTTTCTCCAAAATGATTAATCTTGGTTGATCTTTTTCACCCTATCCTTCTTATGTACATATAGAATTTCATACCTGAACAATAGCCTTATCGGTATTTATACTTTTATGAGTATTTTGCTTTTGTCTATGTACAGTAGCTTACAAGATCATACATAACACTAATACTGCATACTCTGTATTATGATATTATGATATGCATGGATAACTTCTCCTAAATTACATTTTTACCTGAAGAATAAATGTTTTAATTTGTTTTCTAACATTAAAGCTCATTCTTATAAGACACAATATACATACAGTAACAGTCTCTCTATAGATCTAAATTAATGCAAGCTGAAATGAAAAAAAGGAAAGGAAAGCTTTACAGCTTTTTGTATTATTTTCAAGCCCTACTTAACAGGCATCATGACTGTGGTAATCTTCTTTTATTTGTTATCTATGGCCTCCTTCTTTCTAAAACTTTGAAATTATGAAAATGAGTTCCTCAGTGCGGCAGCTTCACATGCTGTTACAATGAGTAGAGCAGGTCTCCCCTCACCCTGTTCTTACTGCTGCCGCTCGATCACACAGGCAGAGAGAGGAGGGGGATTATGAGGAATGTTCTACTCATTGTAACAGCCTGAGACAAGTCATTATTGAGGGCCTCTGGAAACCAGGAATAACAAATATAAGATTTCCACAGTCACGCTGCCTGGATCTATTAGTATGTGCCCCTGGTTTATCATGCTTGAATTTGATGGTAGATTCAACAAATGTCCTAATTAGATAAAGTTAGGTGGTAGATTAGATGTTAAGCTGCTCATATATGACAACTAGATTTTTTTAATTTCACATTTGTCCCACCTAATTTTATATCCCATTTTAATAAGATTAAATTTCTCATGAACCCTTTGGTGATAAATGTCTCACTTAGATGAATTCTGTTTTGTTTCTGAATGTCTCACTTGTTATGAATTTGTATGTGTTTTTCGCTTCACCTGTTAACTAACATCTTGGCTTCAGCAGAATTTGTTTGCACATGATGCAGCTGGTTTTTGGTATCTAATAGATTGACAGGATGACGCCACTGAACAACTCTGGATGCAATTTAAGTAGCAAGTGGTGTTGTATATAGCTTGATATGTATTTTCTTTTCCGCTAAAGCTCAGTTCAAAAGCTAAAAAATCATTATAAATGGTCTAATTCCACTTGTGGTGTTCTTAGTTTTAATCTGTTAGTGCTCTACTTCCCATATATTGGGCTTTAACACTCAGCGTCCGACATATTGGTTGCATAGCTGATGCTGGCCTAACTCGTAATCAGTGCTGGGCTGCCATCGCCATACCTGGTGTGTTAGCTGTAACTAACCCAAATTTAAGATGGGTTTTACCCTTTTTATCTGGGAAAGTGTACATTTAGGGCTAAATTAATGTATTACTAACAAAATTAGACCATTCTAAATTTAATCTCTGTTTTGTTTTAATTACTATGCAGTGCTCATTGGTTAAAAAATCTTCCTGAAAGCAGTTTTTAACAGTTTGAAGGGTGTACTTTTGAAAAATGGGGGGATTCATAGGGGAATACTAATAATTTTATATTTCAAACTCATTTAAAAACTATCTCAAAATCATTTTGGTAAGTTAGTGTTTATAACCATATAAAGCGACACATGCCAGATTACAAAAGTAGAGGCCGAGCCATAACATACAAACTGACTTAAAGGGGGTTAAAGAATCAGCTAGGATATTATTAAAGTTATAATGAAAGCCTTTTTTTTTACCCTTATACACCAGTTTTTCCAGACCTAGTGTAGATTTCATTTCATTCCGGTGCAGTAGTAATGGTCCAGTTTTAGGGTACATTCACACAATGTATGTTTCTCTAGAATGCAGTTATATCCCACACATGATCACAAACTGCTGTATGGGCACACTGCGGGGCGTGGAAGGGAACGAGTGTCCCCTTGTATTTTGCTGGATCAGATTTCAGGTGCTATGTCATATTGGCTGAGCCCCTAATGTAGCAGGGCAATAAAAGTCACTAAACAGTGGACTGATTTTAAAAGCTAGACCCTTCAAGGATTGCTCAAGGAACACTATATTTGGGGGTGCAATACCCCTTTATTTAACCTTTATTAGCTTTTTTGGCGGGTGGGGATAGTACAAAAAAATCCCAATATGTGCAGTTTGTGTGTTTTCACTTTTTGTGCTTGGCATTTAAGGGTCTTTTATCATGTATTAAATTTGATTTTTATTAAACTTTTTCTTTTTTACCCTTTTTTTTTGTTGTTCCCCTCTGGTATTTGAATAAGTAATTACTTGTTAAAATGAATACACTTTCATACTGATGAATGGCAGTGTATTATACCAGTGCAAGGCCATTGCACTGCTGGGCACGATTCAGCAGACACTTAGACAAGGCAGCCCTGGGGTCCTTCACTGTACCCCAGGGTTGCCATGGAGACTATTCGAACCCCATATTCAGCGCGGGATCGATAGGTTGGTGACCCCTTTAGGTGTTGCAGTCATGTTTGCCCGCAGTGATTAAATGGTTAAACATCCAGGATCGCGACTATCATGACCCCGGTTGTAACTGCAGAGGCTCGATTATCACATACAGCTGGTTTCCTGCATGGAACGCACAAGCTATGTTGTGACAACATCATGGTGCCTAAAGGGTTAGAATTTGAGAACTTTCTTTAATGGACAAACCCCTTTAAGCTTCCTGTCCAAAACACTTTATAATACAAGTGAAATAGAGTGCTAAAAGATGTTTTGGAACAATACACAGCCGTTATGAGGAATACGATGGATTTAACACAAAGCGTTGAATAAGATACTTCTGTTGGTTTTATGCATAGCACTGGTGAACGGTTCCCATCAAGGTAGCAGTGGAGGAATAGTTTTTTGCTTCCACACCCTGGAAATGTTATTTACTTGTTCTCTATCCAGAATCTCCAGCAGACCATCCATTGCCCTGAAGACTCTATGATACAGAGAAAAAGAGAATGAATTCCTTTGGTCCAGTAAACTAAAACGACCAAGACATGTAATTTTGTTGATCTAAAAAAAAAAATCAATGTGCATCTAAGGTGTTCCACCTAAAAGTTTTACTTAAGTACTGTAGGCCATAAGTGCATAAAGGGACTGCTGTTTCTTAATACGTTATAAGATTCCCATTGGGTACAGTACTGTACTAGGGCGCAACAGTAGCATTATTATAGGTATAAAGACTTTGAAATGGACTTTATTAGGGTTCACTCAAGTTTCCTAAAGCTTTGGTGGGTTTTGAAGAGAGCTGGAGTGATATGTAATTGGCTGGCTGCTGGTCAGTTTATGATATTGCTAATTGAATGCTCGGCAAATGCTTTTCCAGCTGTGCACGGTTTAGATGATGAATATTGTCATCAGTGGTATTCATGTAATTCCGAGCCTCAGCGTTTCCACTTCGTAGCATGAACCCTGCTAATAAGATATTTGTCAGTATTCATGCTGTGTCTTGTTGTGATTCATTTGCAGGAGGAGTGTTTCTTGAATCTTGAAGCTCCTATTGCCAGAGTATGTGGCTATGACACGCCGTTTCCTCACATCTTTGAACCTTTCTACATCCCTGATAAATGGAAATGCTTTGATGCGCTCCGAAAAATGATTAACTACTGAGTAAAGCTATGCCATTTTATGTAAGTATTTCACTGTGCTCTGGCTTAAGGACATGTTTTCATCAGGACAAATATATTCTTTTACTCCCAATGAGATTTTCTTCTGTTTTTACCCAGATGTTGTTCCAGCTTTAGTCATGATTTAAGAATCATAGACACAGAAATATTAAGAGTTAGGAACAGGAAGAAATGAAAAGTTCGGGCTTGTATTTGAATGTTTTGTGCCTATAGCAAACTAAAGATGATGAAAAAGAGAGAAAAGTTATCACCTTTTGTTTCTATTAATACTAATAATGGCAGCAATCTTATGATTCATAGATCATACCCCATTTGCTCTGTGTGAAGCTTTTGTATTTAGAAGAAAACAGTAATATTTTCTAAAGGGCACAAGAATAGCTAGCCCCCCCCCCCCCCAGTCAGCCATGTAAATATAGTTATAAGAAAATTAGCCGCCAAAAAATTGTTGTAAGTACAAGTATTTATTAACCCCTTAACGACCTGGCCCTTTTTTAGTTTTTTCACTTCCATTTTTCACTCCCCACCTTCAAAAAGCTATAACTTTTTTTTATTTTTCCACATAAAGAGCTCTGTGATGGCTTGTTTTATGCGTAACAAATTGCACTTCATAGTGATTTAATTCTCCATGTCGTCTACTGGGAAGCGGAAAAAAAATTCCAAATACAGTAAAAATGGTGAAAAACACATTTGAGCCATTTTCTCGTGGGCTTGGATTTTTCAAATTTCAATGTGCGGCCAAAATGACATGTCTACTTTATTCTTTGGGTCGGTGTGATCATGGGGATACCAAATTTGTGTAGGTTTTATAATGTTTTCATAAATATTAAAACCTCCTGTCCAAATTTTTTTTTTATTTTTATTTTGCCATCTTCTGGCGCTAATTACTTTTTCCTACTTCAGTGTACAGAGCTGTGGGCGGTGTAATTTTTTTGCAACTTTTGATGACGTTTTCATTGCTATCATTTTTAGGACTGCGCTACCTTTTGATCACTTCTTATTGATTTTTTTTATATTTTTCAAAATGGCATAAAAGTACCATTTTTTATTTTGGAGGCTATTTTCCGTTATGGGGTGAAACGCAGTGAAAAAACATTATATTTTGATAGATTAGGTATTGCCGCGTCCGAAAATGACCAAAGATCATGATTTTTACTGTTTATTATTATTTATATCAGTTCTAGGAAAAGGCTGGTCATTTAAAAAATTATAATAAAAAACCCTAAAAATTTAAAACTTTTTATTTTTACTATTTTTCAGACTCCCTAGGGTACTTTAACCCTAGGTTGTCTGATAGATCCTAACATATACGGCCATACTACATTATGGTAGTAAATGGGGATTTTCCTCCTCACTCATTACATGTGCTGATAGCACATTGTAATGATAGGCTTATCATAGGCTGTCATGGCGACGGATCGCTGCTCTCCGATGACGTCACGGTGAGCGACAATCGTCGGCCATCTTTTTGAAGCCATTGGCGGGAAAACACCCGAAAACACTGCTATGTGTGGTTAAAAATGCTGACAGATTCTCTTTAAACACTAAAACTTTATTTTTGTAGGTGCATAGATTTTCAACAAATAATGTGTCGTCCTAGATAGAAGACCTTAAAAAAATCTAATACTGTGAAAGTAAAAAAAATGTTTAACAACAAAAAATTTGGAATAACAACTGGGAATGTGTTCTATTTCATAGGTTAATTAGAGGGACAGAACCGTTTTTTGGCTTACAAGTCCTGAAATAATTGCAATTACTGTACTTGCAAACTGCCAGTAGTTGCGGTCATTTTTCCCTTAACGCCATCTCCACAGCAAGTGGACTTGGAGTGGGTGTAAAGGGGGTTGAATTGACAGCAGAGTGGGCTGGAACATGCTGCTCCGACCCCGCTGTGTGCACCCACAACAGCTTGTCAACTTTTTGTGAGTGAAAGTTCGCACATGAGGTACAATTCTAAGCTACACTGAATTTGGCTAAGAACTGTATGCCAGCGCAGCCACCCACTGTATAAATCAGGGGGCCAGAACGTCCTGATTTTTCTGGAGGGGTGGGATTTAATATAAGCCCACCACACGATAATTGTCCCCTATGGCTGCTTGGGGATTTTTTTGACTGTTTTGAATGTTTTTAAGCTGTGAGGAAACACTTGTATAGTGAAATAATAGAGGGTTTTCCGCTGAAGTCCCCTATATTATGCAGATTGTACATATCATACAAAGAGGGCAACTAATTTTAAATTCTGCAATACACAATACACTGCCAGTAACGAGGCACAAATGCCTCATTTCTGTGGTGACAAAGTAATGATTTGCTGTGTATCAAGTAAACCTTGCTGTGGTTTTTTTTTTCTTTTTGTGGGGCTTGAATTTTTTTTAAATGAAATAAAAAAACAAAAATTGCAGTTTACAGGTTAGTGTTTATGTAGTGTATTTCCATTTGTGTGAAATATTTTAAATTATAATTTAATATACAGCATAATGTTTAAAATGTACGAGGGCGGTTCAATAAGTACCTGTGTTAGAAATGAAGACACCATTTTGTAAAAAAATGTTTTTTTTATTTTCCAACATTGTTCCCTTTTAGAAAGATACACTTCTCCAAACGTTCCTGCCATTTTTTAACCCCTCAAAAAATAGGATTTGTCAAACTCTCCAAAATACGCCTCTGTCTCGGTGATGACTTTTTTTCCTGCGAGCCATTCCTTCATGTTAGGGAACAAGAAAAAGTCATAGGGAGCCAGATCGGGTGCATACGGGAGGGTGCAGCAGCAATTCATGACGTAATTCAGGCACTTTGGCGGCGACAACTCCGGATGAATGTGCTGGTGCGTTATCATGCACCTTCTTTTTCGCCAAATACGGCCGTGTCTCCTTCAATCTTTTGTCGAAGCGGCCCAATAACTCCCTGTAGTATTGTCCAGTGATCGTTCTTCCTTTTTCTAAAAAAAAAACATGAGGATGACGCCATTCGCATTCCAAATCATCGGCAAAGGGACCATTTTCGCTTTCTTTGGAGCAGATTCATCGGGAGAAATCCATTGTTTTGATTGTTGCTTAGTTTCTGGTGTATAATGAAGAATCCAGGTTTCATCTTGCTTAAATTGCTCCAAACACTGCTTCGAAGTTAACAGCCACATCTGCTTGTTGTCCGCCGTGAGCAATCCCTGCACCCATCAGTCTGACTATTTAATTGCTGTTCCGGTTGACAAACCTACAGCCTCTGCTACTTTGCGCACTTTCGTTCGTCAATCAGCGAGTATCATGTTGTGGATTTTTTTATTGATTTCCTTGGTAACCACGTCTGCCGGGCCTCCTGGTTGCTCCTCATCAAAAACGGATGTTCGCCTACATTTAAATTTGATGGGGAAATCAAGAAACAAGTCTTACTCAAATGGCTACCAAATCCAAACTAACCTATCAATCAGTCTGCAATTTGTTTTGCGTAGTTTCATAGATGGCAGCACACGATGATAACACGAACTTCCCTCAGGAACGCCCTCTGTCGTCAAATACTGGTAGTTATTGAACCGCCCTTGTGTGTTATTTTGTTTTGACTTTTTATGAGACAATCAAGTTAAAGATCCAATAGAATTGCAGCTTTATTCTAAATAATAAAAATAATGTTTTTTGCACCAGGTTGTCATTTGTGATGTTGTAAAATGTTTTAATGGGAATATTTATAATTATCTTGTTTTGATTCAATATAAATGGGTCAAAACATAAGATATTTTGTAGTTTAAAAAGTAGCTAGTTATCTAATAGAGCAATTAGTTATTAATTTTTTCTTTCCTTTGTAGGAAATTGGCTAAGGATGAATTTCAGAATGATCTCTCAAATGACTCATGATGAATTCGTATATTCTGTGATGTACTGGAATCCACAGTGAATACAGTAAATTACCAGTGCCTCAAAAATGGACTGTTCTATCCAGCGTCAAACAGAATATTTGCTATTGAGAAATCTGTGTTTGTATTATAAAAATATTACACTCGGTCCACTAATATCCAGTAAAATAAA
The DNA here is from genome assembly GCA_019512145.1 of Engystomops pustulosus. Lineage (NCBI taxonomy): Eukaryota > Metazoa > Chordata > Amphibia > Anura > Leptodactylidae > Engystomops > Engystomops pustulosus. The sequence goes on from CM033643.1 coordinate 99,226,977, forward strand.
TATATATTGGATATGTAATGTTTGTGATTATGTGTCACTTTTTTTTTTCAAAGCATAAACACTGGGGAAGATGTACTTTTGGATTGAAAACAACTTTTGGACAGTTTAGGTATATCTCCTCCCAACAATCTACACACATTTTTTAATTATTAGCATAAAGCTCCTGCTTGAAACAACATAGTTAAAACTTTGTCATTGTTGACCTTTGTAATTTTTATGGTGTAGTTACACCAGCAGTTTAGCAAATGTTTCCACTACCTTCTTTAACCCCTTAATGACTGCCGTATCGGGTTTCTACAGCGGTCATTAAGGGTACTTCTTCTGACACGACACCTTTCTACGGCGGAGCGTCAGAAGAAGATTTTGGGACATCAGGTAATGAAAGTGCTTGTGTCTGGCTGTGATATCACAGCCCAGACCCGGCACTAACACCCGGTGTTTAACCCCTTACAAGCATGACCGCTCCCTGTAAGCGTGTCCCACGTGGATCGGACCCCCCCGGTGTGCTTACCAGGGGATCCGATCCCTCCAGCCACTGCCTTGGGGTGCGACGAGTGCCCCGAGGCTTCAATCTCCTCTTCTCGCCGGGTTCTGCCTTCCTGGCAGGACCCAGCTGTAAGTAACTGAGCATTACACTAAACACTGCAATACAAGCGATTGGATGAATGCTTGTTCAAGTCAAAGGATGGAAAATGTAAAAAAATCTGTTGTGAATAGCGCTGCTTTAATCATATGCTTGGCTGTGCGCCCATACAGCAGTTTACCAGTAAATATGGGGTATCAGAAATTGGGCATATAACGTTGCAAATAAATGAATACAATAAAACTCAATGTCATTAACTACAAAATGCAGCTTAAATTGTTTGCTTTTATAATTCACAAAATTTTATGGGCTTTAAAGTAGGAAGAGTTATCTCTAAGATGAACGACACAGGATACTACAACTCCCATGAGCCCTCAGTTATCAATAACAGCTCCTCACTCTTATGCTCTGTTCCCTGTGATCTCTGAGGTGATTATCTAACAGACTGTCCAGCTCTGTTTCCATAATAATGGCAGCTAAAACAACAACATGTTTCTCTCACCTACCCTACCTGTGTGTAATTGCCTTCACTGCATATTACCTCAGCTCCACTGACATGGTGTCTTACCACAACACTGGTTTTATTGAATGTATCTCATACTTTATTGGTGTACCATGCACCAGTGTGTGATAAATCCCCCATAAGTCAGTATGACCTGCCATGTTCTGATTGCCTCCATGTACATCATCATGAAGTACCCTCCATGAACAAAACATCTCTCCCCTCCAACATATAGTCCTATGTAAGGAACACGCTCTCCTCCCTTAATAGGTTCTACCTGGCATTTGGCATGGTTTTTTTCTTCCACAAACAGTGCTACACCTGGCTACAGTTAGTGCTTATATTGCAGCAAAAGAGCTAAATATATAGACCAATGCATGCTTCAGGGGCATAGTGTTAAAGGCCAGTCACCTCATAGAGAAAAAATAGTCAAAAAAGCAATTAGAAATAACTGTATATGGTTGCAGGTGACTCAGCCCTTAAGGAACTAGCCATAATGGGCCCCACCATGTTTTTTAGAAGAGTGCATACTATTAAGTGAGAACTAGTTAGGAGTACTATTAGCAGAGATCATTCTAAAAGGGAATATCAGATGTAGATAGTGTTCTTGCAGCAGCTAGAACATGAGAGAGAAAGTCCTAAAATTTGGAGATCAGAGAGTTCAGGTACGACAATTTATTAGCTGTAAGTCCACTTTTGTTGTGTATTTAATCATGTACCTATTAAGCAGAGAGGTAAGGTGGATTATATGCTCCCGAGCACAAGTTCCAATGACAAAATTGATATGTGGTATTCTTGTAGTATGCTCAATGGGCTATAGTGTTCTTATCTCATAATCTTATAACTAATGCCTCATCCGGCATATTTTAATTTCGTTCAATTTTAATTGTATTATTGTATTTGTTTAAAGTAATATTCCCTACATTGATGCAATGTGGGTCGACTTCATGATTTTTTTTAATATAGATTTGTTTTTAAGGGTCAGTTACTGCGGTTCAACTTAATCTGAAATTTCCCTTATTTTATTTGTGTCCACATGGTCTGTGTCTTGTTCTGTTATGTATGCACTTATAGTGGGGCATTGCTTAGCTAGGGAGCATTATAGCGGTAAAGGTGTTGTTTAGGCAGTTGTAACATACCACTCTATGATAGGGGCAGCCATGTCTTTCGCATCCCATCATGAGTATACTTATTACTAGTTAGGTTGGAAGTCCCTACCTGTTTTTGGTTTTGGACAGTACTACCTTTTTGTTCCCTCCTCCATTGTTCCCGCAGGTCTGGCTGGGATAACCTAAAGCATTGGTTGTATTTACCATGAGAGGAGTGGGTTAAATGGGTGGCATAAATATAGGAAGTCATTAGCCATTTGAAAAGGTTTTTCCTCTGTTTGGATTATCTGTATATTTACTGTGAACCAATTCAAGAAGTACCAATGCACCTAGCCTGGCGTTAAAATCCTGCTCCTGTGCCGCACAACCTAGAGGAGCACAAGCAGTGCCGCCCCTTTTCTATTTCATGGTATTGTGACTTTTTGTGACTTTTTATGGCTGAAAAGGTCACCTGCAATGACAATCTCAGTAAGGAGAAAGAATTGCTCCTTGACCTCTATCTGCACTTATGCAGCCTAAGTAATTTCCCCATCCTTTTCAATTCTAATGTGCTTTCCACTCTCTCCATGTTTTGCCTAAACATCATTTCATTTAGCCCCATAAAAAATAGGAATAATATAAATAGGAACATCTGGGAGATGCAGGACGTTTGTTTTCTCCCAAAGAATGAAAAATTTTAAACCAACTGGCAAAAACATTGATATAAAAAAATAAAAACGGAATAAAAGGGTGTCAGTTTGTTTTTGTCGTTTTAACACATGTCATTGATTATTGTACACATATGTCATAAATATGAGCCGTGCACCTATGTGACATCACATGAACTTGAACAGATTTCTATCCAAAGTCAAGCAAAGATCTTGAAAACTGTGAAGAGTTGTTTAACTTTTCAGTATAAAAACTATTACATTCATATGCCGAAATCTCCTTTTAAGAGCTTATACTGTAGAATATTTACATACTTGGCACAAAAGTGAGGGTTTTGTTTAAACTTTGAAATTGACTTAAATAATCTCCTAAAGTAGAGCAATAGGTAAGTTGCAACGTTTTTTTTTTTAACCTGCACTTAGAATATTAATTTAGTTACAAATTACAACAACTTGTCTGCAGCTGGGCCAGTTACATGTAAATGAAGTTCTGCACATTGGAAGGTTCTCTAGGAAAGCAGACTACATCTTTTGGAGACCTTTCACGCCAGTTGCCATCCAAAACAAATGGGTTGCCTGTCAACACCATAAATGCCGAACTTTCAATCAACTAAAATGAAATCACTATAAGCTTACTGCTTTGCCTCGGATAAGGTTTCTGATGTACTGACACAGCTGTTATTTTCTCAGTGAGCTGAATTAAATTCACAGAGAATAACTCAGGTTGCCATATTCCATGTATATATTGTGGACCAAGGAAGTACAGGCCAAGATTTTTACAAAGATGACTAAATCCAGATAGAGTGTACTTTTGCATTTTATACACTAAACTCCTTTCCACTACACACTCACTTTTGCCCATTTTGTCCAAAAGTCACCCATGCAGTTTTTGGGAACTGCGCGGCCGAGCTCTGTGTCACCTATTTTCACTATATTCACTAAGTCCAACTTCTGCATTATTTATGAACAGGTTAAACAGTCTTTGTTCCAGAACAGACTCTTGGGTCATTGTGAGGAGGACTCATATATGACTTCTCTATGCATACAGTTATCTAATTGATTTTGGATCTCATTGGGTGTAATTTCAAGTGTTAACTACCATAGAACAGTTTTACATGTTTTACAGTAATCTAGGTATTAAATGCTTTAGAGTAATCTCAATATATGACATTTAAAGCCATTGACGCTCCACTGAGGGATTCTGGGAAATATGCAGATACATTTCCCTGGATAAGAAAAACATTGCCTCTTTTAGCTACTTTGTAAGGCAGCCCCCTGAACATCAAGTATGACTTTCAAGAAACCTAATAATGACATGATGTGAAAGTCATGCTTGAAGTTAAAGGGGCTGCCTTACAAGGTAGTTAGAAGTTGTTTTTCTTATCCAATCCAGGAAAACCGTATTTGCAATTTTCCCAGAATCCCATAGAGGAACATCAATGTCTGTAAATCTCCACACCCTGCAAGGCGACCTTAATTGGCAAAATCTCTGTACGGAGAACTCTTACTTCCCAAAGGTAAACTAAAATGTGATGTATCAGACCAAGCCACCTTTGAACCCAAATATCAGTTTGCAAAATAAGTATTCAGATGAATGTAATAGAAGTTCAGTTACAGAAATGTTTAAAAGAAATGTGCAGTAATAGGCGTTAACTTCTGCAGTCTCTAGACACCAGATTTAGAATTGTTTTTTTTTGTAGGGCAAAGGGTCTTAGTACCTATAGGCATGAGCAGCTTACATCTACGCCTGCCTATTTCTCATGTACCATACCAAAGCAATTTCTTTGTGACATCTTCTTTTTAATTCCTGTATATCACTCTTCCCTTACCTCATGTTTAAGCTCATTCCTTTCAGTTTTATCTTCCAGCATGGCATTCTATTCAAATTAAAGTGAGCTGTTTCTACCACAAAGGTTATGTTTCAATCATGCCTTTACATGAAAATTTATAGGCAGGTGATACCGCTTGAAACACAAAGCTATTACTTGTTGAAATAAGGCCCTTAAGGCTTGGCTGTTGAGGAATACTATGTACAATGGGAAAAATCTGCAAGCAGTGTAAGAAACAAGCCCATTGAAGCCAGTCTACTATGATATTTTTCTATAAGAAGGAAGTATTCTAAGACACGTCTTTAAATAAAACCAGAAAGGTTTTGTAAAATTCTATATAATTTGGCATAATTAAATGTAGCTATTTTATCCGGCTACAATTTACTGTTTTACTCCCTATGCCTACAATTTAACTGCTTACCATGGATTCAGATGTATTATTTAAGTGAAGGCTAACCCACGCATGCAGAGTGTAGATTTACAATTATCCCTGTCTGACAGACAAGAAAATGAAAAGGGATTTCTGTAGACTCCATCTACAAAAAATAACACATTGGAAGTTTCACACAATGAAAATAATATAAAATAATAGTGAGAAAACAACAAAAGGTCATGAGCTGGTTAGCCACATATATATGCGATCTCCTCGATGGATTCTCTCTCTTCCTGGTACAGGCTATGGGTCAACCAGCCACAGGCCCCTTCCAGGACTCTTGGTCAGGAATTGTAACTATTTCAGGGATTTTTACCCCAGGAAACTGGTGTACAAATCCTGATAAATCCCCCACAAAAGTATACTGCTCATATCTACGGCAGTAACCTTGGATATAATTGGTGTCTGTGGCACCTTATGTAAATCAGGGTTGGGGGTCAAAGAGCTGACCCTTGAGTATTAAATGTATGCATGAATGCATGATCCTAAAGAATTTTAATCTCAAATAATTTGAATTGTGGGATTGGATATATTTGGGCAAGTATTGATTTACCCCTGACCTACAGGTAATGTTTGCACATGCACTCTGCTGTGCTCTTTTCTAGTAGTTTCTATTTGAACTACTAGCTGTAGTTCAAATATGGTAAATATCTTCTGTTGACAATTGTCTTATATATTTTTTAGATTAAATTTGCTACTAAACTAGTGGATTAAAAAGGTGGTCTAAGCCTAACAGGTTCAAAAATTTTGTACAAACCCAAGTTGATTAAGAGACAGGCAAAACTCATTTTGTTAATGGCCGGAGACCCATACGGCCATAGAATGGAATAAAGGAATAAAGAACCTTTCTGAACCCTGCTGGTGATCTGACTTATCCCTGGATCACGATAGTCCATTAAAGATGGCGGCCCTCGTTAGGATAATTTAACAAGATAAGTGGGTGACCCTAATACAGTCACACATATTATACTTACCCAGTGCCTGGAGTCTGGTGCTTGGAGTGCCGGACAGCAGAATTTGTGACTTACTTTGATGGTTGTACTTGGCATTCCCCTGTGGCAGACAGCGCAACCCCTCAATTTGCTGGTTTTGTGTTGCGTGTTACCGCTTAGTCAGAGATAATTCCACATTTATTACTGACATGCGCCACAATTCTGCCGCATGAACAAATTGAACACTTTCCGAACAGTACATGGGGCACCAGATTAATAAAAACCGTGCACCAGTATTGATTAATCTCGCACACTCTGCATACTCCACAGGAAAACTGTACTAGTTTTGATAAATGTGAGCCAATGTCTTGATAAACTTGATCTCTTAGTCCCATTAACTAAAATAATTAATGTTACGTTCTTTGAGCTCTGCAGATCTAGGATGTCTTATGATCTAGTATTTAAGATGTAGCTACAGTTGCACCAGTGCCATATAAAGTTTCTTTTCCCCTTTTTTAAAATAAAATATTACTAATTACTGTCCTAATGCATTAAAAGTTCACAGCAAAAATGTGTTGCGAAAATTGCACTAACCTTCACTCAGACCGGCTCGGTGTATTCCAGTGCGTTCCAGGGAACTTCAGCGCAGCAGCGCCACCTGGTGGACGTCGGAGGAACTGCCTTAATAAATCCCGTCCGGACCCGAATCCAGTGCAGAGAACGCGCCGCTGGATCGCGAATGGACCGGGTAAGTAAATCTGCCCCATAATGTGTGGTTGGCTTTACTCTGATGCTTTCTGGACACAATCTAAATATAAATATATTTTTTTCATCAAGTATCATCCCTGTACTGTAATATCAGTATGTGTATAATCCCTGTATTGTGACCTTAATTTGTGTTTTATCTCTGTACTGTGACATCAATTTACTCATTATCTCTCAACTGTCCATTTAAATATCTCTGTATTACAATATGTACCATAAAACAATTACATACAGTTGAAACCTTTCTCATTTTAGGTCAATTGTGATTCCCAAAATGATTTATATTTGCTCAATGCCTTAATAATTAGAGAGAAACTTTTTAAGGCATTTTTATTACTTTCTGAAAAGTCAAAAGTTTATGTCACGGGTGCTCTTGAACATGACAATGAGATCACTGTACTCAAATGGCCTCCACAGTCACCAGATCTCAATCCAATAAAGCATCTTTGGGATGTGGTGGAACGGGAGATTCGCATCATGGATGTGCAGCCGACAAATCTGCGGCAACTGTGTGATTCCATCATGTCAATATGGACCAAAATCTCTGAGGAATGCTTCTAGCACCTTGTTGAATCTATGCCACGAAGAATTGATGCAGTTTTGAAGGCAAAAGGGGGTCCAACCCGTTACTAGCATGGTGTACCTAATAAAGTGGCCGGTGAGTGTATATATGTAAAGATGTAGTTTTTCATCCCGACTTCCTTTGAAGTATGTAAGGAGGTTTGTGCAAATAACAAACCTCTAATCCAAAGATCTAACTGTGGGGACCACAGTAGCCATTGCAGATGGAATTGGTACGCTGCATCAGGCCGGGTACACTCCGCAGACCACATGACCCTGGAGGGGGGTGTAGTCGACTTCCATAATCTGGTAAGGACACATCTCATTGCCCTGACGAAATGCCTCAAAAGCCCGGTTCTGACTTTATTATATCTAGAGTACATGGAGAGAAGGGTATGGTCGGATTAAATGTGGTGGAGGAAGATGGCAATCTATCATGTAGTGAAAAAATCACCTCCCAGAGATCTTTGACTCCAAGGCATGCACACCATACATGGAGCATCGACCCCTCCTCCACCCCACATCTCCAGCACCTATCGGACACTGATGGGTAAAACCTGTGTAAAACAGGCGGTGTCCTGTACCATTGTGACAATATCTTATAGCTCTTCTTCTGCAATTGGCAAGAAATTGATACTTTGTGAGAAAAAAACCATTGACCACTCCCCTTCCTAAAATGCCTGTTGGCACTCTCTTTCCCAGGATTCATGAAATCTGGTTTTATGACCTCCATAACATTTACCCAGCAACAACCTGTAGACCGCTTAAATTAAATGCGCATCAGGATCAGACGTGACCCACCACTCCTTAATGGTATTGAGATCTCTAGTGAGGTCCTCCCTGGGAGCAAGGGCCTTACAAAACCTATTGATCTGTTGTAGACAAAGCCACCTACTATCCCTGGGAATATTTTGCAGCAATATGTCACCCACAGAGTGAAGACTCGTTGAGGACAGCAAGTGATGGACCTGGATTATTGGGCTATCTGGAACCGTTACAAACGTGAGGTCCAACAAACCCAATGGGAAATTCGGATTATAGAACAGCGGAGAAAGTGGTCCAGGATGGGAAGAGGCCAGCCCTCTGTTTAGCACCCCATCCCATACCTGCAAGACTACATTAAATAGGAGGGATCCACAAAGCTGCAGTTGTCTCAATTTCCACCCACAGCCTATGCCAGTCATCATGTAGGAAGTTAAGAATACAGGAGAGCACAGTGGCGGAATGATACAGGGCAAAATCTGGGAGACCCACTCCCCCTCGCACTTGGGCCCAGCACGGGTTGAGAAAAACAACTGTGGCCTCGATGACCCCATACAAACTGCATGGCCAAGTAGTGTAGTTTACACAGAAAGGAGTCACTAACCACCCCTGGGACTGTTTAAAAGACATACAAAATTTTGGGGAGAATATCCATTTTCAAGGCGTTCATCCTACCCATCCGAGTAAGGGGAAGCTTGGCCCACCCCGTCATATCCTCTTCCACTGAGCTCAGCAGTGGAGTGTAGTTAAGATTGAATGCCTTGAAAGTGCCCATACATTTTTTCCTAATGGCCACTCCAAAACATTGAATTTGTTATTCTTAAGCCACTTAGTAACCAGTTTGGCAGTATGCTTTGAATCATTGTCCATTTGCACTCCAAGTATTAACTTCCTGGTTGATGTCTTGAGATATTGCTTCAGTATTGCTGCATAATGTTCTTTCCTCATTATGCCATCTAATTTGTAAAGTGCTTCAGTCCCTCCTGTAACAAAACAACACCACAACATGATGCTGTCACCCCTGTTATTCACATTTCATTTGTGGTGTATTCTCAGGCTGGCAAGCTTCTCCATTCTCTTCCAAACATAACGATGGTCATTATGACCAAACTGTTGAATTTTGGTTTCATCAGACCATAGGAGCCATGTCCAAAAATTAAGGTCTTTGTGTTCCTGTGTGCATTTGAACACCTGTCGGATATAATACTAGTTTCACTGTGGATAATGACACACTCTTACCAGCTTCAGACAGCATCTTCGCAAGGTCTTTTGCTTTTGTTCTTGGGTGTGATGTGCAAATTTCAGACTAAAGGACATTCATCTCTGGGACATAGAGCCTGTCTCCTTACTGAGCTGTACAATAGCTGCTATCTTCCCTCTCAGAGCTGACTATTATCTATTTTAATTAGAATTACTGTGCATATGTGAACTATTGGAGATTTTCAATTACCCGCCGTGGATAAAGCACATACACTCAGTTAATGTAGCCGACCCCATCTACATCATTAGTAGTCTTTCTTACTCTAAAGACCCATGAAATACATAAATAGTTTATTCATGACCTATGGGATGGCCATCGGATACTTCGATATGTAACATTACTCTAGCTTTGAGAACCCGAACCAAAAATATGAAAATATTTCTCCTCACTGAATATCTTATCACTCATCAATAAGCGGTACAAGGTTCAGGCAGCGAATCACCAAGACTTGACGCATGTGTATAACTATAGTAGCATATCATGAGAATTCTTAGTCTTACCAATAAGCAGTATGAGGATTAGGCAGTGAATGACTAAGACCTAGCGCATGTGTACTACTATAGTAGTGAACCATTAGAATTCTAAAGTCTCCTGACATGTGCAAGGTTGAGGACATTGCCGACTAAGACCCAACGGATGCACATTATCCACGACGGGTGAAAATCTCCAATAGTTCACATATGCACAGTAAGCTTACAGGTAAATGTTTACAAGTTATAACGCATGCGCCTAGTTTACCTGATCCAATAGAGAGAGAGGGCTTCTCAGCACATCTACTATGGGTCACTATCCCAATCCATCTCTGATTTGCGATGCTGGATTGGTGAGTAGGTTTTCATTATGTCATAGGGCAAAGTAAAAAGTAATAAGAACTCCGTGAGACACGCTTGAAAAATTATGAGAGGAGATGGTATATCAGAGACAAATCGGAGAGGAGGTGATACATGTTTATATGTCAGAAGAGACTTGAAAACAATTGAAAATGAGACAGTGATCAACTGAAACTGAGACAGTGATCAGGCTGAAACTTTGTGGGTCGAGATTCAAAGCCACGAGAGCTTTGAAAAAATGATTTTTGGCATAATCTATAGACCCCCCAATATTACTGAGGAAATATAGGGTCACCTATACAAACAGATGGCGCAGGCTGATCTGAAGGGGACAGTAGTGATCATGGGAGACTCTACCTTTCCAAAAATAAATTAGGGTAAGGGTTTTTCTTCATCTGTGAAGAGGAGCCATTTTATCAACTTTCTGCAGGATAATTTTCTGGTGAAGCTTGTAGAAGATCCCACAAGAGGTGATGCTTTGTTGGACCTTGTATGCTCTAACAATGGGGATATTGTCCAAAATGTCAGTGTCCTGGAAACCCTTGGGAACAGCGATCACAACATTATTTTTCTCCTAAAGTGTAAAAAGCAAATACAAGATGGAATATAAAATCCATAAAATTTTAAAAAGGCTAATTTCCAGAAATGTAGGACTGCACTTCAGGATATAAACTATGATCAGATATTGTCATATCATGATGCTAATGTTAAATAAGAGACATTCAAATCTATACTGGGTCTTTGTACTTCTAAAATTTATTCCTCTAGGCAACAAGTATAGAGGGGCTAGATTACAATCGCTTGCAGCTATATTTAAAAGGGCAAAAATGATTAAAAAAAGGCATTCAAAAATATAAATGTGACAAGTCACTTGAAGCCTTCAATATATATAGAAAACTTACCAAAGTCTGTAAGAAGGAAAGAAAACTGTCAAAGTGACAAGTGGTCAAACCTAGTAAAACAAATCCCAAAAATTCAGTTGGGACCCCTATATACTGAAAATTGGTCTTTGGTGAGAAGGAGTATTAAATGTTTTATTTTAGCTCTGCTTATACAATAGAAGAAGAACAGCATGTGTGGGTGCTGCCAGCGTGGGTCATGCATGCTGTAAGATACTAGCCTGATGATTTTGGCCTGATAACATTCACAGAAGTTGATACACATGGGTTTGAATGGCCACTAAAGGTTTAGTAACATCCTCACCTGTGGCTTGTTTGCTTCACCCAGCCATAATGGCTCAAATGCCACAACGTATCTAATCTACAATACGCCAAACAACACAGAGACAAGCCTCAAAATGTCTGGAACAAGGTAATTGGATTTATAAGACCAAAATCAAATTTAGAGAGGTGTCAACAAGGCCTATGATGAAAAGAACACCATTCCTACAGTAGAGCACTGAGGTGGATCACTGATGATGGGATGTGTGAGCTACAAAGGCACACTGGAGCAAATACTGGAGGGAAATGTGCACTCATCAGCCAGGAAGCTCCGTATGTGGTGTATTTGCACATTCCAACATGAAAGCGATCCAAGTTAACCTGTCATTGGCTACAGAAGAACAAAGTGAAGTTTCTGGAGAGACCATCTCAGTCTCCTGACCTCAATATCATTAAGCCACTTTAGGGAGATCTTAAGTGTGCAGTTTGTGCAAGACAGCCAAGGAATTTGCAGGAACCAAGAAGAATGGGCAGCTTTACCATCTTAAAAAAATTAAGATTTAAAAAGAGAGAACACAGTAGTTTTGATTATAATGGCTTCACCCAACCACTACCTATGAGTAGAAAAACATTTTTGTGAAAATAGGATCTCATACAGCTCTGTACGTGGAAAAATAAAAAAAATATGGAATTTTGAAGATGCATAAATGAAAAAGGGCCAAGTCGTTAAGGGGTTAAATATTCTGGGAGTGCTAACAATATCAAAGACTAGCAACACTGCAGAACTGTATAATTGAATGTAGAGTGGCCATGTATGTGTATACTATGTATACATGTGTATTCCATGTAGGCTTTTCTTCTGCATATACTGTATTGCTTTATAGGACCATGACTAAGAGACATATAGAAAGGCTTGAAGCGTGTAGATCTGTCTTCATTTTTCTTGTGGATGCACACTCCAATTTTTAACATGCTTCAATAAAAGCTGAATTATTAATCTTTATTGCTTGGTGTGCTGGAGGAAATTATCTTTTGCTGCACTGATTTATAATGGTGGTACTTTTTTAATAGGTCAAATATAGTGTATTTCAAACCTTTCATCCATGTTTCTATCAAATTCCAAATTGTGAAAAGTTTTATAAATTCTTTATAAACATCTTGAAGTTAAGGCAAAGTTCACATCTGCATTTGGTTTCCATTTCAAATCATCATATATATAATGGATACTCAACTGATAAAGAGATCTTCTCAGCAGAAATGGACCTAATAATAAACCAATACCAATAAGTTGTTAAGCAGCTGAACACCTAGCAGATCATGTTTCTCTCATGACCCAGTGTGATGGCATCATCCAGAAAATCTACTTTGAAGTGAGATGTAAATTGGTTGTATAAAGTCATGGAGGCGGAGATTTTAACACTAAAGTCAACCACAATAGAAAGTCAATAGAAATTTTAACATAAAGGAAATGAAGTGAATCAGCCCCCAGTTTGGTACACATTCAAGCAAGAGATCCTGGATGTCTGCTGCTCCCAACATCAGATAGTCTTTCATGAGGGTCTAATATTGTCCATCATAGAAGCACAATGGAGACTCATATGTATGTAGTGGTTCTTGATGATTTACTGAGTGGTGCATTTGCCTCCTTAATACTTAAAGCATTTGGTTGGAAAAATTAAGACAATGTACAAAATAAAAACAGGCTTGTTAATAAGTAATGTTATAAGTAATATTTGTGTCTGGGGGCGAGTTTATTCATTTCCAGACTTGTTTTTTAAACTACCTATTGTGCCCTATTAAGAGATGAACTTTAATTGTTGAACTGGGACACCTATCAGCATCTCCTCATTACTCTGTCTGTACACTCAAGCAATTTGCATTACTAAGTGCCATTTACAGTCAGTCTGGTGACTAAGCACCATTAAGCTACAAAGAAACATTTAATCATTAATTTCATTTTGGAAAGTCTAAGCATTAAGCTTTTTTGTATGAATCTATTCTTGGTAAAAAAAAAAAAAAACATTTTCATAGAACACAATCAAAAAGTCATTATTTAACACAGATTTGAAGAGGGAATGCTTCGTCTATTAATTTTTTTAGTAATTTATTTATTATTATTATATTAACATGATATTGATATTCTTTTATAGAGAGTGTTCTAGGAATTAACTTATGTCATTTAATATATATGTCTCCCTTCCATATAGCTCTGAACTCGCTAATTCTGTCCTACATGTAATCTCTGTTTTTCACAGGGTCTTCACCATCCGCTCTTCTCACAACTGTCTTGAGGACTTCTTCTATGCCACCCCCATACTCTGGAACGCTCTGCCAAAATGTGACAGACTGTCCCCAGTCTTCAAACATAATCTGGAAACCCACCATGCCTTCAAAATGGTACCTATTACCTCTAAAATGGAGCTACACCAGTTTTTATAACCACTCCCTTGAGGGTGCACCAACACTTATTTTTTTCATTATCTATACAGTGGGTATGGAAAGTATTCAGACCCCATTACATTTTTCACTCTTTGTTTCATTGCAGCCAATTGAATTATCAGTATTGAGTAGAAGCAACTTTCGAGCTAGTACAGAGGAGTTTTCTTGGTAATGATGCAACAAGTTTTTCACTCCTGTATTTGGGGATCTTCTGCAATTCTTCCTTGCAGATCCTCTCCGGTTCCCTCAGGTTGGATGGTAAACATTGGTGGAAGCCATTTTCAACTCTCTCCAGAAATTCTAACTTGGGTTTAGGTCAGGGCTCTGGCTGGGCCAGTCAAGAATGGTCACAGAGTTGTTCTGAAGCCACTGTTCTGTTATTTTAGCTGTGTCCTTACGTAAACCTTCTGCCCAATCTGATGTCCAGAGCAATTTGGTAGAGGTTTTCATCCTCTCTGTACTTTCATCTTCGCATTCATCTTTCCTTTAATTGCAACCAGTTGTCTTTTCCTTGCAGCTGAAAGACACCCCTGTAGCATAATGATGCCACAACCATGTTGGGATTGTATTTGGCAGGGGATGAGCAGTGCCTTGTTTTCTCCACACATACCACCAGAAAGTTCAATCTTTGTCCCATTAGACCGAAGAATCTATTTTCTCATAGTCTGGGAGTCCTTCATGTGTGTTTTTGCAAACTGTAGGTGGGCTTTCATATGTCTTGCATTAAGGAAAGACTTCTGTCGGTACACTCTGCCATAAAGCCCCGACTGTTAAAGGACTGCAGTGATAGTTGACTCTGTAGAACTTTCTTACATATCCCTATTACATCTTTGGAGTCTAGCCACAGTGATTTTGGGTTCTTTACCTCTTTTACCAAGGCTCTTCTCCCATGATTGATTAATTTGGCTGGATGGCCAGGTCGAGTTGTAGTCATCCCAAACTTCTTCCATTTAAGTATTATGAATTCTTTTGTAACCTTGGGCAGAGTTGCGCCTTGCCACAATTCTGTCTCTGAGTTCCTTTGGCAGTTACTTAGACCTCTTGATTCTTATGTGCTCTGACATTCAGAGTGAGCTGTGAGGTCTTATATAGAAATGTGTGTACCTTTCCTAATCAAGCCCAATCAGTATAATTAAACACATTTGGACTAAACTATCTACATTTCTGTTATTTTATGACAAGATGGGGTGCACAGTACAGTATTTTTCGGACTATAAGGCGCATCGGAGTATAAGGCACACCATCAATAAATGCCTGCTAAAATGTCTAGGTTTATATATAAGGCACACTGGACTATAAGGGCCACCTGATTATAAGGTTGAATGACCAGCAGGTGGCAAACCTGTGCACAGTTCAAGGAAGATGTTGTCTGTAAGTAAGGTTCATATATAAGGTGCACTGGACTATAAGGCGCACCTTTGATTTATGAGAAAATCAAAGGATTTTTTGTGCGCCTTATAGTCCAAAAGATACGGTACAAAGTCTGAATACTGTTTGTTCCCACTGTAAATAGGTTTCCCCTGACTGGTTTGTATATTGGATGTTTATTTTTTTTAAGGTTTTTCTCTGTAAGGAGTAGGTAACATGCTGATTGATTGTTTTAAAGTAAGCTAAAGGCAGGATCTATGAAGGTGTCCTGTACTCAGATTTTTTTCTATAGAAGATAGGCCTTCCTCTGATTGGCTAAAGTATTATGCGTTTCCCCATGTTATTTTCCATAAGCAGTAGGTGATTTGTGGTGTGTGGCCTTTGGACATTTTCCCACCCACAGCCTATTTCAAACTCGTAGGCTTGATTGAGATTGGTTTGCAACTGAGTTTGTTCAGCGGAAGTTATTAGAGGTTGCTTGCATGGGTTTATTAGTTTATACAGACTTGAAATACATTATATGGTTAAAATTCTGTAGGAAGTCTCCAGTGTGAATTCCCCATGGAGTGCAGTACATGGCCGAAAAAAAAAAATTCTAAAAATGTTTGAATGTGTGTGAGGACATCATGACACAGACACAATATTCAATTCAAAAATAATCAAAAGGCCAAGAGTAAACTTATTTGGTTCCTAAAAAAAGCATGTTGACCACCATGAGGATATTGCAATAAATTAATTTGAGAAGATAAAACTTAAAAATAAATGGTGCAAAAACCATAACTAGGCAAAAACACGTGTACATGAGAAACAAACGGATAAATGTGTATTGAACAATCAGATTTTCACAGGTTTGGATAAACTTAGGCCATTTCTAAAACAAACACTGGACACTTCTGTTGCAAGGGGTTTGTAAGTGTAAGGATTCAGACGTGTTAACTTTGTAGACTAGATTGGTGAACTGCTTTCCATGCTACAGACGGGCTGGAGTGTTTTTGCGGCAAGATTAGTGCCTGATGGCTCATTAGTATGAGCCGCAAAACAACTGGTCAGATATGATAAATGAGGAAAACATTGTTATTTTTTACATGTGGCTTGTTTGGTGTTTAGTCGCAAAACTGGTGCAAAAGTACTGTGACAATACAAAGTCTGCAAATTGTAAAACTGCAAATTGCGTGGCTACTATGTTTCAACAATGTCTGACTAGGCTTTTATATTTTACTTTCTGTGTTTAAAATGAAGAACAAAGTTAATTGTAATTTAATAGAATACTGGGGGAAATTTATCAATACAATTTGTCTTTGACTTGTTTGTCTATGTTCAATTCCATTTTTGCTTTATCTGAATTCATCAAGTGAGTCTATGTATGTTGTTGTATTTGTTTATCTCATAATATTGTCTAATTTTGTGCCAAAACTTGCACCTAAACAAAAATTTGCAACAAATCGTAAATCATGAATTCAGTATTGTGAAAAACTAGTCTGTGCAAATAATGAATTTGGCATATTTTAAAGTAACTTTATCCTATGTTAATTTGGCACAATGGAAATTTGTGCATGTCTTCATGTGTTCTCGGTTTTAGAATTGTTTGATTTATCTTAGAGGGTGATACATCAGGCGCGTGAGTCTGTTGGCTTCTCGCAGCTCTTTTTTTTAAACTTGAAACTTATATTTTTCACATGTCCACATCAGGATGCTAAAGAAATACTGGACCCAACACCTAAAAGCCTTGCTGCGAACTTTGCTAGTGGAAAAGGCAAAAATAAGCAAAGGCTACTAAACTGTCGCAAATATAGGAGAAAAATCTCACACTGTGTAAAGTGTGAATACGTATCTGTTTGGAGACTCTTCATTACAGTTTTGAGATTTTTCAGATATTATCGAAGCACCCTCAAAAGGGTAACTTCTATCATTGTTCACAGAGGGTATGGTGGGGAGTTGCCAATAATATGGTTATGTTTTTTCTACATATGACTGTTGAATACCTATTGCTTGGTTAAATAGTATGATTACAAAGTGACATGGTTCTATCAAATTTAACACAGAAACATTAAAGGTAAGGGACAGTGCTAAGGTGAAGGAATATGTCATGAACGTACCTCACCACATTAATGCACTATACTCCTTTGACAGCTGCCATTACTATGGACATTCCAGCCAACCTCACAGTGATTCTTGGTGACTTCTTCAACGCTGCTATTCCTTTACTTTCTTGCATTTGATAGCTGTGATTTAGGAAGGGTTAACCTTTCACTCTAATTTTTAGCTACTGGATCAGCAGCTGCTTATTAGGTAACTGATGCTCTATTTACTCACAGCTTTTCCTAGATCTAGTGCTAGTTACTAGTGGGGCAAATTTATCAAAAATTTATCAAATGTAGGCTACCTTGACACAAATGTGTTCTGTCAATGGAATTGGACCTGTGTGCATTAGAGGCCAGCCAGCCTATATGCTGTGCCAGCACTGTCATAACTAATAAAGTTCCTGCGTTTCTGCTTGCCCAGAAGACTGCCCATGCTGTGTCCCGTCTTCTGAGGCAGGCTATGCCACACATTCAA
This sequence comes from Engystomops pustulosus, assembly GCA_019512145.1. Taxonomy (NCBI): domain Eukaryota; kingdom Metazoa; phylum Chordata; class Amphibia; order Anura; family Leptodactylidae; genus Engystomops; species Engystomops pustulosus. The sequence continues at coordinate 99,244,714 of CM033643.1, forward strand.
TTTAGAAGCCTTGTCTGCTCTGGAGATTGAATCTATTTTCTCTAAATAAATGCATTGACTCCTTTTTTTCCATGAATTTGAGAAGTATTTTAAACCTATTTAATAAATTGTATGTATTCTAAAGCACAGAATAAAAATGTAAATGCAATAATTGAAACAAGGATCAAAATTAGAGAACAGATACCTGCAAGTTAAGCTCAAAGCCAAATTTACTCAATAGATATGTGACAGCAGGATCAATTTACGCAGGGATTTCTTGTTGTTTGTAGTCTGTCACCATGGAGATGTCTTACGGGGAAGAAGAGCTTTAATCCCTTTCCGCACCTTGAAGTGATTCTACGTCATAGGATGCGGGTCGTTCTCGCACCTTGACGTAGAATAACGTCATGGCGATCGCCCGGGCTCAGAAGCTACACCCACGTGATCACAGTAGCTGGGATCCCGGCGTAACAGCCGGGATCGCGATAGTCGCGATCCCGGCTGTTTAACCCTATAGACGCCGCGGTCATAGTGACCGCGGCGTCTATGATACATTGGCGCGACGATCGTTACCATGGCAACCCTAAGGTCCGATAAGGACACCAGGGCAGCTTATAGTAGCTGCCTGTTAGGATCGTGTACTGTGCACAATCTAACAGTGCAGCTGTCAGCCTATGCAGAATGCATAGGCTGACTGTAATATGCTGCAATACATTAGTATATATATTATATACTAATGTATAATATATTAGTATATTAGTATATTACAATGAACAAGCGATCATTTGAAGTGCCTTGAAGTCCCATCCCATGCAGTAATCAAATAAAACATTAACCTCTTACCGTAATAGTACGTCACATGTCGGGTCCCGGTGCATGGAGAGGGCTCGCAGGCCGAGCCCTCTCCATAGCCGGTAAGTCTTTGCTGCATATTGCAGCAAAGGCTTACCGGTAACACCCGCGATGGGTGCCGCCATCTTTCTGAGGATCGTCACTCCCTGTGACATCATCGGGGAGCAGCGATCCGTCGCCATGGTAGCTTTGGGTCTCACGAAGACCCGAAGCTACTTCAGGTTAACCCATTCATTACAATGTGCTATCAGCACATTGTAATGTATGAGTAGTAAAATACACATATACTGCCATAATGTCACTTAGTCACTTAGACCTGGGCATGTGCCTCTAAATAAGTGTTTTGATGATTTTCATAAAAATGAGAAAAATTGTACCCAAAATTCTGAACCTCCTAACAACCTAAAAAGAGAGAGGATGTATAAAACAGACATTTGGGAAATGTTAGTTATAAAGTTATGACTATCTGCCAGAAAAGCAGAACATTTTGAAAATGAATAATTTTTAGAAATTTTTGCCAAATTTCAATTTTTTTCATAACCAAACACAAAAGATATCATCAAAATGTTTCTATTACTTTGAAGTACAATGTGTGATGGGAAAACAATCTCAAAATCCCCTGGATATGTTAAAGCATCACAAGGACCAATTTAACATGCTTTGTGTAGCGCTGTGTAATCTGTGTGCGCTATATAAATAAAGAATTATTATAAAGTTATAACCTCCTATAATGACACAGCGGAAATTTTAAAAATCAGGCCTGGTCGTAAAGGTCTAAAATGGCTTGGACACAGAGGGGTTAAAGAAAATCAATCACTTAAAAAACAGAAAATGGCTAGAAATACTCACCTAAGCTTGACATGTTGAGATCCCCTAGAAATTAAATCATAATTAGCAGCATGTGGCACAGAGACAAGATGTCGGGGTTGCTGGTCACTACTTATGCACACCCTTGCATCTCCCTCTCCCATAATACTAGTAGCATGAAGGAGGGAAGTGACGTCACATCAGAGGCATGGAAGAGAGAGGTGTGGGGGAGTACATAATTAGCAGGCAGGAAGCCGGACATCTTGTCCCAGCACTTTGTGCTGCTAATGAAATTCTTTTCTAGGTGATCCCAGCGTGTCAAGACTAACGTCAGACAGCTCCGGGATCAAGATGAGGAGGAGCAGAGGTTGGTATTTTGCAACCTTTTTTGCTTTTACGTGATTGATTTCCTATTTTATTTTTCTGTGAACGGTTGCTATACAGTTTTTTATTTTAAGTAGTGCAATTAAATATTGATTGGAAAAGGGGAACATACTCTTTTAAAAGATTAGTAAAATAATTTTCAGGCCATATCTACTGCTCTTATTGATTTGGCCATGTTGGATTAGCTCACTGCCTATATAAAATTATTCCCATATGTTTTGCTGTCAGTAATAAGTAAATCAATGTATTTAATTTTAAATTGAAATCTTTTTATCCTTTAGAGTGATTTAACCATAAACACTATTGCCAAGCTAGTTTTGATTGTATGCACTTAAACGATTGTAGACAGAGATGAGGATGAATATGATTATTCCACCACAGTCACAGAACCAAAAATGTGTCATGTATCTTTTCTCTGCCATCTGCTTCAAATTCTGTTTATTGAGGTTGTAATTATTCTCAACTTTCATATGATCCTCCTAATGAGCCATATGTGGATAAAATCAAATAGTTATAAGCATTGGAGAATTCTGCCAATACACAAATTCAAAAAGATGTTTTTGTGGAAAAACAGAAACACAAGTTGGCACAAATTATTGGCTTAGCAAACGCTGACTTTCTTTTATTTGCTAATTAAAAATATTCTATTAAACAGTTAAAAATATAATTTATTGTTGTTTGTAAATTACATTCAGAAACCAAGTACACTAATTTCGTTACAAATAAAAATAATAATCAAAAATAAAGATTTAACTGTATTCTCTAAGAGCTAGAACACAAGGCCGTGGTTGGCTCCGCGCACCATGCGCGTGATCGTGTGTGTGTCTGAATAGAAAGTGCTGGAGAGCCGGTGACGTCACGCACGCACAGTCGTGCATGGTGCGCCGAAGCCGTACCACCTTGCGCCGAAGCTGCTTCGTATATAAAGATTACAAATGTGTTTAAAAGCATTACAGTGGTTTATGAGAATAACCAAGATATGCTCCGGCACCAGCTCACCCTGAGCTGGTGCTCGGTATTTGCTGCTTAGAAGTACTATTTGGAAGTGGTAGGTTTCCTTTAAGTTATTAGTTTTACCCCCATGCACATTTAAAAAATGTTTTGACACGCCAGATAAATTTGTGCCCTCCAGATGTTTGATGTCTTTGAGGTGTTCCAGGAATCTTGTCTTGACACGCACCACAAAAAATAGCATAAATTACATTTACAGTGTTGCAGTTAATATAACTCTGTATCGTATATCTCTTGTTACCAGTGTTATTGCTGAAGGTTTTTTCGTTCTTTACATAATTGCACATTTTACATGGTGTCCCCCCACACCTGTAGAAACCCAAAATGTTTAACCATGTCCCCTTCCCAGCATCTGAAGATATGGCTGATGGCCACTACTTTGCATCCCTCACCCAGAATTCTTTCTAATGTAGCATTTTCATTAACCCATTCAGCTGGTAAGTCTTTGCTACCCTAGAGCAGTGGTGGCAAACCTATGGCATGGGTGCCAGAGGTGGCACTCAGAGCCCTTTCGGTGGGCACTCATACCATTGTCCCAATTTAACCATACAGGACCAAATCCACCAAATCTTCCTGAAGTCCCAAGCAACTTAAAAGATACTGCTCTGAGCTATTTTATTGACATTTCATTGGCTGTTTGAACTGCAGGAAAAGTAAGAAGGTCAATGGACAGAACTGGATTGTCTTTGGAGGTCATCCTGCTGGACCCACCATTCTTCCTGGAGAGAAGCTACAATGATAGTCTGAATTTGCCCACCTTCTTTCAACTCTATTGGTGGCCTTAGGAGAACCAATACAATTGAATGTTGTTGAAGAACAGGTAGCAATAAGATATTGCTTGAAATGCCATGTTGGCACTTCATGGAAAATAAGTGGATTTTGGTTATAGTTTGGGCACTCGGTCTCTAAAAGGTTCGCCATCACTGCCCTAGGGAGTCTGAAAAATAATACAAGTAGAAAATAAAAAATAGTTTAAAAAATGATAATAAAAAACCAAAAAATTCAAATCCGCCTTTTCCTATAACTGATATAAATATTAATAAACAGTAAAAATAATAAACACATAGGTATTGTCGCATCCGAAAATGCCTAATCTATCAAAATATAATAATGTTTTTTCACTGCATTTAACCCTGTAACAGAAAAATGCGTCCAAAGTCGAAAATGGCACTTTATTTTGAAAAATATAAAAAAAATCAGTAATCAAAAGGTCTCACAGCAAGGAGAACACCAACAAAAGTTGCAAAAAATGAAACCACCCACAGCTCCGTACACCAAAGTATGAAAAAGTTATTGACGCCAGAAGATGGCAAAATAAAAAATAAAAAATTTTTGTACAGGAGGTTTTAATTTTTGTAAATGTATGAAAGCATTATAAAACCTGGACAAATTTGGTATCCCCGTAATCGTACCGACCCAAAGAATAAACTAGACATGTCATTTGGGGCGCACAATAAAAGCCGTAAAATCCAAGCCCAAACAAAACATCGCAAATGCGTTTTATGGTTTAACCCCTTCCCGACATTTGATGTACTATTACTGCATGGCGGGAGGTGCGTTCCCGCAAAATGCAGTATTAGTACGTCAAGCTTCTGGCGCCAGCTCCTGAATATTATAGCCGACACCCACTTCTAACACCCGTGATCGGAGATTTCTCCGATTGCGGGTGTCAACCCCTAACATGCCGCGGTCGCGCTGACCGCTGCGTGTCAGGGGCATTTAGCTGGAATTGGGGGGTCCGCTGCTGAAGGCAGCGTGCCGAAACACGCGTCGGGTACTTGTGCATCTCGGTGGCTACGTGTATCCTGGCACCTAGGTAAACATTTACATTGCCAATTACATAGTCATTTACTATATCAGATGTTGTCATCATGTCTGTGCCTGTGTTGTATTGCAGTCTCCCCATAGAATATATGCCACTGTGTATTGATAACTTTACATCACTATGCCACCTTGATGTTTTTATGTAACCTGTTCAGTATCAGTTGTTATCCCCCCCAAAAAAATGCTTGTTTCACACTCTTGATTCTGAATGTTTTTATGGTATTTCATTTGGTTAATAAAACTTTTTTGCTATATGCTTTTTTCAACAATATAGTTTCTGTGTATATCTGGTGTTTGTGTGTTGAGTAGGGTTATTGTATTTAGTTCCAGCAACAGACATTACGATTCCAAATCGAGGACCATTGGGTGTTATTTTCCTTCCTCGAAAATCGTTCTTACATTGTTATTTAAGAATAAAAATATTATAGTATTTTTTGTGTACGGTGTATGACCCCCAAAATATACAAAAAAAAGAAACCCAAAATTGACAATTTTCTTTTCCTCCATACATTAAAAAGTTAATAAAATCTCATCAAAAAGGTACAGACCTACTAAAATTAAGTATTTGTAAAGTGCATCTCATGTCGCAAAAAATAAGCCCTTATATGTCCAAATTGCCCAAAAAATAAAGATTGTATAGCCATTATAAAGTGACAATGCATAATCTGCTCTGAACAGTGCAGCTCCCCCCTCAATGCCCTGGCGTGTGCCCATACAGCAGGTTACCACCACATATGGGGTATTGTTATATGCGAGAGGGATTGGGTATCAAATTTTGTGGAGCGTTTTGGTATTTTATCCACTGAGAATTTGTACATTTTATGAAAAACACATTAATTTAGTAAAAAAAAAAAGAATTTCAAAATTGCATCCGATTTTGTTTTAACCCCTCTAAGCTAATTAAAGGGTTAACAAACTTCATAAAAGTTGTTTTACGTATGTTGAGGGGTGTCGTTTCTATAATGGGGTAATTTATGGGGTTTTACTTTTATATAGGCCTCTCAATGTGACTTCAAACCTGTGCAGGTCCCTCAATAGCAGGATTTTGCTTATTTTATGAAAATGTGAAAAATTGCACCTCACGTTCAAAGCCCCATAACATCTTACAAAAATGATAGTATGTATAAAAAACCACGGAGGTATAAAGTAGACATTCGGTGAATGTTAGTTATTACATTTTTTGGTGTTATGACTCAAAGTAGAACATTTTGAATTTCAAAAATTGAGAATTTTTCCAAATTTTCACCAAATATCTGATTTTCTCATAAATAAATGCAAAACATACCACCAAAATGTTTTAACTAACATGAAGTACAATGTGCCACGAGAAAACTATTTCAAAATCACTTGGATATGTTAAAGCGTTCCAAAGTTATAACCACTTATAGTGACACAGGGCAGATTTGAAAAAATAGGCCGTGTCAGGAAGGTCAAAAGTGGCTTCGGAGTTAAGGGGTTAAGGAGTGGTAATATCTCAGAATTATATTATTTATATCCTGAAGTTGTGGGCTATAACTCAGTACTATAGTTGGTTTATTGCTATTTTCCCCCTAAGTGTCTTTCTATTGGTTACAAGGTTCTTTTTGTTATTGAAGGTAACAGTGGGGATCTAGGTTTTTTGTCAGTGCTGAGCTTCCAATCCAAGTAACCCCGGTTTTTAAATCTGTGTGTTACGTTTTGTCCTCGTCTTTTCCCCTATCGGAATGGATCTAATGGTGTGGTTGGGATGTTGACTTTTCGCAAACAAAATACTATTTCCTGCTGTTGGTTTCCTAAAAGTGTTTGTTCTAATAACCTTCTCAGAAACACCTTCTAAGTATAAATCCAAAAACACCATTTTATTCTTAAAGAAGTTAGGGGTAAATTTTAAACCACACTGCTTGTCATTCAGATACTGTGTAAAATGTGGTATGGCGGATACATCTTCTCCCCAAAGGGGGGGTTGTTGAGACTAAAAATTGTGGACACCTCCCACCATGCCATCACTAGGTTTGCGAGCGATGGGGAGAATTTCGCCGCCATACACCCAGTATTTTCAGAAAGAAGCTAGAATCGAACATAAAATAGTTGTGTTTCAATAAATAAAAACATGCCTCCATTATAAACATTTGTAAATTTCTATCATATGCACTTTGATGTTACAGATGAAACTGTAGAGCCTTTAGTGCTACATCGTGGGGGATAGAGGGATAAAGTGCTACTACAACACAGCTGACCCATGTATTTTCAGGGCTTCAGATTTTGTTCTGCATTGCCCCCAGAACATCCCCACTACCCTTCAAAAAACCAGGGATTCCCCTTACAAGTGGCTGTAAAAGGTTATCCAGCCAACCGCAGAGATTTTGTTGATGGATCCGATACATGACAATTGTTCACAATGGGGGGAAGGGGGGATTGCGACTGACGTCTTTGTGGGTCTTAGAAAGTGCATGCAAAATGGGTATAATGGCATGTCCAGGAACCAATTTTTCACTCTATAGCTACTCCCCCCTTGCAAATTTCCCTGAGTTTCTTAGAAAAAATATGCATGGGATCCTCCTAAAACATTCTGTAGGTCAGGGTGAGAGGAGATTTATTTGGTCAATATAGTCCTTTTTGTTCATTAGTACCACCAAGCCAACCTTGTCCGACATCCTGAGCTAGTGTCTGCCTACGGGTGATGGTCAGCTAACCCAGGCTATCTCTGGACCTGACAACTTCTCTCTCTCTCTGAACAAGACCTTTCCAGGGAAAAGGACTAAAAGATATTAGGCTCTGGTGTACAAAATTTGGACCCTCCTAATGAAACGATTACTACAAGAAAAACTTGCCAAACTAGCAATCCCAATACATGAAGGAGGGCAATAGGGAGGACAGGATGAGTGGGTAACAACCAGAGCACGACCAAATGCACTCACTAGAAAATAAACACAAACAAAGGGGAACAGACAGGAAAGTGGTGAGTGAATATAACATAAAAGACAAACTTCAAATAATCTCTCACCACAGTCAAAGAAACAAGCTACTAAGTAAGCATAGATATTCCTATGGAACAGAGCCAGGGATAAGCTGCAAACACAAAAACACCTAGCAAATACTGAATGACAAAACCAGCATTAAAAGGAGCCTGACTACTCCTGATAGGATAATACAAATTAACACAGCCTTAAAAACACCAGCAACAAAAAGACCGGTAAAAACAAGCAAGCTACATAGCACAGTTTTTGACATTTTTGTTTGGGAAGTGAGATTGTTGGAGGGGGATTACACAAGTTTTCACCCTCTAGTGAGTATTGTATATTATTATATACGGTTTTAGGGATTGTAAATGTTTGTCTGGTATGTTCTGCTTATGGTTATATGTTAATAAAGATTTACATTTTTGTGCTTACAATAGACCTGCTGTGAGCATATTTCTGGTCTTTGTGTCATTTAGAAAAAGCTTAAATTATATAATTGCATAGAAAATTCCACAATGAATAATATTCATTCTACTCAGCAAAATTATTGTGTTTGGGCAATGAGGATTAAGATAAAATGATGTTATGTTTATGCTCTATCAATTATATTCCAAAATCCCCATAAACGTTTACTGAAATGTGAATTTCTGCTTTTGTAAACAATCACTTTGTGAATACCAATAGATTTGCTTGGCAATATAAAAAAATCTTCACCTGATATGTGCTTCTCCTAAATGGCCCACTTTCCTGCTTTTGTTTAACAAAATGAAATATTTGGTAAAGTTTTTCACACTTTTATAAATTAAAGACATAGTGGAGTTTGTAAATGAATAAATAGATAAACCTCATAATTTAGAAAAAAATATCTCAATTGGGATAATTGCTTAAAACCTGGATGACCAAGCATTAACTAATATACCAAACGTCAAAACAAATCTCTTGATTTGATAAGTAAAGAAAAGTTTACACTTACACAGAATCAGTTTCGGGAATAAAGCAGGCGTAAGGTTTTATGGTATCCTTAAAATTTGTTCTGTTACAATTTTTTATTTAAATTTTCTGGATACTGTACTAGCATCGCTCACAGATCCTAATGGTAAATATGTTTTCATAAAACTGTCATATGCCAACAAAGTGTATACATTTGCTAACATGTATTTTCCTAACCAGGGACAAATCCCCTTTGGTGTCTCCGCATTGCAGAGGCTGGCGGAGTTCGCACATGGCTCAGAGATCATCTTAGGCGGAGACCTCAACCTCTCTTTTGATCCATCGCTAGACTCCACAACGGGTAAGGCTGCCATCCCGTTAGGTTGGTTGAATAGATTGAGGAGATCGCTTAGAGAGATGCATTTGATTGACATGTGGAGAATTCTACACCCACACGTAAAGGACTACTCATATCACTCTCTAACACACAATAGCTACCATAGGATAGACCATCTGTTTATTTCCCACCACCTAATTGATCTAACACCTAAATGCTTTGTAGGCAACTTTGTGTGGTCGGACCATGCACCAGTAATGGGATCCATCATGATCTCAGCTTCCCCAAGACGATTTAACACATGGAGACTTAACGAAAACCTTCTAAATGATTCGCTGTGTGTCACGGACATCAAGAACACCATTCAAGCATTTCTTACACAATATAACATGCAAAATTCTAACGCCCCCCTGTTATGGTAAACATTAAAGGGAAATATTCTGGGTGTCTTAATGTCCCACGGCTCACGTCTTAAAAAAGCTCAAACACACGAGCTAGCAACATCATTAGCCGAACTAGAGAGACTCGAATCTAACAATAAAACCTCTCCATCTGCAGTGAGACAAAAGATTCTGGCAATCCTAGATCAGAAGACCCAATGCGCACGTAACTGATTGCGTAAAAGCTACTATGAATATGGGGATAAATGCGGCTTGTGGCTTGCAAGGGCATTACACCCAAAAGCTCCACGCACACATGTCCACTCTATCACTTCTACAGACAAGGGCATAATCCACTCGCCACGGGGCATAGTAGACGAGTTCCTTAATTTTTATGAACGCCTTTACAACTTAGATCATGGTAAGCAACAGCTTCCACAGCCCGAACATTGAGGAATATCTATCAAAATATGGGCCTAAGCCCATAGCACGAGAGAGCTCTGATTCCCTAGACCAGGATTTCACGGAACATGAAATCAAAAGGGTCATTAAAGATCTGAAATACGGAAAGAGTCCTGGTCCAGATGGCTTCACGGCACGGTTCTTCAAAATGTTTGTGGAAGATATCACACCCATACTACAACAGGTGTTCAATGCAATAGCAAACGGCTCTCCCTTCCTGGCTCAATCCCTACAAGCAACAAACACAGTCCTACCCAAACCAGGGAAATCCCTGTCCACATGCGGGGACTTTAGACCTATATCTCTGCTAAATGTGGACATACAATTGTTCGCAAAAATGATGGCCTTCCGCCTCCAGTACCATATCCCAAAACTCATCCACCTAGACCAAGTGGGCTTCGTGCCAGGAAGGGAAGCCAAAGATAATACAGCCAAAACTATATCCCTAATGGCGAGAGCATGCAAGAGTGGTAGCAAACTATGCCTTCTCACGGTAGATGCAGAGAAGGCTTTTGATAGGGCGCGATGGGAGTTCCTAATGGCAGTACTTAGGAGGCTCGGCCTGGTCCCTAAATTCCTACAAGCCATCCTGGCACTCTATCGTGATCCAACGGCACTAGTCTGAGTCAATGGCACACTTTCAAACCCGCTCCAATGGGACACGACAGGGTTGCCCCCTGTCCCCATTCCTATACCTGGCCTCCAAGTGGGCGAAAAACACTGCAAATTATCACTGTTCGCAGAACTTCTCAATGTTTCTCTCCCTGCCATTGAGCAAGCGTGGCTACAAGCAACCTTTCCCTTCAAGTGGGCGACTGAATCCATATATTATTTGGTTACACATATCTCCGCAAACACTACCTCACTTTTAGACCTTGACTACAAACCCATGCTTCGGATAATTGAAAAAGACCTAGAGAAATGGGCACCACTCCCTTTGTCGTGGTTTGGTAGGATCAATGTCCTTAAATAGACGTGCTTCCCCGTCTCTTGTATCTCTTCCAAACAATACCGATCCCCCTTCCCAGGTCGTACTTCAATAAACTCCGACGCATGACTTAAAACTATGTATGGCGGGGCACACAACCCCGCATCAGGCATGCTACCCTTGCATTACACAAACTTGTTGGAGGGACAGGGCTCTCTGACTTCTTTGCTTGTTATAAAGCAACAATTGCCACTTATGTACTAGATATCTTTCACAAAAGCTCCTCGAAACTTTGGGTGGAGATAGAGCGAGATCATAACCCCATACAGGCGCTGGGAGCATTTTGGTGGACCTCATTACCACCTAATGCAAATTTATCACCTCTTTTAACACTTCTTTTAAGCTCATGGCGAAAATTTGCTCGCACTTCGGGTTTAATAAAAATTCCGGGCCCACTTACACCACTAATTGGTAATTCAGCCATAGCGGGACTCCACTCACTGCCACAGGCAAATCCCTCGCATCTTCCCAGACTGAGGGACATCGTGACGGATATGGGAATGAAACCCCAAATCGAGGTGACATCAATACTCGGTGTCCCTTCAACCAGATGGCTCCTATATTTTCAGGTTCGTGACTATGTCTCCTCATTGGGAGAGGTGGGACGGTTATTAACCAATTCTTCATTTGAACATCTTTGTCTCTCTGCTTCTACGCCTCCACACGCGATCTCCTTAATCTATTCTATATTGACACGGCTAGATTTGGCAGACACCCACCCGGACTGCGCAGGTGCCTGGGAGTGGTACCTTAACAAGTCATTCACTCCTGCACAATGGCAAAAGGCGCTGATCCTGCCGCACAAGTCGTCAATTTCCTGCCGCATGCAGGAGCTAAATTATAAAATTCTGACCCAATGGTATAGGACTCCAGTGAAATTGCACAAAATGTTCCTGTCTGTCCCAGACACCTGCTGGCGCTGTGGTGGAGGGGTGGGCTCCATGCTCCACATATGGTGGGAATGCAAACCCATACAAGATCTCTGGCAAGCCGTCTTTTACCTCTATAACAGTGTCTGCAAGAGAAAAGTAGTTCCAACCCCTGAGCTGACGCTTCTATCCATGGCTTCTGGACCCATCGCTAAATACAAAAAAAAATTAGCTGCGCCACTTTCTCATGGCTACGCGGCAGATAATTCCAAGACTCTGGAGGTTGACAGAAACACCTACCAGACTACAATGGAAAGAGGCGCAAGACTCAATCAGGTGTATGGAGGAATTAAAGGCAAGTGACGAAGGCAAATATGAACAATTTAATAAGATATGGCCTGTTTGGATCGATTACCGAAATACACCCGCTCTACATGATTGGCTGACCACAGGCGGCGGCCGACATGAATCACGAGTGTAATTGTGAAATAACGAGCACTCACGCTGATCACTCCCCCATTCCCCGTACCACCCTACCCTTCCCCTTCTCTTCCTGAACCCCACTACCCCCTCTGTGTTCTGTCTTGTCTCGTGTCTGTGACCCACCTTCAAGTTCCTTTAGATGCTGTTGACAGGTCACACTGTCATTTTGTTACTTGTTACTGTTATAAAACTTACTTCTCATTCTAATCAATAAAGTTTGATGTTGAACTATAAATTTTCTGGATACTGTTACTTGTTATTGCTGTGAATCTCTTTTTCACACTAGCAGTCAGTCTAAGGGTCTAGATACAAAACAACTAGATAGCACAAAGGTGTTATTAAAGGGAACCTGTCAACAGATGGCTATATTTCAGTGGGGACAGGTTCCCATAGACATGTGGATAGCAGACAGTGGGGCTTATTTACTAAGGGTCTGCGGACCGCGATTCTGTCGGGTTTCCCGAATATTTCCTTTTTGCGTCGATTTGCCCTGTGTTTTTGGTGCACGCAATCGGATTGTGGCGCGTCGGCGCCGGCTTGCATGCAACAGAAATCGGGGGGCTTGCCATCGGAACAACATGACGGATTTGGACAAACCGCGGAATTTGAAATTGAAATTGTGCCGCAAGATCAAGCACTTACATGCACCAGGAAGAAGAAGTTGAACTCCGGTGAATCTCGGCAGGGAAGCAACACATGAAGGAAATTGGCCGCACGACCTTAGTGAATCGCAGCAGACCCGAATCCATGTCGGACAACGCACCACGGGATCGCGATAGGACCAGGTAAGTAAATCTGCCCCATGGCCTTATAATACCTCAGTGGTCTATAGTTCTGGTAATATTCAAAGGTGAAGTTTGCCTGTCACCCTGCCGGCAGGTCCTACTTAAGTTCTGGGGGAGGCTCCATTTCAAAAGGTAACATTGGCTTCCCAATTAGCATATTTCCCTGGCTCGTCAGTATTAAAGAATTCATCTCCCACATCCACTCTCTGCATCCCTCCGACTCATGACGTCCGTCGGCACAATCTGTTCCTTCTACCCCTGTCATATGTGGTGAGCTCACGGCACCTCGCCACTCACTGTGGATGCTTCCCGTACCTACGCAGTATAAACAGGCAGAGCCGAGGTACGCAAACTCACTCTCAGGCAGAGGACTCACTCTCATTTTAGCTAATGGTCATATACAGATTGGTTTTCTTTTCCTGGCTTCATAGATTTGTCACTAATATCTTACTAAACCATTCTTTTCAATGAGTTTTTCACACCTGCTCTTTTTGTGTTCACTGACTACATTGGATCAGTGGCAAAAGTGTATAGTGTTAAAAAGCCCATTGAAAACATTGGGTCGGTAAGACATCAGTAAAAAATAGCTGAAACCAGGAAGAGAAAACCAATCTATATGTGTCCATGAAAAAAGAAAACGCCAATGTGAAACCACCCTATATTCAGGTATTTATCTGGTATCCTAACACCAGTCTGAGAACTCATGTTACTGAAAACTCATGGGTTAATAAAAAGGATGTCATGTTCTATATTTAATAAAGAGTATTAAATCTTGCAATTTTAACTCTGTCCATTACAGGCAGTCCCCGGGTTACATACGAGATAGGGTCTGAAGATTTGTTCTTAAGTTGAATTTGTATGTAAGTTGGAACTGTATATTTTATCATTGTAATCCCAGCCAGAACTTTTTTGGTCTCTGTGACAATTGGATTTTAAAAATGTTGGGTTGTCAAATGAATCAGGATTAACAATAAAGCTTCATTACAGACACCTCTTATAACTGTTAGAGCTGATTATTGTAGCCTAGGGCTAAAGTACAATAAAGTACAATAAATTACCAAGGTCCGTTTGTAACTAGGGGTTGTATGTAAGTCGAGTGTTCTTAAGTAGGGGACCGCCTGTAAATCTAAAAATAGATTGATGATTGCTAATTCTTTAAGGGGTTTATAAACTCAGTCACCATTACAATAAAATATCACCCTTCTATTACTTCATCATGTCTCCACTAATGACAAAAGATGATGTCATAGCTTATCAACACCTCCTATATTGCAAAGAGAATACCTAGAAATCTCTCCATTGACCTTGATTTCTAAAGTCTTTTACTGTATCTGTACTGGATGTCTATTTCCCCCATTTATGTGAAGTTGGAGTATAGCTAAATATTTCTTTGGAGAATAAAGTTAAAGGGGTATTCCCATCAGGGCATTTACATTTAATTTAATTAATTTGCCATATGTAAACGTTTCTTCATTTGGATGTTATTAAAAAAATATAATGATGTATTGTTTTATGTGTGTTGGGTGCTTTTGGGACATTTTATTGAATTTTATTTTAAATTTTATTTATTTTTTAAATGTTTTTGAGTTTTTAAAACTTTCTACTATAATACTACGTGAACACTGATCACTTGTTCATACTAATGCACTGCAACAACCATGTATTGCAGTGCATTAGGAATGTAAGCCTATGAACTTAATGTGGAAAATGGGAAAGAATACGGCTGTTGGAAGAACTCCGCAACCATATAGGTGGAGAGGCAGATAAGAACAAAAAAGCACAGGGACTCAAGTGTAGTATTTAAAATATAGCTATTGGTAAAGAGAAGTGACTCTCACCTTTTGTAGCTGGACTATGAGCGCATCAGACTTGTTTGTAGATCGGACAAGATGTAGATCCACTAACCCAGAATGGTGGTCATGCCTAGACTGTAGGATCTATCTCCGCCTAATCTGTGTGGTGGAAAATGGTCAATTATATGTACTTTCAGTTGGAATTCTTTATATTTTGCTCATACGAAATTTTTAGAGACTGGCAAATAATAATAATTATAATTCTTTATTTTATATAGCGCACACAGCTGAACAAGCATGTCAAATTGGTCAAATCCACTCTCTTATCTCTTATGGACTGTCTATGGTTGTTGAAGGGGTTTTCCCATCTGGGCATTTACATTTAATTAAATTCATTTGCCATATATAAACATTTCTTCAATTGGATGTTAATAAAAAAATGTTCCTGTGTGAAAATAATTTTTCATAAATGTAGCCATGTTGTCCCTTAGAAACCAGATAGCTTCCTCGGATACGACCACGTCACACTCTGGCAGCGATGTCCAGACTTGCACTATTGAGTCCTGCCTGACCACCAGGATTCAGCAATCATTACCACAGGACGCTGCGGGACATGCAGTAACTCCCGAACATTTATATACAATAACCTTTTGTTTCTTTGTGCAATCCCTGCAGCAGAGGTGGCCATATCCGAGGAAGCCATCTCATTTCTATGGGACAACATGGCTATGAGAAATTATCTTCACACAGGAACATTTTTTTTAATAACATCCAATTGAAGAAATGTTTACATATGGCAGATTAATGAAACTGAATGTGAGTGCCCAGACTAGAATACCCCTTTAAGTCTCATTTTTAATTCTGTGCTGGTTTCCCCAACTTACCACAGCCCGCATGGACATTCCAATAAATCACGTAAGAGGTAATGTTTGATAAAGTAATTTTTGCCCCTACGTGTGTCAATAAATGTATTGCCTTTGACTATCATTTTACAGTTGACATAATTGAGGTAGGGAAAACAGCCCTTTTTAGAAGAAGAAAGGTCTGAATACTTTTTTATATGGACCAATGTCTGACCTAGCATGGTCATCTTTTAAATTCCTCACCCATCTGTATGAGAACAACGGAGGATTCTGGAACATAGCTGATTGCCTCAATCCATTTTTCAAGATGGGCCTGTGTTTTCTAACTATATCAGAGATAGAATGACTTGACTCAGTATAAGTAGAAACAAATGTATCCTCAGTTTTTTTCATAAGGATTTCACTTCTATCCTTTGATACTACGGGGTGTAGCCCCTCTGTAGAAATTTATCCTCCATGATGTCTAATCTTTCCTGTGACCATCCATAATTCTCCTTACCCGTATCATCTGACTATAGGATGGGGATTGGATCATGTCTGGGGTGGCAACTCTCAAACAGATTGTTTCTGTCCGTTTCTTTTACAAACAGGTCTGTGATCATATTGTTATCCCTAAGAGGCACTTTGACATCTATAAATTGCATCTCATTCCTGGAACAAATATGTGTAAATTTCACTGAGGGATCAATACAGTTCAGAAACTAAAAAAACATCTGTAATTGTTCCTCTACACCTGTCCAAATTATGAAGATGTCGTCTATGTATTGCCACCATCTGAGGACCTGTCCAAAGAAGCACCTAAATATATATTAACCCCTTTACGCTCTGTGGTGGATATATCTGCCACAGAGCTATGAAGGGTGTATGAAGAGGGTTCATGGGCTGAGCTCTCTTCATATAGATGTGGACTTTGCTGCATATTGCAGCAAAGACCCTTAGCTATCACCTGCGGTCGGTGCTTGCATGGGCGCTGTCATGTTTCTTCCGATCATCGCTCCCCCAAACGTCATTGGTTGCCATTGGTTGTAATGAATCATATGCAAAAACGCCATGTACTTCAATACATTAGCATTGCAGTATATGGTAGGAACGATCGGACAATGTAGAGTAAATTTACCCTAGAGACTCTAAGAAAAAGGAAAAAAAAGGAAAAAAAATATTAAAAAATTTATAAAATGTTAAAAATTCTAATCACCCCCCTTTCCCTAGAACTGATATAAAACATAATAAACAGTAAAAATCACGAACACAATAGGTATTTCAGCCTCCCAAAGTGCCCGATCTATCCCAAAGTGCCCGTTATTGACGGCGGTGACCTCCAAAACTGGAAATGGGGCCCAAATGTCCGAAATGCAAATTTTACACCTTTTTACATGACATAAAAAATGTAATAAAAAGTTATCAAAATGTTGCACAGTCCTCAAAATGGTAGCAATGAAACCGTCCGCTCATTTTAGCACAAAATAAGCTCTCACACAGATCTGTACACTGAAAAATGAAAAAGTTATAGATTTTTGAAGGTGGAGAGCGAGAAATGAGGGAAAAAACCCTGCGTCCTTACGGGGTTAATTACTAGACACGATAGAGCTATATTCTCACATACTCCCAGTTAGCAGTCTTCCCTTATTCAATATGTAGATGATGGCATCAATGATACATGTATGCATGCGCAACCACCCCCTTCATCCCATGATCTCCCGTTACCCATAATTCTTATCATGAATACTAGTCATGTGACCGTGGTCATGCACAGTAAGCAAGTTGGAACACCAATCGTCCCGGTCTACTTTAATCCTTTGAGGAGGGATCGATATTGTACATATTTGCACCTTGCACTTTATGACACTATTATGAATTAGATCTGTATATGAATATACACATATTTAAATTGTCAACACTGCATATGAATTGAAGCTGTCACATATTCACAGGGAAGTAGTGATGTCACTTCCTTAATACTTTGTGTAAATTGTATCACAGTTGTATGTCGCTGATGTCACTTCCGGTATACGTAGTAAATGTTTTCAGCTGTTAATGTATACATATATAATGTATATATAAACCATATATACTCGAGTATAAGCCAACCCGAGTATAAGCCGAGACCCCTAATTTTACCACAGAAAACTGGGAAAAAAACATATTGACTCGAGTATAAGCCGAGGGTGTAGCATACAGCCATCCCCCATGTAGGATACAGCCAACCAGCCCCCAGGAAGTATACAGCCAGCCCCATGTAGCATACAGCCAGCCCCCATGTAGTATACAGCCTGCCCCCATTTAGTATACAGCCTGCCCCCATATAGTATA
This sequence comes from Engystomops pustulosus, assembly GCA_019512145.1. Taxonomy (NCBI): domain Eukaryota; kingdom Metazoa; phylum Chordata; class Amphibia; order Anura; family Leptodactylidae; genus Engystomops; species Engystomops pustulosus. Next base: position 99,262,710 of record CM033643.1, read on the forward strand.
CAGCCTGCCCCCATGTAGTATACAGCCTACCCCCATGTAGTATACAGCGTACCCCCATGTAGCATACAGCCTGCCCCCATGTAGTATACAGCCTGCCCCCTTGCAGTATACAGCCTGCCCCCATCAGTATACAGCGTGCCCTCATCAGTATACAGCCTGCCCCCGAGTAGCTTACAGCCAACTGATTCGGACAAACCGCAGAATTTAAAAACAAAATTGTGTTGCAAGATCAAGCACCGGGAACAAGAAGGTGAACTCCGGCGGATCTCAGCGAGGGAAGCAACGCATGAAGAAAATTGGACGCACGACCTTAGTGTATCACGGCAGACCCGAATCCTCGTTGGACAACGCACAGTGGGGATCGTGACAGGACTGGGTAAGTAAATCTGCCCCAATATGTTCCTTTTCATCATTAAAATGACTGCGACTGTTTGTTTTAATAAATATAGATTTAGCAAAAGATATAAAAGTTGTTCTTATGTACAGCTGTGTGTGGACAGTCTTGTTTTACAACCCTTGTGACTAAGAATGGGTGTAACTGACGTGTATATGAATTACACATTCCTGCACCTTTCTTCCTCCTAGGAGACTCCACTGTCAGCTGCACTTTCTGATGCAGATGGTGTATAGGGGGTATTTAATCTGTAGCATGATATTATCCAGTAGTATGCTGATTTCCCAAACAGTAACTGATTTTTCCCTATTTTGCCTGTTTTTTAATAAAATAAGCATTTTGGCAGGGGCTTGTCATCTGAGTATTTAGTTCTCAAAGACTTCAAGGTTTATTTCATTAACAGTACCATTTCTGGAAAATGTTAGGCTATAATGGAGAAGCAGGTCTAACATAATTCAACAACAAAAAAAAATTACAGAACAACGCAGATTTCAGTGCAAACATCTGTCACATTTATGATGTAGATGATGCTAGTTGCCAGTAAAAAAATGCCAATATGACCTAGATACAAAAATGCTCAGTGGGATTTCCTTCAGCAAATTTCAAAATACTCCAGCATAGAAATGAGAAAAACAGTGTAAACATCTGAGAATTTACATAACCTCTATCTATTTCTTCAAATACAATTTTGAATAATACACTAACCACCAGAAGGATAACATATAAAAAAAACCTAAACCAAAACAGGTTTTCATTGGCAGTTTTTATGAATGATTTAAGAATCTACCAAGTCCTGATGATGTGACATTCAAAATGAGACTGCTGGGAATAGGGGAAAATGTGTGTTATTGGGATAGCAATTTGCTTAGAAATAGAAAATAGAGGGTAGTCATTAATGTGTAGACATTACACACAATGGAGGAGATTTATCAATGCGTCTATGGCAGAAAACTGGAGTAATTTGCATCTGAAATGCAATGCGGCACATTTACTAAAGGTTTTAGACCTCTAATTCCTCAATAAAAGGGTGTACTGTATGTCTGCGCCACAAATAACCAGTGAGACAGAGAATTCAGTCTGTGCACCAGAAAATTCCATATTGTGGCTCAGCAAACTAGACCAACTAATAGGAGGGGCAAAGTACGACTCGCTAGTCTTATACTGCACCAGATTAATAATTGCGCTTCAGATCCAGGGATTAATCTGGTGCAGCAGAGAACTGTCTAGTTCTACTCTGCACTGGTCTAAAGACCCGACACACTAATACATCTCCCCCAATATTTTCAGATGAAGTTCTGTAAAATAATCATGTCAGGTTCGCAGGGGAGAATGCTGGGACTTCTGGTTCTTCTGGTGGTGCTAGCAGCGTTCTTCGACCTCTGGCGCATCTTCGTGCAAACTCCAACTCTCATCCGCTACCAGTGGTTTCTGTTGCGCGCTCCAGGCAGCGGCTGCTAAGACCTCACGCTGTTTTGGGCTGCTGGGAGTTGTGGTACCTCTGCATGATGCCTGCGATTGTGCTTGGTTATTCGGCACCATGAGGGGTTAATTCCCAGAAGTTGTCCAGCTCCAATCAGGTTCTGGAGTTGGGGTTCTGGCTGCATAAATTGCAGCTTCACTAGTCACCTGGGCCAGTGTTTGAAATCCCTTCATTACTTGCAGTTTTCTGTAGGTTTGACTTGCTCTGTATCTGAATTGTTGTGACCTCGGCTAGTTTTTTGACATTGACTCTTTGCTTACTGACTTTGTTCTTGATGTACCCTCTCGTTGTGACCCCAGGTAGTTTACCACTCTTTTGTGTTTTATGTTTGTCAGTCTGTTCGTGTTTTCCCTTCCTACACTTATCCAGTGTATTCCAAGTCTTCATTAGTCGCCCAACGGTTTAGCATGGAGGGGCTTTAGGAAGGGACAGAGGTTTGGGCAAGCTCAGGGCACACTATCCCCTGTCTTCTGTGTTACCCAACCCTAAAAAAATCAACAACGCATCAGAAAAACACTCTTGGTAGACAGTAAAATGAAGAGAAATTCCCAGTAAAATGAAGAGATACTTATAATTAGTAGATAGTGGAAGGGACAGTACATGATGATAGATCACAAAATGTTGCCCTGTGATCTAAATGGGCTTCAAATTCTAAAGTAGTGTATTGAAAATTTAGACTCGTTTAATTGACAAAGGGGTGTGTGCAGAATTGTAAAATAATTCTAGCACTTCCAAGTCCAAAGGAGTGAACTGTAACCCCTTCAATTTTTCTATAGCCTCTCTATAGTTACCTTTAATCATAATACTGACTTACTAATGTCCTAAGAGATAGGTAGGGCATACACATCAGGAAGCTTGTGCCGTGAATCTTAGAGCAAATGTTGTACAGATGCTTGTGGGCCCACCTGGCCTATGGGCTCTATTGCATCCATTACCACTCCAAACTCTACAGTTATGTACTGCCCCTAAGTGCCCAAGATCTCTGGTACTAGTGAGAGCCCCGGGCTGGATACCAACTAGTGAATAAATCTGGGGCTCCAACCCTGTGCCTTCCTTATTAGCTATACCTTTGTGTGACCACAACAATGCATTCACTTCCCTCTATATGGTAATTCTTGTTCACAAAGTTTAAAGTCACAACAAGATTTACAAAACTAGAAGGCAGCAATTTAGTTGTACTGCCAAAACATCTGTTGTAAAGCACATTACTCGATGCAGCATTTTGTCAGCTGAAAAGCTAAACATGATATATGAGATTAAGATGAAGTAAGACAGAAATGCAAAAACAAGGCACTTATTGCTGTATTTAAAATCAACATAGCTGATACAATAATCTTTGTTTCTCTTTAGCTTCAGTGTTGAATAAAGTATTGAGTAGAGAAGAAATGTTGTTTCTTAATAATATAGAAGTGCATATATATATATTATGTTTAATTGTCTGCTTGATGCCACTAAAGAGGAACGGCTGTGGTTTGTCACAGTGTGCCAGTTAAGGACATCTACCATAGGTTTCACTGATGGTAAATGTGTAGAACTTACGTAGAGCAGTTGAACTGTTCTTAGTGAGTAAAGAAACACCTAAACTTGCGAGCAAAATAGTTTAAAAAAATATGCTGAAGCTGAACACCTCTCGGCATTGCTGTCTTAATTTATGCTCTTGCTCGAGGAGATGGATATAGCCGGTGAAGTCAGAGAGCCAGGGCTTGGAGAGTGCGGAGCAGAACACTCTCTTAGCTCTCTGAGCAGGAGCAGGCAGGACTAGCAGTGCGGGGCAAGCATAAATTAAAAGATGACAATGCCGAGAGGTTCTCAGGTGACGTAAGCCTCAAGCTTATTTACATATTTTTTAAAACTCTTTTTCTCGCAAATTGTGTTTTTTCTTTACTTACTAAGAACAGTGTAGTACCGCTAAGTGCATAAAGAAACGTAAGTTCTACACATCTACCGTGAATGAATATGATGGTAGATGGCCTTTAAGGTAATCCTCTGTGAGTTAAATACAGACCTTTATCAATGCTTGCATAGTTGCCATATGCAAAGTGCATGCCATACCAGAGTGACACTGGCAAATATGTGTATGTCTCATGCCCTTTCATACTATGATATAAAATTATCATTGCATTAATAGTGGGAATGCTACAAATTTCTTCTCTACTACATTCTTACTTTAGAAGCATTACCACGGACTGCCCTTCATACTATTAATAAACCACTGGTGAATAATAATTTAACCCCTCAAGGATGCAGCAATTTTGTAGCTTAAGGCTCAGTCCCATTTTTTGGATTCTGACTTGCATTGCTTTATATGGTAATAACTTTTGAACACTGTTGCTTATCAAAGTGATTCTGTGATTGTTTTTTCCTCACATGTTGTACTTCATTTTAGTGGTAAATTGTGGCTGATAAGTTTTGCGTTTATTTAAGAAAAAATGATGAATTTTTTCAAAAATTTGCCATTTTCAAAATTCGAAATCATTGCGTATTCAGGCAGATAGATTTACCACCTAAATAAATTGCTGAATAACATTTCCCATATGTCTTCTTTACATTTTTATCATTTTTGAAATGTCTTGATGATTTATTTTGACGTCATGCGGCTTACAAATCGAATATCCCTTTTCCGGATTTTCAGAGTTGACTATTTTGGGGATAAATGCTGTTTTGAATGAAATTTTATATATTTAGCATCAAAACCCTCTATATAATCAACCCCTCAAACTATCAGAAACAGCTTTTAGGAAGATTGTTAACCCCTTGAGATCTTCGTAGTATTTGAATCAAAATGGAGGCGAAATTTAGAATGGTCAAATTTTGACGGTTATACTTTCATTTAGCCCCAAAATGTACACATTTCCAAAAGGTAAAAGGATAAAACCAATCTTACAATTTGTTATGCAATTTCCCCCGTGTAAAGAGACCCCCGACATGTGGCCGTTAATTGTTTATGGGCGCACAGCGAGGTGCAGATGGGAAGGAGCCCCCTGCAGCTGCCAGGATTTTAGTTTCCTCATTGGCCCCTTTTGTAGGCTATAAAATTTTAGCTATTTCATTATTGGGGTCATGTGATGGCATTTTTTTGCAGGACAAGATGCTTTTATCAGTGTTACCATTTTGGGGTTGGTTTCACCTATTGTTGAAAATTTAAGAACTTTTTTTTGGAGGGCAGGAGTACTGGATTTAACTTTTTTTTTTTTGGTGTTCACTATATAGCCTAATAATCATGTTATCTTTATTCTGTGGGGCGATACGATTACGGCTACACCAGACATTAATATTTTTTCTTATGTTTTACTAAATTTGTCAAATAAAACCCTAATGTGGGAAAAACCTATCATTTTTGCATTGCCGTCTTCCAAGTGGCATGACATTGTTACGTTTTTGGCTACGGCGCTGGTTGTTTTTTGCGGGACATGTTGTACTTTGCACCAGTATCATTCTGGAGTACATATGTTTTTTAGATCACTTTTTATAGCATTTTTTGCCCCCGGAAAATGGTTGGGGGGGGGGGGGGCGATTGTGGGGGAAAGGCCCCAGAGGCTAGTTAAATGCTGCGGTCGCACTGACCGCGGCATTTAACGGGTTAAACTCGACCGCGGGTGTTACACTGGGGTGTCGGCTACTAGTTATGGCCGACACCCCATGTTTCCCGAAGCCAGTTCGACTCAGATATATCGGACGCTGAGTGGGAAGGGGTTAAAATCTAATTTAGTGTAAACAGAAGATGAGTTATATATTGATTGTGAGCCTTCACAGCTCCTCTTCTAATTGTACCAATTGAATTCACATTTATACTTTCATTTGTTCTAATCTCTAATGTAATGTAATGTATGTGAACCTCTTACTGCGTGTACAGTATCATGGAATTATTAGTGCTCTATCAATAAATGATAATAATTGTAATAACCAGGAAGTCCACATAATGATTAAAAACATAACTTTAGGATATTTTAAGCTCTCACATTATTTCACTAAATTTGTTAGGGTTCAGTAGTGGAACCTAAACCTTGATCCAGAGATGAACATCTAGGAAGGTGGTGAAGGGGTTGTTATAAGGCACTTTTCTGGGTTTGCTAGTTTGTCAAGGATTACTTGAAGTAAAAACCCACATGATCAGGTACAACCGGTAAAAGTACATTACTGTCAAAGGACCACAATATTGGTGGCCTGCCGCTGCAAACATCTTTGTCTAGACATCAATTCTCTAAATGGCTGCGGTATTGCTTAGTTGATGTATCCAAAACATAAAAATGACAGCTACTGTACAGTACATTTAACGCTGCTTATGTTTTGATCATTTTGGAGAGTTAAAATAAACCCTTTCTTCAACATTTCATGAAATATGTAAAGTTAAACACTCTCCAATTTGTTAATTATTATAATTTCCATATTTTTATGGAAAATCTGTAGGCTGGTTATATGAGACTATACCTTCCAACTTCCCTTCTCACTTGGAGAAGCATGAATTTGTTCTTAATCAAAATACATTTCAGGTACTTATCTTAACAGACATTGAAAGGATCAGACATGTTGATATCCAATCTTCTATATCCTTCTTTCATAAAGTTTTGAGGCCCCAATTCACATTTTCAGCTAGGCTTTTGGCTGTGTTTACACATCCATGTTGAATTGCGTTTTCAAATGCAATTAAATCTGAAAGCGGAGAACATTGTCCCGATGGCATATACCTGTCAATCTAAACAAATGTGAAGAGTTTGTATGTTCTCTCTGTGTTTGCGTGGGTTTGCTCCGGGTCCTCCGGTTTCCTCTTACACTCCAAAACATACTGGTAGGTTGATTAGATTGTGAGCACCATTGGGTACAGCGACCAATTTAGAAAAGCTCTTTGCAGATCTGCGTAATCTGTGAGTGCTATATTAATAAAGGAATTATTGTTATTATTCGTAACCGGCATCATGTGTAAGCAATGCAAAATACTGGGTGCTTGTTACTGATCACATGCGTTTCAGTTGAAATGCATATGCGATTATGGCAAGCCCATCCCGGTTCTGATTAAATTGCATTTCAAAACATAAACATAACCGCAACTTGTAAACACAGCTTTTGATGGAGAAGGTGGAAACAATTTATGATTCATTCATTTGCAAAAACATTAGGGGGGTGTTTTTATCTGTAGTTTTCACTAAAAACTGCCTGTACCAAATTTATAAAGGGTTTTAGACAGTTTCCTGTCTCTCCTACAACTAACTCGACAAAAGGGGCATGGCCTCACACCAAAGAGGTCCGTGCGCCAAAAATATTGCTGACCCGACAGAATTTTGTCCTAACTTTCTGGCTTAAAGTAACCCAACTAATAGAAGGTGCAGAGTACGACTAGACAGTCTTATACAAGAACAGATTCATCATCCAGCATTTGACACTTATATGAATCTGGTGCAGAATAAGACTGTCTAGTCTAACTGCACTGTCTAACCTTAGGACACTTTTTATAAATCTGCCCCTTTATTTTAATGAGTATTGCACAAACAGTGTAATATATATTATTAAAGAGTTACATTATATCTTTACATATAACTGTAGCAAAAATGTAAAGAACAACTTTATTTTCCATTTGTTTTTATTTATTGAGTCTAGGATGGTCAGCTGTAGATAAGACAAATAATTCAGACCTATTTAAACTCACACTGGAAGAAGCCCTCAAAGACATCACACAGGTGACATGTACTTTCAAGTTGCCTATGATCAGATTAAGTCTGCAGGAGACAGAGCTGTCACAGAAGGGATGTGTAATCATGATGAGTCTACAGATTTATTGCCAAGAAGAGCACACAATGCTAAATTCATACAAATAAAAGAAAACTTTCTGCTCATTTGCTTTTTGTAGAATGCCTTTTTCAACTGGATTTATACTGAAAAATACAATTTAAGCCAAGCCTTTATTACAAGATCTATTAGTGCCCCATAATGCATTAAAAAAATTAACATATCTTTGAAAAGATGAGCAAAATATTGAGATTTTTAGGCAAATGTTGCTGCTTATTTCAACTAAAAGTAAAAAAGGAGAAACTGTGGAAACAAAAATGATATATACATTTGTTAAAAGGAAATCTACCACCAGGAACAAGGCTTGTAAACCAAGCAAACTTGCGTGCTGGTGTGTGCCACTTCTGTTAGAATCCACTCTTCCTTTTTATGCCTTTGCTTTTACAAAAATAAAGGTTTTAAAAATCAGGCAAATGAGGCTAAGGGTCTCCAGACATAATTATCAGCTATTAAACCTGAAGCCCCTCAGGCTCATTTACATTTTTTAAAAAGACTCTGTTTTTACGTCTTTCGAAAACGTGCTCCATATGACAATTACTCTTTATTCTTTGAGTTGATAGGATCACAGGGATACCAAATGTATGAGGTTTTATTAAGTTTTAGTCGATTAAAAAATAATGAAATCTTTTGCATAAAAAAAATTTGCCATTTTGCCAAAATGCTGAAAAAGTGCCGAAAGGGAAAGATGTGTAATTTAGATTTTACTCTTTTTTAACTATTATTTCAGACCCTCTAGAGTACTTTAACACTGCAGGGTCTGATTGCTCATACTATATACTGCAATACTAATGTATTGCAGTATATAGCATTTTTACTGTGATCTCTAATAAATACAATAGGGATATAGCAGGTGGTACCACAAAAATATTACCTAAAATATAACTTTTAATGTGTAAAACGGGAATTATCAACCCCTGTACAAAACATATACTTAAAAGCAAGACAAGGTATAGAAAATGCGTACATACGCAGTTTAGGTGCAGTAAAACAGATCTAGTAAGACACTTCCTTCCGTGATTCAGACAAAGTGCATTTCTCGCTGAAAATGGTAATAAATGTAGATGCAGGTCACAGAGTCAATGTAATAAGGTGTGGTGACCCTTTTTATCACCCCAAAAATGAACTCCTGCCCTTACAAGGGCAGTCCCAAGACTAGCCCTAAATCAATAGACAAAACCCTCATCCCATAACACCTCCCTGACGCGTTTCGTCTTTATAGACAGACTCCTCAGAGGGGACTTTGTCGCTTACATGTGGTTCTTACAAGCTGACAGCTCGTCCATAGTGATAGTCAACAGTGGTGGACGTGAGCTTCTATGTGGTTCACAGCCTGGGTGTCTTGTGGCACAATATTGAATATTTTGAAAGCCATAGGTTAATAAATGTGTGATCCCTAGAGGTTTGACCACAAGGATGTTCAGGATGTTTACCCCAGGGATGTCACTATCATTATATGGACAAGTTACATCAATGGGAACCTCCTTGAATGCACACTCAGAGGCTAGGTACGAGATGCCGTATATTGCGACTGTCCTCCATTGCCTCCAATGGCCTCCTATGTGTGTATATGACATAGAACCAGAGGAAGAAGGATGGAAAGACCTAACTTGCTGCATCTTCCCATCCTGTGTTTTCCACAATGTACGAATACTGTAACTACGGGCCACAATAGCATGATAAAACAGGTTGGGACAACGACAGAAGTCACAGTATGCCATCCGATGCCAGCTCTGGCAGGTAGAGCTCATCCCCTGTTCCTTTGAGTTAAATGGTACCTATAGGATGTTTAAAACAGCTCAAGATAATGTGCATACAAAAAAGGTTCAAAATAACTTTACCAGGCCCCTGCTGCCCCTGATTAAATGCTACCTGATTCCCCTTCTACTATTACTTCCTTCTGCCAGGTATAAGAGGTCACTGCCTAAGCCAGTGACTAAGTGCATAGGCTGTGTTGGGAATCAAGAGGTATCCATGAGCAGGGGGCCAGGCACTGGTGAAGGATCAGTAAGGAGAGTACGACTAATAAAAGGTTTTCAAAGAGACTGGTCTTAAGGTTCATTTGTCAGCAACAGACACTTATGTCAGAGGAGGATGTTGTGGTGATTCTCTTATTTCAAGATCCTTTAAGGCAGTGAGGAAGTTGAGACATGTTTTTTATTCCCAAGGGCCTTCATGAGCGCTGTCTACAGCCTTGAAACATCTGGTTGAGGCCCTGCTTAAAGCACTGGAGACAACAAGTATCAAATTTGTAAAATGGAATTCACTGTTCGTAATATCAGTCGCTTATGTTACAGGGGTTAGTGATATTTAGGTTACTTTCTGCAGGGAACCTTACTTGAGACTCCTGGAAATTTGTGTCATTCTCTAGACATGCTTCTTGCATAAGTTAATCCTTTACCTGTAATATCAAACTATCAATGATTCTTTCCATGTTTCCGCCATAATCAGGACAAGATTCAGAGAATCTGTACTTTCTCAATGTTTACATGTATTTAGTAACGTACCTTTGTGGCATCTTATCGGTATTAAAGTATTTATTCATCATTTTGCTAAAGTTAAAACTCATGGCAGCCGTGTTTAACTTTTTTGCTGCTGATTGTATTCAGAGTTGTTTCCTCCTGTGAATCCAAATGATCTCTATAGTGTTAACACAATACATGCTTGCATTTTCTTTCTGGCCGTCATACCATAAATATCACATTTCTCTTTATTATATCACCCCTAGCACCCAGACTACACCCAGACAAATTACACAAAGGGATTTGGAGAAACCTCTGTAAAAATGTCAAGAGCAATTCCTGCAAAATAGTGAACAGCTTTAAGAAAACTTGTCAAACTGTATGATGCTGACCTTAAGGTCACCATAGTTGTACTGCAGACAGGACAGTTCAAGTCCAGGACACTCAACCATAAATAACTTGAGTGATGTTTATAGTCAGTTCACACATAGGTAGAAAAGAGAGAGGAGGCATGTTGAGTGCACTGTGGACAAACTGTGGTTTTAAAACACAGACACAGGATTGATGTGCTCTAAGAGGGGCATATGTTAATTTAAATGCAGGGTGGTGCAGAAAGCATTTCATAATTTTCAGTGGGATGTACGTCTGTGGCGCAAGGGATTAATGATTTGGGGCACAAACAAAATGTATTAGAACGGTCTCCCAATTTATGAAGGTGAAATAGAGCTCCCTAAACCAGCTTTTAGCTTCCCCAATTTTGTACCAAAAACTGTGCCGCAAGAAGAGATGGAAAACTAGAAGTGCCAGATAAGTAACAAATTCACATGCAGCGCAATTTTGCGAACAAAAAAAAAAAAGTCTTGAGTGTCAGAAAACATTTTTGAAAGATTCTCTATTTTGAAAGGTCTAACTTCTCTGCTTTCCAGGCAGATAGTCATATCACCTAACTAACATGATAACTATCTGCTTTATGTTGGCATGGTTTCTTATGTGCCCTCTCTTTTTTCTCTGATGTCCTGGGGCTTAGACCTTTGATTTTTCCCATTTTCATTGAAATCGCCAAAACTCAAGATTTTACCCCACGTTATGTGACATACATTGTAAGGATACATTGTAGCCCCTTCCCGCCGAGGCTCTTTTTAGTTTTGTCTGTTTTCATTTTTCACTCCCCACCTTCAAAAATCTATAACTTATGTACAGAGCTGTGTGATGGCTTGTTTTCTGCGTAACAAATTGCACTTCATATTGATGCTATTTAATATTCTATGTCTTGTACCGGGAAGCAGGAAAAGTTCCAAATACAGTGAAATTGGTGAAAAAACGCATTTATGCCCTATTCCTTGTGCGCCCCAAATGACAGTCAGTTCAATCCCAAAGATACCAAATTATAATAGGTCTTATAATAATTTTTTCATACATTTTACAAGAATTCAAACCACAAAAAATGTTTTTTTTTTAAATTTTGCCATGTACTGGCGCTAATAACTTTTTCATACTTCGGTGTAAAGAGCTGTGGAAAGTGTCATTTTTTTGTGACTTTTTGAATTTGGGCGCTATTTTCCATTACAGGGTTAAACACAGTGAAAAACCATTATTATATTTTGATAGATAGGCATTTTTGGACACAGCGATGTCCTAATGGACAGGTTAACACCAGCAATTGGTGCTAGCATGGGTGTTATCGGTAAGTGTTTTCTGCAACATGCAGCAAAGACTTACCGGCTATGGAGAGTGCTCAGCTCTACATGCACCCACACCCGATGTGTGGCGTACTATTACCTCACATGTTGGGAAGGGGCTAGAGGATTCCAACGTGTCCTTACAACATATGGCATAGACATAACCCACTGTATAGGCAGGAACCACCACTCCTGAATGCGGGAGGAGGAGTGTACATTGGCAGGGACATCACCAGGTTCCCCCTCCTGCCTAGAGACGTATGTGTTCGGCAGGGCTGTGAGGAGAGATGCAATACACTCCCTTTAGCTGTCCATTGCCTCTGCTAAGCACATATGTTGCTAAGGCGGAGGCTGCAGGATGAATAGACATAGCGTTTTACGGCTTTCCTTCTTGCCTTTTTAGGCAGACAGGTGGGGGTCATTTACTAAGGGCCCGAATCACATTTTTCCGACGTGTTTCCTGAATATTACCATTTTTCCCTGAATTGCCCCGGGTTTTGGCGCACGTGATCGGATTGTGGCGCATCTACACCGGCATGCACGCGACGGAAATCGGGGGCGTGGCTGTCGGAAAACCCAACGGATTCAGAAAAATCGCCGTATTTAAAAAAATGTGTTGCTTGACACGCCTACCTGCACCCAGCCTAGCTTGGTGAACTCCGCACAGCTGCGACACCTGGTGGACATCGGGCGCACTACCTTAGTGAATCCTGGCCGGACCCAAATCAGCGTCGGAGTACCCGCCGCTGGATCGTGAATGGACCGGGTAAGTAAATCTGCCCTAGTATGTCTGGTCAGACAGAGGCAACAACTATGTCGCTGTTTGCCACTATTTGTCAATGTATATGCAAAGCGTATACATCAGGTGCTTTCCCAATATATACTCCTAGCATATACATAAAACGTGGTGTGAAACCAGCCTTATAGACCTGCTCAGCTTTCAAGTGATTTTGAGAGACCTAAATAATAGTAAGACCATATAACTGACTCCATTTTGGAAACAGCACCCTCCAAAGTGTGTAAAACCTCTTTTAAGAAGTTTGTTAATTCTTTTGGTGTTTCACATGAGTTAAAACAACATGGAGGTGTGATTTACCTCATTTATATAGTTTATTATTAGAATTTTTTCCAATTTTACTAATTTATTTTAACATTGCCATATTTTCAACGCCATAACTTTTACATTTTTCACTTAAAATAGCTGGTTAAGGGCTTATGTTTTGCGAGAAGAGTTTTTCTTTTTAGGAGTCCCATTTTGGGGCAAGTATCTTTTAGATACTTGTTTTTTTTTTTTTTACGGTGTTCACTATGCAGGTCGAATAATGATTCTGTTTTATTGTACCGATTGTTACAGGAGCGGCAATACCAAATATACAGGGTTATTTAGTACTATAATTTCTCTTCAAACAACTAAATTAATACACCTGAATCATTTTTACTTTAGCATCTTGCAAACAATGGTATAAGGAAATATTTTCCATTACATTGACATATAAAAATAACAGTACTTCATAAAATATAATTACTTTCAACAAGTCACCTTCACTTTCTGGTAAGAAATTATACTTTTGCTATTTGCAATCAATAAATGTTTAGTCAATTTACGGTAAATTGATAGATAAGTCTTTTAACACACACAAAAAGCATCACACTGACATTTCTTGTAGTGATAGTGTTTAAATTAATAACATGCTAAGAATGCTTTTCTTGTGGAATATTTTTATTTTAAATCACATTATTTTCTCCGTTACATAAATGATATATTCATTCTATGGAAGGGAAGTAAGGACACCTTTGTACAGTTTATTGATAGCTTTAATGTTAACCCAATATCCCTAAAGTTTACGTATGAGGTAGACTCCACAAAACTTGCGTTCTTAGATGTTCTACTAAAGAAAATGAATGATGGAACGATCAGAACTACGATCTACCTTAAGCCTACAGCCACTAACTCATTATTAAGATGGGAAAGTCATCATCCCCTTCCTCTGAGAAGAGATATGCCTAAGGGTCATAACAAGAAACTGCCGTACAACACATGAATTTAGATCTCAGGCAAGCAATTTACGCCAGTATTTATGCAGAGGGGATACCCAGACAACGTACTTAGAAATGCCTTTCAACATGCATTAAATATTGAGAGGCATGAACTGCTGGAGAGTACTAATAAAGCAAACAAAGAAGGGGAAAAACTATGCAGACTTATTACGATCTTTGACAATGGTGCAGCCAGGGCTGAACATTTTTTGGAAGATCACTGACCCATTCTCCTAATGGATGAGGACATAAGAGAAATGGTAGGCCCACATCCCCTTGTAAAATTTAAAAGGGAGAGGTCCATCAGGGATAGACTAGTGCACAGCCATTTTGTCCCCCCAAAACCTAGGGGCACATGGCCACAAAAATGCGGGGGAGACTGCGTAGCTTGGCCATAGATCCAGATACCAAAGACTTCTCATAGTAATGTGACAAACAAAACATTTGTCATCAAGGACTTCATTAACTGCCTCTCTCTGGGAGTTATTTACAAGGCCACATGCATTTGTGGCCTTGAATATGTCAGAAAAACCTTGAGGGAGCTTCGGTAAAGAGTGGGTGATCATCTATATTTGCAATACATGTGATACACCAATGCACAACATGTACATCAGATGCATGGTGGAAACCCTAAAGTGTTGAGATTTATGGGCATTGTACTGATACTGTATCTGGAAAGACTGGGTGATTGGAATAAAAAAAATTTACAGACTGAGGCTGGATGGATACATATATTGAAATAAGTATCACCAGGAGAACTTAATGAACAATTACAGTATAGTCCTATAAAAAAAATGGAACATCCTATATAAAAGTGGAACATCAAATGTATACTGAATCTCTCCTTATTACGGTATATACATGGATATATAATGCTAATGTACACCTCCTGCAGGAGACATGCCCTATGTATTATCACTGTTTATCTCTATAGGGTTAATGCACATCTTCTATACATCCCCCACCCAAATGACATCGCAGAGGGCATCCCAATTCATACAATAGCAAATGCTATTTATTAATGCCTAAGGTTAATGTATTTAGTCCGTTGGGACTACACATAGATTCCTGGACTATACAAATCCTCTTGAGCTGCCTGAGTTATCATCCACCAGTACTTCAGTCAGTTAATACCTTTGCTGCTCTGTGCATAGGCAGTGTGCACAATGGTGGCTTCATCCGGACACAGTACTCACTATACCCACCCAATCACATGACGGTCTTGTCAGCTGACCAGATGTGATGGGACAGACCACGTCTCTATATGAGGAGAGGAGACAATTATCCTCTGGAGGAAGACCAATCATAGAGTGGGCTGGTGAGTTTGGGGGCGGGGAGTTTTTTTGAAAAAAATGCAGGGTTAGCATTTGGTCTTCATCTTGGGATCATGATAGGGCCCATACAGATGAGCCCTGGGCTTCGACAAATCAGCCCTATAAGCACTGGGTGCAGAACCTAGAGCTCAGACTGGTCACCCCAGATCTCTACCCATCTCTGCAACATCTGTGATCCACACCCGGTACGTGAGTTGTCTCCCAGTTCCCTATCCTTGAGCATAACATATGACCTAACAACAGACTGGTAAGCAAATTTAGCCTTGTTTAATTGTCTATGCACCAGAAATCTGTGACAACCAATTGCCGCGTCTCATTGGATTTATCTAGTCATGATTTCTAGACTTTTTATTGACCTAGTGATACTGGGTATTTTAATGCATATCTATTAAAGAATTGTAATTTTTAAAACATTTTCACTGTATACGCTTAGCTATATATTTCATTGAGGAGTGAAAATATAAGGGACAGATATCCCTAAAAGTTTTTTGTTATCTTTTCTTGCTTTATATACACATTATAATAATGTGTCCCTGTCCCCAATGTGGCTCACAATCTAATTAACCTAACAGTATGTTTTGTTGCTGTCATATGTATTTGCTTGAAGACTTTAATTGTCTCAATTCACCTGGCCAATCATAGCCACGGCTAGTTGTTAGGAGTGTCAAGGAGTGTGACTGTTTAGCCACTAATCTGGCAATATTTCTGTGTTGTTGCTGAACCCAAACTGTAAACTTGAATGCGAATATCAAGTCTGCTCATGTCCCTGGATCAACATCAAATTACCAAAACACAATTGATATTGAATATGAAATTTTGTATTGAGAATCCTATACTGAACCCTACCATTCATATACGAGAATGAGGTACCTCTGTATTTTGTAAGCCATAAAAATAAAAAAAAGTGGGTTCACTTACGTATAAATAGAGAGAATAGAGAATTGACTGCCAACCGAACAATGTGTAAACTAATCCCTCCACACCCTCCAGACCTAGAACAAACAAGACCCTAAGTGACATAATAGGTAAGTAGTCCAGCTTTCAGTTTCCAGTATGTTCAGGCTTTGACAGTCTTAGCTTTTCTTTTTTTTTTTTTACGGATAATGTTATATGCACAGATTGTAATGTACATGGTCTTCTAAATCCCAAAATATACTGTATTACTAACATTTAGAAAAAAGAAGTCCGACTTTTGAAAAACCTCCTGCTACCACCCAAGCCCACGTATAGCTACCTCTCCCATTGCAGATCGTGCTTAACAAAGGTCGATTCAGACCGAAACGTCGCTAAAAGTAATCTTGTGATCTGTTATTACACTATATGATTCTTTAAGATTTTATGGTGGAGCTGATTTTCTCCATTGTGATTTTCTGAATTAAAAGAAAATCGATAAAATTAATTAAGGATGTGTGCTATGTTTTTCTCTACTACGACTTTTGAAAAACTGTCCTTCAAATTCATCTCTTCAAATTAAAACAGATGTTACATATAAACTTGATGGAATGTTCACAAAACCTCTCCCATATTAGATGTTAAAGTACATCTACCATTTGTTTTTATGCAATGTGAACCAAACATACCTTGAGAATGCTGTAGATACACATATCGGGCACATTTACTTACCCAATCCCTGCGCGATCCCTGATCCGAACTGTGTGATGAGGATGAACTCTTCCGCGATTCACGAAGATCGTGCGCCCGATATGCTGCATGTGTCGCTTCCCTGATAAGGTCCGCCGGAGTTCACCTTCTTCTTCCCATTGCATGTAAGTGGTTGGCTTGCGACACAATTTTGAAGTTAAATCCCGCAGTTTGTCCGAATCCGTCGGATCATCCAACGGCCCACCCCTCAATTTGTGTCGCATGAAAGCTGGAGCGATTGCGCCAAAATCCGATCACGTGCACCAAAACAGAAATCATCAGGGTGTCCGACGAAAGTGCAGTCCGCGGGGCCCTTAGTAAATGAGCCCTATCTTGTTTAATCCCTGAACCAAGTAGTTTTGCTCAAAATACAATTAGAGAATTCAAGACCTTGGAAAAGCTGGGTGCAGACTTGCTTCTGTACATAGACAGGATTAATCAACCTGAGCTGAATGACACATACACAGCAGCTGGGGGATGGTGCAGTGATTGATTACTTCAGCCTGTGATTACACAGTGATTATGTATTCTCGGCTTATGCTGCCCAGGCAGCCACAGACGTGACAGAGCCTTATTATCATAGTTTTATAATTGTTTTTCAGCAAAACCACTCAGTTCAGTGATTAAACAAGATATGTTTCTGAATTAGTGTAGCTACAGCATTCCTCACACAAGTTTGGTTCATAATGCATAAAAGCAAATAATAGATTTCCTTTCATTGTTCATGCTGAATGTATCTTTAAAATACAGAAAAAAAAATATTTTTTACTTTCTCTTTTTTTTCTCCTGGCTACAAATAGGATTACCACAGATTGAAGGGCTGAGTAGGATGTATATGAGGCTCACCAACCACATCAATTACAGTATCAAAATCACAGAACTAGGGCATCTGCAATGTAATTCCATAGAAGACCAGGTTATGGCACCAGATTGTACCATTTAATTACATACTAGTTGTTATTTCATGTTGTATTATTGTAGTACCGCTGTGCTTTTGTTTCCACTCCTCTCGAAGTCTGTCATTTTTACTGCAATTTGGTGCATTTTCTGGTAGTGAGGTAAATGTGTAGGGATTATAGAGATTGCATAAACTATTTCAATGCCAGACTTCTTTTTTAAAGCAAATGAGCAAAACAATAATTACACAATTAGATCATTTATGATTTAAAAATATTAAGATTCTAACAGTATTGTAAAGCCAAATATGTTTTACTCAAAGAATTTTGCATCTGCTATGTATTATTTTTATGGCATATTCTCTTTTTAAAGGGATTTTACTTGGTTTGTTATTCCATATTAGATAATTTAGTAGTTATGAGTCAAAGTAGAACAGTTCAAAATATGTTGTAATATGATTCCACAAACTTTGTTCATATGCTCAATTAGAAGAGCAGCAATGGGTACACATGTCATGTAGATGCAAAAAAAAGTGATTGGAAGTGATGACTGGAGTAAATTGGTCTAGTAGATTTAAAGGAAGAGAGGCTCATGGGTTGAGAAATTAAAGGCACTATGAAGTTCTGTAGAGGAAGGCTGATGACATGATGTGGTTAAAGAGGCAAATGCATTAAATACATGACCAGGAACTTATGGTGTTCTCAATGCCGAGATACATGTAAGCATCGAACAACATAGGTAAGGCCTCATTCAGAGGGCCGTCTGTGGGGATTTATATGCGGCTATAGACGGCAATGGCGGCCCAGCGGAGGTGCGGTGCCAAACATGTGTGCCACTGTTTGCGCTGTACCCCGGGAAAAGATAGAGTATGCTCTATCTTTCCCTGTGTGTGCGGCTGTCCGCCGCTGCTTTAAATGGAGGGGGGAGGGCTCACCTCTTCTGCCTCTCCACCGCCATGTGAATGCACCCTTACTTTGTAAATTTGAGTACTATGGGCATGAAAAGGAGCACTTAGCTTTTCAGCAGGACATCAGAAGTTGCTTGTTTGGACCCTATAGCCCCCAGATCTTAACCAAACGACTTGTGGGTAGAGCTGAAGAAAAAACTGTATTTGTACTGAAGTGTATTGAACAGTATGCACCAAAATTGAGGACATGTAGAAGATATCTGGGATCAATTTCCAGTTGGGAAATGCTTGAATCTGATCAAGAACATGCCCAAAGGATTAGGTAGTGTGGAAAACTAAAGGTAGATTTACAAAATACAAGTAAAATAATAAAAAAAAATGTTTTCAATTTTTTTGGAGCAAAAAGGTAACAATGAAATTACATGATAAGAATTAGCATAACTAAACATATGCTAAATAGTCCTAAGTTAAATCTATGTATAAGATGACCATCTATAAAACAATGGTAGTCTCACATTCAAAGCTGTATTGGTGAGATATGGACACTGAAACTCAAAAGTTCCAAACATCTTCAGCCTTTTGCTCATCAGCTGTGAACAGCATTAGATGGAAGAAACCCTTAACCCTTAAAAGACTTAACACCTTTCTGCCCGGGCCTTTAAAGGCTTTACTGACCAAAGCATTTACTGACGACTTTTGTCAAATGTAATCACAAATACTGCATAGCTACCTATGTATTAATATATATTAATGATTTCATGAAAATATTGCAAAATCATGTTAGTCATTTTATGCAACATATCCTAGCATATAATTAACAACAGCTGCACCCCTTCAATAAATATCCAAGGGCTGATTATAACAAAATCCCCCTCAATTTACCTTGCAGACTCCCACTAATATTTTATATCACAAAACAACTAGTCATATACTACGTCACTCTAAAATATATTCACATTTTATTTACACATCTTAAAATGTCACAAACACATAATATAAAATATTAGCATGATTCCATACTTATTGCATGGTTTAAACTACACAGCATACAGAGTAGGGCATAATGTATACACAGTAATGAGGACTGACCATATATGGGAACTAACAGGGAACTCCACTATTTTATCCCAGGTAACTCTATGCCTCCCTATCTAATTGTATCATTCAAGTGTACCAAGTTTCCCTATGATAGGCCATAAAAGTCATAGTAATGCTCTTATACCTTACCCATAGAAGAATGGTGTGTAACTGTCTCCACAACGGGCGCTTCTCGTATAGATCGATTCCCCAGGGGGTTCCCATATAGTTCCCAATTATTGTCAGTTATCTTTACTGTGTATACATTATGCCCTACTGTGTATGTTGTTTAGTTTAAACCGTTGAAATAAAATTTGAATATATTTTAGAATGGTGCAGTATATGACTAGTATATGTTTGCCAAAGAGGTGAGGTTACATCTACATATTAGCTAACATTTTCATTTATCATTGACCATAAAGTATGCTTCTCACAACTCATTGAAACATTTTGAATTAGTCAAGACTCTTTACTTCCCCATTTCCATAATATGAAGAAATGATTAAGACATTAATAATCTTTAAAACTCAACCTTTATTCCCCCGAAAAGACTTTGATAAATTTTGTTCTATTTCAAATGTTTTTTTTCTGAGAGTGTTTGTTCTTTACTGCCTAATGTAATACCAAACACTTATCTTCTTTTATAAATAAGGCTTTTATTACTTTGTATCTTACATAGTTAGCTCTGTGAAGATCATCTTGATGACAGTATTTTCTAATTTCAGTTCTTCTGATGTAGATAATGTAAGCTCTTAGCAAGCTTTCTATATTGCTATTCAATGTTTAACTAGTAACAATCTTAATATAAAATGAAATTCTTTGTGGATTTTAGGCATTAATCATGATCTTGACTTCAATCTCAAATGCCTAGAATGGGATTTTTTAATGGGCCGCAGGTGGTGTAAAGAATAACAACAATTTATACTAACCTAAGTCCTTATATCCAGTCCAGAGTCTCAGCATTGATGCACCCTCCTCACAAAGTCAGAACCCTACTGCTACAGCCTAATATAGACTGCAGCCTAAGGTGGTCAGCACTGTAAACATGATATCGCCGCTGAGGCTCTGTATAACATTGGATACAAAGAAGGTGCTGTAGTAGGCTGCCTGTAAGTCCTCTCCAGCTTTTTTCCCCTTTCCACCCTCTTCTTCTGTAATTCCCCCCTTTTCTCTTCCCCTGCTTTCCTCATGTTTCTGGCTCTCCTGCTCTCTAATGGGAGCTGACCACTCCAGCATTCGCAGCCATCGGCTGGTGTGGACCATGGATCCAGGCGGGAAGCAAGTGCCTGCAAGACCAGTGCCAGAATGACCACCAAGAAAATGGAACTCGCAGTGTAAATAGGGTAGCAAGGGGCACAAGGAGGACAGATAGGACAGTGAGCCCTAATGTGACCTCCGAGGAGAACATGAGGAGTCCCGTGATCAGCTTGTGGGGGATGAAGCATAGCAATGCTGAAGGCTCAATGGGAGCATCTGCAGGCTTGGCTGCCCCCCTCCAGCCACCTGCCTCAGCAGTTCACTCAAAGTGACCATGTACTACCAGCCACATGGCATGCCTCCCCCCAGCCCGGCATCGCATGGGGAATGTTCTGGCCAGTGTGACTGACCCAGCTGATCATGGCAGAAAGAATACAATCCAAATAGTGACTACCCATACCATGCCCTCTCCCGCTACACCCCACAGAGCTCCTTAACATACCATATGGAAACCACACCCCTCTCCACCCCTTCCTCTCCACATCTTCCACATTCCTGTATGGGAGATTATCTGCACTAGGCAGCTCGGTCTATCAACTGAGCACAAAACAAAGACATTTTTTTTGTTGGCTGCAATTAACTCAAGGAGACACAGAGTGGCCGAAATGCAGGAAAACCCACCACAAGCTATTATGAAGCCAACTGCGGCCAAGGCGGCATCAGTTCCAGGCAGTTTAAGTGCTGGCACTGGTGGCCCTGCAGCAACGCGTGGCGTGCACAAGCAGTAGATAGCATCTCTGCACTATCCATTTACCTTGCTAAGTGCAGGTAACCAGCATATAAGCTATGTGACCCATTTTGTATCTACTGTGAATATCAAATGTAAGCGTGTAACCTGCTCGTACCCTGTAGTATGTTGTTTTGTACTTTAGGGTAAGGTATTGTTGTAACTAATTACGTAACTAGTAACTTAAGGAAGCAAACAATAGCAACCTAAATAAGTCCTTAAAGTCTGTTCTCTATATGTTTTTTTTTGTCTGCCAAATTTCCCTTTATGTAACCATGTCTGTGTAACGTGTAACTAACACTATGCTGGGCACTTTGTTTTAATTGTAATCCTCCCCCCCTGGAATCAATAAAGTTGAATGGTATCATATGTAAGTGAAGGGAGGAGTCACCATAGACCATAAATAAGGACTGAGGTAAGCATAAGTTCTTGGTTAGTTTTGCATCTGATGGTGCAAAAGTCAGCAAAAGTCACCATGGAATTCTTTTCCCTAAAGGAGCAGATTGTCACCTGCAAGTTACCTCATACCAATTCTACCTGTCTCTAGTTACTGACTAACCTCCTAATGTGCATGGCATAGGTAATTTGTAATTGCAATTTGTTTGCTAAGATGGGGAGGGGGTAGGACTGACTTTAGAGAATGTAGACCAAGTACACATCTACACTTTTGGTTTTGGTTATTCTTCTCCACTCTGGAGGACAATAACAGAAATCAAATGATTATGGTAAATGTTATTCCTTCCATCATTTATGTCAAGTTTGCATTAAATGTAGGTTTGCTTTTGTCAGGTTTTCACGATTGTAATCAGAATACAACTTTATTTTTATATATTATAGCAGAAACATGATGAAGGGTAACTTTACATGTGCACAGGTCTATTGTAAATTGTGGGAGGGCCTGTTATGATCATTGCCCCAGGGTCCAGAGGACTCTAGTCATGGCACTGGCTGTTTCTTTGTAACTTGAACATGGAATGTGTTGGTGCTATAGCAAGAATGTAAATAATATATTTTACATTTAGGTCACATTGTGGCTTGGGAGAATCTGAAACTTTTTCAATTTTGTTCAGCAAATTAGGTCTTGCTGACTTGTGTCAGCTATTCTATACAAAAAAGAAAGATGTTAATGTCCCTTTTATCTCTTTTGTGGTATGATAGACTACAATGCAACACTCAGACTGCTCACAATTCCTGCTAATGGCATCCACACATCTGAAATAAAAGCTGAAGCTACCAATTACATTTTAGTGAATGTGCCAATAATTACCCATACAATGTGCAAATGACTTCTACTGGCTCGTAAAAATGTACATATTTTAATCTTTATAAACTTCAGAATCATAGTTTTCTTGAACAAATGTATGTGACATCTATGGCACAAGTTATGAGCAAATACATTATTTTAGACATAAAGGAAAGCTCCATAGACTTTTCACGGATAAAAATGTATTTATAAAACATACATACCTGTATTACATATTTCCTTACTTTATTTAGTTTTCCACAGTGCTTTGCACAGATTGTCATTAATAATGTCATGTTCTGTTCCCATGGCTTATCTATTTCATAAAATAAAAATCCAAAATACTTCATAATCCAGAAGTTTCTTTCTATAATCTGTACCTCTTGCTGGTTTTAAAACATGCACTTTACTTCTCTATTATTCTCTATTTGATGCCCGAGACATCATTGAGAACTAGGGAGAAATTTTGTGAGATTTTATGTTGAATTGGAATTAGTAACAAAAGAACTGAAACTCTTTATTACTTGTGCATATGCACAAACATTACATTCCTTATGGCGTAGTAATAGTATGACCCCTGACTCTGGGCACAGGCTGCTGAAGAGGCTTTCTCTAAATTAAAGACTGCCTTTGCCTCGGCACCAGTACTCACTCGGCCAGATACTGAGAAGCCCTTCCATATAGAGGTTGACGCCTCCTCAGCAGGAGCAGGAGCAGTGCTTACCCAGAAAGGTCATAAAGGTCGCACTATCACATGTGGTTTCTTTTCTTAGACCTTCTTCTCTGCAAAAAGGAATTACTCCATAGGAGTTTGGGAACTATTGGCAATAAAACTTGCCTTAGAAGAGTGGCGTTACCTTCTAAAGGGAGCTTATTTTCCAGTCTACATCATCACAGATTATAAGAACCTCCTCTATCTCCAGACTGCATAGCGACTCAATCCACGTCAAGCCCATTGATCACTTTTCTTTTCCTGTTTTAATTTCCTTCTACATTTCCTTCTGGCTGAGAAGAACATCAAGACTGACGCCCTTTCTCGTGCCGGTTCCTCGGCATGTCATCCCTCCCGATTAAATGTTACTGGCCGCGCCTGATTTCTGACTTGGGGACATTGTTCACATGTGGCTGGGTACCCTGAGGTGCAGCGCTCTGTCACCTTCATTTCCCGATTCTATTGGTGGCCAGATCTGGCCAAGGATGTTCGGGACTTTGTGGGTTCCTGTGCGCCTAATAAGCCATCAGGTATCAAACCTGCTGGTCTTCTTCTACCCAGCTGCCTGTGGACTCTCATGGCTATGGTCTTCATCACGGACCTGCCACCTTCATCCGGCAAGGTAACCGACCGTTTTTCAAAAATGTCCCATTTTGTTCCTCTGCCAGGTCTCCTGTCTGCTCCACGTCTTGTCAGCCAGTTATTCCATCACATCTTCTGACTCCATGGACTCCCCCAGCACATCGTCTCTGACTGGGGGGTTCAGTTTGTCTCTAAATTCTGGTGATCCCTCTGCAACCAACTTCAAGTGAGATTGTACTTTTCTTCCGCCTATCATCTCCAGTCTAATGGGCAGGTAGAAAAAGTTAATCAGACCTTGGGCTGCTATCTCCACCATTTTGTTACTGCCCGTCAGGACGATTGGTCCACTCTGTTGCCATGGGCAGAATTTTCTTAAAACTTCTTGGAGTCAGCTCCGCTCCATTTTTTATCAATTATAGAATGCATCCACGCTGACTTCTTCCTCTGCCTGTGTCATAGGATGTTTCTGCTGTTGAAGAATTGGTACGGGACCTGAAGTCCATCTGGGAGCAGACTCGCCTTTCCTTGTTACAGACTTCTGCCCCAACCAAGCTCCAGGCTGATAAAAAATGCAGGCTTCCTCCTGTCTTCTCTCCAGGTATGTCCGGCTAAAGATCCCTAGCTACAAGCTTGGTCCTCGTTTCCTGGGTCCCTGTGAGGTGCTGAGTTGCATCAATCTGGTGTCCTACAAGTAATCCCGCCATGCGCATCCCGAAATTCTTCAATGTCTCCCTGCTCAAGCCTGTCATCCTGAACGCTTCTCCCGGCAAGTACCTCCTCCTGCTCCTGAGACTGACTCCACCTACATCTATGAGGTAAAGGATATACTTGACATACAGACGGTGAGAATAAGCGATTCTTCTTGGTTGATTGGATGGGGTTCAGGCCAGAGGAAAGATCTTGGGAGCCCAAGGACAATATCCTGGACCGTGATCTCCTGCAGAGATTCCTCCAGTCCAAGAAGAGCGGGAGGCCGGAGGGGAGGGGTACTGTCACGGGTGGTCACCTGTGTCCCCCATGTGTCCCGCTCCACAGCACATCAACTTACCTGTCCTTGCTCCTGCTTCCACCTCCTCGGCCGTTAGCGTGCATCCATGTGTCCTAGGGCATGTGCCGGCTTCACGAAATTTAAAGGGACAGCTCGCCGTTAATTGGCGCTGGCCTTACCCAGAATTCTATCTAGCCCAGCCTCTCCCCACCCTGCCGAATCTTTGTGCCTCATAGCCTTACAGAAAGCTTTCATGATGCCCTGTGCGATTATCCTGATTTCCCATTGTGACCTCGATTCTGTTCTTGACCTTGCTCCTGTGCTGTCCGTCCTGACCTTCCACTACGTCCTCGACCTCCTGCATGTCCCCGACTACGATCTTGCTTTACGACTATGTCCTTTGCCTTGGCCGCCTCCAGGGACAAAGTCGCACCTGTGGAACTACCTGGTGGTACCACGCTGCAGCAAGTCCAACTCGCCTTGCAGTGGGCTCTGGTAAAAACTGGGTGCCACTTAGACTCCGGTCCCAGGTGTCGGCTTACGTCATCGTCCGCGGTGGTCCAGAGGATCCACTACCACTGATCCTGACAGTGAAAAGTTATACAATTTTTCAATATACTCTTTGTATCAATTCCTCACGGTTTTCTAGATCTCTGCTTGCTTTCATTTCATAGAAAGCTTTTATGTTTACTTCTCGTGGATAGAAATCTCACCATGGTTCATAGTCACAAGTGTAATCACAATTGTAATCAAAATGTAATCAGAGCTGTGGGTTATAACGAGCCACGCACCTGTGTGACCAGGGTCAGATTTCTGTCCACTGGAAGTAAACATAGAAGCTTTCTTTGGAATTAAAGCAATTAAAGATTTAGAAAACTGTAAGGAATTGATATGGAGAGTATATTGTAAAATTGTATAACTTTTAATCATACAAACAATAACATTAATTTGCTGTAATGAGAAAACACCTTTAAGAGGGTTATGTACTGAAAAGGTAGCTACTGAAAATTCAATACAGGTGGTTACGTGCAAGATAGGTTCTGTTGGTTTGTTCTTAAGTTGAATTTGAATGTAAATCGGATCATTGTCTCTTTGACAATTTTAAAAATGTTGGGTTGTCTTAAGAATCAGGATTAACAACTAATCTTAATTGCAGACACTTTTGATAACTGTTATAGCTGATTATTGTAGCCTAAGGGTAAAGTACAGTAAATTACCAACATCCAGAGGTCCGTTTGTAACTAGGGGTCATCTGTAAGTCGGGTGTTCTTAAGTAGGGGACCGCCTGTACATATGCATTGGGGACCATGCCCCTATTACCACACTAGCAACATCCTTGGGTGCCACACATGGTAATTGATTTATATTGGATCGATACGGCTCCTGTATTCAAAGTTCTCTGGGCATTGATAACCCTCAGAATAGCAACATAAAAAGATAAATTCCTGGATGCACATTTACATTTCTTCTTGTTTGTTTCAGGAGCTCTTATAACAGATACCAACAGGTATGGCCCTTTTCTATTCATCGCCTCCTGATCTATGTTTCAAAAATTAGCTTTGAGAGATGACATAAGTCTATGGAAGCTCTGCTGTAAAACGGCTTACTTGTAGCATCTGCCAGGTCCTAGTTCTAAAGCTGAATAGTATAATACTGCTTTTATACCACAAACCCCTTCAGATGTGACTAGGTAGAAAAGGATAAGAATAAGTAATAGCTAAATCTATGGAATTTCAGCTTATTTTGTGTCTTGCCAACACTCTCTGGCTTGCTCTTTCTATCAACTTAAAGTCTTACTTTTAACTAAGTCTATCTTGGCTACAGGTAATTCATTCCCAGCACTCTTGAGTTTTCTCCAAGGAGTGCCTGTTCCTGGAGGACACAAGGATTTCTCATCTTTCCAGACACTTACAGCAGGTTTCCGTTTTTCTTACACCCTTTTATTTCATCTTGCCATGCTATCCTTTTTTAGTTACTGCTAAAATTGTACTTCATAGTGATGGTATTTAATATTCAATGCCTTGTACTGGGAGCAGGCAAAGAAATTCCAAATTTAGTGAAATAGGTGAAAAAAATACATTTGCATCTTTTTCTTGTGGGCTTGGTTTTTACGGCTTTCTATGAGCTTCCCTTTATTCTTTGAGTCTGTATGATCACAGGGATACCAAATTTATATAGGTTTTATAATGTTTTCATACATTAACAAAAATTAAAACCCGAAAAAAAAAAATCTTCATTTTGCCATGTTCTGGTGCTAATAACTTTTTCATACTTCTGTGTATAGAGCTGTGTGTGGTGCCTTTTTTATTTTATTTACTATTTTTCAGATCTCAAAGGGTACTGATTTGTTGTCTGATTGATTCTACCATATATTGCCGTACTATAAAGCGCATATTGTAATACAATGGGGCTTATTTACTAAGGTCCTGCGGTCGCACTGTCGTTGGGTTTTCCGAAGTTTTCAGGATTTGCGCCACTGGGACAGGGGATTGTGTCACACGCGATCAGATTCAGGTGGTTACGCTGGCTTTAATGCGACAGAAATCAGGGGGCGTACCGTTGGACAATCCGACTGATTAAGACTAAACGCGGGATTTAGCTATCAAGCACTTACATGCACCAGGAGGAAGAAGGTGAACTCCGGTGAACCTGAGCGGGGAAGTGACACATGCAGGATATTGGGCGAACAATCTTAGTGAATCGCTGCACAGTGCATTATCGTTGGAACAATGCACTTTGGGTGAACTCCTCGGACAGGTAAGTAAATGTGCCCCAATGTGTAAATAGAGACAGCCTTAGGCTTTGTGCGTACTACCACGTCATGTGTCAGTAAGGGGTTAAAGTACATCTACCACCAGGATCAGGGATTGTAAACAAAGCACACTGACAAACTGATGTGTGCCCACTCTGACATGATCTACTCTTCTTTTAGCTTCTTATACCCTGTTTTTTTATAATAAAAAAGCTTTTTCAATTATGCAAATGAGCTATGAGCATGAGCACTGAGGTATTAATGGAGCCTAGGACCCCTCATAATCGTAAAGCCTTTTTTTTTCTTAAAAGCAAGGGCATAAGAAGTTTAAAAAGAGTGGATCCTGCCAGAGAGGGCACACACCAGTATGTCAGTGTGCTTGGTTTACAATTCTTGACCTTGGTGGTAGACATCCTTTAAGATATACATGCAGAGGAGTGGAGACAAGCTCATCTTGAACATTCATTGTATATCACAAGACTAGTTCTGAAGAGAAATTAAATGGAATATGGAACAATACCAGCAATTTGTGTAAAGCTAAAGTTGAACTGAGGACTAGATCAGAAACACAAATGCAAACCTTCCTTAAACTTTAGAAACGGCTTTATTTCCATATAAGCTATAAGGGCGGATAGGAAAGCTAGCGTCCCGTTATGTGAATTTGTGATATGCACATTTTTAATGGACTCTTGTGAGTATGATGAACTGAAATAAATTTTAACTTTATTGAAACGTACCACACCATCTGCCTGCATATTTTCTTCCAGCTACAAATGTAATTAAAGGAGAAGAATGAGAGTGCGATGGCGCTAGTCTGAATGGTGACATACATTCAGCAGGAGAAACTAAGGATTGGTGCTGTTCATCGATGTTTTAAGATGGAATAACGAGGGAGAAGAAGAATATTTGGAGCTCCGGTCATAGTGAAATTATTTTCTCTATTTCTGTGGACTTTTTCAAAGACTGTGTGGACCGGTCTTATACCGTGAGTAGCTCCTTAAGGGGCAAACTGTGCACCACGAACAACTGTGTTTCTGTGCTAAGACACAATTATTCGTGAAAAACAGGACTTTGAATCAGAAAGGATTTTTGACTGGGGCAGTTGACGACAAGTGCAAAGAAAAAAGAAATATAACAGCAAGAAAAAAGCAAAAGGATTATTGGACAACGGATTCAGACTCCAGCCAATCCGATGACCAAAATTTGGCCAGGAAACATAGTAAAAAAAGTGGGGAAATTCCAGTTCAGATAGGCCCCCTCTATAGACGAAATTGCTTGCTTACTGTCACTCACTGAAGGGGAAAAAGAGATCTGACTCGGTTATTCCTTTTAAAGGGGGTAATCCCACATTTAATCCCCCTTTACAATTGGGTAGTCCATTAGATGTTTTTTAACAAAAGGTAAAAAAACACTTATCAAAGCACTTATCTATGAAAAAGATGCAAAAAATCTATCTGTGGGAGAGAAGAGGGCTTTGAAATGGTTAAAAGAGAATGAAAATTTAGTTGTAAAAAAAAAGCAGATAAGGTTGGACAGTGGTCATATTGCGCAATGGTTATATTACAGAAGCCGAAAGGCAGCCTAACATCACTACTGTTTATGCAAAGCTTGCTAATGATCCCACCAAAAAATCAAAACTCAACTTAGTTCTTTTCTTGGGTCTAGTGTGGAGCAAGGCATGATTTAAAAAAAAGCAGCCAAGAAACTTTTTCCAGCATTCCCACAAAAGCCTGAATGGTACTATCCGCCAGGACGCCCCATCATAGCTGAATTTGGCTCTATAACAGAACCTCTTTCTAAATACCTTGATTGGTTACTCAGACCTCTACACCCCCACATACCTTCATATTTGAAAGATACTAATGAATTTCTCAGTACTATCAGAGATTTTTTGTGGTAGGATGGCCTCAAAATGGCCACAGTTGATATTGAAAGCCTGTATACCAGTATCCCACAACGTATAGGTATTGAAGCAGTGAGACATACAACACAAAATACAGGTAAGCATAATCTTACTATTAAATTCATTTGTGAAGCATTAGACTTCATTCTCTCTCACAATACCTTTAGGTTTGGGAATACCTGGTACAAGAAAATAGATGGCACTTTCATGGGCACGCTTGTTTTATTTTAGCTCTCTTTGAGGACAGAAATGTATACATGGTTGACAATCCATTCATTAGTAAGATTTGTTTCTACCATCAATATGTGGACAACGTATTCATCATATGGTCAGGCACAGATGAAGAATTTCTTTTTTTTATGGAATACCTTAATGCAAACACGATGAATATGTTCTTCACATAGAATATTAATACCATTCATATGGAATTTCTGGATGTCTTGGTAAATATAGAAAATAATATGGTGAGGACCACCGTCTTCAATAAACCTACTGCAGCAAATACCTACTTAAATTATAATAGTTAAAATCCAGAATTTGTAAAAAAAAAGCAGTGATCCGGAAGGTTTTACTGGGTTACTTACCCAAAAACTGTTAAAAAGAGGTTACCGGCTGCCTTTACTCAATCAGGAATATGAAAAAGTATTGTTGTCCGAACCAGATGATCTCCTGGGAGACAGGTCCCGAAAAAAGACACAAAAATAAAAATGTGTTTTTTCATTTGATTATACCCCCTTGGCTTCAAAGATAAGATCTGTGATCCATAACAATTGGTATTTGATAAAAACCGACCCACAAATAAAAAATACGGGCCGATCAAGGTCCTTTGATAACATTTTGCCATAGTAAAACCATCAAAGATTATTTAGTTCACAGCAGCCTACCCAATATATAAATAAAACTGGTTTAAAAATAGCCATACCCCAGGGTAACCACCATTGTGGCAATTGCAGTTTCTGCCCTTTTTTTCTTTTAAAAGAAAAACATTTAAATATTGAAGGTTGTGTACATTGACTCAAACATTTTATTTTATTGCAGAGCTGCGTTTGTGGTCTATGTTGTATTTTGTTCATGTGGCAGGTTCTATATAGCCAAAACGATAAGAAAACTTTTTATTTGGTATCGGGAACATCGAAATTCCATCAAGACTGGAGAAGGACCACCCTGTCTCATTGAAGACATAAGAGAGGTACAAGCAGGCAATTTCGTTTGCACATTTAGAGGTTGTCCCTATACCCCCCAATGGAGGTGACAAACATAAAACCCTTTTTGGGGCTTTCTTATAATGTTGTTTTTCCTAATGATATGTATCTTTGCTCCGTCTCATTCTGTCTTTCTCCTTTCTCTTTTTCCTTTTTAAACCTTATCTTATATTTGATATGTATATTGTGTAGTGTATTTATGCTCCTGGTCTCAGCTCCGTGCTTCTCTGCTGTTTGATAAATATTATTTTGCCCTACTAATCTTGTGTAGTTATTATTATTGTACTCACCTCCAATGCCCAAATGATTGCATAAGCTTTGTGTTCTGGTTCTTTTGTGCTCCGGACGTGTCACGGTATAAGGACTTCCCACTCTTATACATGAGCCATTCACAGATATTGTTTATTGGTTGCTTATTTACTAGGTCCCGCGTTCTCAATTAAAGTGCATGTGAGGACATCGGCTAGCCAGGCAGGATGAAACTCTTGTTAAGCGCGAAACAGGCTATTGCCTTCAGTGGGCTCCTGCTATATTCTTCCCTCCCACATTTTATGCAAGTTTGGAATAAAGATTTCACTTTTATTGGTGAGTGCTAGCTCCATTTTTCCTTTCTCGTTTTTGGATTCCCTAATGTAATCTATGGACGTTTTGTCGAGCTAGAGCACGCCCTCTTTTTTTCATATGTTGGTACCCTCTACCCCACAGTGGTGATACGGATCTACAAACATGACCCTTACGGTCGTCTAGATACAGTGCCCCTCAAGTGTCTTCCTTTTTGATCTTTAAGTTAGATTCTCCAAAAAACAAAGAAATTAACAAAGAAAGATCTGTTCAGGACAGTTTAAAGACTACACTGCTGCCACAGCAGTAACAGAGGCAGACAGATGGAGAGACCCACCCTTATATCCCCAATATTGCAGAGACCTGCTCATGGCCTCGAGGTCTGTTAACTATGGAACTAAACCAATTATTACAGACACATAATGTGTATAGGATGACTGATACATATGTGTTCCTCCTATAAATACAAAAAATGACCAACTCTTTATGTAAAGATACAAAACCAAACGTAATCAAGAGTATTCAGGTCTAATCAATCAATACTTTATTTGAAAAATCACATAGAATACATAACAGTTATAGATAAAATGCATCAAGAATAGAGCTCCAACAAGACCATATTGACATCTGACCTAAATATTACCAAAGAGTATAGTTCAAAATATATAGGTGCATAATGCATGTAAACGTTTAAATGGGTAAACTTTACTGAAAAATAAACTCATTCATATCAGAAAAGATAAAAAATACCTACATATATATCTTAACTATATCTAATATGTACAAACACATAAACATTAGATGGACATACCCATTAAAAGAACTCCTGGATATAAGGTCGTGGTCATAAAATCCCCAACGCGCATTTCGCGTTACCTCCGCTTCCTCAGTGAATTGGTTGGGTAAATTTAAATGCCAGGTTCTCTTTAACGTTCATGTGAAAGGGAATCGGTGACCAGCCCAAGCACTCCAAAAGACTCCAAAATGTAGCTTATATGGCCAGTTGCCTGTGTGCTGGTCATATCTTTATAAAGGCCCAATGCTGCCTACTGCCCAATGCTGCCTGCTGCCTACTACTTCCAGTCAGGGGGGTGGAGTTCTCAGCACAAAAGTCAACCAGAAACCCCTCCTCATTGCCTTTCGTCACCTAATCAGCCTTCATCTTTCCCTATAGCAGTGGCAGGCCCTGCCTTCCTGCTCCTCATCCTGCCATGGTCTTGCCTGACTTCTCGTGCATGCACAGTGCATGCAACGCTGTACCCCCTCATGTTCACAAGGCATTAGATGTTCACAAAGCAGTGTAGGTGGCTAGCTTATATGCAATCCTGATGTGGGGGACAGTGGCACATGTGCAGTTTGCCTGTTCTCCATCCAGGTACATGCAGGGTCAGGGCAGAGATGACAGGTGCACTGTGCCTGCACAAGAAGTCAGCTGAGACTGCGGCAACACAAGGAGCAGGGAGGGAGGGCTTATCACAGCCAGTGGGAAAGTTGAAGATGGGGTTAGGTGACGAAACGGATGTAAGGAAGGGTGCCTGGTTGACTGCTGCGCAGAGAACACCGCTACTTGCATGTTGTCCAGTTCTCCGGGTAGCTAATTATGCATGACCCCACACCTCCTGCTCCCATGCTGGGAGCTTGGGAGAGTGAGGTGACGTTAGCGAGATGCGTGCATCCACGCCTCTTATCTGACTTCACCATCCTCTACTGAAGATATTTGCATTAATTTGCATTTTTCTGCGGCATTCCCACAAACTGTACAATCTGCTAATGCATACCCCTGGCTACATATAAGTGCACGGCAATAAATTGGTAAAAGACAAAAGTTTAGAAAACAAGCATTTTGCTCACCATAACTTCCATATGTCCATAATGTAAGACCCCTTTCTACAGGTGAATGGTGTACAGGAATTAGCACAGAAGCTGTGTCAA
The DNA here is from genome assembly GCA_019512145.1 of Engystomops pustulosus. NCBI lineage: Eukaryota > Metazoa > Chordata > Amphibia > Anura > Leptodactylidae > Engystomops > Engystomops pustulosus. The sequence continues at coordinate 99,296,255 of CM033643.1, forward strand.
CTTGGGAGAAAATTCTCAAGGTAAGTAGCATAGATTCCAGCACTTTTCCCAACATATAATCAAAGAAAAATTTTATCCTTTAGTATCATCTTGAAAACAAGTAGAATACTAGCTTGCATACTGCAAAACATGACTAAGAACTGTAATGTAGACATCTGAGACGTGTAGGTCTGTGACCTTTTTGTATTATGTAAGCTTGTATTATACTTGTTTAATTGATTATAGGTTTCGGGTGATATCGGAATCTATCTTCCTTCCTTGATAAGTACAGAGCACTGTCTGTGTGAATTGTTATTGTGTCTTTTAATCCCAAAGCAAACAATTGCAGCACAGTGTCTGCTTTTGAAAAATGATAGCTGTGCTCTGATTGGCTTCCAGATACAACAAATGCAGTTTTTCTTTTAGACAGTTGCATATAGCTGCCTCCCAATTTTCTCAAGAGAGAAAATGATTGTATCACTCCTTCAAACATGTATGAACATCATCATGATAAAGGCAATAAGATCAGGTTGCTCTGGAGCATCATATTTGTTCATCTAGTGTGTCTGTTACTTGTGTCTAAATAAGAAAATTAATGTCACCATTTTATGTACATGAATATGCAACAGAGATCAAGCTTTCTATTTCTGTATGTAACACTATAAGAATGCATGAATACCTGAAGACAAAATATGTAAAGCATAATATGAGCAAATTATGTAAAAATGTAATTTGTTATACGGACATACAAGTGCTTCTTAATTAATTAGAATATCAACAAAAAGTAATTTTTTTCAGTAATGCAATTCAGAAAGTGAAACTCATGTTATAGAGAATAATTACAAACAGAATGTGTTCAAGTGTTTATGTTAATGTTGATAATAATGGCTTACAGTCAAGGAAACCCGTCACTAACCTAGTCATTGAAAAATTAACCCAAAACACATGAAAATGCTTCCTAAGCATTTTCAAGGGTCCCTTATGCTTGTTCAGTAGGGGGCACAATCATGGTAATGACTGCTGACTTGACAGATGTCCAGATGGCAGTCAGTGACATAAAAGCCACAAAAAGTAATTGCTAAAGAAACTGGCTGTTCAAAGAGTGCTCTATCAAAGCATATTAATGGAAAGTTGAGTGGAAGGAGAAAGTATGGTAGAAAAAGGTTGCCAAGCAACTTGGTAGGATTGTTAAGAAATTTTTGTGATTCAAAAATTTGAGAGAGATTCAGTGTTACAATAGCCACCACACACACATATCCCTGACATGGGCTACCAGTGTTGCATTCCATTGGTCAAGGCACTGAATATATAACCTGAGAAGGAGGCAGACTCACTGCTGTGAGATAATGCCTCCAAGAGAAACAAACAATCCAAAAAACAAGTAGAGACACACAGAGCTCTCTCCTGGTGTGATACAGTATTTTTGTATGTCAACAATAAAATGAATAAGTGTACAGATGGTCTCTCACCTGGGCGGACATATCCAGTGTGTGTTGTAATGAACCAGGCAGCTGGTCGCAAAATGTAACATTCCCATTTTTTTAGGTCGGCAGGGCGGTGAATGCAAGATAATTGGAACTGATACTTTCCGTCATGGAAACAGTTAAAATGATCATTGCTCTAAAGAACTCGAGGTGTCAATTCATCAGATTCTTTATAAACAAAACAACGCATTTTGGTCCAAAACATGGACCTGTTTCAGACACTCCTGACCATTAGACAATGCCAGAAGCATCGTACCTAGCCTAAAAGAAATATCTGGACTGTTGCTCAGTGGACCAAGGTATATTTTTTAGATCAAACTAAATTTTGCACTTCATTTGGAAATCAAGGTCCCAGAGTCTTGAGGAAGAGTGGAGAGGTACACGATACAAGCTACTTGCAGTCTAGTGTGAGGTTCCTAAAATCAGTCATGGTTTTTGGAGCCATGTCATCTACAGGTGTAGGTCCACTGTGTTTTATCAAGCCCAAAGTCAGCCATCTACGAGAACATTTTAGAGCACTTCATGCCAAAAGTACCAATAACTAGTGTAATAACCGCAGTATCACTGGGCTTGATTGGCCAGCAAACATGTCTGACCTTAACTTCATAGAGAATCTATGGGGTATTGACAAGAGAAAGATGAGAGACAACAGACAGAACAATGCAGACAACCTGAAAGCTGCTATCAAAGCAACTTGGGCCTCTGCTGCTTCGATTGCATGATTGTTATTTTTGTGATTTCCATAAGGTTTGGTCGTAATGGTCAATGATGACACTATGGGCCTTCCCCGTGGATCAATCAACATGAATTATGAATTTTATGAAAACATTAAATACTGGAATAACTTTCGACCCTCTCTTTAAGAATTTATCTAGTTAATCATCAATAGTTTAATTCAGCACATATTAGGTAGTAAGATTGGAAATCTTTTACCTCTGAATTTCCTCTGTGGGGTTGGATCAATGATTCTTATATGTACCACTGTTGGATGATTGCCAATTAATCACCTTTTTGTATGTAGCTCTATCCATCACCACTATGGAACCACCTTTATCTGGTGGCTTAAATTTGATTTCATTTTCATCCAACAGTGTACTTTCTTTCCACCTTAAATTTTTAAATATTTACCTAAATATCTCTTATTCCTAAGTTCTAATCAGATAGGGTGATTACCGATTTATGTTGTGGCTGGTATATCTAATTTTATAAAAAAAATGTTTTTGTAATCATATATTCAGTCCTTGCAACTCTATATCCAAAGAAAAAGTAGTCTATAGGGATAAACTATAGCCCCTTTTTGTAACAATGCGATTTCTGCTGGTGAAAGAGTCCTAGAGTTATTGATAACTAGAGAGAGGGGTTGGTTGGGGGTTGTATTCCTGGTATCACGTCTTCACTATGACTTCTCTGCTTGCGGTGATGTCGCCCTGTCCTACTTGTTTTCTTGGGCATTGCTGTGGTCTGCTGGTTTGGAAATAGAATGATTTTCCTGCCTTGAATATAAGAAATCGCTGCCCGAGCTTAATGACTGGTAACCACTCCTGGAATTTCCAGCTCTGACGAACCTGACGAATCCTGCAATTTATATATCCTTCAGGATCTTTAATGAATTTCTTCTTTTTCTTTTCTTGTAGTTATGATATGCCAGCCACAACACAGAATGTTGATAAATCTTTAATCATCCTATCTGAATTAGGATTTAAGAATAAGAGCACCTATAACACTACAAGAGTCCATCTTGTATGGACTTTGGTTTATATGGTGCAGAAAGAATCAAATGTTGAATTTGAAAAAAATAAAAGAGGTCTTTATCCTATAGGATCCAAATGAACTAAGGTTGAAAAAATGTAATAAAGTACATAAAGTACATTGTTTGATGATAAATAATAGTTAAACCAGCCGTTAAAGTCATTTCCATTGTGGTGATGTATAGAACTGAATACAAAAAGTTAATTGATCGCCAATTGTCTAACTGCGGTACTTATGAGAATAATCCAATCCAATAGAGGGAATACAGAAAAAGATTTTCAATCTAACAACAAAATATGTGCTGAATAGGACTATTGATGTCAAACTAAGGAAATTCTTAAAGAAAGAGTCAAAAGTGATTCCAGTATTTTGCGCTTTGTCTAAAATTCATAAAAAGTTGATTGATCCACTAGGAAGGTCCACCTGTGGACTTGATATTGTCCACTCTGGTGATTACACTGGAAAAACTATTGACTTCACTTACTAAAATTATGCAATATTTTTGTTAGATACCTAGTCATTGAAAAATTAACCCAAAACACATGAAAATGCTTCCTAAAAAAAATGTTTTTGTAATCATATATTCAGTCCTTGCAACTCTATATCCAAAGAAAAAGTAGTCTATAGGGAAAAAATATAGCCCCTTTTTGTAACAATGCGATTTCTGCTGGTGAAAGAGTCCTAGAGAGAGGGGTTGGTTGGGGGTTGTATTCCTGGTTTTCCTGCCTTGAATATAAGAAATTGCTGCCCGAACTTAATGACTGGTAACCACTCCTGGAATTTCCAGCTCTGACGAACCTGACGAATCCTGCAATTTATATATCCTTCAGGATCTTTAATGAATTTCTTCTTTTTCTTTTCTTGTAGTTATGATATGCCAGCCACAACACAGAATGTTGATAAATCTTTAATCATCCTATCTGAATTAGGATTTAAGAATAAGAGCACCTATAACACTACAAGAGTCCATCTTGTATGGACTTTGGTTTATATGGTGCAGAAAGAATCAAATGTTGAATTTGAAAAAAATAAAAGAGGTCTTTATCCTATAGGATCCAAATGAACTAAGGTTGAAAAAATGTAATAAAGTACATAAAGTACATTGTTTGATGATAAATAATAGTTAAACCAGCCGTTAAAGTCATTTCCATTGTGGTGATGTATAGAACTGAATACAAAAAGTTAATTGATCGCCAATTGTCTAACTGCGGTACTTATGAGAATAATCCAATCCAATAGAGGGAATACAGAAAAAGATTTTCAATCTAACAACAAAATATGTGCTGAATAGGACTATTGATGTCAAACTAAGGAAATTCTTAAAGAAAGAGTCAAAAGTGATTCCAGTATTTTGCGCTTTGTCTAAAATTCATAAAAAGTTGATTGATCCACTAGGAAGGTCCACCTGTGGACTTGATATTGTCCACTCTGGTGATTACACTGGAAAAACTATTGACTTCACTTACTAAAATTATGCAATATTTTTGTTAGATACTAAGGATTTCTTGAATATAGTACATGATATCACAGAATGCCTACAAATACCTGATTAGTTACAATTGATGACACAGTGACAAGCCTCTATAATTCAATAGAGGATATAAATGGTCTAAAAGTCACATTGTGATCGTACAGGGCAACACAACGCTTAAATATAGTTGTCTACTTCTTCCATTACCTTCACATTTAAAGTAACTTAAAATACCAAGCATTTAAAGCCGTGGAGCCACTAAGACTGGAAGGGGATGTGAATAAAGTGTTGCCAAATAGGGTAGCTTATGGGATACATGCAGGATTGAACAGAGAACATAAAATTAATAGATTGTAATGTCATATTTACTTTTTTTTTAATTCAGTAGTTTAAGTAGTTTAATTTATTGAATAGAGGTTGACAAAGGCTCAGGTTGAGCCGATATGTGTCTGGTGTGAATGCTATGTTTATGTTCATTTTCCGACTTTGTAGAGTAAAAGAAACATTGCTGCAACCTCAAAGTGCCGGGATTTCCTTTTGCTACATAGCTCTAATTGTATCCACATGTGCAGGGAAACAACACTCGATTGCCGACACACCTCCCATTTTGGACACCAATCCTGTTTAAGATGATCCAAAATAAACCTAATTTAAAAAACATGGGTAATTATTGTTTTGTTTTTAAAAGCAGACAGTTCATGTGCAAGGAGGAGAATTGAGATTTATAACAATTTAAATCGAGGATAGTTGTTTAAGATTTCAGATTCTCATGCACAGACCACCCAATGTGAGCCAAATGTATTAAAAGACATGTATTAGCCTGGCTTAGCACATGTCAGCCTCTAACGAATGTCTTTAAAACCAAAGTTTTTCATTCCTTAACTCCTGAACACTTAGCCAACTAATGCTAAAACAAATCTGATACTCAAAACGTCAACCAATTATAGTTAAAATTATTTGACTATCTCCGCAAACTATAGACTCAGCTCATAGTTTCTTCAAACTATGGACTCAGCTGAGAGTTTCTTCAAACTATGGACTCAGCTGAGAGTTTCTTCAAACTATGGACTCAGAGTTTCTTCGCATGACCAGTTACTAGTGGTTACTTAAGGGAAAACAACCACTTACATACTAGTGCATATGCAGTGCCACACTGAGAGCAGTTGGCTGCAATATAGAGCTTTACTGCGCAAAACTTTCCGAGAGCTGGCTGATGTCATCAGATTTCGGATATCGGAGATGGGGGGGCTGGAAGCGTGGTACAGGTGTGCAGAATTATCTGTGTGGAGAGTGGCTTATCTTACATGCCCCAGAGGCTGATTAGCATAATTTTCAAATGCTTTTTTCTTAGCAATAGAACGGTTTTCGGGCTAATGAAAGTAACGGTTTTTATCAGCATCAAGATACCGGTTTATTAAAAGACATGTATTAGACTGGCTTAGCACATGCCAGCCTAATAAATGTCCAAAGTTTTTAATTCCTCAACTCCTGAACACTCAGCCAACTAATGCTTAAACAAATCTGATACTCAAAACTTCAACCAATTATAGTTAAGAGTGAAAGAATATTTATAACATAACAGAATAGGTGAAGTACCATCACATAAAATGAATAGTTGCAAACTGGAGGTTAGATCCATTTGAAATCTAATGCAAAAACAAAATTATTTTACCTTTTATGTCCTTTTAGATATCTCTGCAAACTATGAACTAAGCATATGCACAACCACAGCGCACTGAGAGCAGTTGGCTGCAATATAGAGCATTCCTGCGCAAGACTTTTCGAGAGCTGGCTGACGTCATCAGCTTTTGGAAATGGGAGATTGGGGGGGGGGGGTGGCAGCGCAGTACAGGTGTGCAGAATTATCTGTGTGGAGAGTGCCAAGCGGCTTATCTTACACGCCTGAGAGGGTCATGTAAGAATGTTTTTTTCTTAGCAATAGAAAGGTTTTTGGGCTAATGAAAGTAACAGTTTTTATCAGCATCGAGATGCTGGTTTGGATGCTTGCTCAGCTTAAACTACCAGTAGGTTAGTGATCATTTTCCTTTAATCTTTAGTTATAATGATTCAGTTATCTTTCATGCATGTCCACTTTGCTAATATGAATTTATTACAAATTGCAAAATATAATTATGTATTAAAAGTAAAAATAATACTGGTTATAAATTGATTCCTTTTTTTTTGGAGTTTACTGATGTTAAAAGTGTTTTAGGGGTTTTTGTAAGCTGGGTCAGGTCAGCTAGTTGTGTTTCAAAGTCATTAGGTTGTCAGTAGATTTTTTTAAAATTACATTTTAGTGTCATTGTTGACTGTGGACTCATCTACCTTTGCAATACATTACTATCCCAAACATTCTATCCCAAGGACCTTTTCACCATCACCACTAACTCCAGCTCTTTGCAACAGAATTAGTGTAATGACTAAAGGATGTAAAGAATTGAAGTTGGTAGAGATGGTGAAAAGTAAATAATAATTCCAGTTATAGCTATTGTGCCTTCTCATTTTACATTTGAAAATAATTGATGGTCTTTTCATATCAGAGCATAAAACTCATACATCTATCCCAAGCAAATTTAACTTCCTTCTAATATTCTGTTAATATTTAAATTTACCGGCAGATTTATTCATGCAGTACAAAATGCTAAACAAAATCTGCAACATTTGTATTTAAACTTAGAGATTGTTACTAACTTACTACTGTTATTTTATTAGGGTTAATAACTACTACACTAACTACTCTCAAATTGAAATTACATGGGCTGCTTTGAGAATTTTTTTAGATATGTATATATGGGACAGAGGGTTTAATATAGGAGGTCCCTGACTTCAGAAAACCCAACTCACAGATGATGCCTAGTTACAGACGGACACCTCTGCCCACTATGATCTCTGGTGAAGCTTTCTGAATGCTGATAATTAACTAACCACTAGTCCCAGTCTGCAATTATGGTACTAGTTATTAAAGGTACCTGCAATAAAGCTTTATAGTTAATACTTATTCCCATGACAACCCAAAATATTTATAAATTGAATAGTCACATGTAAAATAATTTTTTTTCTCGAGTCAACTTAAATATAAATTCAGTTTAAGAGCAAACTGACAGAACCCATAGCCTGGGATCTCCTTCTCCAGAACTGCCCAATTGGGATCTCATGGAAAGACAACACCTTCACATGAAAATTCATCCAATTGTGGACCTCAACTCTTATGGATTACATAATTTGATCATTTTTCTGTGAGGTGAGAAATTTATTGTTATCTCTTTTCTTCGGAAAATCAGCTTTTAAACATTTACAGAACTATCACCAAGCTTTTCAAAAAAAAAATCTCCCTCTCTCTTTCTCAACTAAAGAATCAATTTATTTTGTATGATAAGCTCAGCTATCCCCAGCCAATTCGGTGATAAGCAGTGATGTCTGTGCCAGAGGACTGGTTTTCATTATAAGAATTTGGCTTGAAGCATTTGCATATCATTTTTGTATCATAAATAGAATGGCTATAGTTTCCTGTAATGTATTAGCAACCTCCGCATTCCTGACATAAGATTTAGTTCATACTGGAAAGATACTGTATACAGATATACAGACTGCTGACTCTCAATAAATACTTGCTTCTTTTCACAAATGATAATTATCATTTTAGTTGGTGTCTTAACCTTGGATGAGGTTTTTTACTGCATCTGTGGTCCTGTAACATATTCCTTCCTTGGATAAAAGTACTTGTGTGGTCTAGATTTTGCCATCTGAGAGAGAACTGTATTAAATCCTCCACAATTCTGGACATGTGTACTGAAATGTCCCAAAAATGTTAAACCCGCGCTGTACAGATCACTTTATCCGCAGGAAGATTTACATTCTCTTAATTAATGAAGGAACACAGTCATCTCCACTGGCAAATCTAATTTAATAAGTACAAGCAGAATACCAAAGGCTGTAAATGATAAAGTTTCCTTGTTTATTTCCCTTTTACACTGAATTTAATATTATAAATATACTTCCAAAATAAAGCATTTTTTCTTGGAACTTAATCAACAGGAAAAGCAAAGTTTGAATCTGGAGAATTCTGTTCTAAAGCATCATATTTTCCATCTGTTGGACTTGTTGGAGCGATTGCAGATCTCCAAAGTTGTATAATTTCATGTATCAAGAAACCAAAGCCACTGTTAGATTCTCAGCAGCCCATGTCTTCAAAACTTCCCTCAAACCACCTCTCCAAAATCTTTTACTAAGGTCTTTCTTTTCTATCGGATTTAGTGTACATAGGAATCAAACCTGTGTCTATATACTGGAATGCTTTCTTTCCAGCTGTTATGGTTGCTATGACAGTTGTTATGCCCATAGAAAGCAAGAGACAATTGAAAAATATTATATTTGATTTACTTTTCTCCCTTCATTTAATTTGGATCTTCAGCCAAAAATTATTGAATGTGATTTTTATTTATATCTCATCTAAACAGTAAACATAGAGCCAGTATTTTTACTTTTATACTTGAGACAGACGTATGCAAAAACTGGCCCAGATTTATCAAAAATAGTGAAAACTGCACTATGTGCAATTTGCTTGTAGAGGGTGCAGTTTCCAAACGAACAAAAAAAGATCCAGCTTTCTTGCTGTTATTGGTCTTTATTCATATTGCATCAAGGAATCACAAGCAGTTTGCCTGTGTAGGGTGTAAGGTGCGACAGATTCATTAAACGTGTCAAACTTTCTTCATGAATCTGGTGCTCCTTGCTCTTCTCCTGCAAAATGCATTACTTCTGGTGCACCTTTAACATCGGGAGTGCGACACAATTCTGTCGGACATTCTGCAAGATAAATGTGTTTAAAGATCCAACTGAGCACCAGAACGCTCCTTTATGGGCAAAATTTCGTGTTGCGTTGGGCATAGTGCAGCCGTGCCACAAATGTGTCTCGTGCGGCACAAATGTCTGGGACACTTTATAAATACATGTGCAGGCAGTTATCACTAAAAAGAATGTGCAAAGTCAGACATAAAACTGGCACAGGAGCCTTAATAAATCTAGGCCACTGATTTATAAGCATGTGAAATAGTAAGTTACAGTAGTACATAACAGTTCATTGCAGCGTTCTGTTAAGACTGCCTGGTTTACTAAAACAATATAAAAAGGCTCATGTGTACACTTGTGTGTGCCAATTTTATATGCGGATGTCTTCTTAAAATCAGCATCAACTCATGGAGGTCCCTGTTTGATACCACTAACAATCAATAATGAAAGATGCACTTTGTTCTTTTCTTTCAAACTCATATATTCTCTTATCATCACACAGAGAAATACACTGTATAAGCAACACATATGTCTTATAAGAATATTCATAAAACTCCATAAGTCACAAATATGGAGCTACCAGGGATTCCATGCAAAGAGCCTGTTTTTAGGATGGGACTGAGTGGGGCACATTTACTTAACCGGTCCTGTCGCGATCCCTGTTCTGGACTGTCCGACGAGGATGAACTCTGTTGCGATTCACAAAGATCAAGCGCCCGATATCCTGCATGTGTCGCTTCGCCGCTCAAGCCGAAGTTCACCTTCTTTTTCCCGGTGCATGTAAGTGCTCTTGCTTGCGCCACAATTTAAAAGTTAAATCCCACCCTTAAATCCAAATCAGTCGGATCGTCCGACGCCCCACCCCCCGATTTGTGTTCCTGAAAGCCGGCGCGATTGAGGCAAAATCCGATCACGTGCGACACAATCCTCTTATAAATGTGCGGCAAAACGGAAATTGGCGGAATATCCGGCGAAAGTGCGGCAGCAGCACCCTTAGTAAATGAGCCCCAATGTCTGACATGTCTACATTTCCGGGTTTCACCCTTTTCTTAAAAGAAAAGAACAAAGTGCATCATGCTTTATTAAAATAAATTGCCTCCAAATCATGGCTGCAAGGGTGACTGAAAAATTTCAGGTAACAAAAATTAAAATAGTTCATTTTAGACAGCAGTGTAAAAATGTAGTACAAAAAAAAACATTTTGGATCTAAAATGCTTTATTTAGAAACATCAAAAGTTGTACAAATTTTGACTAAAGGACACTGCTAAATTTTTTTTTTGGAAATACATTTTTATTTTTAAACGAAAAAAAAAAACCTGCCAGTGAACTGCCTTGCAGCTGCAATATACAGACAACATAGCCAAAAGCATTATATAAATAAAGGAGGATATTTAATGGACAGCCGACTGTGAGACTATTTTGTGCCAAAATGTGTGACTTTTTTTAATTCACATCCAACACACCAGGGAGCAATATTAGACTATATTTAACACAAGGAGAATCCACAAAAGACAAAAAGAAACTAGACAAAAAGGTAATGTCTAGAAAGTAAAGGGAGAGACTGGAGTGAGTATAATGCCACCATGGCGACCAGATTACCAAACAGTTATTGTGCCTATCATTCAAAATGGGGCCTATTTTCTGCATAATAAACTGTATTTATTATTCCATGTTGTATACTGAGAAGGTGGAAAAAAATTTGAAATGCACGGTTTACAGCATCAAAAAAGGTGCACATGGCTCCATTAACTCCTCCCAAGGACATCTAACACCAAGATGAAGGATTGTAAACCAAGCACACTGACATACTGGTCTGGTCCCCTTTGGCAGGAACTGCTCTTCTTTTAGCTTCTTATGCCCTGTTTTTTTTTATAAAAGAAAGGCTTTTAAAATTATGCAAATGAGCCTGATGGGCACTGGGCTACATAGTCTTTTTTTCTTAAAATCAGGGCATAGGAAGCTTTAAGAAGAGCAGATCCTGCCATAGGGGGCACACACCAGGATGTAGGTGTATTTGGTTTACAATCCTTGATCCTGGTGGTTGATTTTCTTTAAGGAATACTTTAAAAATCTTAAAACCTTATCCATATGAAAGTGTGCTGTTTTAACTTTAAGATACCCTACAGTACTAAATAGCCCATTGAACATTTGATGGCAGCTCATGCAGAGCATGTTATAATGGAAATAATTTGACAATTTAATATGGGATCTTGCTTGGAATGATGACCTTCTCATGGTGGAAAAAGAGCTTATTGTCTTTGCTCAGTTACCCGATGTGCAACTCATTGTGTCGAACAATACTATTATTTAAACAGGAGGCTTAATATGAAATACTAAACTGTTATGTAAGAGGCACTTGTTCTGTTCTAGATTTCGGTAATAAGCACTATATATTACATCCATGATATGCTATGGTAGTAAACATAACATATGTTGACATTTAAACAATAAAGATTCTAAAAACTGTGAATGGAGTAAAAACATTTTCTGAACATAAAAAATATAACAAATGTGTAAATGTTGTTTTCTAGATTGACCATGATTATAAATCCTGAACTAAATCACTAATTATTTATGGAGTTTCAGTTGCTGTAGCAGCTTCATGAAACAGAGATAAAGGAGGGACTAGAACTGTGCATTTACATGTACTTACTAAAGTTATAGACATATAAACATACTGGGTCAGATTTATCAAAAGTCTTGTAAGGTAAGACAGTGCAGAGTTAGACTATACGACAGATATTTACGACAGAAAGCTGTGCCAAAATTCTGTTGTGTTAGCATAACACATGACTTATGGTGCAAACACCCAATTTTCATAGGCCATGTTCACTTTGGCATACTAGTCATGAAAGTGCCTTTAAAGCTGTCTAAAATTTTTGATGTGGCACAAGCAGTTTTGTGGGGCAAATTATGACATAATTCTGTGGTAAACAGATTGATACATATGTATTATGGGGGACACTAGTTATGTCTTCTCTGCCACCTTTCTGAAACCATGTTCAACAGCCCTGCCAATGCAAAGAGAGGCTGGTAGTTGTGAATAGCACTCTCTCCAGGTCAGGAGCTATTAGGAGGAGTCAACTCTCTAGAAAGTTTCTAGAACTGAGATATTGTGTAAATGCAGATGTAGATACTTCCTGTCAAGGCAACAGTTAATTGTGTAATGTGATTATCCAATGATGGTTCTGTAACACAAGCTGGAAGGTGATTGGAGAGGTGCTACCACCTGACCAAGGGAATAGATAAACCCTCTGCCAAGTACAGAGTGAGCAGCACACCTTCAGTGTTGCCACAGCCATCAATCCCAGGAACTTCTAGTGCCTCAGGCCTACTGCCTAGCACCCAGGGCGAGTCTGGAGACTCAAGTGCAGAACTGCAGCTTCCACCACTTGGATGCAGTTCCACCTGAACCAGCCCAGCCTGCATCTACTATCAGGCTGTGTACACCTTTCCTACAGACCAACTCTCCTTTGACTACCCCAGCATCCAAGAATCTGCAGTTTCATTATGTTTGGCCATTGCCTGCTGTTCAATAAAGAACTGTAAGTTGATTTGCAGAACATTGCCTCTGTCTGATCCCTGGATACGGCTGCTTACTATCACAGGCTTTCCCATCGCTCACCCAGGGACTTATCTTAAGGAGTTGCCCCAGGAAGAAACCATTGCTTCAGTCTCCTCCTCCATATTTCTGGTACACCACCTTCTGCTGGAGACCTGCCAGGCTGTATGTCAGCCCCCTGGTCCCCATACCAAGCACCGTGACCACAGCATGCCCAAGACCCATTCCAGTGTTCTGGGCCATGTCTACCTGCAGGCCCACAAGAAAAGGCTAGGCCCTGGTGGGGGATGTTGCACATGCAAATCTCCCCATCCCTGCCAGTACCTGTGTTTTTTTGCGTCCTGCACACCACTTTGGTGGACAAGCAGGGGCATTAACCTGTGGAGACTATAACAGAAAACAAAACAGGTCCAACCTGGTGTAAACAAGTTCCACCTTGGCGATGATGGTGCCCGAATTTCCTAAAAGCCAGACCCTCATAGTAGATCTGGGAAGCCGGAGGGAGTGGTCAAGCATATCCATCTAATTTAATAGGTTTTTTAAAACTAAGCTTTACAGTCAGTTATTGTTGACAGTCCCATGTTATTGAAGTCAGTACTTTGAATGTGCTGTATGTTGCTCATTTCTGATGGATAACTTAAACATAATTACCTATTAAAAATAACCATGATGTGGATGTATACATATTGTAAGGAACACATTTTATTGATGACCAACATGTGATTCTTATGGCTTAAATTCTGGCCTAACAGGAAATATCAAGATCATGTCTACTCTTAATATAAAACAATCTCTTACTCCGACTGAGCTGTATCACAGGCACATTTAGCACTCACAGTACAACACAATTATGCTTATTTTCTACTGTCTCTTTGGCTTTAGCAGAGGGTGAAGCAGAAGCATTTTCCATTACAGTGGCTAAAATATCACTTTTCATATCTGTGAGTCAAATCACCTACTGATGGAAATACAGTAGTTTAGGTTAGAATGCAGAAAATGTATGCAATTTATGAGATGAAAAATATGGCACAATGTTAGATATGATAAATGGCTTTATTCCTCCATGTGATTTAGTTCGAGTTTGAATTTTAGTAAATCAATGTATTTTCTCCCAAAACTTACTGAAGAAACAAAACAGCCTTTGGCATAATGTATTAAATTTATTGGACCCCTGCTTTAAATTGCTTGGAAGGCAATGATGTAATGAAAATATCAGCAACCTTATTGATTTATCAGTGAAAATGCACCATACAGCAGTGTTTGGATCAGTTCCTCTAACTCTAATTCTGAGGACAATAAAATATATTGTTCATTTTCATTTTATTTTATGTTAGTACACCTTCTTATGCCTTTTTAATTTTTTTTTCCATAGATCTAACCATAGGGAAGCTTGTTTTTTTGCTGGATAAATAAATGTGATGTATAAAGTTATTTGATTAGTTAAACAAAATGACAAATAGTCCAATTGTTTTATTACATCGTGTAGTGGGAAAATGAAAAAATGGCCCACATTTATTAAAGTGTTTGAGCCAGTTTCCTGTCTGATTTTGCACTGAAAAGAACGATCAAACTGCTTGGACATGTACTTATAAAGTATCTGTGGCAGTTTTGTGTTTTGTGTTTTGTGGCTGCACTGTGTTCGACAAGACAGGAAAAATGTGCACCTAAAGGGGGGTGTTAGTGCTTAGTTGGAGTTTGCGCCACATTTATCACTGCGCCCCAATTCTGTCTGCCCCACAATTCTGCAGCATGAACAAAGTGCACAAAAAAAAAAACCCTTCCAAAGCAGTGCAGGGGTTGCCAGGTGGCAGTTTTGATAAATCTGGCACCCACTTCACACTATTTTGATAAATGTGCACCAATGAGATGCTAAATTAAATGCTTATCAATTTTTTTGTAGAGGGATTTTTATTAAAAATATTTTCAAACCTGGTTTCACTTTTTTGTCCCTCTACAGGAATAGGAAGCAGCAATCCCTGAATTGATTGTATAAAGCTAGTACTTAGTACTACGTACAATGCTCTCTGGTATAACCAAATATCAATGTTAGACCTGAGCGTTTTTGTTAGTTCCTCAGCTGCAATGCAAGTCCATCTATGCCCCTTGATACCGTTACCTCCTGGCGGATATAGTCTCCTTTCTCTGTAAAACACTATACAGGTAATCTATCATAAAGAGCGACATGATCACAATGATGTTCCTTTATCTAGGTATTACACAGAAGAAGACTGAATGCTGCATACAAATGATCTAAGGCAGTGGTGGCGAACCTATGGCACGGGTGCCAAATGTGGCACTCGGAGCCCTCTATATGGGCACTTTTGCCATCACCCCAGTTCGCCAGACAGGACTCTTGCAGTCCCAGGCAGCCCAGGACCCTAGAAGGAAGCTAAAATGATAATCCAAACTGCTTTTCCTTCTTTCTACTGTTTTGGTGTCCTCAGGGGCCTATACAATTTAATCCTGTGAAAGAGCAAGGAGTAATAAGTTACTGCTTAAATTGTCCCATTGGCACTTTGTGAAAAATATGTGGGTTTTGGTTGTAGTTTGGGCACTCGGTGTTTAAAGGGTTTGCCATGACTGAACTAAGGAGTTATCGGGTGGAGATGAGTCAGACTGGATTGACCGATATCCCATAGAATAAGTACATCATAATAAGCTACCTTCAGCAGCTACCACCAAGGCTTGTGATGATGTACTTGTACTATAGGACATCAATAAAGCCAGGTGCAAACATCTCAGTGTGACTCTCTTAAACTTTTACATTGCATGCAGACAAGGCCAAATTAAAGGGAGAGACACCAAGGGCACTTGTCATACATCAATACAAGTAGGGGCCTCAATATCAATATAAGTTTTACAAAATAACTTTTTCTTTCTTTTAGAAGAGATTATAATTTTCAGCAGGTGGCAGCATTGCACAGGGTTGCCGCCTCCTGCTGTTACTGTAACGCCCTGGTACTAAGAAAGGGCAGAGAAAGCTACAAAGTCTGATCAGCACATTCTGATCAGCACATTCAGCAGCAGAACCAAACTAATTATATAAATACTGCACCAAACTCTGTGGATATATACAACACCAGAACCAAGCTTAGTCCATAAATACAGCACCAGCAATAAGTGCAGTACATATACAACATCAGCATCAAGTTTTGAAAGTAAATAACACCAGCATTACACTTTGTACATAAATGCACCACAATTGGCAAGTTCATAGTAAAAATGCAGCACTAGAACCTAGCTCACTACCTAAACACAGCATCAGAACTGAAATACAGCTCTAGAACAATGCACAGAAAATTAATGCACCACCAGCACCATGGCCAGTACATAAATAAAGAACCAGAAGTGAGCTCAGTTTATAAAATCAGCACTTGAAACATACTAAATACATAAATACAGCAGCAGTACAAAGCTCAGCACAGAATTACAGCACCAGTACCAAACCAAAATATAAATCTAGCACCAGAACCAAAATTAAGCAACAAATTGGAGCTTTGTAAATATCAATAGCACTAGAGCTGAGTTTAGTACATAAATATAGTTGTTAAATTAGATATAGATGGTATTTTACAACACACACACTGGGGCATATTTATCAGGACCTCTGCGTGAGGAGGGGGGGCAGGGCTGGTTGGGAATGGGCCGGCGCGGGGCATTACTGTCCCCAAGCCGGCACATTACTGTCCCCAAGCCGGCGCACTCGCTGCTGCCAGCGACTTTTCATATAAGGGCCCTGCCTGGCATGGAATAAATGCTGCGTAGCAGGCGGAAGCCTCTTGATGTATGCCACTGCGAAAATGCAGCAGTGGGGCTATCTTATATCATATGATAAATATCCCCCACTGTCTTAAATATATCCAGACTGTAGAAGGATTATGGAGATATAAAAGGAGCAGGAATGTTTACTGCACATTTGGTGGGAATGTGATGCTATTGAGGCATTACTATTAAAACTTTTCTGATTTCAACACGACTTATCATTAACATGATTTAGCGTTCCACACACACACACCTTTTCCTTAGTAGATTTGTACACACTGCACTAACTTCTTCTGGCCTTCGTCTTCTATATTTATTGTGTTTATGTCATTTTGTCTTCATAAGGGACACTCTTTGGAGCACGTCACATATGGATCTGCTGCACAGCTCTCCACAGCAAAAGAAACATTTTTCCATATGTATCCTTAGCACTACTAGTTATTGCCCTGTGGGATAGGTAATCAGTCTACTCTCCCCAGCCACAGGTGATTACAAACAGACAGCAGACCTGGGTCCTCATATTCGGGCTTCCATACTCAAAATGACAGCTGTCTTATAAGCACATTGTCCATTTGTTATCTTTCAGTTAACACTCTACCTCCCAACTTTTGCAAATGGGAAAGAGGGATAACCGATGCAGCATGCACAGTAGGGGGGATTATACCAACTTGTCTGGTTTCTTATACTACTTTTTGAGACTGTTTTGTTGTATCTGTTGAGACAAGATCTTTGTCCCACCTGCCAAGTTGTTACTTTTGTGCAACTTTTCAGACTCTGAAATGTCTCAGCAATGAAACAACATGTGACTTTTTGTGCTTTCTGACATATGGGTGGAATAGCTACTTGACAGTATCGCACATTAGCACCAAAAAACTATGTTGCAACATACTTACTTGTTCCCCTACATCAGTCATGCTTCCTCCATCGCTTCTGTTGCTCTGTCACTCACGGCAGCAGCAGAGGCTCAGTGGGGATAGCCCACAGCTCACTGGATCACTATTGTGTTCAACTGCATCTGCGTCCTGCAGAAGCAGACACAGTCAATATTATCTCTCCTGCCAAAGGGACATTGGACACACCCCAAAATCCATTACTGGTGGTAGAAACAAATACATTTATGTGCACTAGTCCAAAGGTCCATGAACTTCACCAACCACAAGCTCCAATATCATATTAAGACTGCGTTCACATTCTATTGGCTTTTTAACACGCTCCCCGCCTTGTATCAAATGATGGCACCATCAGTGTTCTCAGTTGGAAGCAGTAATATTTGTTTGGTTATTGATCTAAGGTTTCATCATGATTATGGACTCAATTTCAACTTTGAGGACATTCCCAAACTCTCCTTGGAATGTTTTAGTAACTAAAGCTAAAGGTCATTTATTCCTGTTTTTTCCACTTATGCCGAAAGGTATTGGCAATGCTTTGTACTTGTCCCTATTGGCATATGTTGAAACATTTGGCAGTGAATTCTTATACAGGATCATGAGTAGTACCAGTCTTCTGAGTAATCAATGTTGCAGGGGTAAGGAACACTAGACCATCAGCATCGCTAGTCACTGAATTTAGTGGTCTGGCATTAATGATGGCTGCCATGAAAGTAATTAGACACTCATGAGTAAGTCTGGCTGTACTCACTTGTAAGAAAATAGAGTCCAGCATTCTGCATTCTCTCCTGAGCTCCACCCATATGAGAGGACTGTGATGGCTTAAAAGTTCATGTATCTACTGTAGACACCAAGATAGGCTACAGTGGCAATGGCTTTGATAGAAGCATCAGAAAAAACAAAAGGGGGCTCATTTACTATGGGTCGCAGATTGCACTTTCGTCGGACTCTTCGTCTTTTTTGGGGATTGCATGGCTTGGACAGGTATTTAATAGGTAGAGCAATAGAGACTGCACACTCAATTTAGTGGTGCTCAGTGTTGGATTCTCAATTCAGAAACGTCCATATACACTCACCGGCCACTTTATTAGGTACACCATGCTAGTAACGAGTTGGAACCCCTTTTGCCTTCAGAACTGCCTCAATTCTTCATGGCATAGATTCAACAAGGTGCTGGAAGCATTCCTCAGAGATTTTGGTCCATATTGACATCATAGCATCACACAGTTGTCGCAGATTTGTCGGCTGCACATCCATGATGCGAATCTCCCGTTCCACCACATCCCAAAGATGCTCTATTGGATTGAGATCTGGTGACTGTGGAGGCCATTTGAGTACAGGGAACTCATTGTCATGTTCAAGAAACAGATGTTGGATACATTGTGGTCATAAAGGGATGGACATGGTCAGCAACAATACTCAGGTAGGCTGTGGCGTTGCAACGATGCTCAATTGGTACCAAGGGGCCCAAAGAGTGCCAAGAAAATATTCCCCACACCATGACACCACCACCACCAGCCTGAACCGTTGATACAAGGCAGGATGGATCCATGCTTTCATGTTGTTGACGCCAAATTCTGACCCTACCATCCGAACGTCACAGCAGAAATCGAGACTCATCAGACCAGGCAACGTTTTTCCAATCTTCTACTGTCCAATTTCGATGAGCTTGTGCAAATTGTAGCCTCAGTTTCCTGTTCTTAGCTGAAAGGAGTGGCACCCGGTGTGGTCTTCTGCTGCTGTAGCCCATCTGCCTCAAAGTTCGACGTACTGTGCGTTCAGAGATGCTCTTCTGCCTACCTTGGTTGTAACGGGTGGTGATTTGAGTCACTGTTGCCTTTCTATCAGCTCGAACCAGTCTGCCCATTCTCCTCTGACCTCTGGCATCAACAAGGCATTTCCGCCCACAGAACTGCCGCTCACTGGATGTTTTTTCTTTTTTGGACCATTCTCTGTAAACCCTAGAGATGGTTGTGTGTGAAAATCCCAGTAGATCAGCAGTTTCTGAAATACTCAGACCAGCCCTTCTGGCACCAACAACCATGCCACGTTCAAAGGCACTCAAATCACCTTTCTTCCCCATACTGATGCTCGGTTTGAACTGCAGGAGATTGTCTTGACCATGTCTACATGCCTAAATGCACTGAGTTGCCACCATGTGATTGGCTGATTAGAAATTAAGTGTTAAACTAGCAGTTGGACAGGTGTACCTAATAAAGTGTCCGGTGAGTGTAGAATACTGTATCAGATAAGTACATTACATGTAAGAATCTACTGAACAGGTAGGAGTATATATGAATAAAATATTGATCAAGAGATGTGATAATTATAGAAAGGGAGATTCCCCATAGCTAGGAAAATTAATAATTTCCTAGCTTTGGTGAATCTCCCTTTCTATAATTAGCACAATTTAAAATAAAAGTTATATTTTAGCACATTTTAAAATAAAAGTTATATTTTAGGCCTTTGGAGGGATTGGAATTGAGCTATTAATTAGCCTTGGCAGTCCTAAAATGGCTATCCAATATGTAAATAAAATATTTCAAATAGGAGGGATATGGTTGTTTTTTATGTGAAATAGACGCATGACAGAGCGGTTTTCAGAACTTCTCACTGGCCACTCCCATAGGGCATGGGGCACTGCTCTGCAGAGAGAAAGGTAAACTTATATCTAACTTTTTTTTTTTATTGGAAAAAGCCAGTTTTATTATAAAACCACTTTGGCAATGTGCACATTATTCGCTATGGTGGCTTTTAAATCATTGGAGTAATCGTGAGAAGGAAAGGCTTCCATTAATTCCTTACTTTTGAAGGCGATTTTATGAAGTCTCAGGTTTAAATTGGCAAGCATTTCTTGAGCTTAGAAAGACTGATTGCAGACTCATTTGACGGCAATGATTTTAAACTGTTTTTCACATAAAGGGCATTTTCCACAAAGTGTGTAACATCTGACCCATATTTTTTCTCACCCTCCTTAGCTGAATGTTTAAAGAGAACCTGTCATGCAAATTAACCCACCCAAAATAAAGACATAATTAAAAACTATGGGGCACATTTACTTACCCAGTCCTGTGGAGTACACGAAAGTGCATCGACCAACGATCATGCATTGTGCCGAGATTCACCAAGATTATGCGCCCGATATCCTGCATGTGTCGCTTCCACGCTCAGGTCCGCCAGAGTTCACCTTCCTCTTCCCGGTGCATGTAAGTGCTTGATCTTGCGGCACAATTTGAAAGTTAAATCCCGCGCTCAGTCCAAATCAGATGGACCGTCCGACAGAAACCTACTACCATGGATCTACCTATAAAGTGGTGGTAGGTGCCTCTATTGGACAATAGGATAGTCCTTTTAAGAGCTAATCTCCACGTCCCTGCAATCTTTTTAAAACTTTTATTTACCTAATATGCAGATTTTCTAAAGAGGTTACTGGGGCGTGGAATAGCTGGAGTTGAGGCTACACGGCGCGGCTACTCCATGCTCCAGTAGCCTCTTTGATCCTCCTACTAGAAATTTTCAGCGTACAGCTATGAGGAGCTGCGCGCCCTCATCCACAAAACCTGCCATCTGCGCATGTGCAGAACAGCAGGCCATTATATTTTACCTCTATATAGTGGCTGAAAAGACTCACACTTGTTATATCTGTTCAACCTCTCCTCTTATTGTATCAAGATAACTGGTCATGGTTTCATGTATTTTCAAGGGCTCATACACACAGCTATGCAATTCTCAACAATGGGGCAGATTTATCAAGCTGTCTGAAAGTCAGAATATTTCCAATTGCCCATGGCAACCAATGACAGCTCCCCTTTACTGGTACTGGTAAAATGAAAGCTGAGCTGTGATTGGTTGCCATGGGCAACTGGAAATATTCTGACTTTCAGACACTTGATAAATCTGCCCCATTGTGTCTCAGCTTAGTGCCCCTGAGTAAAATTTCAGAAGGTCCTATGTTTGAGTGCAGGAACCCTTTACGCAAAAGAAAAAACAATTTTAATATATTAATAGCCAAGTGGAAATCTTTAATTGCTAGACAATCATTTTTTTTTACGTTTTATGATGTTAACCCCAAATAATACTAAATATGGAAGAAAAATCACAGTAAAATTGTAAAAAAATGCTACAGCCTTTGCATTTAGTCATGAGAGCCTCTTTAGGCCTGGTCATTAAGGGGTTAAAATGATAAAATGTTATTGTTAATATTTGTTGCATATGATTTCTGTACATTACAAGTGTCTACTCTCTCAGTAGTGGTGCAGTACATATAGAAGTTTAATGTACTCTTACAATACCTGTCGTTCTGCTTTCACAAAAGTCTACAGAAGAAAGATTACATATTTAAAATGTCATTGTCAGCACCTGTCCAGCAAACGCACAACCACAACCAGGCTAGGCGCTAGCTGTCAGACTAGGTAAGTGGTGGCGAACTCACACTGCAACGTCCCTGCGGGCTAAGGCACTGCCTGAAGCAGATGAACCGCCCTGGTAAGGGCAAACCCACTATCAGGAACCTAACTGACAGTCTCTGAGCGACCCTATAAGACAGGGGAAACTTACTTTGTCTGGCAGCTGCTGGATGGTGGAGCGGACAGATAACCGGAATACAGGTATAGACCAGTGTTCACACTGGTGCACAGAATACAAACACAGGACTGAATAGATAACCGGAATACAGGAATAGACCAGTGTTTACACTGGTGCACAGAATACAAACACAGGACCGAGACAGGGATAAAACAGCAGATATAGACAGGTCTTCAGGCAGATAATCACAGGTCAGATCCAGATACAGGTACAAGCAGGATATACACAGGTCAAGTCTAAAATAACCAGCCAGGTATGATGGGAATAGGAAGGTATATAAAGCCGATCCCAGACACGCCCCCAGTAGCACACTGGAGGAACTGTACATCAGGCTCGTAAACCCTTGCTGGGCAGGACAGAAATGCAAGGAGCAGGGTGTGGCTCAGTTAATCCAAACATAAGAATTAAGCCACAGTTCACACACAAATAAACGCCATGTATTCCACCAACTGCGGATAGAGCGACGTTCAGGCACAGACGTTACAGTCATTGAACATAAAGCTTTATAGTTTTACATAAAGAGGTATGGGTCCTACACAGACAGCTGCTTTTGTCTTCATATAAGGTTTACTAACCATAAACATCTTTTTCACGAGTAAAATTTGAGCTGCGAATTTATTAGTAAGTGGAAATGGTGAAACCAGGCCAAATTTCCACTGGGGTCTGATATGGTGTTGGGGGATTCGATCAGTATTCAAAATCAAGGGTATAAAGTAGCTTGTTGATAGTTTGAATATTTTTAATTCAAAAGTATTTTCCATCAGTGACATCAGGGCTTTCAACAGCCTTAAAGGGAATGTCATCTGGAAGGTCATTTTTATATGCTGACAGGTTCCCATAGCCTCTGGTATGTTGGTTTCACAAATGTCTTCGTCATCCCAATTCTTTTTAATTGCTTCTTTAACATTACCTGGTGCCCTGCTAGTAGTATGTGGTGAGTCATGGGGGGAAAGGGGTAGGCAGTTCAAACGGCGCAGGCCATCTTCTCCATAACGCCTCCTCCCACCTGCTCACTCATTGCCCTCTCTCTCCCTGCTACAACCCCTACTTATATTAGATGACTGCAGCAAGCAATTGTCATTTGAATTGCCCCTATCCCACAGGACTCACCACACAGTGCTGGCAGGGATCCAGGATATGTTAAAGAAACAATTCATAGTATCATAGTATATAAGGCCAGAAAAAGTTGCAAGTCCATCAAGTCCAACCTTTAAGAATTAAATAAATGTTTTATCCCCATAACCCGTGATATTTTTTTCTCTCCAGAAAGGTATCCAGGCCTCTCTTGAACATGTACATAGAGTCTGCTGTAACAACCTCTTGCAGCAGAGATTGAAAAGCATTGAAATTATTCACATGCCTGATATCTTTTAACTCAACATGCCAGAGGCTAATGGAATCTTTTCTTCTGACAGGTTTCCTTTAAGGGTCCCACTCAGTTAAGGTGAACTGCAGTACTATGTCGTAGAAGAAACTTAATTGTGGAGTTTTGTGGAGATTTGCCTTTGTAGGCCACCTTTACAGACAAACAGGGTTTAAAGGTCAAGTTATGCTCCACTGGGGATTCTGGGAAAAAGCAAATAAGTTTTCCAGGGTGGAAAAAGGAAAACTATGCTTTAATGTTATCTTAAATAATGCAACTCCCTACATATCAATTGCCTGGCGATATGACACAGGAAAATAGCCAAACCAATAAGTCTTTTTCAAATGGAATAGACTTCCAGCAGTAGACTGTGCTGTTTCAATGTTTTTGCGTCTTTTTAGTACAGTGTAGGGAACTTGTTTGGCTAGATAAGAAGCCATTGACATGGGTCAGAAAATAAACTTTTATGTGCATTTGCCATCACAGGCATACAGAGTCTTTGGAAGAGTTTTATTGGTCTGGCTCTTATTCCACATCATGTTGGTAGGCTTCTTGAAAGTCAGACATATACTGTATGTGCTATTTAAAGTAGCACTGGAGGCTTAGTTTCCCATTTCCCACCCTGGATAACTAATTTGCATATTTCTTTCCCTGTAGTACCAGACACACCTTCATGCCAAGATGTCACAATGTACATGAAAAGAAGGCCTTTCCTTTCCAGCAGTCTGTAGAAGTTCCTCAGAATAGACTATCAATATATCTTCCTTTGGAACCCATTTAGGCAGCACAAAGGTTCCAGAGCTCTCCAGGACTTCTTCCAACCACTCTGTGCAGTTTTACATTGTAGAGGTTTTACACATCGGTAAATATACAGGATAAATTATTAATTACCAATCAGTGTGTGCACTGACACTTTCCTTCCTATGCAGATAGTGTCCTTCAGTGCTGTATCCTGAACTACTACACTAAGTGAATCATCTGGATCTACACAGCGAATCTTGATCGTGTGTCATCTATTCCCTAATGCATTTGATGATGGGAAAGGCACAGACATATTTGAGTCACTGATTAGCAAATGAGCATATGGAAACCATTCACCCTGAAATCTGCTGCTCCTTGTATTTCATTTCATCAACCACAAATAGTGCAATATAAAACTGCTAAATGTAACGTATTGACTTATAAAAAATGTATACATTTAAGCTATTTCAAATCCTTATTTTTCAATGAAAATATACTATTACATTGTAATGCTCTATTTAAACCATGGTCCAATCCTAAGTTTGTCAGATACATTGGAAAAAGCTACTGGTATACAGCACATAAATCAGGTTTTATTTACTATTCATTGACTGACAATATAATTTTGACCAGTGTTTTGTTTGATCAGGATCAGCATGGTAAATTACAATAATTCATGCAGCAAAAAAAAAACATGTATTGGCAGTAGAGATGAGCGAGTATACTTGTCCGAGCTTGATGCTCGTTCGAGTATTAAGGTACTCGAAACGGCTCGTTGCTCGGACGAGTATTTCCCCTGCTCGAGATCGAGCATTTAATTAAAAAAACACAGTGAAGAACAATGAAGAATAGAATAAAATAAAAATTGATGATTTTGTTTGTGTCCCCCTTGAAATAGTTAATAAAGTCTCATGAATAAGCTATGGACCCCCAAAATGAACTATCTATACATTGTATCTCTCCCCACAAATAGTAAGCCCTCATATGTTCACATTACCAAAAAAATAAAAATTTATAGCCTGTACAATGTGACAATACAAATCTGCTGTGAATGGTGCTGCTTTCATTCTATGTCAAGCCGTGCACCTGTACAGAAGTTTACCACAACATATGGGGTGTTGATACAATCAGGAGAAATTGGGCATCAAAAATTGCAGAGTGTTTCATTTTTTTATTCATTATGAAACTGTCAGTTTTGGCCTAAATTAATGTATTTTCCAAAGAAATCCAAATTCCATATTGTTTTAACCCATGTGAAACTCTTAATGGGTTAGAAGTAGAGATGAGCGAGTATACTTGTCCGAGCTTGATGCTCGTTCGAGTATTAAGGTACTCGAAACGGCTCGTTGCTTGGACGAGTATTTCCCCTGCTCAAGATCAAGCATTTAATTAAAAAAACACAGTGAAGAATAGAATAAAAAGAGTGAACACAGTGAACACAGGATTATTTAAGTGAAAAACACAGTGAAGAACACAGTGAAGAATAGATTACAGATGTTCGGCACATCTGCTTACTTGTCGGGAGATACGTGCGGAACGGTGCGAACAAAATACTATGTGAAGAACAATATATATGTGTGAAGAACACATTGAAGAACACGGTGAGCAGGACGGAGACACCGGGGAGCAGCACAGAGACACCGGGGAGCAGCAGCACGGAGACACCGGGGAGCAGCAGCACGGAGACATCGGGGGAGCAGCAGCACGGAGACACCGGGGAGCAGCAGCACGGAGACACCGGGGAGCAGCAGCATGGAGACATCAGGGGAACAGCAGCACGGAGACATCGGGGCAGGGGCAGAACGGAGACACTGGGGCAGCACGGAGACACTGGGGCAGCACGGAGACACTGGGGCAGCACGAAGACATCGGGCAGAACGGAGACATCGGGCAGCACGGAGACATTGGGGCGGGGGAAGAACGGAGACACTGGGGTAATTACCAATCAGTGTGTGCACTGACACTTTCCTTCCTATGCAGATGGTGTCCTTCAGTGATGTATCCTGAACTACTACACTAAGTGAATCATCTGGATCTACACAGCAAATCTTGATCGTGTGTCATCTATTCCCTAATGCATTTGATGATGGGAAAGGCACAGACATATTTGAGTCACTGATTAGCAAATGAGCATATGGAAACCATTCACCCTGAAATCTGCTGCTCCTTGTATTTCATTTCATCAACCACAAATAGTGCAATATAAAACTGCTAAATGTAACTTATTGACTTATAAAAAATTTATACATTTAAGCTAATTCAAATCCTTATTTTTCAATGAAAATATACTATTACATTGTAATGCTCTATTTAAACCATGGTCCAAGCCTAAGTTTGTCAGATACATTGGAAAAAGCTACTGGTATACAACACATAAATCAGGTTTTATTTACTATTCATTGACTGACAATATAATTTTGATCGGTGTTTTGTTTGATCAGGATCAGCATGGTAAATTACAATAATTCATGCAGCAAAAAAAACCATGTATTGGCAGCCCACAACTTAAGAGCACCCGACTTACAGATGACTCTTGGAACTCATGCACACGGCTACGGCCTCCTGATATATCTGTGAGACGGCTGCACCTGTTGTACATTTGCCGCCTGGTGTAGAATTGCACTTTAATTGCTGCCTGTTCAGGTCCAAATGTGCACAGGCTAGTGCCGCCGGGCATGGCAACCCTTCATACCCCTATATTTGATTCTGGTGAATATGCTGGTGATGTCTGATGCAGTGCATCTACTAGCAAAATTGTGAGGCAATTTGTAGTAGAGTTGCGATGCGGACCGCTGTGTTTTGCGATAGTGAGCACATATGCAATCGCAAAGAACCGGAAGTAGTGGAAAATTTATTAGGGTTGGATTTCAATTAGCCAGTCTGGCAGTTTCTTTTATTTACGTTTATTTTTCATAACTCAGCGTCATCTCATCTGGCATAGCAGTGTGCTTTCTACTTGGCTAGAAAAATAGCCATAGGAGAATCCAAACGTCTACTTACGCCTACGTAGCGTTATAATATTTGATTTCTGTTGATCTGCTGGTTGGCTGTCCTTGCTGCAGTGCATTAACTACAAATTGTGAGCAATTTGTAGTGAACTTGCGACCGCTGTGTTTTGCGCTAGTGACGCACATATCCATCGCAAAACCGAAGTGGGAAAATTTATATAGGGGTTGGATTTCAATTAGACACATCTGCCATTTCTTTTTTATTTTAACGTTTATTTTTTAATAACTCAGCGTCATCTCATCTGGCATAGCAGTGTGCTTCAATATTGGCTAGAAAATAGCCATAGCAATAGATAGCATTGTTTGGTTTAAAACTAAAAACACAAAAAAAAACCTAAAAAACACAAAAAAACGCAAAAAAAAGTAAAAAAAAATTAAAGTTATAACTTTCATTTTCAAAATGTTTAACCCAGGGCTAGGGGTAGAGGACGAGGGCGGGGACGTGGGCGTCCAACTACTGCAGGAATCAGTCCGGGTCCTGGCGGGGTGAGACACCACTTGCTGATGAGGGGCAGGGGAACGCCGCAGAGTCACACTCCCTAGGTTCATGTCTGAAGTTACTGGGACTCGTGGTAAGCACTGTTGAGGCCAGAACAGTGCGAACAGGTGATGTCGTGGATTGCCGACAATGCTTCGAGCAATTTGTTCCACCAGTCGTCTTCACAGCAGTCCACCCATGTCACCCGAAATCGGCACTCCTCCGCTCCTGCACCTCAGCCTCCTCCCCCTCCAGTCTGCCCCCTCCCCCTCCCAGGAAAATTTGGCATTTGAACCGGCATACTCTGAGATGTTTCTGGACCCCTCACAGTCACAAACCACTTGTCCGGTTGCTGCTGAGCAATTTTCCGATGCCCAGGTTTTTCACCGTCGCAGTCTGTGGGTGAGTGATGACCTTCTTGACGTAGTGGAAGAAGTGTGTAAAGAGGTGTCCGACGATGATGAGACACGTGTCAGACAGGGGAAGTTGTTGTCAGGGCAGGAAGTCCGAGGGGGAGCATACTGATGGATCGGAGATGATGAGGTGACAGACCCAAGCTGGGTTGAAGGCCGGGTGAACACAGTGCTTCTGAGACGAGGAGAGTCCTCGACCAGAACGGTTGGAAGAGCGTGGTGGGCCGACGAGAGCAGGGCCAGACCTGGTGCAATCAGCGCCAAATGTGTCAACTAGTGAAGCTCCCGTGCGAGGGCTCCTGCGGCGAGGGCTGATTTCAGAGTCTGGAGGTTCTTTAAGGAAACCCCGGATGACCGACGGAACTGTGGTGTGCACATTTGCCAACCAGATAAGCAGGGGTTCCACCACAATAGCTTAACTACCACCATATGCGCAGGCATATGAATGCTAAACACCCCACTCAGTGCACAAAGCCGTTCACCTCGGCCGTGCACACCACTGCTCCTTCCCCTGTGTCGCGATAGTCAGCCCCCTGCCCAGGACCCTGCCACAAAAACCCCACGTCGCCTCCACGATCCTCCACAGCACACCGCGTTCAGCTCTCCATACCCCACGACTGGAGGGAAACGCAAATATAGTGCAACCCACCCGCACGCCCAAGCCCTTAATGCCACATCTCCAGATTGCTCAGCCTGGAATGCTGCCCTATAGGCTAGTAGAGACCGAGGCCTTTCGCAACCTCATGCGGCGGCCGCCCCTCGTATTCGGTCCCACCAGCCGCCACTACTTTTCCCGATGTGCCGTCCCAGCCCTGCACCAGCACGTGTCAGACAACCTCATCCGTGCCCTGACCAATGCCGTTTCTGACAGGTCCACCTGACCACGGACACGTGGACGAGTGCTGCCGGGCAGGGCCACTATATATCGCGACGGCACATTGGGTTAACTTGGTGGAGGCTGGGACCGAGTCTGACCCTGCGTGCTGGTCATATACTACTGCCGACACCAAGGATTGCGGGGCCTACCTCGGTCCAGGTGTTTCAGGCCTACTATGCCTCCTCCTCCTCCCACCCCTCCTCCACCTCTCCCTCCGAACTACCATCCGTGGGCCATGGCGCCATCAGTCGTACTCTAGTACAGCAGCAGTGCCGTCGCTAAGCGACAGCAGGCGGTGCTCAAACTGCTGATCCTAGGCGATAAGGCACATACCGCCCAAAACTATTACAGGGCATCACGCGCAGACTGATCTGTGGCTGGCACGCTGAACCTGAAGCCAGCATGGTTGTGTTGTGACAACGTGCCGTAACCTGGTGGCGGCTCTGCAACTCGGCAGACTGACACATGTGCCATGCCTGGCCCATGTGTTAAATCTGATAGTTCAGCGTTTCCTCCTCAAGACATACCCCAATCTGTCTGATTTGCTCACGAGAGGCGCCGCATCTGTGCGCATTTCAGGAAGTCCACACCGATGCTGCCACTCCAGGCAGCGCAGCGCCACCTCCAACTGCCCACTCACCCCTGTTGTGCGACGTGCCCCGAGGTGGAATTCAACCTGACCATGTTATCCAGAGTTTACCAGCACGCAGAGCGATGTAGACTGCCAGATGTCAACTTCCACCAGAACTGGTAGTCAGGTCAGTCACAGCTTCCTCAAGTCTACAATGAGAGTGACGTGGATGTCTGTATACTGTCAGGTGCTGAGTACTTTGAGGAGTCAACACCAGATGGTCATTGGGATGCCGCCATCATCAGCCTCACCATCCCGCTGCTTGGCCTGTTGAAAATATCTGATCAGCATGAAGTCGGAAGCTTTGCGTTCGTCACAAGAGACGGGGGAAGAAAATTCCCTTGTTGATAGCCAAAGCACCTTAGGTCTGTTTCTCAGCGCATATCGGAGGCGGGATGGTGGGGAGGATGAGGAGAAGAGGAGAGAATGTTGGCGAGACACAAGAGGGACCATTGTTGAGTCCTTCACTGTTCAGTTGTATGGGCAGAAGAAGAGGAGTTGGAGGAGTTGAGGAGGAGGAAAGGACAGTCAGCCAGTGAGGGGAGTGAATTCTTACGCGTTGGTACTCTGGCGCATATGGCAGATATTGCTAGGCTGCCTATCCAGTGACCCTCGCGTTCAAACAATTTATTCCAGCACACGGATTACTGGTGTTCACTTCTCCTGGGTGATGGGGTGTGGTGGTGTTTGGGGGGGGTTGGGGTGTTGGGTTTTGTGTGGGGGTTTGTGTTGTTGTGTGGGGGTTTGTTTGGTGTTTTGTGGGTGTGGGTTGGGGTTTGTTTTTGTTTTTTTTTTTGTGTTTGGTGGGTTTTTTTTTTTTTTGTCTTATATGATGGTTTTTTTTGTCTGTATTTTTTGTATGTCTATTTTTTTGTTTCGTTTTATTTTTTTTCTCTGTTTTTCTTTTTTTTTTTTTTGTCGTATTTTGTTGTTTTTTTTTTGTTGGTTTTTTTTTTTTAGATTCTTTTGTTTGTTGGATCTTTTTTTTTTTTTTTTTTCTCTTTTTTTGTTTTTGTTTTTCTTTTTGTTTTTTCCCCCCCCCCCCCCCCCCCACCCCCCCCCCCCCTCCCCCCCCCCCCCGCCCCAGACCGCCCCCACCCCCCCCCCCCCCCCCCCCCCGCCCCCCCCTCGGCCCCTCCCCGGGCACGAGCCGCCCCCCCCCCCGTTCCCCCTACACCCCCCGCTCGCCGCCGGACGCCCATTCCCTCCCCCCACGACCCGCCCCCGACCCCGCCTTTCCCCTCCCCGCTTCCCCCTCCCTCCCTTTCGAGGAAAGAGCTGTGAGAATGCATTGAATACCACCAGCAGGCCCTGGTGCACAAGCTGAAACAAGTATTTCCTTCTGACAGCGCTAGCGGCAGAGTCGTAGTTCTGCGGACACGTAGCGAGGGAGAGTAAGGCGAGCAAGGCAGCTTGTCCGCACTGGCAAGGGTAACGTTTTTACAAGCTTTTGCCAGCTTTATCCCCCCAGCAAGACAACTGTCCCGTTCCCCTCTTCTCGGCAGAGTAGGGCTGATCTTTAACAGAAAGATGGTGAGGGAGTACGTACTGAGACCATACCATGTCCTAATGATCCCCAGGCACCCTACAACTACTGTGTTCTAAAGCTGGACAGTGGCAACAACGGCGCTGTACGCCTGGAGGTTCTTTGCCTGCCTGCCGCTGCCGTCTTGTCCCCCGAAGCGGGTTTTCATCAGTGCATCGGTGGCTCATCACCGATAGCTACACTCCTGTCGACTGACAGCGCTGACAGCTGACGCTTATTAAGATGACTAAGCTGATTTCTCATATTTCCAATCTCCACAGGTGAAAGGAAGCTCAACCTGAAATTTATCCACTCCTCCTCCTCCTCATTTTCCCCTTCTCCTCCTCTTTGTACAGTAAGCAGAGAAACTGGCTATTTTTTTGACAGGCCCCCTGGCTCGAGCTATAGTTAGCTTTATGCATTATTTTTCTGGAGGGCCATCCGACACCCGTCCCTCTGTTTAAAACATTTTTGGGATTGCCAACCTACATCACTCCATCTATCATTGTCCTGGAGGGGCACCTACTGCTCCTCTGGTTGGAAACTTTTTGGACTGCCACATCCAGGACTCAATCTCTTCCATTTTTCCTGGAGGGCCCCTACCTGCTCCTCTGTTTTGAAACTTTTTGGGACTGCCACTACAGGCCCTCAATCTATTCCATTTTTCTGGAGGGCCACTACCTGCTCCCTCTGGTTTGAAACTTTTTTGCCTGCCACATACAGCACTATCCAAATTAAATTGTCCTCCATAGCAGCCGGTCCACACACGTCCGTCTTTTTTAGCTGCCCCACAAACGGTTTTACATAGCTGCTCCATACAATCGTCCACTTTATCAACGAGGTGTGTCAGGCAGAAATTTGGGTTGTTTTCATGGATTCCACATCTCTAGTTTGTTAACTTTTGTCGCCACCCCCAGCTGTGTTATCCACAAATATATACTGGCAACTTTTATCATTTACGCAATATTCTTTCAGCGCTTCTGTCGTGCGCTTCTGTTTACTTCCCCTCACCCGCCATATCCTAAACTTATAGAACGCTAACTCACCTTGATCTTCATACAAAAGGTTCTTAGAAGTGCGTTGGGGGAGTAGCCCCTAGACACGGGCTTGGAATTGCGAAGCTCGCCTGCAGCGGAAAAGGTTGGGCCCGCCAGCTCCATTCCAAGATCCAACTACTAGTTTTCACTGAGCACCGTAATCTACTACTAGTTCACACTGCCTCCAACATGGTCCTCTTATCAACCAGCTTTGTCAGCAGAATTTTGGTTGTTTTTCATGCTTCCTCCACACAACTTGTTAACTGTCGCCACCCTGCTGTGTTATCCACAAAATATCCTGCAAACTTTTATCATTTACCCAATATTATTTCACAACAGCGCTTTCTTGCGCATCTTTTTATTACAATTCCCCTCACCCGCCATATCCAAACTTATAAGACACGGCTACTACACTTTACTTGTGCAACGCTGGGACCGAGTCTGACCCTGGGGCTGGTGATATACTGCAGAGGATTGCGGGGCAACCTCGGTCCAGGTCTCAAAGGCCTACTATACCTCCTCTCTCCTCCCACCCCTCCTCCACCTCCTCCTCCTCCGAATTACCATCCGTGGCCATGGCGCCATCGAGTCGGCTAGCTCTAGGCACAGCAGCAGTGCCGTCGCTAGCGACAGCATGCGGTGCGCAAACTGCTGATCCTAGCCGATAAAATGGCACATCCGCGCCCAAGAGGCTATTACTACGGGCATTCAATCAAACTTGATTAACTTTGTCGCCACCCCGTGCTGTGTAAGCCAAAAATAACTGTCAAACTTTTATCATTTACCGATATTATTTCAAGCGCTTCTTGCGCATCCTGTTTACATTCCCCTCTCTCCGCCATATCCAAACTTATAAGACGCTACTAACACGTGAGATCTTAATACAAAAGGTTCTTAGAAGTGCTGTTTTGGGGAGTACCTAGAGACAGGGGCTGGATTGGCGAAATCTCGCCTGGAAGCGGAGCGCCAGGGCTCCATCCCAAGATCAACTAACATGTTTTTAAGTGAGCCTTTAATCTACTACTAGTGCAACTGCTTTCCAATAATAATCATATTATAATCTTTATTTTATAGCCTCCATCATATTCCGATACGCTTTACAAATCATAGGAAACAAATACAAGATGTAATGTACATAGCCACAGAACAAATTTTGTATGGAACCACGGAGTGATGTCCCTGCTCGCCAGAGCTTAACGGTTTATTAAGAATGTATGTGGTAACATAGGTACAAGAATTTTTAAATGGCAAGCCATTCTTCTTAGGGTAATAAACAAAAAATAATACATTGGAATTGCGGGTCGCGTTGACCACTCAGCCGTCACCAGGTCCAGGGTGAATGGGACCTGCATAGAAAGTCTGGTTGCCTGTTGGGTTGCCTGGATAACCGATTGGAGGACGAACACGGAACGGGTTAGTAGAGAGTTAACTTCATGCAGTTAATGATTGTTATAGGCCTTGCCTAAAGAAAATTGGTTTTAGAGCACGTTTTGAACTTTGAGGTTAGGTAGTATCCCTGATAGTCCGGGGCAGATCATTCCAAGAAGTGGTGCAGCTCTAGAGAAGTCTTGGAGACGGAGTGGGAAGGTCCCGCCTAGGGTAGAGTTGATCTAAGATCACTGGCGGATCTAAGAGCACGGGGTTGTTGGCGAGTAGACTGAGATTAAGAGAGGAGTGTAGGGGGGTGCATCATTATACAGAGCTTTTGGGATAGGTTTTAGTTTAAACTGTAATTCGAAAGGAGACTGGCAGCCAGAGCAGCTACTGGCAATGAACTGTAGGCATTCATGGTCCCCTTATTCAAACGAGCTGTGTCAGGCATAATTTTGGGTTGTTTTCATGGCTTTCACAACAAACCTGTTAACTGTTGTCGCCACCCTGCTGTGTATCCACACAATATACTGCAAACTTTTATCATTTACGCAATATATTTCCCACAGCGCTTCTTGCGCATCTTTTACTTCCCCTCAACCTCGCCATATCCTAAACTTGTTATAAGAACGCTATTACACTTGATCTTTACAAAAGGTTCGTAGAAGTAGCTGTTTGGGATAGCCTATATACAGGGCTGGATTTGCTAAAGCTCGCCTGGCAGCGGCGCGCCAGCTCATCCAAGATCCAACTAACATAGTTTTCACTGCAGCACCTTTAATCTACTACTAGTTCCCTGCTCCATCATTGGTCCCCTTATCAACTACTTTTCATGCAGAATTTTGGGTTGTTTTCATGGCTTCCATGTTAACTTTGGTCCGCACCCCCTGCTGTGTAATCCCAAATATACTGCAAACTTTTATCATGTACCGATATTTTTTAGCGATTCTTGCGCACCTCCTTTGGTTCCCTCTCTGCCACCCTTGGTTTGAAGCCTGAGTCCATTTAGGGTATGTCGCAGTTGCCATCTCTAGGCCTGCCGCTGCTGTCCGGGCTGCCAGGGTCTGCAGTGGAAGTTCCCCTATAGTGGTCGGGAGGTCATGGGGATGGATGTTGTTATAGATGCTATCTAGCTTCATTCGGGGTGTCCTGGGGGGGAAAAGGGGGAGCGCTGTCATGCCGGATGGGAAGCGTGGCCAGGTGTGCCGGCTAATGTTAGTGTGCCTGAAGGGTTCGATTAAGCAGCCTCAGAGTCATCGCAGGTGTGGCAATGCTTCCACTTGGGGAGACGGGCGGTGGAGACTAGTATAATCCCTGTGGCCATGGATAAAAAGGGGGATGTCCATGTTGGTGATTTCCATCAATAAAATTACTGAGATTCACAGGTGTTTAATGGACCAACGGTCCGGGCTTGTGCAGGGGGGGGGGCCTTGGCCCCTTTGAAGCAATGAAAAATTGCTCGTCATTGCTGCCCATTGACTTCAGAGTGGGCTCGTTAGTTCGTAGACGGGTATCACGAATGGGGCAGGCTAAGCAGGGTGTCGGGAAAAAAGGGAGTAATTCGTCTCGTATTAACTAGTACGGCGAGCATTTTCCGTGCTCGCTCATCTCTACCAAGGTCCACGTGTGATTGGCATGGGAAAAAAAGAGGGGGGGGGGGGGGGGGGGGGGGAAAAGCTTCAGAAGCTCCATAACGATCTAAGAGAGAAGGAACCTAAGGTTACTTAAAGATCTATAAGGGCTCTAATTCACATTGGCGTATGGTGACTCCGCTTCATTTGGCACTTTTCCTTGGCATTTTGTCTCTGGTTTTCTTTCCATTGTCTCCGTTATGCATCCGTTTTGTCTCCCTGCCATAAATTGAGGATTAACCTGGTCTTTGAAACCTCACAGTGGCGGCCAAAGGACCATTGACTTCATATTTGGCTAATCCCGTGGAATCCGCATCGTGAACAAAATACGCACATGATTTCGTAATTTGTTTTGGAGGTTTTTACACAAAGGTTAGCAATGATCATGGAATACAGCCATGTGAAACACCCGGATAAAAAGACACAAAGGCATTTGTGATGCATCGTGGGGGGAATCACTGAACCACGGACGTGAACAGACAGCGCCACATGTGAAAGAGCCCTAATCTCTCCAAAAAGTCTGTAAAGAGGATTTACCTGATAAAGGTTACGTTTTCACAATTCCTCCTGCGTCTACAGTGATGTGGGCCGGCCGAATTACAAACTTCTGGAGCACGGGAAGTTCAACAAACAACATCTTTAATAGTCGGACCAGAACAAATGATTACAGAGGCGTCTAATAATAGTCGTTGGATTCTATCCTACTTTGAAAGCAGAACTTTGACAACCTGAGTTATACCATCAGAATACACAGATGGTTTTTTGAGACTTTGATAATTTTTAATAGAATAAA
The DNA here is from genome assembly GCA_019512145.1 of Engystomops pustulosus. Lineage (NCBI taxonomy): Eukaryota > Metazoa > Chordata > Amphibia > Anura > Leptodactylidae > Engystomops > Engystomops pustulosus. The sequence continues at coordinate 99,332,389 of CM033643.1, forward strand.
TAATTATACTTTAGAGGAAACCTACAGGGGACATGTAAAGAAGAGGCTTTCCACTGCTTCTTATCTGCCTTCTCTAAATTTCTCATACCTGGAGATTGAACAATGCGCGGTAGAAAGGCTGGAGTTTGGGGGCTTAAGGAACCAGTCAGACTTGCAACTAGGGGGTTCAACAGCTAGTCAACTTACTAATGTCACCACATGTTTCTAACAAACGTTAGCGTTTATATTGTTTGTGTAGCAAAAATTTAACCTAATGGAAAAGGCAAAGTTCACCCATCTGAACCTCAGCTGTTTGGGTAAAGAGGGTATTTCAAAAATAGCAATTAAGACAGGAAAAAGACGCAAAGTAACACACTTACATGTACAAACCGGGACACAAGAGGGGTCACCAACTTAGACGTTTTAAAAAAACAAGGAGGGGTTAATGTGCCAAATTTTAAAACATTTAAAGCTTCTGAATAATTCACAGTGTTTCATGTAAATCGGTCCAGTGGAAAAAAAACTTCTCTGCCTTTGCAACCCTGGCCTTGTACTCAGCTGCAGTTTTTGCAGCCCTAAAAAGAAAGTCACAAAAAAGTAAGCAAAAAACAGGTGTGGGATAACATAAGTTAAAAGGGTCGCACGGAGCAAATATAGCAAAAAAAACTACATAAGGCACAAGGTGCAAGACCCAGGTGCACTTAAAAACAATAAAAAACCAGCAAGGAAAAGTCGGCAAAAAAGTAGCAAATGGACAACAACAGTCGCAAAATTCAGACAACATTTTTGAGAATATACAAAATGAGAAATATGATAAGCATGCCCCCCTATGAGGTGTTAACATATTATGTTAACAGAATCTACCTTAGTGCTTATAACGGATGTGCAACAATGGTGCTAACATTGCATTGTAAATGAAGACAAATGTTACAAAATTATATATATTGTATCTACAAAAACCCTTAGGCCGTCCACACTTGCGAGTGTGATGCGATGAAACTCGCATCACCTCTCACTGCAAGCTGCCCGGGAATGTCACGGCCGACGCTGCAAAGGAAGGAGAAAAGGCTGCAGCAAAACCCTGGAGTGAACTCAGCATGTCGTTCACTCGCCAGGTGTTCGCTCGTTCGGGCTTTGACGTTCCTCGGCTCATGCGTTGCGAGTGTGAAGGCGAGTTCATGCGCATCACACTCGCAAGTGTGGTATCGGGCCTTAGGCTGGCTGCACATAATATGTTTTTGAAACTGGTAGCCCCCAGGCTAACCAGATCCCACTGACTGAGCACATTGTAAGGCGGACGAGATCTTGTATTATCATGTTGAATTGCCGGTGGAATCAGCATAGTGACTTCCACTGTGGCAAACTTTCCGTGGATCTCAGCATATACAAAAGGAAGGATTATGGCTCTCACCAGATGTCATCACACTTGGCTTACATGACAGGGAGGAAGAAGTACAGTGATGATCCAATGGTGTTAATGACGACATTTCACGTTGTCTTCTGACTACTTTCTATAAGATCTATCCAGCACGTATCCCGTGTCCTCTAATCTAAGATCCACTATTATTTAATGCTTATCCCACCCTTTTAGCTTTTGATAATTAAGATGAACCTTTTGAGTCAATATGTTGGTGGTGTATTTACGGCTCTTAAAAGGCCAGGATTCATTTTACACTCTTGGTTTTTTTCTTTTATTATTTATGTTTTTTTGTTTTATTTTTGTCCACGTGTTAGCTTATAGCAAGAATTACCTTTCATAAAATTTTCTGTAAATAAATAAAGGTCTGCTAAACAACGCACTTAAAATGGTTAAATAATTTATTTCCAGCAGACAATTTTAGGGGTTAGTTGCCAATAGCTAAATGTCCATAGCAACGGCTTAATTCACGCAGTCTTGAAAACCTTCCCATTGGAAATCTGTCAGTGGCACGTAGAAGACGCAATTTTTTGTGTGCGCGGAGTGTAGATATAACAGTATGTTACCTACCGGAGTGTATCCATGGCCACAGTCAAATTTTGAGGGCGATGAAAAAAGGAGACAAAAGTAGTGAATTACGGAGAAATAAAGTATCTCAATAAAACCACAACTGTTTTCATCTCCGTCCAGTGATAATTAAGTAAATGTAGCAGTGCCCGATACTGAAATATTTGTAGGACAGTATTATTATTACTGCTTTGTTTAGGCGACGGAACAAGCCTCATAAACATGAGAATGGCCAAAAGGGTCAGTTGGTTGAAAAATGTTTTGATTTTTATTCACGAATTCTTCAATAGCACACATTGTGAAGTTTTAAAAATTATTTATCGTAATATACTAAATATTGCATTAAAGTACAAAGAAAACATAAGGCAAATAAAGTGCTTAATAAAAGAAGAAGTGGAGTTTTTAAGTCTTATTTTGCATACGAGTGAGAATTTCCAAACTGGATGTACTCAACACGCAAGCAAGTATGGGCGCTGCATCTGACCCGCTTGTCCTCTCCTAATCTATTACATATGGTTATTTAAACTAATCTCTTTTTGCCACTTGATTTATGGGGAAAATACCAGGAGAGGGTCACCACCCATCGGGAATTCGTATTTGAGCGCGTTGCTTGTTGGCTTCGCAATGAATGCCTGTGGGTGTTTATTTGGTTTTTTTGTCCCGGTCTGTGTTGTTCTGTTGTTTTTGTTTCAGACCGGACCTCAGGCTCGAATATGGATTGCTGTGCTAGCTTTCTGTTGACTTGTCGCCACGGTCTGCGCCTGCTGTCGGGAAGCCGGTCTTTCCATGGCCTGGTACATGATGTAGTGGATATACTGAGTGTTGTGGTGGTCATCCTCATATCTGAGGATATCTCGGTGAGACTATGCTGTCTGGAAAAAAACTTTACTTGACCTATGTAGTGACATTAGGGAGTGCATGAGGTGGGAATGAATCGACGCAATCGAAAGAAGGTCGACCTATATTTGAACAAATATACTTAGGTTGTTATCTTTTTTTTAAGGCTTTAGATCGTATAGTGTTGTCTAGTTTTCTGCCTTAAAAAAATAAACCTGCGTTTTGGGTGAATATGGTCTCGAGGGGAGGGGTGGTCCGGAGATTCGTAGTTTAGCAGCAAAGAAATTTTACAGAAAAAAGAGAGAAACCAGGGGGGGAAACTTTGTCTCAAATGTGGGTTAGAAAAAAAAATACGCTCATTTAGTTGACTCAAGGTGAAAATGAAAGAAAGAACGAGTGGAATGGAGTGTTACAGAAAAGTTCAGGGGGGGGGCTTCAAGTGCTGCTTGTCAAACCAAAACGAATACATTGTGAATAAGGCTACCAACGGATTGCCGACTAAAAATATTTACGAGTGAAGAGTTGTACAAAAAGTAGAATAAGAAGATGGATACTTAGCTGACAAGAGTGAATATTAATTGTGTATAACAATTCCCTTTTTATTACTGGCAGGATTAGATGGATAGAGGGACGAGGAAAAAAGGGAGAAGCACTTAAAAAGGGAGTGTGTGGGAATCGAGTATGCAGGGTGCGAATAACTCGTTGGGCAATACCAAACTTTTTATCGTTTCCGCTCATGTCCGGTAACGAGGTAGGGGAGTGTCTGCGGGATCTCTAATACGAGCCTGGTTCCGCGTCATTGACGTCATGACTAGAACTCGAGCATTTGTTTCGGAGGTAATTGTGACAATCGAAGATGGGGCTGGGGGTGGGGGCGCCATTGGAGCGGAGTTAGGCCAGACCAACGGGCCTGGAAAACGCAATCGTAAGAGACCATTATAGAATGAGACAACACAACCGCGGAACAGGAAATGGTGACGAGTAGAAACAGCAGGGGGATAAAAGGGGGGAAAAAAGCAATGCAAGGAGTGCCAGGTGATGGAGAGCTAGCTTAAAAAAAAAAGTGGGAAAATCCGCGAGGGGAGAAGAGGGGGCCATTACGATATACCCAAAAGTTATAAAAAAATGTTAGGGCAGAAAGAACAGGTGCGCTTGGGGCACAGAGATGGTGAAGGAAGAAATTGACCGAATGAGGCTGAGGTATAATCATATAGAAAACAACCATAAATTGTGACCCTGAGCACATAGTAGTGGAAACTCAAGAATGCAAGAAATGGGCAAAGGAGTGGCAGGTGCAATGGCGTTCAGGGGTGGGCGAGTGAGGTAGAGATTAAAAAAGAAACAATGGAGGGGCGACGTCACATACCAAATAAAAAGTCGGGACAGGAGGAGGAGGTTGGAGACTGGGTTCTGTCAATGCATAACCAAGTGGTTAGGAAAGCGAGTATCCGTAATGGATATGGGGGAAAAGCATCAAGGGATTGTGAATGGTAAAATGTCAGCAACTAGTAGTAAAGTAGGGGTGCGAAGCGAAAGTGTAAGTGTGGAAGAGAGATTGCCGTAGGTTAAGAAAGGTGGCGGCAGATAGTATGACCAAAAAGTGGGGGTGTGAAGGTGACAGTACAATGTGGGCGTACTAGCCAAGGGATGTAAGATAATGTGCCGTAATTTGACATGGCGAGTAATGTAGGTGGCACTGAAGTGGGGTAGGGGATCAATTAGGGTCTGGTGACGAACAAAGATCCAATAATTGGTGAAGAATAGACAGGATAACGAGGGGGAATGAGTGACGAACAATTCCATATACGTCATCTTTTACACCCCGGCCGAAAAAAATGTATCCAGGTTACAGCCGGAGACGAGCTCGTTGGATCACAGGGGACGAACATTTGGAGTCAATCCAGTTGAGACGACTTACATGATTAAAGACGACAGGGTATGGTGCATCCATATTGCAAAACGGCTATGATTGAAGACTTCAGTCTCCAGCATGGCGGGGGAGCGGACAATAATGGGCCGGAAAGGTTCCAAATTGTTATCTGGTATGGCTGGTGAAAATCACCTGAAAATTTCTGCATGTAATGAGAATAGACACAGGCAGGGTGGAAAAAAAAAAAAAGCGGGAGAAAAAAAGCGGAAACAGGGAGAGGGAAAGGCTCGTTTTTATTAGGGGATGATTAAGCTTTATATCCTCCCGGAAATAGCCGCACTCCAGCGTCTGGGGATAAGAAGACAGGTTGAAGTTGCGCATCGGGGTGGATGGGGGAAAAAGGGAAAGGGGAAAAGCAACATGGTATTGTAACAAACAAATCGTTGGGTAAGGGTAAACATGGTGAAAGCTAACAAGAATAGGTGTGACGAACAACAGAAGATGACAACGCAAAGCAATGGGTGACAAGATCTTCAAGTGATGCAGTGGGGATAGTAATCGGTAATATAAAAGAAAGGACTGGGGGAAGGGGGGCAAGTGGGGGTAAAAAAATGCTAATGTAGGGATGTGAAAGTACAAATACAGTTGCGTTGGAGAAGAAAAAAAAGGGAGAAAAGCGTGGCTGGGCCGAGGGGGGGCGAAGAGAGGAGGGAAGGAGGGTCAGTTGGGGAAGGGGGAAAAAAAAAGGGGACGAGGGTAACGATTAATCAGCCTATCCAAGCAGCCTGTCATCAAAAGGAAGTCTATCGAAAAATCGGGCGTGCCCTCCCACAACCCAGAATGGGGCGGGCGTGAGCCGCGGGGGGAAGGCGTTGAAAAGTACTGTTGCAAAAATGGTTAAAGAACATACATGTTCAGAAGCAGTGTCCGGGTAGTTGTTGAATATTTCCATCTATGACTAAGATGGGAATCGCATGCGGTTCTATGTTTAATTGTTTTTTTTTTTTTTTTCGGAAAGGTGGTGTTTCCATGATTTAAGAGGTCGACATATTGGGCATCGCATATGCGCTGCTATGATTGCAACTTCAGGTTCGCCAGCAATGGGCGACAATGCGGCGGATTTCCATTAGTATCTGATGAAACCCTGAAAATTTCTGGCCTGACACAGCTCGTTTGATAAGGGGATGATAAGCTGTTTTCCTCTCGCTGCTCCAGAGGTCTGGGTAATAAGACATTTGAAAGTTGTCGCATGGGAGACTGCTGCTGGATGCTGTGGAGATCGTGGAGGCTAAATTGACAGAGTAAACCGGGGCAATATGCATGGAACAATGCTCCTTTGAGGTGAGGCTGCCTAATCTGGGATGTGAGCTTGCGGTCTATCCGCTGCCAGGCGAGCTTTCGCCTGTTCCAGCCCCCTGTCCTCTCTCTTCTTCTCGCTTCCCCACCAAAAAATTGGTCCTTGGGGGCCAGAAGCGTTTACTTGAAAAAATATAATTTTCAAAAGCCAACGGGTGGTCGTTTGAATATTTAATCTGAATAATGGACTAGCATGCGGTCCTATTTTTTTAATAAAATTGTTTTTTTTTTTTTTTTTTTGTTTTTTTTTTTTTTCGGAATGGTTCCATGAATTAAGAGCGGACAGTATGGGGGGGCATTGCATATTTGCAGGTTCCCCTCCCGCATGGCGGCGACAGATGTTCCGATTTCATTATGTATCTGGGTGAAACACCTGAAAATTCTTATTTCGCCCTTACACAGCTTCGTTTGCTAGGGGTACGATGTTGTAGGGCCAGTAAGGTAGTAGTAAGATTACAGGTGCTGCGAGTTAATACTATTAATGTTTTATTGGATTCTTTGGGATGGAGCTGGTGTCTGCCTGCCTGCCAGGCGATATTCTCCTGGGTCCATGTCGCGCCGCCCTAGCCCGGCCTCCGGTCTCCTCGGCTCCCCGCTCCCCAACCCCTGACCCAAAATGGGCCCTGTGGGCCTTGGGGCTGGGGGACAGAAGCGTTTACTTAAACCTTGTTGAAAAATTATAATTTCAAAAAGCAGTAGGCGGGGGGGGCTACAAACAAGCACTTCTAAGAACCTTTTGTAAAAGATCAAGTGTAAGTACTACTGGGTTCTTATTGTACTTGTGCTTGTTTATGGGCGGGTGAGGGGAAAATGTGAACAGGGATGCGCAAGAAAGCGCTGAATAATTGCGGGAAATGAAATAAAGTTTGCCATTAGATGATATTTTTTGGATTACACGCAGGGTGGCAACAAAGTACAAGTTTGATGTGGAAAGCCATTAAAACAACCAACCCCAAAATAAATTCTGGCCTGCACAGTTCGTTTTTGCGTACGGGGAACATGTAGTGAATGCACTATATGGACGATAAATTGACGCTTTGGGAAGCAGCTATGGAGGATTATGTTGTGAGGTAACAATGGGGACAACGTGGCGGGCGCTATAAAGATGTACGTTGTGGAGGCGCTATGGAGACAATTAAATTTTGGATAGTTTCCCTGTAATGTGGGCATCCAAACAAGTTTCAAACGCAGAGGAGCAGGTAGGAGGTTTCTCCAGTAAAAATGAATAGATTGATGCCTGTATGTGGCAGTCCAAAAAAGTTTTCAAAAACCAGAGGAGGCAGGTAGGTGGCCCTCCAGAAAAATTTAATAGAGTTTAGTGCCTTTATGTGGGCACTCCAAAAATTGTTTTAAAACAGAGGACCCGGGGGGTAGTTGGGGGGCGCCTTTCCAGAAAAATTAAATGCTAAATTACTATACAGCTAGATAGCCAGTGGAGCCCGTCAGAAAAAATAGGCCGTTTCCTTCCTTCCTTCCCTCTTCTTTAGAAGTGTAAAAGATGCGGAGAAGGAGGAAAATGAGAGAGGAGGGTGCAATAAATTATTCAGGTTTAGGCTTCCCTTGCACCTGGGGAGAATGGAAATTATGAGAAATCCAGGCTTTAATATTCACATTCATAATGCGGCAGCCGTCAAGCGCGTCTTCGACGGGGGGGCGGAGTTACGCTTACTTTGATATTCCAACCGCTCCCACCCCCGCGGTTTTGTTCAACCTGTACCCCCGTGGGCTCTGTACCAATACTCTACGCTTCAGGTCTTGTCAATAACGCGGGTGTGGGGGGGGTTCCCAGATTCTTGACACTCCATTTCTTTCCACAGGTCCAGCAGCTTTGAAACCCAGTAGTTGTAGGGAGCTGTGTGATCATATTAGTACGTTGGATGGTCATCTACGTACTACCCGCACCATCTTTCTTTCTGTAAAGATCAAGGCCCTACTCTGCCCGAGAACTTGTGCGAATGTGACAGTGTTTTGCTGGGGTGAACTAAAGAGCTTTGGGGCAACCCTTGTAATGCTTTACCCTTAGGGCTTTTCCATTTGGCTTCTTTCGCGCCCGCTTCCTTCCCTTCCTCCTGCTCCCTCATCTTGGCAACTCCTTTATCCCTCATAACCCTCACGTCTTCCTCTCTCGCGTCAGAAGGGAAATACTACTTTTTTCCTTGTGCACCTGCCTTCTGTTATTTCATTCAGCAATTCTCACACTCCTTTTTCCTCTCCAGGGATGAGAGTGGGAAAGATTTTGCTTGGTACCGGGTGGGTGCCATTAGGTATTGAATCCCCAGTAATCGGTGCTGGAATAAATCTTTGAGGAACGCGAGGGTCACGGGATCGGCAAATCCTATAAGCCTAGCCAATGAAATGGGGGGGGGTGGGGGTTAGGGTATCTTGCTCTCTGGCTGCCCATCGTTCCTTCCCACCTCGTGCAACTAAGTGTGCGGGGGCACGGTCCCCTCGCCCGTCCTAGTTCGCTGCCTTGTCCTCGGTGTCTGTGGTTTCCATCTCGGGGGGGGGGGGGGGGGGGGGTGGGGGGGGGGGGGGGTGGGGGGGCTCCGGGGGCTCCAGGGGGGGGGGGGGGTGGGGCGGCGGGTAGGCGGGGGGGGGCCTCCCTCTCTCCTGGCAGGCCGACGTTCCCTCCCTCGCGGTTCCGTCTTCGGGGTGGGTGGCTGTGGGGGGGGGGGGGGGGGGTGGGCAGCGGCTCCTGCCCCGACTTCCTCTATCTCTTTAGTCCCCTGACGGGGGGGGGGGGGGGGATCGTGCGTGAACGTGAATGTCTGAGGAGGCAATTGCTCCCCTCGGGATTGTGCTCGCCAATGCATTCCCGCCCTCTTCCTCCTCATGCCGTCCTCGCCCCTTTCCCCTCCGATTATTCGCTTAGAAACATACCTGGAGAGGGTGACTTGGCTATCAACAAGCGGAATCTCTTCTTCCCCCTCTCTTGTGACGAGCCAAGCTTCGCCGACTTCATTCGGATCGAGAGTTTTTGCTAACAGGCCAAGCATGCGGGATGGTGAGGCTGATATGGCGGCATCGCCCTGACCATCTGTGTTGAATATCCTCATAGTTACGACTCAGCAACCTGACCATGATATAAGCCATCCTGGCGGGGGGTCCACTCCTCCTCTTTGTATACTTAGGAAGCTGCCTGACCGTTGCTGCGGCGGATTTCTGGTGAAGGTTGACATCTTGCAGTCTACAAGTCGCTCTGCGCTGCTGGTAACTGCTTTATCACATTGTTAGATTTTGGAATTCCACCCGCTCGTGTGGCACGTCGGCGACAACAGTCGGTGACGGGCATTTGATGCGGGCTGGGCGCTGCCCTGAAGTGGCAGCATCTGTGCTGGACTTCCCTGAAATAATGCGCACATATGGCTGCGCAGCCCTCATCCGCTAGCAAATCAGACAGATTGGGTATTCTTGAGGCATAGAACGTCTGAACTCTATCATATTTAACCCATGGGCCACAGGCATGGCCCATGTGTCAGTTTTGCCATTGCAGAGCCGCCACCACCAGGTTACTGCTTTGTCCACAAGCACAACCATGCCTGTCTTCAGGTCATCGGGGCTGCCAGCCACAAAGTCAGTCTCGCCGTGAGCCCTGTTAATAGTTCTTTGGCGGTGTTCCTTTTATCGCGCCTAGGCCCTCAGCAGTTTGAGCAGGGGGGCCGCCTGCTGTTCCGCTTAGCTACGTCACTTCTTTCTGTGCCCTAGAGCTACTACTCGACTGATGGCGCCCTTCCCAATGGAGATGGTAGTTCTAGAGGAGGATGTTGATGAGGGGTGGAATGAGAGGAGGCATAGTAGCGGGTCCTTAAAGACCCCTTGACCGATTAGGGGCCCCGGGCCTCATCCTCGCGGGTTCGCAGTATATTGACCCAGCCGACATGTCACAACACTACGGTCCCGCCTTCCACCAAGTTAACCAATGTGTCCGTCAGCGATATATAGTATTGGCCGCTTCCCGGCAGCATCGTCCACGTGTCCGTGGGTCAGGTTCAGGAGTGGACCTTGTCAGAAACTGCGTTGTTCAGGGAAGATGATGTTGTCTGACACGTGGCTGGTGCGGCTGGGACGCACATCGGTAAAAGGTGAGTGCGGCTGGGACCGAATAAATAATAATAAATAAACCTGATGGGCTGCCGCCGCGTGAGGTTCGAAATGTCCTCTCGTCCTCTACAGCCTATAGGGCCATCCCAGGCTAGCAATCTGAGATGTGGACATTAATGCTTGGGCGTGCGTTGGGTTGGCACTATATTTTGCTTTCCGCTGCCAGCGTCTGGGGTATGGGAGAGCTGAACGCTGGTGGAGTGCTGTGGAGGAATCGTGGCGGGGGGGCGACGAGGGGTTTTTTGGTGCAATTGTTTTCCTCGTTCCGTTAAGAGGGAGAAAGGCAGGGAGGGGCTGACTATCCAGCTGACACAGGGGAAGGAGCAGTGGTTTGCACGGCCGTAGGTTAACGGCTTGTTGCCACTTAGTGGGGGTGTTTAGCATTCATAATTCTTCGCTACTGGTGGTAGTTAAGCTAGTAGTGGTGGAACTCCCTGCTTGATCCTGGTGTTTGGCAAAAGGTTGCACCCCACAGTCCGTCGGTCATCCGGTGTTTTCTCCTTACAGAACCCTCCAGACTTCGAAATCAGCCCTCGCCGCGGAGCCTCACCACGGGAAGCTCACTACGTGACAAACATTTTGCGCTGAGGCACCTCTCTGGTCCCTGCCTCTCCTTCTGGCCACACACTGCCTCTTCCACCTGTTTCTGGTTGAGGACTCTCCCTCTCCTCCCTCAGAAGCACTGTGTTCACACCGCCTCTCAACCCAGTCCCGGTTTTTTGGGTCGTCACCTCATCATCCTCCTCCGACCCTCAAGTCCTCCTCATCGTCGGACCCTCTTTCAACACACTTCTTCCCTACTCAAGAAGTCATCATCCACCCACAGCTGCGACTGTGAAAACCTGGGCATCGAAATTGCTCAGGGCAGCAACCGACAGGGTTTTTGACTGTGGGAAGGGTCCATGAAACAGTTCCTCAGAGTAGCCGGTTCAAATGCCAAATTTTCCTGGAGGGGGCAGACCTGGGGGGGAGAGGCGAGGTGCGCAGGAGGCGTTAGGAGTGCCGATTTCGTGACATGGTGGACTGCGTGGAAACTGACTGGTGACATTGGCTCGAGATCATTGTCTGCAAGAAATAAAATATATAACGCTATTGTAGGCCTAAGTAAGCCGTTTGGATTCTCCTATGGCTATTTTCTAGCCAACTATGAAAGCACACTGCTATGCCAGATGAGATGATGCTGAGTTATGAAAAAATAAACATAAAATAAAAAGTAAATGGCAGACTGTACCTAATTTCACTCAAACCCCTAATAAATTGTCCCACTTCGGTCTTTGCGATGGATATGTGCGTCACTAAGCGCTAAACACAACGGTCGCAAGTCTCCCTGCGAATTCCTCACAATATGGTAGTAGATGCACTACAGCAAGGCCAGCCACCAGCAGATCAACCAGAAATAAAATATATAACGCTATTGTAGGCCTAAGTAAGCCGTTTGGACAGGGTTCCATAGCCCTGGTATGTTGGTTCTAACACTTTTCTTGCATCCTCATTCTCTTATTAATTGCTTTGCTCTTTAACATACCTGGTGCCCTGCTAGTAGTATGTGGTGACGTCATGTGGGGAAAGGGGTAGGCAGTTCAAACGGCGCAGGCCAATCTTATCCACTAACGCCTGCTCCTCCCACCGACCCCTCATTGCACCCTCTCCCTCGCCTGCCCTTCGCTACAACACCCTACATTATTAAGGACTGCACAAGCATGTCCATCTTGAATGCCCCATTACGCACCAGGCCCAACCACCTAGCAGTATGCAGTATCCAGGATAGTGTATTAAGAAACAATTTCCTAGTATCATAGTATATAAGGCCAGAAAAATTTGAACAAGCATCAGAGTCCAACCTTTAATTTAAATATCAATGTTTTCATCCCCAACCCTGTTGATATTTTTCTCTCTCCAGAAAGGTATTCCAGGCCTCTCTTGAACATGCTACATAGAGTCTGCGTTGTAACAACCTCTTGAGCATGAGATTGAAAGCATTGAAATATCACATCCTGATATCTTTTAACTCAACCATGCCAGAGGCCTGAATGTCAGAATAAAGGCTTTCTTCTGAAAGGTTTCCTTTAAGGGTCCCACTCAGTTAGGGTGAACTCGCATGTCGTACATATGTCCTAAGACTAAGAAACTTAATTGGTGAGTTTTGTTGGAGTTGCCTTTTAGGCCACCTTTACAGAAAACAGGGTTTTAAAAAGGTCAAGTTATGCGCCACTGGGGATTCTGGGAAAAGCAAGATACGTTTTCCGGGTGGAAAAAACGCGAAAACTTCATGCTTTTAATGTTATCTTAATAAATATATGCACACTCCCCTACAATCAATTGCCCCTGGCGATATGACACAGGAAGATAATAGCCAAACCCAATAAGTCTTTTCAAAAATGGAAGGGAAAAAAAAAACTTCCAGACAGTAGACTGTGCATGTATTATTTTTTGCGTCTTTTTAGCTACATGCGTAGGGAACCTTGGATTTGGCTAGATCTAGTAAGCCATTGACATGGGCTTAGAAAATACGCTTTTATGGTTGATTGTCCATCACCAGCACTACAGAGTATCTGGAATGGAGTTTGTATGTATCGGCTCTTATTCCACATCATAGTTTGGTGGCATCTGATTCAGACTATTTGTATACAATTGCACTGAGGCTATCATCGTACCCTGGATAAACTGTATTCTGATTTCTTTCTGTGTACATGAACACCAAGCTATGCATATCCCATGGTAAGAAAGAATGTTCCTCCCTCTAAACACTTTCACCTATTTCATTCTCTGTATGTAACCGAGGAAAACCGTGTCCAAGGTTCAGAATAAAGAGGATCTTCACATCTGTGAGTCCTCATGATATCAATAATTCCTTTGGAACCACCTTTAGAGCCTGCACAAAGGTTCCAGACTCTCCAGGACTTCTTCCCACCCTCTGTGCATTTTTACTTGAGACGGTTTACCCCTCGGAATATACAGGATAAAATTATTAATACCTACCAACGTGTGGCACTGACAGACTTTCACTTCCTATGCGTAGATGGGTCCTTATCAGTGTGTAGATGAGCAACCCCTAATACTAACTAAGTGAATCACGTTCTACACAGCAATCTTGAAATCGTGTCTGTCACGTCTGTGCCCTAATGCTTATGATGGAAGGACCCAGACATATTTTGGAGTCACTGACTTAGAAATGAGCATAGGAAACCATTCAACCCTTGATGGAAATTGCTGCTCCTTGTAGTTCATTTGCGACAAGCACACAAGAGTAGCAATATAAAAACTGCTAAATGTAACGTAATTGACTTATATAAAAAATGCGTATCATGTAAGCTATTTTCAACTCCTTATTTTTCAATGAAATATACTATTACATTGTAATGCTCTATTTACAACTCAGGTCCAAGTCCTAAGTTTGTCAGATACATTGGAAAAAGCTACTGGTATACAACACACTTAAATCAGTTTTATTTACTATTCATTTACTGACAATATATTTTGACCGTGGTTTTGTTTGATCAGGATCAGCATTGAAATTACATAATTATGCCGCAAAGAACACATGTATTGGCACGCCACAATTAAGAGCACTCCCCGGAGCTACAGAATGACCTAGAGACTCATGCACAACAGGCTCTACCGAGTCTCTGCTGATAGATCTGTGAGCGGCCTCGCTGCACCTGTCGTACATTTGCCGCATGAGTTGTAGAATTGCACTTAATGCTTGAATGTCAGTCCAAATGTGCACAGGCTAGTGCCGCCGGGCATGGCAACCCTTCATACCCCACCATTGCTACTTGGTGTGGAGGTGGCATTGGATGTCATCCAATGTCTCTATCCAGGATAAAAATATTTGGGGGATATTTATCAGGGCCTCTGTGAAATGTAGAAGCTAGCACTTGCGATTATTTTCCCCAATCCGCCACCTTCATGGCAGTGGGGAGTGAAGGGGCGTGAAGGAGGGTGGCACGGGCAGCTAAACAGAGGGCGTGGCCTGCAGGGAGTGGGCCCGGCGTAGAGCGTTACTGTCCCCATGCCTGCGCCCTCGCTGCATCTGGCGGGTTTTCACATGTGTTTGGAGAAGAAGGAGAAATCCGGTGGACCTGTGCGGGGAAGAAACACATGCAGAATATAGGGTGCCTGATCTTAGTGAATCGCGGCAGAGTGCATGATCGTCAGACAAGTAAGTAAATGTGCCACAGTATCTAAGATGGTTTAAGGGCTCATTCATATTAGCATTTATCATGACCATAAGATATATTTACAGAGTGTGGTCATGATAAATGGTAATATGAATATGAGTGTGTGCCTTTAGAGTGATTGCGCAAAAATTTTCTACTCTTTCATGCATTCACATCTGGATTTTAAAATTATATTAGGTGCAACATTTAAAAAAAAAAAGGTTGTTGTGAACTTTGCTGGGAAGGTGAAAAAGTCATACATTCTTGTGCAAATATTCATATGCGAAAAAAAATCACCAAAATAAAAGATAAATGACCCCCACTGTGTTGCAGACCAACTACACTGTCACAGATATACTTTAGACCCTCGCTGCATTTATTATCTAATCCTGATCGTCCCCATAACTCATCTGGTTTAGCGTTCTTTCATACCACCTTGGTTCACTTTTCCACTATCTGAAGGTTTGAGTTACTTTTCCCATGGAATAGAAACGGAAGGGGGGTCTGCTAGGAGTTCGTGTGGGTGGAGGGGGTGCAGTTCTGGCCGCGCCTCGGATGTGTGGTACGTCCCAGTTTATTGGCCAGATTCTGTTGATGGGGTAGACCTTTTTTGGTTACCACGTTGACTTGAATCACTATAGGCAATAGCTTACGTACGATGGGATCTGTGCCTGAGAAGGCAGATGGTTGTGTTTATTGATTTGTGTTTGCCCTTGGCCATGTTTCAGAGATTGATGGTCTACGGTCATGACTGTCAAACTCTGGAAGACTAGTCTTTGTATGGCTTATTTATAAAACCCAGCGCTCTTCTAAGACTAAATCATGATGTATAAATAGAGGAAGGCTCCTGATGCAATAATTTTGGCCCTGATACCACGTCAGACCACACATGAAGTTGGGTACGGTTTTGGGCACCATGTTAAGATATAGAGAGCTGGAACGGTGCAGAGAGCACCGGATTTCCGGGTGGGAACTAGATACTTGACAGATTAAATTGTGGATTTTCTTTAAACGACGACGGGATGGAAAACTCATTACAAGGAAATCCACACCTATGTGACGTACAGGATCCTCCAAATGATCTCTTAATACCTAGGCCTGTGACCCTGACAGGGCTCCTCTACGGCTAGAGAGAGTGCGATTTTACCTCACATAGACAAGTTCTTTACTGAACGACATGAGACTATGGCACGCGCCTGCCGCAGGGTTGTATGGCACGCTAGTACTGTTCCAAAAGAGGCCTGGATGCTTTCTGAGAGAAAAATATCTGTTTATTGGGGGAAACAAAACATCACATTTAGTTAATCTTAAGGGTGACTTGAGGACTGGCTCTCCTTCCAGCCTTATACTATGAGACAGGATTTGGGTTTAACATAACCCGTTTATTGTTAGACCACTGGGATTCGTATGGCGGAAATTCGGCCTAACAGGAACTATCAATATCCTGTCTACTCTTAATATAAACATCTCTTACTCCGACTGAGCTGTGCACCGCACATTACCCTCACATACAACCAATTATTCTGATTTTCTACGGTCTCTATGGGCTTTAGCAGAGGGTGAACAGAAAGACATTTTACGTACAGTGCTAAATATCACTTTTCATATCTGGAAGTCACTCACCCTACGGATGAAACCAGAGTTTCAAGGTTAGAATGCAGCAAATTTATGCAATTTATTATATAAAATGGCACAATGTATATATGATCCAGGTCTATTATTCTCCATGTGGATTTGTTCGAGTTTGAAGTTTTAGTAATTCAAATGTATTTTCTCCCAAAACTTACTGAAGTGACAAAACAGCCTCTGGCCTAATTTATTAAATTTATTGACCCCTGCTTTAAAACCTGGCTTGGAGGCAATGATGTAAGGAAATATCATCCACCTTATTGATTATCAGTGAAAATCAGTCATCTCGCCGGTTTGGATCATTCCCTAACTCTATTCTGAGGTGAAATAAATAATAAAAAAAAATTGTTCTTTTCATTTTATTTTATGTTAGTACACCTTCTTATTGCCTTTTTTAATTTTTTTTTTTTCCATATATCTAACCATAGGGAAGCTTGTTTTTTTTGCTGGATCAGAATGTATGTATAAGTTCTTTGATTATTTTAACAAATGACAAATAGTCCAATTGGTTTTATTACAATCGTGTAGTGAGAAAATGGAAAAAATGGCCCACATTTATTAAATTTTGAGCCATTTTCCTGTCTGATTTGCACTTGAGACTCTCACACTGCTTGGACATTGTACTTCAAAGTTCTGTGGCAGTTTGTGTGTTTTGGTGCTGCCACTGTGTTCGACAAACGAAAAATGTGCACCTACAGGGGTGTGTTCGTGCGTTAGTTTGAGTTTTCGCCACATTTTCACTGCGCCCGCAATTCTGTCTGCCCCACAATGTCTGCAGTCATGAACAAAGTGCACAAAAAAAAAAACCCTATCCAAGCAGTGCAGGGTTAGCCATGTGGCATTTTTGATAAAGCTTGCCAACCCACTTCACCTATTTTGCTAAATGTGGCACCAATGCGATTCTAAATAAATGCTTACATTTTTTTGTTAGAGGGATCTTTTATTAAAAATATTTTTCAAACCTGGTTTCATCTTTTTTGCCTCTATACAGGAAGGAACGCAATCCTGAATTGATTGTAATCCGCTAGGTACTTATTAACTAACGTAACTGCTCCTGTATACCTAAGGCAAATATCATGTTGGACCTGAGCGTTTTTTGTTAGGTTCCTCAGAGCTGCAATTCAAGTCCCACTATGTTCCCCTTGATAACCGTTACCTAGCAGGAGGAATAAAAAAAGAAAGAAAGGGAGGGAGGGGGGATGCACCTCCTGGCGGGATTAGTCTCCTTTCTTTCTCTGTAAAACACTATCAGGTAATCTATCATTAAGAGCGACATTATCACCATGATGTTCCTTTATCTAGGTATTACACAGAATAAGACTGAAGCTGCATTACAAATGATCTAAGTCAGTGGTGGCGAACCTATGGCACGCGGGTGCCAAATGTGCCTGCTGAGCCCTCTATATGGGCACTTTTGCATCAACCCCCCCAGTTCGCAGACAGGACCCTTGCAGTCCCCGGCAGCCCAGGACCTAGAAGGAGCTAAAATGATAATCCAACTGCTTTTCCTTCTTTTCCTAACTACTGTTTTGGTGTCCTCAGGGGCCTCTAACAATTTTCACCTGTGACCGAGAAGGGAGTAATAGTTACTGCTTAAATTAAATGGTCCCATTTGCACTTTGTAAAAATATGTGGGTTTTTGGTTGTAGTTTGGGCACTCAGTGTTTAAAAGGGTTTGCCATGACTGATCTAAGGAGTTATCGGGTGGAGATGGTCAGACTGATTGACCGATATCCAGAGAATATACATCATAAGCGTACCTTCCACTACCACACCAGGCTGTGACATTGATGTCACTTACTAAGGACACAATAAAGCCATGTGCAAACATCTCAGTGTGACTCCTTAAAACTTTTCAATTGCTGCAACAAAGGCCAATTAAAGGGAGAGACACCAAGGGCCTTGTCATACAATCAATACAAGTCGGGGCCTCAATATCATATAAGTTTTACAAAATAACTTTTTTCTTTCTTTTAGAAGAGATTATATTTTCAGCAGGTGGCACATTGCACAGGGTTGCCGCCTCCTGCTGTTAACTGTCCCTCCTATTGCTGAAAAGAGCCAGAAGAAACTCAAAGTCCTGATTCGCACATTCTGATCAGCCACATTCAGCAGCAGAACCAACTAATATGATAAATACTGCCACCAACCTCTGTGATATATAACAACACGCAAACCAGCTTAGTCATCAAATACTGCCCAGCAATAAGTGGCAGTACATATACCATCGCACAAGTTTTTGTGAAGTAAATAACACCACTTAACCCACTTTTGTACATAAATGCACCACATTGGGCCTCTCTAGTAAAATGCAGCACTATAACCAGCTCACTACCTAACCACGCACAGAACTGGCAATACAGCTCTAGAACATGCACAGAAACTAATGCACCACCAGCACCATGGCCAGTACATCAATAACCGAACAAATGGCTCAGTTTATAAAATCACACTTAAACCTCTAAATACATAATACAGCAGCAGTAACACGCTCAGCACAGCATTACCGCACCAGTACCACCACAATATAAATCTAGCACCAGAACCAAAATTAAACACAATTGGAGCTTGTAAATTCAATACCCTAGAGCTGAGTTTAGTACAAAATATAGTTGTTACATTAGATATGTGTATTTTGTACAACACACACACTGGGGCATATTTATCAGGACCTCTGCGTGAGGGGGGGGCAGGCCGGTTTTGTGAATGTGCCGGCGCGGTGTCATTACTGTCCCCAAGCCGCGCATTAACTGTCCCCACCCGGCGCACTCCGCTGCTGGGGCGAGCGCCTTTTCATATAAAGGCCCTGCCTTGGAATGGAATAAATGCGCGCATCAGCGGAAACCTCTTGATGTATTGCCACTTGACTGCGAAAATGCAGCGGGGGGCTATCTTATATCATATGATTAAATGTGCCCCATGTCTTAAATATAGTCCAGAATCTGTAGAATGATTATGGAGATATAACACAGAGCAGGAGATGTTTAACTGCACATTTGTGGTTGGGAATGTGAATGCTATTGAGGCATTACTATTACCACTTTTCTGATTTCAACACGACTTATCATTAAACTGATTTGCTTTCCATCCACACACACACACCTTTCCTTTAGTAGATTTGTACACCCTTGCTGCCCTAACTTCTTCTGGCCTTCGTCTTCTATTATGTATTTTAATGGTCATTTTGTCTTCATAAGGGACACTCTTTGGAGCCGTCACATATGGATCTGGCTGCAAGCTCTCCACAGCCAAAGAAACCTTTTTCCATATGTATCCCTTAGCACTACTAGTTATTGCCCTGCTGGGATAGGTCTCAGTCTACTCTCCCCGCCACAGGTTATTACAAAACAGACAGCAGACCTGGGTCCTCATATTCGGGCGTACATAGCGCCCAATGACGCCTGTCTTATACGCACATGTCCTTTGTTATCTTTCAGTAACCTCTTACCTCCCCACCTTTTGGCAAATGGGAAAGAGGGATAACCGATGCCGCTGCACAGTAGGGGGATTTATACCACCTTGTCTGGTTTCTTTCTTATACTACTTTTTGATGAGACTTTTTTGTTTGTTCTGTTGAGACAAGACCGTTTTCCCACGGCCAGTGTTACTTTTGTGCAACTTTTAGACGCTGAAATGTCTCGCATGAACACACATGGACTTTTTGTGCTTTCTGACATAAATGGGTGGATGCTACTTGACAGTATCGAACATTAGCACCAAAAACTATTTGCAAACATACTTCACACTTGTTCCCCTACATCATTCCGGCTTCCTCATCGTTCTGTTCTCTGTCACTCACGGCACAGCAGACTGCTCAGTGGGATAGCCCACAGCCTCACTTGATCCTATGTGTTCACTGCATCTGCGTCCTGCAGAAGCCGACACAGTCACTATTATCTCTCCTGCCAAGGGACATTGACACAGACAAACCCCAAAATCATTCTGGTGTGAAACAAATACATTTCTGTGCACTAGTCCAAAGGTCCTGAACTTTCCCAACCACCAGCTCCAATATCTATTAAGACTGCGTTCACATTCTATGGCGTTTTAAAAACCACGCTCCCGCGCCTTGTATCATATCATGAATGTCACCATCAGTGGTTCTCAGTTGGAAGCAGTAAATTTTGTTTTGGTTTATCTAAGGTTTCATCACATGATTATGGACTCAACTTTCACCTTTGAGGACCTTCCCAAACTCTCCCTCCTTGGAATTTTTAGTAACTAAGCTTAAAGGGTCATTATTCCTGTTTTTTCCACTTATCGCCGAAAGGTATTGGCAATGCTTGTACTTGTCCCTATTTGGCATATTTTGAAACATTTGGCAGTGAATGCGTATACAGGATCAATGATTAGTACCAGTCTTCTGAATCATCAATTTGCAGGTGTAAGGTAACACTAGACCATCAAGCACGCTAGTCACTGATTTAGTGGGCTGGCAATTCTGATGGCTGCCATTAAAGTAATTAGCCACTTCATGAGCAAGTCTGGCTGTAACTCACTTGTAAAAATATAGTCCTGCACATTCTGCATTCTCTCCTGAGCTCCCAAAAACCCATATGAGAGGACTGTGATGTCTTAAAAGTCCATGTATCTACTTGACACAAAGATAGGCTACAGTGGCCATGGATTTGATAGAAGCATCAAAAACACAAAAGGGTGCTATTTACTCTGGGTACGCAGATTTCACTTTCTTCGTTGGACTCTTCTTCTTTTTTGGGATTGCATGGCTTTGACAGGTATGTTAATAGGTCGAGCATTAGAGCTGCACCTCAATTTTCATTTAGTGTTGCTCAGTGTTGGATTCTCAATTCAGAAATGCTACACCCTGCCTAGTAAGGGTTGGAACCCTTTTTTTTTTGCCTTCCGAAAACGCCTCAATTCTTCGTGGCATAGCTTCAACAAGGGCTGGAAGCATTCCTCATGAGATTTTTTGGCCCATCTTGACATCATGCAGCACACAGTTGTTCGCAGATTTGTCGGCTGCACATCCATGATGCGAATCTCCCTCCGTTCCACCACATCCCAAAGATGCTCTATTGGATTGAGATCTGGTGACTTGTTGAGGCCATTTGAGTACAGGGAATCATTGTCATTTCAAGAAACAGATGTTGGATACATTGTGGCATAAGGATGACATGGTCATCAACATACTTTCAGGTAGGCTGTGGCTTTGCAACAATGCGTCATTCGTACCAAGGGGGCCCAAAGACACACCTGACACCACCAGCCTGAAACCATTGATACAAGGCAGGATGGATCCTCTTTCATTTTGTTGACGCCAAATTCTGAACCCTACCATCCTAATGTCACAAGCATAAATCGAGACTCATCATACCAGGCAACGTTTTTTGTCCAATCTTCTCTGTCCATTTCGATATCTTTGCAATTGTAGCCTCATTTTCCCTGTTCTTTAGCTGAAATGAGTGGCACCCGAGTGTGGTCTTCTGCTGTCTGAATTAGCCCATCTGCCTCAAAGTCCCGACGTACTGTGCGTATCCATAGATGCTCTTCTGCCACCTTGGGTTTGTAACTGTGGTGATTTGAGGGTACTTGTTGCCTTCATCAGCTCGAAACCAGTCTGCCCCATTCTGCCTCTGAACCTCTGGCTCAACAAGGCATTTCCCCCACAGAACTGCCGCTCACTGGCTGTTTTTTCTTTTTTTGGACCATTCTCTGTAAACCCTAGAGATGGTTGTGTTGTGAAAATCCCTAAAACCAGTAGATCATCAGTTTCTGAATACTAGACCGCCCTTCTGGCCAACCAACACACTGCCACTTCAAAGGCACTCAAATCCCTTTCTTCCCCATCTGATACTTCTCGGTGACTGCCTTGATTGTCTTGACCATGTGACTGCCTAAAATGCACTGAGTTTGCCACCATGTGATTGGCTGATTAGAAATTAAGTGTTAAACTACTCATTTGGACAGTGTACCGAATAAAGTGTCCTTTTAGTGTAGAAGACTGTATCAGATAAGACATTCCATGTAAAACTCCTGACAGGTAGGAGTATAATGAATAAAATATTGATCAATTGATGGATCATTATAGAAAGGGAGATTCCCCATAGCTAGGAAAATAATAATTTTCCTGCTTTGGGGAATCTCCCTTTCTATATTAGCACAATTTAAAATCAAAGTTATATTTTTAGCACATTTAAAATAAGTTATATTTAGGCCTTTGGAGGGATTGGGAATTGAGCTATTAATTAGTCCTTGGCAGTCTAAACATGGCTATCCAATATGTAATAATATTTCACATAGAGGGATTGTTTTTGGGGTTTTTATGTGAATAGACGCATGACAGAGCGGTTTTCAGACATTCTCACTGGCCACTACCCATGGGCCATGGGGCACTGCTCTCAGAGAGAAAGGTTAACTATGGCTAACTTTTTTTTTATTGAAAAGCCATGTTTATTATAAAACCCACTTCGGCAATGTGCACTTATTCGCTATGGTGGCTTTTTTAAATCATGGAGTAATCTGAGAAGGAAGGCTTCCATTAATATTCCTTACTTTTGAAGGGCGATTATGAGTCTCGCGTTTCAATTGCAAGCATTTCCTGAGCTTATAAAAAGACTGATTG
Source organism: Engystomops pustulosus (assembly GCA_019512145.1). Taxonomy (NCBI): domain Eukaryota; kingdom Metazoa; phylum Chordata; class Amphibia; order Anura; family Leptodactylidae; genus Engystomops; species Engystomops pustulosus. Next base: position 99,354,888 of record CM033643.1, read on the forward strand.
CATACTCATTTGAACGGCACTGATTTTAACTTTTTTTTCACATAAAGGGCATTTTCCACAAAGTGGGTAACATCTGACCCATCTTTTTCTCACCCCCTTAGCTAATTTTTAAAAGAGAACCTGTCATGCAAATTAACCCCCCAATACAGACATAATTAAAAACTATGGGGGCACATTCTTAGCCAGTCCTGTGGAGTACACGAAAGTGCATGACCAACGCTCATGGCATTGTGCCGAGCGTCACCAAGATTATGGGCGCCCGATATCCTGCATGTGTCCGCTTCCACGCTCAGGTCCGCCAGAGTTCACACCTTCCTCTTCCCGTGTCAATGTAAGTGCTTGATCTTGCGGCACAATTTGAAAGTTAAAATCCCGCGCTCAGTCCAGATCATTTGACCTGCGACGGAAACCCTACTTACCATGGATCTACTCTAAAGGAAGATCGGGTGTTAGGTGCCTCTAATTGGACAATAGGAATCCTTTAATAGATAATCTTCACGTCCCTGCAATCTTTTTAACACTTTTATTTCTTCCCCTAATATGCAGATATCTAAAGAGGTTACTGGGGCGTGGAATAGCGGAGCTTGAGCTACATGCGGCGGCTACTACCTCCAGGCTCCAGTAGCCGCTTTGATCCTCCCTATAGAAATTTCTGCATACAGCTATGAGGACTGCGCGCCCTCATCCACAAAACCTGCCCATCTCATGTGCAGACAGCAGGCCATTATATTTACCTCTATATAGTGGCTGAAAGACTCACACTTGTTATATCTGTTCAACCCTCTCTTCTTTATCAGCTAACTGGTCCATGGTTTTCATGTATTTCCAAGTGCTCATACACACAGCTATTCAATTCTTCAACATGGGGCACATTTCTACCCGGGCCCCCCCACACTTTCGCGATCCAGCTGCGCCTTCTCTTCACAGGAATGCGGTCCGCTGGGAGTTAAGATGTAGTTCCCCTCCCGCGCCACCAGTGGCGCGCAGCGCCGAAATAATCTTAACGCCCCCGGAAGGCACCATCCCATAGCAGGTGGAAGGTAGGCGCTCCCCAAGCGACACAATTTTCGGTTTGTAAATTCGGCTGTTTTTCCTGAATACGTCGGGTTTCGTTCTGGACTCACGCCCCCCCGATTTCTTTCGCTGCGCACTCCCGGCCCGATGCCCAGCAATCCCGACCGCTGTGCCGCCAAAAACCCGTTGCAAATTCATGGAACAAGCGGCGCAAATCTGAAATATTCGGGTAACACACGTCGGGAAAACGCGAATCGGGCCCTTAGTAAATGACCCCAATGTGTCTCAGCTAGTGCCCCTTAGTAAATTTCAGAAGGTCCTAGTTTGAGGTGCAGGAAAACCACTTTACGTTACTCAAAAAAAACGAATTTTAATCATATTAATAGGCCAAGTGGAAATATTTAATTGCTAGACATCATTTTTTTTTTTACGTTTTTGATGTTAACGCACCCCAATAAGACTAAAATATGGAAGAAAATCACAGTAAAAAAATTGTAAAAAAATGCTACAGGCCTTTGCATTTAGTCATGATAGCATTTTTAGGCCGGGTCCTTAAGGTGGTTTAAAAAATGAGAAAATGTTATTGTTAATATTTGTTGCATATTGATTTCTTCTGTACATGGACAAGTTGTCTACTCTCATCATTAGTGGTGCAGTACATATAGAAGTTTACTGTACTCTTACACAATCCTGTCGTTCTGCTTTTCACAAATTCACAGACGAAAGTTACATATCTAAAATGTCTTGTTCAGCACCTGTCCAGCAAACGCACAACGCACAACCAGGCTAGGCCTAGCTGTCAGACAAGTAAGTTGTTTGGGTGAACTCACCTGCAACGTCCTGCGGGCTAAGGCCCTGCCTAAAGCAGATATCCGCCCTGATAAGGGCAAACCCACTATCATGAACCTAACTGACAGTCTCTGAGCGACCCTAAAATACAGGGGCAACTTTACTTTGTCCTGGCATCTGCGCTGGATGTTGAGCGTGACGATACCGGAATCAGGTATAGACCAGTGGTCACACTGGTGCACAGAATACAAACACAGGACTGAATAGGTAAGGTCTTCAGCAGATACTCACAGGTCAGATCCAATACAGGGTACAAGCAGGATAGACACAGGTCAAAGTCAAAATAACCAGCCAGGTATGATGGGAATAGGAAGGTATATAAAAGCCGATCCCATACACGCCCCCAGTAAGCACCTGGAGGAACTGTAATCAGGCTCGATAAAGCCCTTGCTGGGGCAGGACATAAATCAAGGACAGGGTGTGGCTCCGTTTATTCCAAACATAAGAATTAAGCCACAGTTCACACACATAAACGCCATGTATTCCGCCAACTGCGGATAGAGCGTCGTTCAGGCACAGACGTTTACAAGCATTGAACATAAAGCTTTATAGTTTTACATAAAGAGTATTGGTCCCTACAACGAACAGTGTTTGTCTTCATATACGGTTTACTAACCATAACCAAATCTTTTCAACGCTGTACAATTGAGCTGCAAATTTATTAGTAGTGGAAAATGGTGGAAACCAGCCAAATTTCCTCTAGGGTCTGCTATGGTTTTGGGGGATTCGATCATATTCAAATCAAGGGTATTTTTGATAGTTTTGAATATTTTTAATTCAAAATATTTTCCCATCAGTGACTCAGGGCTTTCAACAGCCTTAAAGGGAATGTCATCTGGAAGGTCATTTTTTTATTGCAGGACCGGTTCCCATAGCCCTGGTATGTTTTGTTTCTAACACATTTCTTCGCATCCCATTCTTTTTAATTGCTTCTGCTTCTTTAACATACCTGGTGCCCTGCTAGTAGTATGTGGTGACAGTCATGGGGGAAAGGGGTAGGCGTTCAAACGGCGAGGCATCTTACCACAACGCCTGCTCCTGCCCACTCGATCTCCCTCATTTGCCCTCCCTCCTCCGCTCCCTCGCTTACAACCCCTAACATTATATTAATGACTGCAGCAAGCACTTGTCCATTTGAACTGTCCCCTGATCACACCAGGACCAACCACCAGGCAGTATGCAGTATCCAGGATAGTTAAGAAACAATTGCCTTAGTATCATAGTATATAAGGCCAGAAAAATTTGAACAAGTCATCAAGATCCACTTTGAGTGTTAATACAAATGTTTCTATCCACCATAACCCCGTGATTATCTTTTTCTCTCCAGAAAGGCATCCCATGCCTCTCTTGAACTCTACATAGAGTCTGCTGTAACAACCTCTTGCAGCAGAGATTGACAAGCATTGAATATCACATCCTCGATATCTTTTAATCAACCATGCCAGAGGCTCTGAATTGCGAAATGTAAAAGACTTTCTTCTGAACAGGTTTCCTTTAAGGGTCCCACTCAGTAAGGTGAACTGCAGCATCAGACTATGTCCAGAAGAAACGAAATTATTGTGAGTTTTGTTGAGTTTGCCTTGTAGGCCCCTAGACCAAACAGGGTTTTAAAGAAGTCAAGTTCATGCTCCACTGGGATTCTGGGAATAAGCAAAGATAGTTCTCCAGGGTGGAAAAAAACGGAAAACTTATGCTTTAAGTGTTATCATTAAAAATATATTGCACACTCCCCTACAATCAATTGGCCCCTGGCGATATGACACAGGAAAATAATAGCCAAACCTAAATAAGTCTTTCAAAAAATGGGAAAAAAAAAAAAAACTTCCAGCACGAAGACTGTGCGTGTCATTGATTTTTGCGTCTTTTAGTTACAGTGGAGTGGACCTGGTTTTGGCTAGATAAAAGCCATGACCCATGGGTTGAGAAAATTAGACTTTTATGGTGATTCCACACCCGGCATACAGATCTTATTGGAATGAGTTTTGATGTTCTGGCCTTATTTCCACATCATAGTTTGGTGCACGTCGACTTGACAGTTCGGAAGTATGACTACTGGTTTGGCGATTAACAAAATTTAGGTATGTTCCCGCTCATCCTAAGTAGCAACTAGTTAGTTTCTTCTCACCTGATAACTATTTTCATATTTCTCCCTGTATTAACCGACAGACACACACACCTCATGCAAGTATGTCACATGATAAATGAAAGAAGGCATTCCTTTCCAGCAGTTCTGTAGAAGTTCCTCAAATAGACTATCATATATCTTCCTTTGGAACCCTTTATCAGCACTCACAAAGGTTCCAGAGCTCTCCAGGACTTCTTCCACACCACTCTGTGCATTTTTACTATGAGACGGTTTACGCCTCGGGAATATACAGGATAAAATTATTAATAATACCAATCCGTGTGGCACTGAACAACTTTCATTCCTATGCTAGATAGGGTCCTTTCATCAGTGAGGGACTGGAATAACCCCTCAAGTATACCTGAGTGAATCATCGTGTTCTACACCAGGCGAATCTTGAATTCGTGTGTCTACGGTTGTCGACCCTAATGCTTGCATGATGGAAGGCCAGACATATTTGGAGTCACTGACTTAGAAATAGAATAGGGAAACCATCACCCTGAAGGAATACTGCTGCTCCTTGTATTCATTTCACAACCACAAGGGTAGGTGACAATAAAAAACTGCGAAAATGTAACGTAATGTGACTTATAAAAAAATTGCTATTACATTTAAGCTAATTTCACTCCTATTTTTCAATGAAAATATACTATTAACATTGTAATGCTCTATTTAACAACTCATGGTCCAACCTAAGTTTGTCAATACATTGGAAAAAGCTACTGGTATCACAGCACTATAAATCGGTTTTATTACTATTCATTTACTGACACAATAATTTTGATCCCAGTGTGTTTTGTTTGATCAGGATCAGTCATGAGTAATTACAATAATTCATGCAGCAAAAGAAGCAACATGTATTGGCAGTAGAGATGAGCGAGTATAACTTGTCTCGAGCTTGTCTGCTCGTATCGTATTAGTACTCCGAAACGGCTTCGTTGCTTCGTACGAGTATTTCCCTTCTCGAGATCCGAGCATTTATTAAAAAAACCAGTGAAGACAATGAAGAATAGATAAAAACAGTGAACACAGTGGACACAGGATCATTTAAGTGAAAAAGACAGTGGAAGAACACAGTGAAGAATAGAATTCAGATGTTCTGGCACATCTGCTTACTTGTCGGAATAACGCGGCGACGGCAGCAGGAGGACCTCAAGCAGCAGGAGACATCAAGCAGCACGGGGAGACATCGGCAGCGGGGAGACATTGGGAGCGGTAGACATCGGCCACGGTAGACTCGGCCGCACTGGGGAGACATCGGGCATCACGGAGACCTCGGGCAGCCCGTGGGGGAGACATCGTGGGGCATACGGGGAGACACGGGCAGCACTGGGGAACATCGGCAAGCCACGGGGGGACGATGGGCACCATCGGGGAGACTCGGGCGGCACCGTGCGACATCGGGCGGCACGGGGGAGACATCGGCAGCACAGGGAGACTTCGTGGAAGAAGAGCATCGGACCCGGACAGCGTATCACCCGACAGTAAGCAGTATGTTCCGAACTCTGTAATCTATTCTTCACTGTTGTTTTTCACTTAATGATCTGTGTGTTTTCACTGTTTTTATATTTCTATTCTTCACTGTGTCTTCACATCTGATAACTTGTCGGATATAATATAAAACGCCTCGACAGTGAAAATAGATAAGATGTTTGCATACACTGCTAACTTATCAGAAGACTTCTTTTCAATTAAATAACCCTTTTTATTCCTTACCATGGTTCCCTTTGGAAAAACGCTCGGTTCTCTCTCCCATTGACTTCAATGGGGCCGTTATTCGAGACGAGCACGCGAGCATCTGGAAAGGTCGTCTCCGAATACGAGGCACCGAGCTTTTAGAGTGCGCGCTCATCTCTAATTGGCAGCCCACAACTAGAGGCACCCGACTTACGATGACTTCTTGGAACTCATGCACACGGCTACGCCTCCTAGATATCTGTGAGACGGCTGCACCTGTTTACTTTTGCCGCCTGGTTTAGATTGCCTTTTAATTGCTTGCCTGTCAGGTCCAATGTGGCACAGGCTATTTGCCGCCGTGCATGGCAACCCGTCATACCCCTCCATTCTACTTGGGTGTTGGAGGTGGCATTGGATGTCATCCAATGTCTCTATCCCAGGATCAAAATATTTGGGTGATCTTTACAGGCCTCTGTGGCACGTGATCATTGGTGTAGAAGCTCTGAAATGTAAGCTAGCACTTGCGATTATTTTCCCAACACGCCACCTTCAGGCATGGGGAGTGAAGGGGCGTTGAAGGAGGGTGGCACGGGCAGCCAAACGGAGGGCATGCTGCAGGAGTGGGCCCGGCGCAGAGCGTGTGCTGTCCCCCATGCCTGCGCCCGCACCTCCGCTGCATCTGGCGAGTTTTCACATGTTTTTGGGAGAAGGATAAATCCGGTGGACCTGTGCGGGTGAATTAACCATGCAGAATTTGGTGGCAGATCTTAGTGAATCGTGGCAGTTGTCATGATCGTCAGACAAGTAATACATGTGGCCACAGTATCCTAAGATGGTTTTAAGGGCTCATTCATAGTAGCATTTCTCATGACCATAATATATTTCCAGAGTGTGGGGGGTCATGATTTCAGTGATGGAGGTCGAGATACTCGCCGAGCTTGATCTCGCCAGTATTAGCATACTCGGACCCGCTCTGTTGCTCTCGACGAGTATTTTGCCTGCTGAAACGAGCATTTAATTTAAAAAAAAAGGAAGATAGTAAAAAGATACAATTACAAACATTTAATTTAATTGTTTATTGAGAAAACGTGAAAGAACACAGTGCAGACAGATTGCAAGATGTTCGGGAACATCTGCAATCTGTTCCGGAGACCCGTGCAGAAACTGTGTTCTCCGCAATATTATTTGAACAATATGTGTGGAAAATAACAACTTTGCAGATGTTTGGACACATCTGCAGTTTCTCTACACATATTGTTCTTCAAATACTATTGCGGGAGACACCGTTCTGCACGGGTGTCTCCAGAGCAGAATCGCAGATTTCCCGGGAGACACGCTTGCAGACGGGTTTCTCCGCAATAGTATTGAAGAACAAATGTGTGAAGAACAACTTGAGATTTTTCAAACATCTGCAGTTGTTCTTCACACTATTGTTCTTCACATACTATTGCGGAGAACACCGTGTCTGCACTCCTTGCTCCGAACAGATTGCAGATGTTCCCAAAAAAAAAAACCCCCCACAACCACCACACAATATTAACGCCTGTTGTCCCACTTGCAATCTGTTCTGCACTGTTGTTCTTTCACTGTGCTCGTTACGTTTATAATTTAATAACTGAAAATGCTCGGGTCTCCCATTGATTTCACAGGTGGGCCTCGTTACTCGAAACAGCACATCGATCATCTGAAATAGTTCGGCTCGAGTAACGAGCAGCGACCGAGCATTTTAGTGCTCGCTCATCTCTAGTCATGATAAAGCCTAATATGATATTAGTGTGTGCCTGTAGAGTGATGCGCAAAAATTTGCTACTCTTTCACTGCATTCACAGCTGGATTTTAAAGATATATTAGTGCAACATTTAAAAAAAAAAAAAAGTTGTTGTGAACTTTGCTGCTGCGAAGGTGAAAGTTCAGACATTCTTGTGGCAAATATTTCAAAGATGCGAAAAAAAATCACCAAATAAAAATATAAATTGACCCCCACTGTGTTTGCGACCCCAACTACACTGTCCCAGATAACTTTACTGTAACCTTACTGTCAGGATTTTTTTATCATAATGTGTATCATGTAAGAACTTTTATATTTTATCACGATTTACGTAGTAAAGCGTACTGTTCGTGATTTTTTATCCAGAATTTGTATCCATGTAAGCTTTAGATTTTACACGGTCTTGGGCTGGAAAAATGTGTAACAATGGGGCACCTGTATGCATAGTTCAGTAGGCAAATTGTTCTTTTTTTTTGGCTTTCTGTTTAGTGACTTTTTTTTTGGCACTTGTTGGGAGCTCCTCAAGTGCACCTCGTACGCAACTTTGCCCTGGTGCCTCGTGGCTTACTGAACTTTCCAGATTGTTCTTGGGACTTTTCACTTTTTGACTTTGCGGGCTTTCAAACGGCAAATCATGGCACCTGGTCATCAGGGCGGGGCAAAGGAAATGTTTTTTTCATTGGACCCAATTTTACATGTCAAATTGGAGTTATTTCAATGTTTTAAATGTTTAACATTTTGCAAGTCCCTCTTTTGTCCAAAATTCTTAAGTTTTTGCTTTTGTTTTTTATTGGGGTTACTTATAAGGGGTGAGGTTTAACACAGTAAGCGAGTTAATGCCGGTTTAAATGCATTTTTGAAACTAATTACAAAGAGTGGTGATTTGCCTTATTTCCTTACTGTTAACATGTTGTGTTTACAAAACGCAAATATAATGCTGCGTAAGCATGCGTTTTAACATGCATTACTATGAGTTTGTAAATTAAAATGTTTTAAAAGTAATGAATGAGAAAGGCAAACACCTCTCCACAGCTGTTGTAATAAGTTTTCAAATGGTTATTATAAAAAATGCAACATGTTAAATCCCACAATTAACAGTAGTGTCCACTCCTGATATATAGACCCCGCTGAAGACTTTTAATTGACGGGCCGACGCCCCCGCTTGCAAAGATCCTGCCTGCCTAACCAGCCGCGGGGGAGATGCATGAGATCCAAACGAATGTTGAATAGTGTACTGTTCTACTTTGTCCACGAGCGATATTTAGTATTTGTTGTTCCAAAACATTCCAAACCGTTAATAACCATGTCATCCTCTCATACCTCAAGTCTTTAGGCACTATAGGCAGGTTTGTTGTGAAAAGCCTATTAGTGGCATGACAGTTGAGGTAACCCCTCCCGTGCAATAGAGGATAGGGGAAAGACATTTAACCCTTTCAGGACCTGGCCCTTTTGGGTTTTTACATTTCATTTTTCACCCCCATGATCAACATCCATAACCTTTTATTTTTCCATGTCCAGAGCGGGACAACTGTTTCTGAGTAACAAATACACTTCATAGATATGTAATTATTTATTCCGATTGCGTTATGGGAAGCGGGAAGGTCAAAATTCAGCCAAATGCAGTGAGAGATTGGTAAAAAAACGCTTGGCTGTTTTCTTGTGGGCTTGGATTCACTGCGCTGAGCGCCCAAGAGGACATTGTCTACTTTATTCTTTGGGTGGGTATGAACGGGGAAACAAAGTTATTAATAGGTGTATTTGTATAATCTTATAATAATTTAAAAAAGATTAAAGACATCCTTGTACAAAATTTGTTTTAGCGATGTTGCCATCCGGTCATGGCGCTAATACACTTTTTTATACTAGGTCTATGTGACTGAGCTGGGGGGTGGGTTGCGATTTTTTTGCGGCTTTTTGGATGACGGTTACAATGTTATCAATTTAGGACTGTACAACTTTGTGATCATTTTTATAGATTTATAATCTTTTTTAAAATGACAAAAAAGTGCCCATTTCAAAAAAATGGTATCATATTTGGATTAGGTGGGAATCGGGCATTTTCGGCGCCAGCGGTTAACCTCATTGTGTTGCTTTGTTTTCACGGTTATTTATATTTTATACAGGTTCTAGGGAAAGGGGGGTGAATTGGCTTGATGAATTGAGATTTTAGGGTCTTTTTTATATACATTTTTTTTTTTTAACTTTCGTTTTTTAGTATTTACTATTTTTAGACTCCCTAGAGTACTTACCCTGGGTTGTCTGTACGATCCCAGTCAATCAACTGCCATACTACAATATGGCCGAGAGGATATGGGGATTTGTACGTTCCCCAATGTAAAGGTCTGGGGTAGACCCTGAGAGAGTAGCCTGGGATACGTCCGTGAGACCCAGAAGGTACCTGGCGACGGGACGACGCTCCCAATGATTGTCACGGGGACTGCGAATCCTGGGATGCGAAAGCAAGCAGTCCCCTGGTGGGAGCCGCTCCTCCCTACTATTCCCATTTCCCACCTCCTAGCCCCTGTTTGACCCTTTTCTATGCTTCTTCTCTTAATTTTTGTCCGTTCCAGGTCAGGAAATCCTCCTTTACTGATATCACCTCCCAGAGGGAAAACACCTGTTGATCGGTGCTGGCACCGATCGCTTGTGTTACCAGTGAGCCTTTGATGAATATGCAAGTCTCCCGATCGCACCCCCGATGGTGACAGTGAGTGTATTACGTGCATGGGTGACGTGAAATGCGGTTAAGTGACAGTAAGGCTTAAGCGTTTTTGATAGTCAGTGTTCTTATAATGTATTAATATTTTCCGCACTTATTTTTCTTGCCGCTTGAATTGACAAGATAATGGCCCATATATATTATGCGCCATTGTTTTGTTCTAAGCTTTACACTAAAAAAGTGTCTTCTTTGGAGCTGTACTTGTATTTACACGTGCTGCTACACTCCTTTGTGTGTCCATGGCCTGTCATTACTGTCCCACAGAGAGACTAAAAACTCGTGTAACCATATAGGCACAATTGGACTGTGCGGTTCGCCACATACAAGAAGAATTATTACAAAAATGGAAGGTTCCTTATACCTTTTTACATGGCCCTTGCCTGTTGCGGATGACACCTCCATTACTCAATACAATGGTATACGGCTCAGCCTATCTGAGCATCGGGCGTCCAACACATAGCACTCAGGGCACCCGGTAGAGCTGAAATTTCTTTTCACGTTTGCAGTATCTAACTAAGAGCCTGCATAACACAGTATAGTATTATATGGCCACAAACTGCACCTTTTTAGCAGCTATATGGGATGTCCATTAGGTGGACTTTTTCACATTGTATAAGAAGTTTTCACATTTTAACCTTTTTTGTCCTCCTTTCTTTGGAACCTTAAATACAGAGATGGTCAATTTTTGATCCGATCTATAATCGCAATTTTACACTGCCAACCTGTCTTATATACCAGTTCAGCCAATGCAAATGCATGAGGGTGACACCTACACTGCTTGCGTCGACCCTTTACTGGATCCCAGACGTTGCTGTGGAATAATCAGCAACCCTATACTCGGCACAATGTATTGGGTGGCGGAATGGTGGTTATAAATGCGTGTGTTAATGAACTAACCCTGGCCAGATTTCATTGCATCTAATTTGGGCTCAGCAATTTGCGTCGCAGAATATTCCTTTACAAAGTAGATTGTTATTTGTGGACCAAAATGGAAAGCTAATTGAGAAAGTGTCACAGCAGAACGAATTTTTTTCACCCAAAAAATGAAAGGTATGTTACAATGTCCAGGACTAGATTACGCTCATAAGTTCATGTCAAGACTAAAGTAGTTACAACAGATATGTTTAAAAACGAATGATATATAGAATATTATTCTCAAATGAGTCTCGCCTGTTTTTTTATAATGAAGGAAATGGAGTAGATATTAGTTCTTAGATCTTAGCCATTAGATGCACACAAATTAATCCCACTGTAAAAAAAATTACGAGAAGTTACTTGAGGCATAGTTTTACTGGTGAGATGAGAAATTTATATTTTAAAAAAGGCAGACTGATTTTTAAATGTGCATACATAATTGTTTTGGGGGTAATTTTAAAATGTAATGAAAAGGGTTGCTTTTTTTCAAGGGCACCTTTCGTTCGGATCAAGCGGTGGGTTTTGCAGGTTTTTTTTTTTTGACGACTTTTAGTTGAAAAATTAGATAAATGCGTGCAACATCTCCAGAAACACCCCAGTCAATAGGTCAAAGAAGCGCAAAGACTTGAAACACTATGCTGACACGATTTTTGCCTTGACAACCAAAAAGTGGCAAATTAGAGCCAAAATCGATTAGACGCCTCCAAAAATTGTTGCACATAAAGATGGACAAACCAAACAAAAAAAAATTCTGATAATTATCCCCCATCTTGTTGTCTTTTACCACTTTTTTGTAGAGATATATGGGAGGGTATTTCGGAAACATACTTACGCGAAAGACAAGGACTGCAATTATCTCTTTGTTACGAATAAAGTAAGCAACTCTTCATGTGATTCCAAACATGACCGTGATTTGCAGCGGACAGTGATTGCTGCTTCCGAGATTCAGGCATGCCTTCATTCTGATATAGTTTTCAGTATAGAACAATATCTTCACTGACTGGAGCCCACCAAGTTTGGTTGCACTTATGGACAGGGCGGCATGCACGGGAAGGATAATTTGTTACGTTATGCCATTCCTGCGTTTCCTATCCGTACTTGTATTCTACCAATTATACTTTCCAGATGTACGACGTTTGCTGCGTCCAACAATAGAGGTCTCCACCTTGGGACAGCTTGAGCCAAATTCTGACTTCCTCTACCATTGTCAGACATGTCATAGTTTTTTCTAGAAATCGAGGACTCATCAGGGTGTATACAGGGCAAAGGTTGTTCAATCTCCTCCTACGTCCAATTTCGATGAGTTGTGCAAATTGTAGCTCCTCGGTTCGTTGCCTTAGGGCGGAAGGACGTGGTCACGACCGCAACAGCCTTTCTTTGGTGTGGTCTTGGATTGCTGGAGTCCCCCTTTCTCAGATCGCTCAACAGTTTCGACGTAATGTGAGTGCAGAGATCGCTCCTTCTGTCCTACCTGGTTGTAGAAGCCCTCGGGTGTGCGACTGGAGTCACGTGCCAGGTCTATCAGGCTTAAGAACCAGGCTCCGCCCCCTCTCGACCTCCTGGTACAGTAACAGGGCATTTCCGCCCACAGAACTGCCGCTCAACTGCATGTTTTTTCTTTTTGGACCAGTCTCCTGTAACACCGATTTGGTCAACACTGGTATGAAAAAACCAAAGCAGAACACACATAAAGAAAATCATATACTAGAATCGTATTAATTAAAGCATCAGAACACAATTTGTTAACCAAATTTCAAGCCTATTAAAAAATGTGCAGCCACCAGATATGAGAGGTGCGGCAGATTGGATACTAAACCCTAGGGGCACCGTACAGGAAACCAAATCCAAAAGTATTATTTAAGCAAGGGCTTGGACTAACACTTTTACAGTACAGGATACAATGTACCAAATGATTGAAGCGATAGGTGCGTCACTTATATAAGATGCAATCAGAGGGCAGCTGGGATGGAGCCACGCACAACGCTTTCTTACCCATGTATGGAATGGAGTGGTGTCTGTTCCGGGTGTGCAATGCAGTTGAACCCTAGCAGCTCTGGTGTTAAACATAAGGAGGCCACTATCGAGTTTTTGAAAAGACCCTGGGGATTACAGGGACGATGCCTCAGTAAGCAGTTTTCCCATATCAGTAAATTTATTTTTCTCGTTTTAGTGACTTTTTTTTGCAACTTTTGTTGGGGCTCCTCCAGTGCACCTCGGTCTGCACCTTTTGCAGTGTGCCTCGTGTATCTTAACTTTCCAGATGTTCTGTGGGACTTTTCACTTTTTTGCGGCTTTTCAAACGCAAATCTGCACCTGGTCCAGGGCAGGGGCAAAGGAAATGTTTTTTTCATGGACCCAATTTTAACATGTAAATTGGAATTATTTCACATGTTTTAAATGTTTAACATTTTGCATAGTAACCTCTTTTGTCAAAATTCTTACGTTTTTGCATTTTTTTTTATTGGTTACTTCTAAGGGTGAGGTTACACATAGCAGTTTAATTGCGTTTTAAATGCATTTTGAAACTAATTACAACAGAGGTGATTTGCCTTATTTCATTACTGTTAACATTTGTGTTTACAAAACGCAATATAAATGCTGCGTTAATGCATGCGTTAACATTGTTAAAAGTAATGAAATAAGGCAAATCACCTCTCCACAGCTGTTGTAATAAGTTTCAAAATGCATTAAAAATGAAACATGTCAAATCCCAAATTAACAGTAGTGTCCACTCCTGCATATAACCCCCTGAAGACTTTAATTTACGCACGCCCCCGCTGCAAAGCTCCTCCTGCTACCAGCCGGGGACTCAACAGAATGTTGAATAGTGTAATGTTCCTTACTTCTTCTCACAGCTATCTTATATTTGTTTCCAAAACATTCCAAACCGTTAATAACCATGTCATCCTCTCATACCTCAAGTCTTTAGGCACTATAGGCAGGTTTGTTGTGAAAAGCCTATTAGTGGCATGACAGTTGAGGTAACCCCTCCCGTGCAATAGAGGATAGGGGAAAGACATTTAACCCTTTCAGGACCTGGCCCTTTTGGGTTTTTACATTTCATTTTTCACCCCCATGATCAACATCCATAACCTTTTATTTTTCCATGTCCAGAGCGGGACAACTGTTTCTGAGTAACAAATACACTTCATAGATATGTAATTATTTATTCCGATTGCGTTATGGGAAGCGGGAAGGTCAAAATTCAGCCAAATGCAGTGAGAGATTGGTAAAAAAACGCTTGGCTGTTTTCTTGTGGGCTTGGATTCACTGCGCTGAGCGCCCAAGAGGACATTGTCTACTTTATTCTTTGGGTGGGTATGAACGGGGAAACAAAGTTATTAATAGGTGTATTTGTATAATCTTATAATAATTTAAAAAAGATTAAAGACATCCTTGTACAAAATTTGTTTTAGCGATGTTGCCATCCGGTCATGGCGCTAATACACTTTTTTATACTAGGTCTATGTGACTGAGCTGGGGGGTGGGTTGCGATTTTTTTGCGGCTTTTTGGATGACGGTTACAATGTTATCAATTTAGGACTGTACAACTTTGTGATCATTTTTATAGATTTATAATCTTTTTTAAAATGACAAAAAAGTGCCCATTTCAAAAAAATGGTATCATATTTGGATTAGGTGGGAATCGGGCATTTTCGGCGCCAGCGGTTAACCTCATTGTGTTGCTTTGTTTTCACGGTTATTTATATTTTATACAGGTTCTAGGGAAAGGGGGGTGAATTGGCTTGATGAATTGAGATTTTAGGGTCTTTTTTATATACATTTTTTTTTTTTAACTTTCGTTTTTTAGTATTTACTATTTTTAGACTCCCTAGAGTACTTACCCTGGGTTGTCTGTACGATCCCAGTCAATCAACTGCCATACTACAATATGGCCGAGAGGATATGGGGATTTGTACGTTCCCCAATGTAAAGGTCTGGGGTAGACCCTGAGAGAGTAGCCTGGGATACGTCCGTGAGACCCAGAAGGTACCTGGCGACGGGACGACGCTCCCAATGATTGTCACGGGGACTGCGAATCCTGGGATGCGAAAGCAAGCAGTCCCCTGGTGGGAGCCGCTCCTCCCTACTATTCCCATTTCCCACCTCCTAGCCCCTGTTTGACCCTTTTCTATGCTTCTTCTCTTAATTTTTGTCCGTTCCAGGTCAGGAAATCCTCCTTTACTGATATCACCTCCCAGAGGGAAAACACCTGTTGATCGGTGCTGGCACCGATCGCTTGTGTTACCAGTGAGCCTTTGATGAATATGCAAGTCTCCCGATCGCACCCCCGATGGTGACAGTGAGTGTATTACGTGCATGGGTGACGTGAAATGCGGTTAAGTGACAGTAAGGCTTAAGCGTTTTTGATAGTCAGTGTTCTTATAATGTATTAATATTTTCCGCACTTATTTTTCTTGCCGCTTGAATTGACAAGATAATGGCCCATATATATTATGCGCCATTGTTTTGTTCTAAGCTTTACACTAAAAAAGTGTCTTCTTTGGAGCTGTACTTGTATTTACACGTGCTGCTACACTCCTTTGTGTGTCCATGGCCTGTCATTACTGTCCCACAGAGAGACTAAAAACTCGTGTAACCATATAGGCACAATTGGACTGTGCGGTTCGCCACATACAAGAAGAATTATTACAAAAATGGAAGGTTCCTTATACCTTTTTACATGGCCCTTGCCTGTTGCGGATGACACCTCCATTACTCAATACAATGGTATACGGCTCAGCCTATCTGAGCATCGGGCGTCCAACACATAGCACTCAGGGCACCCGGTAGAGCTGAAATTTCTTTTCACGTTTGCAGTATCTAACTAAGAGCCTGCATAACACAGTATAGTATTATATGGCCACAAACTGCACCTTTTTAGCAGCTATATGGGATGTCCATTAGGTGGACTTTTTCACATTGTATAAGAAGTTTTCACATTTTAACCTTTTTTGTCCTCCTTTCTTTGGAACCTTAAATACAGAGATGGTCAATTTTTGATCCGATCTATAATCGCAATTTTACACTGCCAACCTGTCTTATATACCAGTTCAGCCAATGCAAATGCATGAGGGTGACACCTACACTGCTTGCGTCGACCCTTTACTGGATCCCAGACGTTGCTGTGGAATAATCAGCAACCCTATACTCGGCACAATGTATTGGGTGGCGGAATGGTGGTTATAAATGCGTGTGTTAATGAACTAACCCTGGCCAGATTTCATTGCATCTAATTTGGGCTCAGCAATTTGCGTCGCAGAATATTCCTTTACAAAGTAGATTGTTATTTGTGGACCAAAATGGAAAGCTAATTGAGAAAGTGTCACAGCAGAACGAATTTTTTTCACCCAAAAAATGAAAGGTATGTTACAATGTCCAGGACTAGATTACGCTCATAAGTTCATGTCAAGACTAAAGTAGTTACAACAGATATGTTTAAAAACGAATGATATATAGAATATTATTCTCAAATGAGTCTCGCCTGTTTTTTTATAATGAAGGAAATGGAGTAGATATTAGTTCTTAGATCTTAGCCATTAGATGCACACAAATTAATCCCACTGTAAAAAAAATTACGAGAAGTTACTTGAGGCATAGTTTTACTGGTGAGATGAGAAATTTATATTTTAAAAAAGGCAGACTGATTTTTAAATGTGCATACATAATTGTTTTGGGGGTAATTTTAAAATGTAATGAAAAGGGTTGCTTTTTTTCAAGGGCACCTTTCGTTCGGATCAAGCGGTGGGTTTTGCAGGTTTTTTTTTTTTGACGACTTTTAGTTGAAAAATTAGATAAATGCGTGCAACATCTCCAGAAACACCCCAGTCAATAGGTCAAAGAAGCGCAAAGACTTGAAACACTATGCTGACACGATTTTTGCCTTGACAACCAAAAAGTGGCAAATTAGAGCCAAAATCGATTAGACGCCTCCAAAAATTGTTGCACATAAAGATGGACAAACCAAACAAAAAAAAATTCTGATAATTATCCCCCATCTTGTTGTCTTTTACCACTTTTTTGTAGAGATATATGGGAGGGTATTTCGGAAACATACTTACGCGAAAGACAAGGACTGCAATTATCTCTTTGTTACGAATAAAGTAAGCAACTCTTCATGTGATTCCAAACATGACCGTGATTTGCAGCGGACAGTGATTGCTGCTTCCGAGATTCAGGCATGCCTTCATTCTGATATAGTTTTCAGTATAGAACAATATCTTCACTGACTGGAGCCCACCAAGTTTGGTTGCACTTATGGACAGGGCGGCATGCACGGGAAGGATAATTTGTTACGTTATGCCATTCCTGCGTTTCCTATCCGTACTTGTATTCTACCAATTATACTTTCCAGATGTACGACGTTTGCTGCGTCCAACAATAGAGGTCTCCACCTTGGGACAGCTTGAGCCAAATTCTGACTTCCTCTACCATTGTCAGACATGTCATAGTTTTTTCTAGAAATCGAGGACTCATCAGGGTGTATACAGGGCAAAGGTTGTTCAATCTCCTCCTACGTCCAATTTCGATGAGTTGTGCAAATTGTAGCTCCTCGGTTCGTTGCCTTAGGGCGGAAGGACGTGGTCACGACCGCAACAGCCTTTCTTTGGTGTGGTCTTGGATTGCTGGAGTCCCCCTTTCTCAGATCGCTCAACAGTTTCGACGTAATGTGAGTGCAGAGATCGCTCCTTCTGTCCTACCTGGTTGTAGAAGCCCTCGGGTGTGCGACTGGAGTCACGTGCCAGGTCTATCAGGCTTAAGAACCAGGCTCCGCCCCCTCTCGACCTCCTGGTACAGTAACAGGGCATTTCCGCCCACAGAACTGCCGCTCAACTGCATGTTTTTTCTTTTTGGACCAGTCTCCTGTAACACCGATTTGGTCAACACTGGTATGAAAAAACCAAAGCAGAACACACATAAAGAAAATCATATACTAGAATCGTATTAATTAAAGCATCAGAACACAATTTGTTAACCAAATTTCAAGCCTATTAAAAAATGTGCAGCCACCAGATATGAGAGGTGCGGCAGATTGGATACTAAACCCTAGGGGCACCGTACAGGAAACCAAATCCAAAAGTATTATTTAAGCAAGGGCTTGGACTAACACTTTTACAGTACAGGATACAATGTACCAAATGATTGAAGCGATAGGTGCGTCACTTATATAAGATGCAATCAGAGGGCAGCTGGGATGGAGCCACGCACAACGCTTTCTTACCCATGTATGGAATGGAGTGGTGTCTGTTCCGGGTGTGCAATGCAGTTGAACCCTAGCAGCTCTGGTGTTAAACATAAGGAGGCCACTATCGAGTTTTTGAAAAGACCCTGGGGATTACAGGGACGATGCCTCAGTAAGCAGTTTTCCCATATCAGTAAATTTATTGTTCCTTACTTCTTCTCACAGCTATCTTATATTTGTTTCCAAAACACTCCAAACCTTTTATAACCATACTCATCTCTCATACTCAACGTTTTAGGCACTCATAGGCAGTTTGTTAAAACCTATTAGTGGCATGACAGTAAGGTAACCCCTCCCCTGCATAGAGATAGGGGAAGGAAGACATTAACCCTTTCAGGACCTGGCCCTTTTTTGTTTTTCATTTTAATTTTTCACTCCCCATGATCAAAAATCCATAACTTTTTTATTTTTCCATGTCCAGAGCTGTGTGACAACTTGTTTTCTGCGTAACAAATTACACTTCATAGAGATGGTTTTTATTATTCCATGCCGTGTACTGGGAAGCGGGAAAAAAATTCCAAATGCACATAACACATTTTTAAATACATTTAAAAAAAATTAAAACCTCCTGTACAAAATTTTTTTTTTAGCGATTTTGCCATCTTCTGGCGCTAATAACTTTTTTATACTATGGTGTACAGAGCTGTGGGTGGTGTAGATTTTTTGCGGATTTTGATGACGTTTACAATGTTATCAATTTTAGGACTGTACAACCTTGTGATCACTTTTTATAGAATTTATAATTTTTTTTAAAATTACAAAAAAGTGCCATTTTCGACTTTGAAACACAGTGAAAAAATGTTATCATATTTTGATAGATCGGGCATTTTCGGACGCAGCGATACCTAATGAGACCCTCGCTGCATTTATTATCTAATCCTGATCGTCCCCATAACTCATCTGGTTTAGCGTTCTTTCATACCACCTTGGTTCACTTTTCCACTATCTGAAGGTTTGAGTTACTTTTCCCATGGAATAGAAACGGAAGGGGGGTCTGCTAGGAGTTCGTGTGGGTGGAGGGGGTGCAGTTCTGGCCGCGCCTCGGATGTGTGGTACGTCCCAGTTTATTGGCCAGATTCTGTTGATGGGGTAGACCTTTTTTGGTTACCACGTTGACTTGAATCACTATAGGCAATAGCTTACGTACGATGGGATCTGTGCCTGAGAAGGCAGATGGTTGTGTTTATTGATTTGTGTTTGCCCTTGGCCATGTTTCAGAGATTGATGGTCTACGGTCATGACTGTCAAACTCTGGAAGACTAGTCTTTGTATGGCTTATTTATAAAACCCAGCGCTCTTCTAAGACTAAATCATGATGTATAAATAGAGGAAGGCTCCTGATGCAATAATTTTGGCCCTGATACCACGTCAGACCACACATGAAGTTGGGTACGGTTTTGGGCACCATGTTAAGATATAGAGAGCTGGAACGGTGCAGAGAGCACCGGATTTCCGGGTGGGAACTAGATACTTGACAGATTAAATTGTGGATTTTCTTTAAACGACGACGGGATGGAAAACTCATTACAAGGAAATCCACACCTATGTGACGTACAGGATCCTCCAAATGATCTCTTAATACCTAGGCCTGTGACCCTGACAGGGCTCCTCTACGGCTAGAGAGAGTGCGATTTTACCTCACATAGACAAGTTCTTTACTGAACGACATGAGACTATGGCACGCGCCTGCCGCAGGGTTGTATGGCACGCTAGTACTGTTCCAAAAGAGGCCTGGATGCTTTCTGAGAGAAAAATATCTGTTTATTGGGGGAAACAAAACATCACATTTAGTTAATCTTAAGGGTGACTTGAGGACTGGCTCTCCTTCCAGCCTTATACTATGAGACAGGATTTGGGTTTAACATAACCCGTTTATTGTTAGACCACTGGGATTCGTATGGCGGAAATTCGGCCTAACAGGAACTATCAATATCCTGTCTACTCTTAATATAAACATCTCTTACTCCGACTGAGCTGTGCACCGCACATTACCCTCACATACAACCAATTATTCTGATTTTCTACGGTCTCTATGGGCTTTAGCAGAGGGTGAACAGAAAGACATTTTACGTACAGTGCTAAATATCACTTTTCATATCTGGAAGTCACTCACCCTACGGATGAAACCAGAGTTTCAAGGTTAGAATGCAGCAAATTTATGCAATTTATTATATAAAATGGCACAATGTATATATGATCCAGGTCTATTATTCTCCATGTGGATTTGTTCGAGTTTGAAGTTTTAGTAATTCAAATGTATTTTCTCCCAAAACTTACTGAAGTGACAAAACAGCCTCTGGCCTAATTTATTAAATTTATTGACCCCTGCTTTAAAACCTGGCTTGGAGGCAATGATGTAAGGAAATATCATCCACCTTATTGATTATCAGTGAAAATCAGTCATCTCGCCGGTTTGGATCATTCCCTAACTCTATTCTGAGGTGAAATAAATAATAAAAAAAAATTGTTCTTTTCATTTTATTTTATGTTAGTACACCTTCTTATTGCCTTTTTTAATTTTTTTTTTTTCCATATATCTAACCATAGGGAAGCTTGTTTTTTTTGCTGGATCAGAATGTATGTATAAGTTCTTTGATTATTTTAACAAATGACAAATAGTCCAATTGGTTTTATTACAATCGTGTAGTGAGAAAATGGAAAAAATGGCCCACATTTATTAAATTTTGAGCCATTTTCCTGTCTGATTTGCACTTGAGACTCTCACACTGCTTGGACATTGTACTTCAAAGTTCTGTGGCAGTTTGTGTGTTTTGGTGCTGCCACTGTGTTCGACAAACGAAAAATGTGCACCTACAGGGGTGTGTTCGTGCGTTAGTTTGAGTTTTCGCCACATTTTCACTGCGCCCGCAATTCTGTCTGCCCCACAATGTCTGCAGTCATGAACAAAGTGCACAAAAAAAAAAACCCTATCCAAGCAGTGCAGGGTTAGCCATGTGGCATTTTTGATAAAGCTTGCCAACCCACTTCACCTATTTTGCTAAATGTGGCACCAATGCGATTCTAAATAAATGCTTACATTTTTTTGTTAGAGGGATCTTTTATTAAAAATATTTTTCAAACCTGGTTTCATCTTTTTTGCCTCTATACAGGAAGGAACGCAATCCTGAATTGATTGTAATCCGCTAGGTACTTATTAACTAACGTAACTGCTCCTGTATACCTAAGGCAAATATCATGTTGGACCTGAGCGTTTTTTGTTAGGTTCCTCAGAGCTGCAATTCAAGTCCCACTATGTTCCCCTTGATAACCGTTACCTAGCAGGAGGAATAAAAAAAGAAAGAAAGGGAGGGAGGGGGGATGCACCTCCTGGCGGGATTAGTCTCCTTTCTTTCTCTGTAAAACACTATCAGGTAATCTATCATTAAGAGCGACATTATCACCATGATGTTCCTTTATCTAGGTATTACACAGAATAAGACTGAAGCTGCATTACAAATGATCTAAGTCAGTGGTGGCGAACCTATGGCACGCGGGTGCCAAATGTGCCTGCTGAGCCCTCTATATGGGCACTTTTGCATCAACCCCCCCAGTTCGCAGACAGGACCCTTGCAGTCCCCGGCAGCCCAGGACCTAGAAGGAGCTAAAATGATAATCCAACTGCTTTTCCTTCTTTTCCTAACTACTGTTTTGGTGTCCTCAGGGGCCTCTAACAATTTTCACCTGTGACCGAGAAGGGAGTAATAGTTACTGCTTAAATTAAATGGTCCCATTTGCACTTTGTAAAAATATGTGGGTTTTTGGTTGTAGTTTGGGCACTCAGTGTTTAAAAGGGTTTGCCATGACTGATCTAAGGAGTTATCGGGTGGAGATGGTCAGACTGATTGACCGATATCCAGAGAATATACATCATAAGCGTACCTTCCACTACCACACCAGGCTGTGACATTGATGTCACTTACTAAGGACACAATAAAGCCATGTGCAAACATCTCAGTGTGACTCCTTAAAACTTTTCAATTGCTGCAACAAAGGCCAATTAAAGGGAGAGACACCAAGGGCCTTGTCATACAATCAATACAAGTCGGGGCCTCAATATCATATAAGTTTTACAAAATAACTTTTTTCTTTCTTTTAGAAGAGATTATATTTTCAGCAGGTGGCACATTGCACAGGGTTGCCGCCTCCTGCTGTTAACTGTCCCTCCTATTGCTGAAAAGAGCCAGAAGAAACTCAAAGTCCTGATTCGCACATTCTGATCAGCCACATTCAGCAGCAGAACCAACTAATATGATAAATACTGCCACCAACCTCTGTGATATATAACAACACGCAAACCAGCTTAGTCATCAAATACTGCCCAGCAATAAGTGGCAGTACATATACCATCGCACAAGTTTTTGTGAAGTAAATAACACCACTTAACCCACTTTTGTACATAAATGCACCACATTGGGCCTCTCTAGTAAAATGCAGCACTATAACCAGCTCACTACCTAACCACGCACAGAACTGGCAATACAGCTCTAGAACATGCACAGAAACTAATGCACCACCAGCACCATGGCCAGTACATCAATAACCGAACAAATGGCTCAGTTTATAAAATCACACTTAAACCTCTAAATACATAATACAGCAGCAGTAACACGCTCAGCACAGCATTACCGCACCAGTACCACCACAATATAAATCTAGCACCAGAACCAAAATTAAACACAATTGGAGCTTGTAAATTCAATACCCTAGAGCTGAGTTTAGTACAAAATATAGTTGTTACATTAGATATGTGTATTTTGTACAACACACACACTGGGGCATATTTATCAGGACCTCTGCGTGAGGGGGGGGCAGGCCGGTTTTGTGAATGTGCCGGCGCGGTGTCATTACTGTCCCCAAGCCGCGCATTAACTGTCCCCACCCGGCGCACTCCGCTGCTGGGGCGAGCGCCTTTTCATATAAAGGCCCTGCCTTGGAATGGAATAAATGCGCGCATCAGCGGAAACCTCTTGATGTATTGCCACTTGACTGCGAAAATGCAGCGGGGGGCTATCTTATATCATATGATTAAATGTGCCCCATGTCTTAAATATAGTCCAGAATCTGTAGAATGATTATGGAGATATAACACAGAGCAGGAGATGTTTAACTGCACATTTGTGGTTGGGAATGTGAATGCTATTGAGGCATTACTATTACCACTTTTCTGATTTCAACACGACTTATCATTAAACTGATTTGCTTTCCATCCACACACACACACCTTTCCTTTAGTAGATTTGTACACCCTTGCTGCCCTAACTTCTTCTGGCCTTCGTCTTCTATTATGTATTTTAATGGTCATTTTGTCTTCATAAGGGACACTCTTTGGAGCCGTCACATATGGATCTGGCTGCAAGCTCTCCACAGCCAAAGAAACCTTTTTCCATATGTATCCCTTAGCACTACTAGTTATTGCCCTGCTGGGATAGGTCTCAGTCTACTCTCCCCGCCACAGGTTATTACAAAACAGACAGCAGACCTGGGTCCTCATATTCGGGCGTACATAGCGCCCAATGACGCCTGTCTTATACGCACATGTCCTTTGTTATCTTTCAGTAACCTCTTACCTCCCCACCTTTTGGCAAATGGGAAAGAGGGATAACCGATGCCGCTGCACAGTAGGGGGATTTATACCACCTTGTCTGGTTTCTTTCTTATACTACTTTTTGATGAGACTTTTTTGTTTGTTCTGTTGAGACAAGACCGTTTTCCCACGGCCAGTGTTACTTTTGTGCAACTTTTAGACGCTGAAATGTCTCGCATGAACACACATGGACTTTTTGTGCTTTCTGACATAAATGGGTGGATGCTACTTGACAGTATCGAACATTAGCACCAAAAACTATTTGCAAACATACTTCACACTTGTTCCCCTACATCATTCCGGCTTCCTCATCGTTCTGTTCTCTGTCACTCACGGCACAGCAGACTGCTCAGTGGGATAGCCCACAGCCTCACTTGATCCTATGTGTTCACTGCATCTGCGTCCTGCAGAAGCCGACACAGTCACTATTATCTCTCCTGCCAAGGGACATTGACACAGACAAACCCCAAAATCATTCTGGTGTGAAACAAATACATTTCTGTGCACTAGTCCAAAGGTCCTGAACTTTCCCAACCACCAGCTCCAATATCTATTAAGACTGCGTTCACATTCTATGGCGTTTTAAAAACCACGCTCCCGCGCCTTGTATCATATCATGAATGTCACCATCAGTGGTTCTCAGTTGGAAGCAGTAAATTTTGTTTTGGTTTATCTAAGGTTTCATCACATGATTATGGACTCAACTTTCACCTTTGAGGACCTTCCCAAACTCTCCCTCCTTGGAATTTTTAGTAACTAAGCTTAAAGGGTCATTATTCCTGTTTTTTCCACTTATCGCCGAAAGGTATTGGCAATGCTTGTACTTGTCCCTATTTGGCATATTTTGAAACATTTGGCAGTGAATGCGTATACAGGATCAATGATTAGTACCAGTCTTCTGAATCATCAATTTGCAGGTGTAAGGTAACACTAGACCATCAAGCACGCTAGTCACTGATTTAGTGGGCTGGCAATTCTGATGGCTGCCATTAAAGTAATTAGCCACTTCATGAGCAAGTCTGGCTGTAACTCACTTGTAAAAATATAGTCCTGCACATTCTGCATTCTCTCCTGAGCTCCCAAAAACCCATATGAGAGGACTGTGATGTCTTAAAAGTCCATGTATCTACTTGACACAAAGATAGGCTACAGTGGCCATGGATTTGATAGAAGCATCAAAAACACAAAAGGGTGCTATTTACTCTGGGTACGCAGATTTCACTTTCTTCGTTGGACTCTTCTTCTTTTTTGGGATTGCATGGCTTTGACAGGTATGTTAATAGGTCGAGCATTAGAGCTGCACCTCAATTTTCATTTAGTGTTGCTCAGTGTTGGATTCTCAATTCAGAAATGCTACACCCTGCCTAGTAAGGGTTGGAACCCTTTTTTTTTTGCCTTCCGAAAACGCCTCAATTCTTCGTGGCATAGCTTCAACAAGGGCTGGAAGCATTCCTCATGAGATTTTTTGGCCCATCTTGACATCATGCAGCACACAGTTGTTCGCAGATTTGTCGGCTGCACATCCATGATGCGAATCTCCCTCCGTTCCACCACATCCCAAAGATGCTCTATTGGATTGAGATCTGGTGACTTGTTGAGGCCATTTGAGTACAGGGAATCATTGTCATTTCAAGAAACAGATGTTGGATACATTGTGGCATAAGGATGACATGGTCATCAACATACTTTCAGGTAGGCTGTGGCTTTGCAACAATGCGTCATTCGTACCAAGGGGGCCCAAAGACACACCTGACACCACCAGCCTGAAACCATTGATACAAGGCAGGATGGATCCTCTTTCATTTTGTTGACGCCAAATTCTGAACCCTACCATCCTAATGTCACAAGCATAAATCGAGACTCATCATACCAGGCAACGTTTTTTGTCCAATCTTCTCTGTCCATTTCGATATCTTTGCAATTGTAGCCTCATTTTCCCTGTTCTTTAGCTGAAATGAGTGGCACCCGAGTGTGGTCTTCTGCTGTCTGAATTAGCCCATCTGCCTCAAAGTCCCGACGTACTGTGCGTATCCATAGATGCTCTTCTGCCACCTTGGGTTTGTAACTGTGGTGATTTGAGGGTACTTGTTGCCTTCATCAGCTCGAAACCAGTCTGCCCCATTCTGCCTCTGAACCTCTGGCTCAACAAGGCATTTCCCCCACAGAACTGCCGCTCACTGGCTGTTTTTTCTTTTTTTGGACCATTCTCTGTAAACCCTAGAGATGGTTGTGTTGTGAAAATCCCTAAAACCAGTAGATCATCAGTTTCTGAATACTAGACCGCCCTTCTGGCCAACCAACACACTGCCACTTCAAAGGCACTCAAATCCCTTTCTTCCCCATCTGATACTTCTCGGTGACTGCCTTGATTGTCTTGACCATGTGACTGCCTAAAATGCACTGAGTTTGCCACCATGTGATTGGCTGATTAGAAATTAAGTGTTAAACTACTCATTTGGACAGTGTACCGAATAAAGTGTCCTTTTAGTGTAGAAGACTGTATCAGATAAGACATTCCATGTAAAACTCCTGACAGGTAGGAGTATAATGAATAAAATATTGATCAATTGATGGATCATTATAGAAAGGGAGATTCCCCATAGCTAGGAAAATAATAATTTTCCTGCTTTGGGGAATCTCCCTTTCTATATTAGCACAATTTAAAATCAAAGTTATATTTTTAGCACATTTAAAATAAGTTATATTTAGGCCTTTGGAGGGATTGGGAATTGAGCTATTAATTAGTCCTTGGCAGTCTAAACATGGCTATCCAATATGTAATAATATTTCACATAGAGGGATTGTTTTTGGGGTTTTTATGTGAATAGACGCATGACAGAGCGGTTTTCAGACATTCTCACTGGCCACTACCCATGGGCCATGGGGCACTGCTCTCAGAGAGAAAGGTTAACTATGGCTAACTTTTTTTTTATTGAAAAGCCATGTTTATTATAAAACCCACTTCGGCAATGTGCACTTATTCGCTATGGTGGCTTTTTTAAATCATGGAGTAATCTGAGAAGGAAGGCTTCCATTAATATTCCTTACTTTTGAAGGGCGATTATGAGTCTCGCGTTTCAATTGCAAGCATTTCCTGAGCTTATAAAAAGACTGATTGCATACTCATTTGAACGGCACTGATTTTAACTTTTTTTTCACATAAAGGGCATTTTCCACAAAGTGGGTAACATCTGACCCATCTTTTTCTCACCCCCTTAGCTAATTTTTAAAAGAGAACCTGTCATGCAAATTAACCCCCCAATACAGACATAATTAAAAACTATGGGGGCACATTCTTAGCCAGTCCTGTGGAGTACACGAAAGTGCATGACCAACGCTCATGGCATTGTGCCGAGCGTCACCAAGATTATGGGCGCCCGATATCCTGCATGTGTCCGCTTCCACGCTCAGGTCCGCCAGAGTTCACACCTTCCTCTTCCCGTGTCAATGTAAGTGCTTGATCTTGCGGCACAATTTGAAAGTTAAAATCCCGCGCTCAGTCCAGATCATTTGACCTGCGACGGAAACCCTACTTACCATGGATCTACTCTAAAGGAAGATCGGGTGTTAGGTGCCTCTAATTGGACAATAGGAATCCTTTAATAGATAATCTTCACGTCCCTGCAATCTTTTTAACACTTTTATTTCTTCCCCTAATATGCAGATATCTAAAGAGGTTACTGGGGCGTGGAATAGCGGAGCTTGAGCTACATGCGGCGGCTACTACCTCCAGGCTCCAGTAGCCGCTTTGATCCTCCCTATAGAAATTTCTGCATACAGCTATGAGGACTGCGCGCCCTCATCCACAAAACCTGCCCATCTCATGTGCAGACAGCAGGCCATTATATTTACCTCTATATAGTGGCTGAAAGACTCACACTTGTTATATCTGTTCAACCCTCTCTTCTTTATCAGCTAACTGGTCCATGGTTTTCATGTATTTCCAAGTGCTCATACACACAGCTATTCAATTCTTCAACATGGGGCACATTTCTACCCGGGCCCCCCCACACTTTCGCGATCCAGCTGCGCCTTCTCTTCACAGGAATGCGGTCCGCTGGGAGTTAAGATGTAGTTCCCCTCCCGCGCCACCAGTGGCGCGCAGCGCCGAAATAATCTTAACGCCCCCGGAAGGCACCATCCCATAGCAGGTGGAAGGTAGGCGCTCCCCAAGCGACACAATTTTCGGTTTGTAAATTCGGCTGTTTTTCCTGAATACGTCGGGTTTCGTTCTGGACTCACGCCCCCCCGATTTCTTTCGCTGCGCACTCCCGGCCCGATGCCCAGCAATCCCGACCGCTGTGCCGCCAAAAACCCGTTGCAAATTCATGGAACAAGCGGCGCAAATCTGAAATATTCGGGTAACACACGTCGGGAAAACGCGAATCGGGCCCTTAGTAAATGACCCCAATGTGTCTCAGCTAGTGCCCCTTAGTAAATTTCAGAAGGTCCTAGTTTGAGGTGCAGGAAAACCACTTTACGTTACTCAAAAAAAACGAATTTTAATCATATTAATAGGCCAAGTGGAAATATTTAATTGCTAGACATCATTTTTTTTTTTACGTTTTTGATGTTAACGCACCCCAATAAGACTAAAATATGGAAGAAAATCACAGTAAAAAAATTGTAAAAAAATGCTACAGGCCTTTGCATTTAGTCATGATAGCATTTTTAGGCCGGGTCCTTAAGGTGGTTTAAAAAATGAGAAAATGTTATTGTTAATATTTGTTGCATATTGATTTCTTCTGTACATGGACAAGTTGTCTACTCTCATCATTAGTGGTGCAGTACATATAGAAGTTTACTGTACTCTTACACAATCCTGTCGTTCTGCTTTTCACAAATTCACAGACGAAAGTTACATATCTAAAATGTCTTGTTCAGCACCTGTCCAGCAAACGCACAACGCACAACCAGGCTAGGCCTAGCTGTCAGACAAGTAAGTTGTTTGGGTGAACTCACCTGCAACGTCCTGCGGGCTAAGGCCCTGCCTAAAGCAGATATCCGCCCTGATAAGGGCAAACCCACTATCATGAACCTAACTGACAGTCTCTGAGCGACCCTAAAATACAGGGGCAACTTTACTTTGTCCTGGCATCTGCGCTGGATGTTGAGCGTGACGATACCGGAATCAGGTATAGACCAGTGGTCACACTGGTGCACAGAATACAAACACAGGACTGAATAGGTAAGGTCTTCAGCAGATACTCACAGGTCAGATCCAATACAGGGTACAAGCAGGATAGACACAGGTCAAAGTCAAAATAACCAGCCAGGTATGATGGGAATAGGAAGGTATATAAAAGCCGATCCCATACACGCCCCCAGTAAGCACCTGGAGGAACTGTAATCAGGCTCGATAAAGCCCTTGCTGGGGCAGGACATAAATCAAGGACAGGGTGTGGCTCCGTTTATTCCAAACATAAGAATTAAGCCACAGTTCACACACATAAACGCCATGTATTCCGCCAACTGCGGATAGAGCGTCGTTCAGGCACAGACGTTTACAAGCATTGAACATAAAGCTTTATAGTTTTACATAAAGAGTATTGGTCCCTACAACGAACAGTGTTTGTCTTCATATACGGTTTACTAACCATAACCAAATCTTTTCAACGCTGTACAATTGAGCTGCAAATTTATTAGTAGTGGAAAATGGTGGAAACCAGCCAAATTTCCTCTAGGGTCTGCTATGGTTTTGGGGGATTCGATCATATTCAAATCAAGGGTATTTTTGATAGTTTTGAATATTTTTAATTCAAAATATTTTCCCATCAGTGACTCAGGGCTTTCAACAGCCTTAAAGGGAATGTCATCTGGAAGGTCATTTTTTTATTGCAGGACCGGTTCCCATAGCCCTGGTATGTTTTGTTTCTAACACATTTCTTCGCATCCCATTCTTTTTAATTGCTTCTGCTTCTTTAACATTACCTGGTGCCCTGCTAGTAGTATGTGGTGAAGTCATTGGGGAAAGGGGTAGGCGTTCAAACGGCGCAGGCAATCTTCTCATAACCCTTTCTTCCTCCCACCGCTCCCGTCATTGCCCGCTCTCCTCCCTGCTACAACCCTACTTATATTAATTGACTGCACAGCATTGTCATTTGAATTTCCCCTATCCCACAGACCACCACCCAGTCTGTCAGTGATCCAGGATACTGTTTAAGAAACAATTCTAGTATCATAGTATATAAGGCCAGAAAAATTTGCAAGTCATCAAGAGTCCACCTTTATGTTAATCCAATGTTTTTATCCCCAACCCGTGTATTTCGTCTCTCCAGAAAGGCATCCTCCATGCCTCTCTTGAACTCTAACATAGAGTCTGCTGTCACAACCTCTTGCAGCAGAGATTGCAAGCATTGAAATTTATTCACATCCTGTATCTTTTAACTCAACATGCCAGAGGCTAATGGAATCTTTCTCTGACAGGTTTCCTTTAAGGGTCCCACTCAGTAGGTGAACTGCAGTCACTATGTCCATAGAAAGAATTTATTGTGAGTTTTGTTGAGTTTGCCTTTTAGGCCCCTTTACAGACAAACAGGGTTTATAAAAAGGTCAAGTTATGCTCCACTGGGATTCTGGGAAAAGCAAATACGTTTTCCAGGGTGGAAAAAGGAAAACTATGCTTTTAATGTTATCTTAATAAATAATGCAACTCCCTACATATCATTGCCTGGCGATATGACACAGGAAAATAGCCAAACCAAATAAGTCTTTCAAAAAAAATTTGGGGGAAAAAAAAAAAAAAAATAAAAAACTTCCAGCAGTAAGACTGTGCTGTTTTGATGTTTTTGCGTCTTTTAGTACATGGGAGTGGACCTTGTTTTGGCTAGATTATAAGCCATTGACATGGGTCAGAAAAGAAACTTTTATTTGCATTTCCATCACAGGCATACAGATCTGGAAAGTTTTATTGTTCTTGGCCTTATTCCACATCATGTTTGGTAGGCTTCTTGAATTCAGACATATATGTGCTATTTAAATTAGCAACTGAGGCTTAGTTTTCCATTTCTCACCCTGGATAAAAACTTATTTTCATATTTCTTTCCCTGTATTACCAGAACACCACACCTTCATGCAATATGTCACCATGTACATGAAAGAAGGCCTTTCCTTTCCACATTCTGTAGAAGTTCCTCAGAATAGACTAATCACTATATCTTCCTTTGGAACCCCTTTATCAGCACTCACAAAGGTTCCAGACTCTCCAGGACTTCTTCCCACCACTCTGTGCAGTTTTTACTTGTAGAGGTTTACCCCTCGGTAATATACAGGATAAATTATTAATTACCAATCCGTGTGTGCCTGAACAACTTTCCTTCCTATGCAGATAGGGTCCTTCAGTGCTGTAATCCGCCTAATACTACACTAAGTGAATCACTGTATCTACCCAGCGAATCTTGAAATTCGTGTGTCAGGTGCTGTGTCCCTAATGCTTTCATTATGGAAGGCACAGACATATTTTGGAGCTCACTGATTAGAATAGCATATGGAAACCAGTCACCCTGAAATCTGCTGCTCCTTGTAGTTCATTTCATCAACCACAATAGTGCAATAAAAACTGCTAAATGTAACGTATTGACTTATAAAAAGGTATACATTTAAGCTTTTTCATCCGATTTTTCAATGAAATATACTATTACATTGTAATGCTCTATTTACAACCATGGTCCAATCCTAAGTTTGTCAATACATTGGAAAAAGCTACTGGTATCCAGCACATAAATCAGGTTTATTTACTATTCATTTACTGCCAATATATTTTGACCCAGTGGTTTGTTTGATCAGGATCATCATGGTAATTACAATAATTCATGCGCCAAAAACAACATGTATTGGCAGTAGAGATGAGCGAGTATAACTTGTCTCGAGCTTGTCTGCTCGTATCGTATTAGTACTCCGAAACGGCTTCGTTGCTTCGTACGAGTATTTCCCTTCTCGAGATCCGAGCATTTATTAAAAAAACCAGTGAAGACAATGAAGAATAGATAAAAACAGTGAACACAGTGGACACAGGATCATTTAAGTGAAAAAGACAGTGGAAGAACACAGTGAAGAATAGAATTCAGATGTTCTGGCACATCTGCTTACTTGTCGGAATAACGCGGCGACGGCAGCAGGAGGACCTCAAGCAGCAGGAGACATCAAGCAGCACGGGGAGACATCGGCAGCGGGGAGACATTGGGAGCGGTAGACATCGGCCACGGTAGACTCGGCCGCACTGGGGAGACATCGGGCATCACGGAGACCTCGGGCAGCCCGTGGGGGAGACATCGTGGGGCATACGGGGAGACACGGGCAGCACTGGGGAACATCGGCAAGCCACGGGGGGACGATGGGCACCATCGGGGAGACTCGGGCGGCACCGTGCGACATCGGGCGGCACGGGGGAGACATCGGCAGCACAGGGAGACTTCGTGGAAGAAGAGCATCGGACCCGGACAGCGTATCACCCGACAGTAAGCAGTATGTTCCGAACTCTGTAATCTATTCTTCACTGTTGTTTTTCACTTAATGATCTGTGTGTTTTCACTGTTTTTATATTTCTATTCTTCACTGTGTCTTCACATCTGATAACTTGTCGGATATAATATAAAACGCCTCGACAGTGAAAATAGATAAGATGTTTGCATACACTGCTAACTTATCAGAAGACTTCTTTTCAATTAAATAACCCTTTTTATTCCTTACCATGGTTCCCTTTGGAAAAACGCTCGGTTCTCTCTCCCATTGACTTCAATGGGGCCGTTATTCGAGACGAGCACGCGAGCATCTGGAAAGGTCGTCTCCGAATACGAGGCACCGAGCTTTTAGAGTGCGCGCTCATCTCTAATTGGCAGCCCACAACTAGAGGCACCCGACTTACGATGACTTCTTGGAACTCATGCACACGGCTACGCCTCCTAGATATCTGTGAGACGGCTGCACCTGTTTACTTTTGCCGCCTGGTTTAGATTGCCTTTTAATTGCTTGCCTGTCAGGTCCAATGTGAATGTGCACAGGCTAGTGCCGCCGGGCATGGCAACCCTTCATACCCCTCCATTGCTACTTGGTGTGGAGGTGGCATTGGATGTCATCCAATGTCTCTATCCAGGATAAAAATATTTGGGGGATATTTATCAGGGCCTCTGTGGCACGTCAGTGGTGTAGAAGCTCTGAAATGTAGAAGCTAGCACTTGCGATTATTTTCCCCAATCCGCCACCTTCATGGCAGTGGGGAGTGAAGGGGCGTGAAGGAGGGTGGCACGGGCAGCCAAACGGAGGGCGTGGCCTGCAGGGAGTGGGCCCGGCGCAGAGCGTTGCTGTCCCCATGCCTGCGCCCTCGCTGCATCTGGCGAGTTTTCACATGTGTTTGGAGAAGAAGGATAAATCCGGTGGACCTGTGCGGGGAAGTAACACATGCAGAATATAGGGTGCCTGATCTTAGTGAATCGTGGCAGAGTGCATGATCGTCAGACAAGTAAGTAAATGTGCCACAGTATCTAAGATGGTTTAAGGGCTCATTCATATTAGCATTTATCATGACCATAAGATATATTTACAGAGTGTGGTCATGATTAGTGATGAGCGAGTATACTCGTCCGAGCTTGATGCTCGGCCGAGTATTAGCATACTCGGACCGGCTCGTTGCTCGGACGAGTATTTGCCCTGCTCGATAACGAGCATTTAATTTAAAAAAAAAAAGTGAAGAATAGTAAAAAGATACAATTAAAACATTTAATTTAATTGTTTAATTGAATTGAGAAAACGTGAAAGAACACAGTGCAGACAGATTGCAAGATGTTCGGGAACATCTGCAATCTGTTCCGGAGACCCGTGCAGAAACTGTGTTCTCCGCAATATTATTTGAACAATATGTGTGGAAAATAACAACTTTGCAGATGTTTGGACACATCTGCAGTTTCTCTACACATATTGTTCTTCAAATACTATTGCGGGAGACACCGTTCTGCACGGGTGTCTCCAGAGCAGAATCGCAGATTTCCCGGGAGACACGCTTGCAGACGGGTTTCTCCGCAATAGTATTGAAGAACAAATGTGTGAAGAACAACTTGAGATTTTTCAAACATCTGCAGTTGTTCTTCACACTATTGTTCTTCACATACTATTGCGGAGAACACCGTGTCTGCACTCCTTGCTCCGAACAGATTGCAGATGTTCCCAAAAAAAAAAACCCCCCACAACCACCACACAATATTAACGCCTGTTGTCCCACTTGCAATCTGTTCTGCACTGTTGTTCTTTCACTGTGCTCGTTACGTTTATAATTTAATAACTGAAAATGCTCGGGTCTCCCATTGATTTCACAGGTGGGCCTCGTTACTCGAAACAGCACATCGATCATCTGAAATAGTTCGGCTCGAGTAACGAGCAGCGACCGAGCATTTTAGTGCTCGCTCATCTCTAGTCATGATAAAGCCTAATATGATATTAGTGTGTGCCTTGTAGAGTGATGCGCAAAAATGTTCTACTCTTTCACTGCAATTCCACATCTGGATTTTAAAATTACTATTAGGTGCAACATTTAAAAAAGAAAAAGAAGTTGGTTGTGAACTTTGCTGCGGAAGGTGAAACAGTCAGACAAGTTCTTGTACAGGCAAAATCAAAGTGCCGAAAAAAAAATCACCAAATAAAAATATGATTAAGACCCCCACTGTGTTGCAGACCCAACTTACACTGTCCCAGATCTTTACGTGTAACCTTACTGTTCAGGATTTTTTTATCCAGATTTGTATCATGTAGCTTTAGATTCACGGTTTGGCTGGAAAATGGAACTGGGACCTTATGATAGTTCAGTAGCAATGTTCTTTTTTGAGCTTTGACTGTTTATTTTTTTTTGCAAACTGTTGGGGCTCCTCAAGTGCACCTCGTACGCGCACCTTTTTCCAGTGCCTGTATGCTGGTACTTAACTTTCAGATTGTTCTGTTGGGACTTTTCACTTTTTTGCACTGGGCGTTTCAACACGGCAAATCTGCACCTGGTCACAGGGCGGGGCAAAGGAAAATGTTTTTTTCATTGACCCAATTTTTAACATGTAAATTGGAGTTATTCAAATGTTTTAAATTTTAACATTTTGCAAGTAACCCTCTTTTGTCAAAAATTCTTAAACGTTTTTGCTTTTTTTTTATTGGTTACTTATAAGGGCTGGGTTACACAGTAAGCGAGTTATATTGCACGGTTTAAATGCATTTTGAAACTAATTACAAAGAGTGGTGATTTGCCTTATTTCACTTACTGTTAACAGTTGTGTTTACAAAACGCAATATAAATGCTGCGTGAAGCATGCGTTAACAAGTGTTAAAGTATGAATAAGGCAATACACCGCATCCACGCGTGGTTTGTCAATAAGGTTTTTGTGTTTTGGTCAAACAAAAATTTTTTCATTTTTTACAAAAAAAAATGGAAAAAACTGTCCCCCCCAAAATCACCCCCCCCAAAATTTTTAACAAAGTAATGAGTGGGGGGGTGGGGGGTGGGGGGGGGTCCAAACTTGATGTCCTGGGCCGAACAGAAGATAAATAACCCCCCCCCCCCTGTAAGACTTTTTAAAATTTTTTTTTCACTCACGGCCACCTCAAAAGGATAAAAAAGAAAAAAAATAACCACCGAGTGAGAGACAGGATGGGATCAAAAAAACCCAAGAACCCACCACCTTTATCTTATCCCAACAACCGCTCCTTTTTGTCCCCCCTCCTTGCTAAACCGAAGCGTGGAAACTTCCCAAAACAAAAAAGGGTTTTTTGTTTTGAATGAGTTGGTTAAAAAGGTTTTTCCCCCCCTTTAACCTTTCTTTTTTCCTTCCCACAGCCCCCCCCCCCTATCCCCTTTTTTAAAATATTTTTGGTGTTTTGCCCCAAAACAACTCCCCCAACCCTTTTAATTAACCATACTACAATCTTCTCTCCCAAATAAAAACTCACGTTTGTGTTTAAAGGCAAAACTCCATAAAGGGCCGTTTTTTTTTTGGTTTTTTTTGTTTTAAAACCCTTATAGTGGAGGGGGGCAAAAAAAATTGACCCCCCTTTAAAGGTTACAACAACACCCCCCCTCCCCCCCCTTCCAAATATAGAAAATTAGGGGGGGTGGAAGGGGTCAGACCCCATTTTACCCTTTGTTTTTCCCAAAGGAAAACACCCCCCTGGACCCCCTTTTTTTTTTTTTTTTTTATTGTTTTTGTGTTTTTTTTTTTTTTTTTTTTTTCCCAGTTTTTAAATTTTTTTTACAAGCACCTCCACCCCCATGGGATTCCCAAAAAAATTCCAATAAACCTTTTTTGTTAATTTTCCATGTACCCCAAGAAGCTGGGTGGGTTGCACCAAAAACTTGTTTTTTTTTTGTTTTTTTTTCTCTTTTTCTTTTTTTGTTCTCCCCCCCCCCCCGCCCTCCCTTTTTCCTGTTTTTCTGCGTTAAAAAACAAAGTTACCAACCTTCCATATAGATGGTGGTTTTTTAAAAATTTAACTTCCTCCATGCCCCCGTGGTTACAAACACTTGGGGGACAAAAAAAAGCGGGAAAAAAAAAAATTTTCCAAATTGCCACAACAACACATAAACAAAAACATTTTTGTTTTTTTTTAAATACCAAATTGTCAAAGAAAAAAAAATTTTAACAAAAACCTCCCCCCTGTCACAAAAATTTTTTTTTTTTTTTTTTTTTTTAGAGCGGATGTTTTTTTTTTGGGGCCCAATCCCCCCTTCCCCCTGGGCCCCCCGCTAAAATAATTTTTTATTTTTTTTTTTAAAAAACATACTATGGGGGTTGGGGGGGTAAACAAAACAAGAAAATCTGTTTGGGGGGTTGGTACAAAGAAGTTTTTTTTTTTTTTTTTTTTTGCCAGTAACCACATTGTGTTTTTTATTTTGGATGAAAAGTTTTTTTTTAAAACAATTGTTTTTTTTAATCCCAATTTTTTTTTTTAAGGACTGTAAAACAACTTGGTTGAAACATCCACTTTATTTTTTTATCGAAAAAATTTTTTTTTAATACTTTTTTTTTTTTTTTTTAAAATTTTTACCAAAAAAAAAAGTTGCCCAAATTTTTTTCGACTGTGTTTGAAAAAAACACAAAGTTGTGAAAAAAATTGTTTTGTGTTGTTTTTTTTCAAATCCAATAAATTTTTTTGATAGAAAGTTTTCCCCGGGGCCCCCCCCCAAACAATATGGTTTTCGACGGCCCAAAGCCGAAAAATTAACTATGTGGGTTTTTTGGTTTTTTTTTGTTTTTTTTTTACCAAAAAAAACAAAATGATGTTGTTTTTTTTTTTAACTTTTGTTTTTAAGCAAATTTAAATTTTCTATCAAAATTTTTTTTTGTTTCCCCTAGTGAAAAAAGGGTGTTGGGGGGTAATTTTTTATTGTTTTTTTAAGTTTTTTTTTTTAAAATGGGGGGAGGGTTGTTTTTTTTTTTTTTTTTTATAACTTTTTTTTTTTTTTTTTTTACACCCTTTTTTTTTTTTTTTTTTTATGTTTGTTTTGTCTTTCCTTTTTTTTCCCTTTCCCCCCTAAAACCTCGCTCCCTCGACAGAAAGGTACAACTTTTACCTTTTTTTGTTTTTTTCACTTATCAACTAAAGAAAACCCTGGGGGGGTGGTGTTTTCCCCCCCCCCTCCCCCCCTGTCACGATCCTCAAAATCCAAATAACTACTGCCCCGATACTAAAGTTAAAAAATGGGCCAGTTTACAAAAACAATTAAAATTTGAGGGGGAACAAAAAAATTTTTTTTTCCCCTCCCTCATACCCATAATTTTTTAACCAAAATGTTTTTGGCCTTTTTGGGAAATTTGCCAAAAAAAAAAACAATTTGTTAACTATGCCCATTGGGTTTTTAAAAAAACCCCCCCCGAAAGTCGCCCCCCCCCCGGCACCCAAAAAACAACCAAATAAAAAACCGAATTCGAATTGGTTGGGGTATTGTTACCCCAAAAATTTTCAAAAAAAACCCCCCCCTTTGTTTGGCCCCTTGCAATTATGCCAACTTCCTCCCCCCCTCCCCCATGCAACCGCCAGCCCCCATCCGGCCGTCCCTTGTTTGCCCCCCCCCCCGTTTGGATGTTTGGGCTTAAATTAACATCAAAAACGGGTCCCCCTCCCCCCCCGTGAACTCCTTTTAATGGGAACCTTTTTTCGTGGCCCTTTACAGGTTTGGGTTGTTTTTTTTTTTCCCCCTGATTAATTTCCCCGTAACAAGTTGGGGTCCCCCCCCCCCCCCCCCCACCCCCCCCCGCCCACCCCCCCCCCCCCCCTAATTATAATGTTTAAAAAAAAATTAAATTTTTCAGCCCCCACACTTATTTTTTTTTTCCTTTTGCGCCCCGTTGAAAACATAATAACTGGCCCCATAAAAATCAATAAAATTTATGTGGCCGGCCAAAAGCATTTTTTTTTTTTTTGTTCCCCCCCCTAAGTTTTTTTTTTTTTCCACAAAACTAAAAAAAACAAAAGGGGGGTCCCCCCCCCCCCCCCCCCCCCCCCTTTTTTTTGGGGAAAGGCTTTTTGTAACTTGTGGGTGGGTTACAATTTATAAAGGTGGGGGGTTTTTTTTTTTTTTTTTGCCACCCCAAACCTTTTTTTTGTTTTGTTGGTCCCAAATTGCCCTGGCCTGCCATTTCCCCCTGGTCCCCCCACCCAACCCAAACCTTAAAAAAACAAAGGTTAACCCAAATAAAATAAAGCAAAATGGGAAACCTTGAAAGCCGGTTTATTTTTTTTCCGCACTTTTTACAAAAAGCACGGAAAAAAAATTTCGACAAAAATGGACAAAAGTTTTTTTCCATTTACACCAAAAGTTGTTTTTTCCATGGGCCTGCGGTGCCTGGTTTTTTTTTTTGCTTTGAATGTTTTCAAACCCTCCCCTGTCCCTTTAACTCAAAATACCAGAAGACAAAAAAAACCTGTGAATAAAACGGAAGTGTTAGCTTTTTTTTTTTAAATCTTTCCCTTGAGCAGTCGCCCCTTCCCCCCCCCCCAAACACCATAGCCTAACTCAAAGGCCCAAAAGGTTTTTTTGTTGAAGCTGGGAAAAATTTTTTTTCCCTTTTTTTCACTTTTTTTGGCCAAAAAAAAGAATTTAACCCCCATCGAGCCCCCCCCTGGGTCCAACCCTAAATAATTTTTAACAAATACATCCATGGGGCCACAACACAAACTTTTGCCACTGTTATGTTTCACCTTCATATGGGTGTCCCCCCATTTTTATGTTTTTTTTTATAGTGTGGACAACTCTTTTTTAAAATTTGGTTAAAAACAATTAAAATACCATAATACGC
This sequence comes from Engystomops pustulosus, assembly GCA_019512145.1. NCBI lineage: Eukaryota > Metazoa > Chordata > Amphibia > Anura > Leptodactylidae > Engystomops > Engystomops pustulosus. The sequence goes on from CM033643.1 coordinate 99,394,048, forward strand.
TCATGTTGAAAACACATTTTGCTCAACATTTTTATATCCTTTTTGTTTTTGTTGTGGGTTCCCCCCCTCCCCTTTTGGGCCAACCCGTTAAAACAAGTTTTTGGGGGGGTTTTTTTGTTTTCCCATTTATTTTTGATTCGCCTTTAAATAATAAATCTCGGCAAAAATTTTTTTTAAAACACACCTGCCCCATACTTGAAATTTAAAAAACAATACCCAAAGTTCCCCCACCCCCCCCCACCCAATTTTGGCCCAAATTCATAAGCCCCCCTCGAAAACCAAAACCTAAACACCTTTGCCCCCTTTGGGGTTTTTTTCCGACCCCCCTTTTATTTTTTTGTTTTATTTTTTTTTACTGGTTTTTACTGGATCCCCCCCAAAGACCCTGATTTGGTTGGGCACCTTGGTGGAGAAACAATAACATCCCCCACAAAATCCACAAACAAGAAACAACCCCTCTATACCTTAGGCCACAAAGAATTGGGGGTTGTTAAACAATGTTTTTTTTTGAACATGTTTGGGGCACATTTGAACCCCTGGCCAGAGTGCATTGCATCTAAATTTTTGTTTTTGTGGTGGGTGCCCAACTGTTGTTTTTTGTCGCCAAATTATTTTCCCCTTCACAACAAAGTACCCCCAGATGGGTTTTTTTGAAAAATTTTGGTTGTGGTGGGCACCAATAGGGAACGCACTAAAATTTGGGGCGAAAAAAAAAGTTGGGGTTCCCCCCCCCCCCCCCCCCCCCACACCAAGAACAAGGAAAAACCACATTTTTTTTTTTAAATTTTTAATTCAACCCAACAAATTAATACAAACATGGGTAAAAAAACACACACTTACAAAAACTTTATTTTCCCCCCCCCCCCCCAAGACCCCTAATTTTGTACCAAGTTTTGTTTGTATCAATTTTTTTTTTTTTTTGTTCAATAGACACCCTAACTCGTTTACCAAGTATTTCACTTTTTTTTTAAACCCCCCTCCAATCTTATATTTAATCCCCTCTCTTAAAATCGTCGTTGTGGGGGGGGGGTTTTTTTGGTGGGCCCCCCCAGTTAGAAGACCCCCCGGTTGTGGTAAAGCGTGGGGGGTTGGCTTGGTTGGGTTGGGGATGGCAGTTTGGTGTTTTTTTTGTTGTTCAAAGAACAAAAGTGGGGGGGGGAAACAACAACCCCACAGTGTTTCCAGTTCCCCCCCCCCCCCCCCCCCCCCCCCCCCCCCCCAAAACCAAAAAGGGGGTTTTTTCCCCCCCTTCCGCCCTGCCGTTTTTTAATTGCCCAAAGCAAAAAAAAACAGCAACAAAGTAAAAAAAAAACCCAATCCTGTTATTACCAACTCCCCAAAAGGGCATCCATCCTTCCAACAAAAAGCAACAAATTAAAAATCAATCCCCCTACCCGTCCCCAGGGGTTTGCCTCAAATAAAAAAACATAGTATCCCACTTCCAAAACATCCCCCCCCCCAAAACAATTCCAAAATCCCCCCAAATTAACCGTGGCGGGGGGGGGGTGCCTGCGTCCCAGGCCAACAAAAAAGAGGTTGTTTTTCCCCCCAAGAAAAAATGGGCCTGTGGTGTTGCGTCTCCCAGCCCCTCCCCTTTTTCCACAGGAGAATGGAAAAGACAAAACCAAACAAAATCCTGGGGCCCCTCCTGCCTTGAGGTTCATGTTTAATGCCCAGGCCCCTTAATTCAAAGTCCCCTGCCACACACCCCCAATCCACCCCGTGTGTTGGGGGGTCCAGGGTGGGCCCTTGGAAAACAAACCCCCACCTTCAGGCAAAAAAACTACTTGCCCTTTGCACATAAGAAAAAAAAAGGAAAAATAAACCTAGGGGAAAAAACATAAAACCGAAACCCCGCCCCCCCGCCATTCGCCACCCGTTTTTTTTTGGTTTTTAACTCCCCTTTTCATGTACCCTTCCCATTATATTGATTAATAATTAAAAAATTATTCCCCCCCCTTTTTTCCCCCTCCCAAATGGAAAAGGTCTCCCCGCCCCTTTTTTTTTTTTTTTTTTTTTTATCTGTTTATTAAACGGGAAAATGGGGTTTCCTGGCACAGAAACAGTTTAATTACCTTTTTAGATCCTTTTCCCCACCATTTTTAAGGAAAACAGTTGGGAAACCCAAAAAATAAATCCCCCCACTTTTTAAACAAAAACTCAATGCAACCAATCCTAAAAAATAGAAAAACAACAAATTGGAATTTTGAAACCGTTTTTTTCAAACTTTTGAGGCCCAAAATTTTTTTTCAAATGGTTGAGCAAAAATTGGATTTTAAAAAACAAGAAAATGTTTTTTTAATATTTTTTGAAACAAAAAACCCATTTAAAAATTTCAAACAATGTTATTAAAAAAAAGGGGTGGGTTGTTGGTTTTTTTTTTTCAAGGGGGGCCCCCCCCCACCTTGGTTATCGAAGGCCCCTGGGGAGTTTTTTTTTTGGCAAGCCCCTTTTTTTTAAGTTTTTTTTTTTTTTTTTGTTTTTGACAAAATTTCTGAAATAAATGCCCCTGTGCACCACATCCTGGTGGGGCCCCAAAATACAAACACCCCATTTTTTTCCAATTATGTCCCCCGCAAAAATAAAGAAAGGCGCAGAGCTTTTGAAACCAACTTCTCTGACCCACAAATTTTTTTTTTTGCCCTGGGCCCCAAACCACCAAAACAAGGTTGGGTGGGGCCCCCAAAATTTTAAGAGGGGCCCCCCCCCAAACAATTCTTATATCCAAATTCTCCACAAAACTTTTGGCCACCCAAAAAAAAACAATGGCGGGCCAAAAAAAATTTAATGATAATTAAAATTCCCCCCCCCAATCCTTGGTCCCTTTGTGTTTTTTTTACCCCTTTTTTTTGTTTGGGGTATGAAAATTATTTTTTTTTTTTATGGGGGAAAAAAGGGAATTTTTTTCAAGACCACAAAATAAACTTTTTAAAACGGAAACGAACTTGGCTTTTTACTTTAATCTTTCATTTTGGTTTTTTTTTGTAAGCCCCTAAAGGGTACAACGCATAAAAAAAAACCAGCCCTTTCCAAATGTTTTTTAGTTTTTTCCCAACCCAAATGGTACATTTGGGGGTTGGAAATTTTTTTTGCTGCCCCTTTCCCCCCCAATGTTTTTTTTTTCAAAAGCGTGCCCCTTTTTTAATTTTTTGTCCCCCTTGTGAATGAAAACATAGTTTGTTTGTTGGTGTTTTGTCCAGTGTAAAATTTGCAAACAAAAAAAAAAAAAAAAATACCAATGAAACCTGGGGAGCAACAACCCAAGAAAATTGTCCTGCATTTTAATGGGAAAGGCCTTGGGGGGAAAGGGATTAAAACACTTTTTTTGGTCCCCTGTGTTTGGGTTTTTGTTTTTTTCCCTACTATTTGGGTTTACATATACTTTCGCAGATGAACGACGTCTGTCCAACCAATATATGTCTATGGACGCCATTTAATTGGGACCCCCGTGTAAAGCATAAAAATACCGCAGTTTTTTTCTATGTAAAACATAAAAGTGTGGGGCCCCAAACAAAGATGCCTAAAAAATACACAAAAAATTTAAACCTTAAACTAAACCATTGCCCCTGGCCAAAAAAAATTTGAACTACAAAAATGAAGAAGGCCTTTTCCCTGGAAAAAATCCCCCCCCCCCCCCCCCCCCCACCCCCCCCCCCCCACCTCTTTGGCCTTTTCCTCCCACGAAAAGTGAAAGTGAAAGTGGCCTTTATATTTAAACTCCCTTTGAAAAAGGGTCCCCAAAAACCACAAACCCACAGCTTTGACCCCTGTGCATGGTTGTCCCCAAGCCCCATGGGTCCCCCTTGTTCCCAACAACTATAAAATTCCCCCCCCCAATTTATTTATTTCCTTCCTTAGTAGTGGGGGGAATTTGCAAGCGATTTCCCACATTTTTGATGTTTTTCCAAACAAATGAGAAAAGATGAAGCGAGCACTTAAAAATGCTCGGTACTTTTCCCCCCGTTTTTTTTTAATTTCCCCGAGGAAACGAATAAACTTTTTTCCCGATTGCTGTCCCGAGTGCGCGTCCCCTTTCGATTTAACGAAGCCCCCCCTCCTTTGAAAGTCCAATGTGACAAAAGTGAACTTCCCGTCCCCATTTTTTTTCAAAGGGGGGCACCCCCCACAAGGTCCTTTCTGCCACAAAGGGAAAACTTTGGGCCCCCCAAAAACAACCCCTTGGGGGAAAGACAAACCCCTTCAAAGAAAATGGTGGAAAAAAAAACCCCAAAAAACCGGAAATGGAAACAACCCCAAGGAAAAAAAACAAAGCCAGGGGCAGGCCCCAAATGCCCCCCATGGATTTGCCCTCCCTGAGGCTTTTTTGGCCCCCTTAAAAATCGCCAACCCAGATAATGTCCCCAAAAAATTTTATGGGGGCAAACAGCATGTTCCCCCCTCAAATATGACCAAGATTGGGGTGTTAAACATAATTAAAAAAAAAGCTAGATAGCCCAATCCTAACAACAAAAACCCAAATTGCCCCCCCCCCCCATTAAATTTTTGACCCCCCCCCTGGCAAAAAAAACAACCAACTATTACGGGGGAAACGCAAACACAAAATTCAAAAGAGGGGGCCCCAAAGCGGCCATGCCACACAAAAGCCTACAGAAGAAAATGGGTTCCCCCAAATGCGGAACAAACATTCACCCCCTTAAAAAATTTGGGACCCCCCTCCAGGGCCCCTTTTTCAAAACCAATTGGGTTTTTGGGGGGTGGCCAGAGGAAAAGGAAAAAACCCAAAGTAAGGGGGTTTTGAACAGCAAAGATCGCTCCAACAATATTTCGGGTTTCAAAAAAAAAAAACAATGGATAAAAGTTTTGCCAAGTCCACTATTGTTTTTTTTGGGTTGGCCTTTTACACAGGCCCAATGGGGTGTGGGCCGACAAAAGTTTTTAAACATGGGGGAAGGCCATTGAAACACCACCCCAAAATTTCTTGCCCCGAACCACCCAGCTTCCCGTTTGGAATAAGGGGGGGAAAACCATGGTAAATGGCAGGCAAGTGGTGGTTGGAAACCTTTAGTTAAAGTCAAAGAATTTTAAAAGGTTTCCCGCTTTGGCAGTTTTTAAAAACCCTATTGGGTTTTTTTAGTTTTTTTTTTGGATCTTTGGCATGGGAGCCCTGCCCTGGCCCCCCCCCCCCGCTTCCGCGCCTGGCCCCCATGCCCCCCCCCGAAAATCCTTTGTTTTTCCCCCCGCCCCCAAATTTCCAAGGCCCCCCTTGGTTTTCACCCCTCCTAAGCCTTTAACTCCCCAAAAAACAAGCACTTCCTAAGAAACCTTTTTTTTTTTTTTTTTGTTATAAGAAATCCAAGTTGGGGGTAGTTAAGCCCGTTTGTTCCCCCCGTATAGGTGTTGTTTTGGGGAATTAATGGCCTGTGAGGGTGGAAAAAATGGTTAAAGAAAACAAAAAACGGAAATTCACCCCCGCAAGAAGCCCCGGGCTTGGTGAAAAAAAATTTCGGGTAACGATGTGACAATAAAGAGTTTTTTTGGGGCCATTCCAACATATTTTTTTTTGGGGGATTTTAACCCAAAACAGCAAAAAAGGGTGGCGACCCCCCCAAAAGTGTTTTAAAGTTTTGAATGTGGGAAAAAACTTCCCCTGTAAATACGGCCTCTTTTTGGGGCCCGGGTTTGTGTGCCTTTTTTTTGTTTTTTTTTTAATTCCGCCTTAGGCCTCCAACAAGCAGCAAAAGGTTGTGAGCACCCCGCCCCTTTGCTGGGTCACCCCCCCACCGCCTTAGCCCCCTCCGCCAAAAACCAAAACTTTTGGGGCTTTGGTGCCCCTTTGGTTTGCCCTAGAGCTGTCAAAAAATTTTTTAACAACCCTGAAAACTGAATGGGCCCGCCATGGCCCCACCGGGAAATTGGGTAAAAAATTTCCCCCGGAGGAAAGGGGAAAGGAGGTTGGGGGAAAGGCAGGGTGGGGGGGGGGGCAAGGAGGGAAGGAAAATAATAAGTGAAGGGGGGCCCCCCCCTTTTTTTGAAGACCCTTGGACCGAAGGTTAGGCCCCCCACCCCCCCCGCCCAAAATTCCCCTCGGCGTCGCCCAGTAAAAAAAAAAAAAAGTCCAAAATAAAAAATGACCAGCCCCCCCCCAGGGGGTTCCCCCACACCCGTTCGGTCCCGCCCCCCTGGCCAACCAGTTTGTTAGTTTTCGTTAGCCCCCCGTTCTTTCCTAAAGTTTTTTTGGGAAAAAATAAAAATGGCCGGGATGTAGGGCAAACAAAAAAAAATTTTTAAAACAGATGTCCCCCCGGCAAAAAGAAAGCCCCCCGCTTGGAAAAAAATAATAATCCCTAAAAATTTGGGGGTTAAAACAAAAAAAGTTTGTTTTTTTGCCCCCCCAGTTTAAAATAATTTTTTGGTGGGAATAAACCCCCCAACAGCAAAGGGTTGGGGGCCGACAAAAAAAAAGGTGTCCAACAACTTTTTTTGTGGTGATGTGGGACAAATCAATGAAACCACCCCAAAATTTGTGGTGGCCCCCCCCCTGACACACCCTAATCATCCGTTTTTGAAGGTTAAGTGGGGGACCCAAAACGAAAGTTTGTACAATGTGCAATTGCCAGCTATCCAATGGACCGACTTTTTTTGGGGAGGTTAAAAAAAAAACAGCCCAAAAATGGGAAAGAAAACAAAACCACAAAAATAAACACCGTTGGGGTTGGGGGAAATGAAAATTGCTGCCCATGGACGAAACAATTTTTTTTTAAATTTTGGTAAGTGCCCCTTTTTTTATGTGTGCCAAAAGAAGTTCCCCCCCCCAAAAAAAAATTTTTGGGGGGGGTTTGGTTTTTTTTTTTCCCAAAAAAACCGAGAGGAAGCCATGGGTGGGGGGGTTTGGCCCCCTCCCCCCCAAGCAAAAAAAAAAAAATTTTTTGTAACAATAGATTTTGGTTTTTTGGCCTGTATGTTTGGCCCCAAAAGAGTTCCCCCCCCCAAACAAGTTTTTTTTTTTTTTTCCCCCCCCCCAAAAACCAGAAGGGAGCAAAGGTTCGGGTGTGGCCCTCCCCAGCAAAAAAAAAAAATGAAAACAAAAATAAAGGATTTTTGGAGTTGCCCCTGTCAACAAAGAACAAAAAAAATTTGGGGCAAAGTCCCCCCCAAAAAAGTTTTTGGTTTGTTTTTTTCAAAAATTTTTCCAAACCCAGAGGAAGCAAGGGTTAAAGGTGGGGTTGGGGGGCGGGGCCCCCCCCCTCCCCAGAAAAAAAATTTTGAAAAACAAACATTTTTGCCGTTTTTTGAGGTGGGGCCCTTTTTTTTAACATTGTATGGCCAAACAACTTACCCCCAACAAAAAAAAATTTGGTTTTTTTAAAAAAAACAGAAAGGAACCGGGTTTGTAAAAAAAGGTTGGGCCCCCCCCCTCCCCAAACAAAAATGTTTAAACAAATGCCATTAAAAAGTCCTATAAGCTAGAAGGGCAAGTGGGGGGGCCCCCTTGTCCCAAAAAAACAATACGCAGTTTTGTTTTCCTCTGCTTTAGTTGGGGGTTAACAAAAACCAGGAAAAAGGAAAAAAGGGAGAAATGAGGAAAATGTGAGCAGGAAAAAAGGAAGTGGGGGAAGTTGGGGGCCAATAAATTTTATTTTCAGCCATGTTTTTGCAGCCCTTTCCTTTCCCCCCAAAACCCCTGGTGGAGACAAATTTTTGGAAAAAATTTATGAAGAAATCCAGGCCTTTTTTTTTTAAAAAAATTTCCCATCTTAATTATGCCCCCCCGTCAGCCCCTGGTCCCCAAGCGGCCTGTCAGTCCCCCCCCCGACAGGCCGTGTAAACCCGTTAAAAAATCGTTGTGGTGGGGGGGGGGGGACAAAAAAAATGGAAATGCCACCACTTTCCCACTGGAAAACCCCCCTTCGGACAATAAAACCGCTTAACACAGCGGGGCACCAAACAAGGGGCCCCCAGGCCCAAAAAAGAACGCCCCCCAAGGGCCCCCGGTCCACAAGACCGGCACAGTTTTTTCCCGGTGGCCCCCCCCAACCCATGGTTGTTTTTTCCAGCCCCCTTTTTTTGAAAAAACCCCAGTTAAGTTTTTTTTTGTGGTTTTTTTGTTAAAAGGAACAGGCTTTTTAATGGTTTATGGGTGGGGGGGAATTCCAAATTTTTTTTTATTGTTCAGTGGGAAATACTTATGGGGTGTCAAAAACACGGGTTCCCAGCCCTTACCCGTCCTGTCCCCTCCCACCAACCAAATTCCTTTTTTCCCCCCCCCCTTTGTTAAAAAGATCCCCAAGCCCACTCCCTCTGCGGAGACTTGGGGGGGGGGGGGGGGAACCAAAAAGGTTGGAAACCGTTTGGGGTTCCCCCCTTTTTTTTTCTGGGGGTTGGACATAAAGCCCTAGCCTTGGCCAAAAAAAGCCCCCCCCTTTGTTAAAAAAGGCCCGGTCCCCTTTTGCCCCCGTGTTGCTGACGCCCCCCCCCCCTTGCCCGCCCCTGCCCCCCCCCTCCGTTCCTCTACTGTTTCCCCCTCGCCTACACAAAACTTTGTCCCCCCCCCCCCCGCCAAGAACTTTACGCAACTCCCTGGCCACTCAGATTCTTCCCCCCCCCCCCGCTAAGCCCCGCTGGGTGCCAAGCGCAAAGGGAAAAATGTACTTGGTTTTTGTTTTTTTTTGTTGTTTTGTTCAGCTTTTTTTGTTGTTTGGGGGCCACCCAAGGGGGGCCCCCCCCCCCTGCCCCCTGCCCCCCTTTTTGTGGGTAAGTTTTTCCCCAATGCCCCCCTTCTTACACTCCTTCTCCTCCCAGGGCTGAGAGTGGAATATTTTTGGCTGTACCGTGGTCCAGGGAGAGTGGAAATATCCCAGTAAATTCGGTGCTGGAATAAATTCTTTGAACACGAGGGCACGGGATATGCAGGCCTAGCATGAAATCTGCCATAGCCTGCCAGAAGTCCGCAACGCGCAGAATTCACTCCCCTCACATGGCGCAGGGGGGGTGGGGGGGATGTGTTGTTTGTTTTGTGGGCCCCCCCTGAAACCTGTGCCCCATTTTTCCCCCCCCCTCCTTCCCTCCGCTCCCAACTTCCCTCTTCCCTTGTTCTTGGGTGCCCCATACACCACCGCTTGAAGAAACAGTTTTGGGGGTGAAGGCGGGGAGCCAAAAATTTGGCCCCCCCCTTTTTCCTCCCACCCCTCCTTTTGTGTCCCCCCCCCCCCCCCCCCCCCCCCCCCTTTTCGCCCCTATTTTCCCCCCTCCCCCCTCCCCACCCCCCCCCAAAATTCCTTTCCCCCTCCTCTTTTTTCCTCCCTCCAATCCCCCCCCCCCCCCTCCCACCTCCCTTCCGATAAAAAAAATGCGCTGTGGAGAACCAGAAAGACCTGAAAAAAAAGGGTTGGGCCTTTTTTTTTTGGGGCCTAATCCGAAACCAAGAGGGAAGAAAAAACAATCCTTTCCCCCCCCTTTCCCCCCACGTGCCCTTCCTTTTTTTTTGTTTTGAACCGAGGCCTCACAAGCGTTTCCCCGTGTCCCCCTCCTGACCTTGCCACAATGGGGCCTGATTTTCCAGAGAAAAAGTTTTTTTTTTTTTTGTTTTTTTTTTCCTTTTTTCAAACAGGGCCAAGGCCCCCAAAAGCCCCGGAAAAAATTTGGGTTGGTATTTGCTTTGATGAAAAATTGTGGGGCCGGAGCCCAATCGGCCCCCACTTTGAAAAACCCCCCAATCCCCCTGGATTGGTTTTTTGACTTACCATATCCCTTCAAAGTTACTCCACAACCTGAACCAAGAAATAAGGCAATTCCAGGACAAATCCAAAAAACGTCCAACGTTCCCCCCCCTCAAAAATTTGGTAAACGAAACTTTTTTGACAAAGAAAAAAAGGGCCCCCCTTGCACTGGGACAAAAAAACCCTGGAAAACCCCCTTATAAAAAAAACCCAAAAAGTTGTCCCTTGGTGGAAAAGTTTTGAAAAAACCCCCAATTCTTGGGCAAACAATCACTTCCCCCCCTACACAAAATTAAAACAAATCACGCTTCTTGCCCCCGCCCCTTGGCCCCCTTGGTTTTAAACACCTCCCCCCTTGGGAATTTGTTAACCACAAGTTTTAATGTTGGAAATTTTTCCCCCCCGCCCCATGCCGTGGGGGGCAACGTTCCACCGCCCGCCCAAAAAACCAAACAGTCCCCCCCCACGGGTGGGGGTGAGGGCCGGTGCCCCCCCCAAGTTTTTTTGAGGAAGGCCCCGGCGGCCCTTGGCCCCCCCCCCCTGGCCCTTGAAGTTGGGGGGGGGCAGCCAAAAACAACATCTTGGTTGGCTGGAATAAACAAAACTTCCCCCCCCCCTTAAAAAATTGGCGCAACAAAATTTGTGGCCCCGGTTTTGGTGGCAAACCTTTTCCCGTGCAAGCAAAATCCCCTGCAAACAGAATTTTTTGGGGGGGGGTAATGTTCCCCTTTTTTTAAGGAACACGCTGTGACTAAAAATTCAATGTTTTTTTTTATTTAAAAAAACAACCAACCCTTGGGGGGCCCCCAAGGTGCCCTAAAAAAATTGCACATGGTGGTCAGTCTTTTGCCGAGTTTGCCCCCCCAAGAAGCCCCCCGCCCCAAACCCCAACGGTTTTTTTGTAAATGGGCCCCGTTTTTGTCCCCAAACACACCCAACCCCACATATCCCCCCCCCCTGTTGGGGCATTTTTCCCAGGTTTTTTTTCCAAGCCCCCGGTGGGCCCAGCCCCCCACAAGAAATCCAGTCCCCACCCCCCCCCCCCCCCCCCCCCTGCCCCCGCCCCTGGTGAAATGCCCCTGGAAAAACAAATAGTTTGTGTTGTTGTGTTTTTTTTTTTGTTTTGTTTTTCTTTTTTTTTGTCCCTTTTGGGGCCTGTTTTTCCCCCGGTTTTTTTTAACAATAATTTTTTATCCCCGCCCCTGTAGGCCCCTTCAGTCCCAAAAAAAACGTTTTTGAGCCCAGAACCCGCCTGCCCTGGTCCCCCCCGGCTTTTAAAGCCGACGCCCCAGACTGGCTTTGCTGGGTTTGCCCGTTAGGATGCCTTTAGCGACCCCCTGAATTTGGGGCGGCCCCAACATGCCCCAACACGGAAAAATGGTTTAGTTTCGGGAAAGGGAGGGAAAAATGAAGAATGGTGTGTGGGGGGGGGGAGTGAAACAAGGAAAGGGAAAAAGGGCCCCCAATTAGTTAAAGGGGGCCTTTTTGAGACCTGGAAAAAAAACCGGAGGTCAGGGGCCCCCCCCGCAATCCCCGGCCCCGGTCCCCCCCGGCCACAGTTTTAAAAAAAAATAAATGACCAAGCCCCCCCCCCAAGGGTCCCCAGAAAAAAAAACCCCCCCGTCGGTCCCCACCCCCCCCCCCCCCCCCCCCCCCCCCCCCCATCCCGCCCCCCAACCCCAAGGGTTTGTAACCCAATTGGTGCCCCCCCCCGTCCCAGCCTGATATAAATAGTGTTGGGTGGCCGTTTGGGGCCCCTGCCCCGGTCCCCAAAAAGACAGCACCCTCGTCCTCCACGTCCACGGGTTTGGGGTTCCCCCCCGTGGTCCAGAGGTTTTTTGGGGCAAAACACCCCCTTTGTTTTGGTTCCCCCAGAAACCGGAAAATTGTGTTTACAATTCAAAAAAATTCTGGACAACCGTTTGTTGCTGTTTTGCCCCGGGGCTGGGACCCGCCAAACCATCCGGAAAAAAAAGGTTTCAGTGGGCCGGCCCTGTGGGGGAAAAAACACAAACCGGAAATACCGAAGGGGCGGCCCCCGCCCCCCCCCCCCCCCCCGCCCCCCCCGCAAAAAAAATTGAATGGTTTTTTTGGCGAAAAGGCCCCCGCCCCTCCGGTCCACCCCCTCCTAACTAGGCCTCTTAGGGTGGCCCAAAAAATCCCCCAAAAATCCTCCTCGCCCAAAGGTCCTTAAGGTGCCAATTCTTGGGAGATGGTGGGGAAACACCAACCCCCAATTAAGTTGCTGTTGGCCGGTGGTGCCGGGTTTTTGTTTTGGGGTTTTTGCAACTAAATTTTTTTCCTTTTTTTACCGCTCCCCACAGTTTTGGGTCCCCCCCCCCCCCCCCCCCTTTTTGGGGGTAAAGAGAAAAAAGCCTTTGAACGCTGGGGGGGGGGTTGGGAAAAATTGCCCCTTTTTTGGGGTGGAAGGTCGTGGAGAAAACCGACGCAAAAATAGGGGGGGGTGTTTTGGTGGGCCAGGGGTTCCTCCCTGGGGGGCAAGGGTTGGGGGGCCCCCCCGAAAAAACCTAAAATCACAACCCCCCCCTGGGACCCACAGGGAAAGTGAGGCAGTGGGTTGGTTGGCAACAAAAAAGCCGGAGGGTGGGAACGGGCCCCCCCACCCCCCCCCCCCCCTTTTTTGGGGTGGCCACTGATTCGTGGGTTGGGGGGGGTTTTTTTTTTTTGTGTTTTTTAAAAGCATTCCCCCCAAAATTACGAAGGATGCCCTCCCCTGGGGGGGCTGCCCCCCGGCAATACTGGGTTTTGGGTTTTAAAGTTTTTACGCCCCTAGTAAGTTTTTTTGGGTGTGTAAAAAACCCCCTTTTTTTGGGTCCCTTGGACCCCTGCCCCCTGGGGTTTTGTTTTTTGGCCCAATACAGGTTTTTTGTGTTTTGTTTTTTTTTGTTTTTTTGTTGCAACCCGCCCCACAAAGTCACCCCCCCCCCCCTTTTCCGTGGTTCCCATTCCGGTTGTGGTTTTTTTTTTGTTCTTTTTGTCCTTTAAAAAAGAAACCTCCCCAAAGACAACTTCTGAAAAATCTTTAGCCCCCCTCCCCGCCGGGGCGGAAACCACCCCCCCCCCCCTCGCCCCAAAAACGGGGCAAAAAAAAAAAGGCTTTTTTGTCAAAAAAACTTAAACGTGGAAACCCACCGTTTTTGGGGGGGGGCGCTGGATTTGTGCAAAACAACCTGGCTTTTTTTTCTTGGGGACCCTGGGCCCGTGCCCCCCCTTCCCTTCCGTCCCCTGGGGCCCCCCCAAACCACACCCTTGTCGCCTTCTTCCACACCTGTTTCTTGGGGCCCCCTTAATTAATGTGACAACTCTTCCCACTCCCCTCCCGCTCAGCATCCCCTGTGTTTGTATTTTTTGCCCCCCCACGAAACCCCCCCAAACGGCGTCAATTCCTTTCCCCCCTTTCGTTTTCAAACCCAAAAACCCCCCCAGCTTGGGGTCTGTCCCCACCTCCATCATCCCTCCGAGCCCTCAGTCTGCTCCCCCCCTCGGACTTCCTTCCCCCCCCCCGCCCTGTCCCTGCCCCCCTGAACCTACCCACCTTCACCACTTTTTGGTTCCACGGTTCCCCCCCCCCCCCCACCCCCCCTTGTGGAAAAAACACCCCCACAACCCCCGTTGGGGGTTTACCCCTTTCCTTCCCTTTTCCCCCCTCCATCCGTCACCGGGGGGAAACCCCCCCCCAAAACCCCATTCTTTTTTAACACCAACAAACCCCAACTTCCCCCCCCCTTTCCACTTTACAAAAACGTTCAAAAGAAAAGGGTCAAGAGCAATCAACCCCCACATACACAACCCCACCTGTTGGCGGACCCTGGGTTGGAAAAAACCCCCTTGGGCCAAAAAACCATCCGGACAAAAAAATTTGGCTCCAAAAAGCAGCACCCCACAAACCCGGGAACCCCAGTGGGGTTTTTGGGGGGTTTTGGTGGGGAAAACCCCTTTGTTTTGGTTGGTGTGGGGAAAAGGGGGTTTGGTCCTCCCCCCACCCCCCCCTGAAACAAAACCAACAGTGGTGTTTTTTTTGTTTTGTTGTTTTTTGTTTTTTTTTGTGTTCCGTCAAGAGTCAAAATGTCCCGGTTTTTTCCCCAAAAAATTTTCCCAAAATTTTTTTCCCCCCTGAGTGGGGGGCGAAACTGGGGGGGGGGAAAGGAAAATGGGCTTGAGTGGTGTGCAAAAGAAAACGAGCCCTTTGGAAAAGAGTTGGGGGCCCCGAATTTTTTTTTTTCGGTGGAACCAATGGTGTTGGGACTTGTGGGGGTGGGAAATACCTTGAAAACGTTTGGGGGGGGGCACAAAATTGGGGCCCCCCCTTCGAATGCCCAGTTTGTTTCCCCCCCCACCCCCCCCGGGCCCATTAAAACAGCCCCACAAACATCCAACACCCCTGGTTTCCGCACTGTTTGTCTGGTGCCCTGGCCCCCCCTCAAACAAGTTGGCGCTAACCAAACGGAGTTTTCCCCAGTAAAAACTTTTGTGACAAGAAAACAAATGGATTGAAAAAACACCCTAGGGAGGGGGGGGGGGTTTAAAAAAAATCTCCCCTGTGGGGCATTCCCCTTGCGGCCTTTTTACCCCTCAATCCAAAAGCATGTGGGGGGTGGGTTTCCTCCCAACCCCCCCCACTCCCACCCCCCCCCACTTCCCCCCCCCACCCCCGGGACCACTGGTCCCCCCCTCTTAAAAACCCCTGCACAAGTAAATTAATTGGACACTTGCCCAAACGGTTCCCCCCCCCCCCCCCCCCAAACGCCCCTCCAGTCCCTCCCGGTTCTTCTTTCAACACCCCCCGTAAAAGGCCCCCCCCCCTCCCTTTGGTTTGTTTACACATTTTTTTGACACATACAAAGTTTTTTTATATCACTGTTTTTACACCTTTTTTTTTTTTTTTTTTAACTTTTTTTTTTTTTTTTTGTGTGGTGTTTTGTTTTTTTTTTTTCATGTTTGGTTTTTTTTTTTTTTTTTTTTTTTTTTTTTTTTTTTTTTTTTTTTTGTGTTTGTTTTTTTTGTTTCGTTTTTTTTTTTTTCCCACACCCCACACAACATATCCCTAATTCCCTATGCCTTTAAAATGTGACCCTAAAATTTTTTTTTTTCCTTTCGCCAAAGTAATGCAAACGCCACACTGGCTTTAACTGGAAAAAAAAAAAAAAATGCCAAGAAAAAAAAATTGAGAACAAATGACGTCTTTGAGTAATGAAAAACAAAAAATAAACGGTCAACAAATTAAAAAGTGAAAAAATGGGGGGGGCCAAATGAAACAAAACCCCCTTGGGGGTGCCACTTTGAAAATCAAACCCCTAAAATTAATTTTTAATCCCCCAAACCTGTTTCCGTGGTGTTTTTTTTTGTTTTTTGCGATGGGACATAAGTTTCGTCACTTAAGCCCCCACCGCTAAAAAACACCAACAATGCCGGTCCGGTCCGCAAGGGTTTCCCCCAAAAACTAACTCACAGTTGTTTCCCCGTTTCTTCCCCTCACAATTTTGGGCGTGTTATGCCCCAAACTTGCCACGCAAGGAACAGAGGCCCCCACCCAGCCAGAATTTTTTTCCCACAAGAAAAAAATTTTAACAAATTATATATCGCACGCCTTCCAATTGTTAAGGCCCCGTAAAGGGGTTAAAAAAGAGCCCCGGTTTTGGACTTTTTTCCCTCCCCCTTTTTGGGGGCGTATTTTTTTCCTACCCAAGGTATGGAAAAAACAGCACCAACCTGATGAGAATGAACGGGCCGTGAACTTTATGGAAAAAAAAAAAAATAAAAAACGTTAAAAAAAATTTTTAAACAAGAAACTGCCCAAGCCCTGGGGTTTTTGGGGGGGCCTAAAAATTGGAAACAAACAAAAAAAATTCCCAATCCAAAACCCCCTAAATAAAAATTTAATCCCTCAATCCCCACCTTTCCGGGGTTACCCCCCCCCCCCCCCCCCCTTTGGCGCTGGTGGGATTTTTTAATTGTTTTTTTTTTTTTGGGGCGTTTCCACCAAAAAGGGGGGGCCTAAAAACACAAAAGGCCGGTTCCCCCCCGCAAAGAAACAAAAGTCCCCCCCCCCCCCTCACCCTCCCCAAAAATTTTCCCCCCTTCACCATTTGGCTTTAAAGTAAAAAAAACAAAACCAAAAAATAATGTTCCCAAACTTGCCAAGCCAAGGACCCCACGCCCCCCCCCATCCCAAGAATCCAAACACACAAAACCCCAAAGAAAAATAAATATATATCAACGCCTAGAATTGGGTAAGGCCCCCCCCTTAAAAAAGTAACGGCCCCGTTTTGCTTTGGATTTCTCCTTTTTTGCCTATTTATTTTTGTTCTTGCCCCCAAGATGTACAATTTGTGGAAAATCACACTGATTGGAAGGAAGTAAAAACCCGGCTTGAATTTTTTATGACCCAAAAAATTTAACGTAAAAAACTAAAAAACCCGAACAAAAAAAACTTTGGCCCCAGCACCCCTGTTTGCCCCTAATTGAAACAAAAAAAATCCCAACCCCCTACTAACAAAATTTTTTTAAATCCCCCCCACTCGGTCCCCCTTTGGGCGATTGAAAAATTTTTAATGGGGGTTTGCCCCCCGTCCCCCAACTTAAGTGGCCCGTTAATACACAACAGGCGTTCCCCCCCCGCAAAAAGTCCCCCCCCCTCACTCCACTCCCCCCCCTCCCAATTCCCCCTCACAAGTTTTGGGGCCCCCTAGTAAAAAACATATGGCACTGCCCACTTGCGGCCCAAAGGGCACAGCCCCCCCGCCAGCAAAGAACAAAAAATCAAAGCCCATGGAAAATTACCAAAATAAAGTATTAAATACGCTCATTTTTGTAAGGCTGTTAAAGTTCAGCCCCCGTTTTGGGGAAGGGGGTGCATTTCCCCTCCCCCTTTTTGGCCTCATTTTTTGTTTTTTTTTTTTTTTTTTTCTAGCCCAGTTAAATTGAAAAGCCCACAAAAAACCTGAATTTTGTAAATAAAATTTAAAAATAACACCCGCTGAAAAAAAAAAGGTTTTTTTGTTTTTTTTTTTTTTTAGGGAAAAAAAAAATAACGCAAAAAAAAACATAAACAAAAGGATGGGGCAGACTTGTGGTGTGGTGGCCTAATTTTTTAAAATCCAAACCCCTAAAAAAAATAAAATTTTAAACTTCCCACTTCCCCCCCGGTGCCCCACCCCCCCCCCCCCCACCCCCCCCCCCTTTTTTTTTTTGGCCCCCCCCGATTGGCCAATTATTGTGGCACGTCCCAACCTCAAACAGCCCCCGCTTTAAAAAAAACAAACAGCGTGCCCCCCCCCCCCCCCCAAAACCAAGTCCCCCCTCCCCCACCTCGTCTTTTCCCCCCCTCCAAACCTCCAAAAATTTTCCCCACCCCTTCCCCCCACAAATTTTGGCAAGTAAATTCCACCAACACTTGGCCAACAGCCCCCCCCCCCATAAGGTGGAAAAAAACCAGCCCCCCCCCAAGCCAAAAACCAACCGCCATCCAAACACAACCAGAAATAAACAAATCTTAAAATACTCTTAAATTTGTTAAAAAAAGGCCGGTAAGTAACAAAAGATCCCAGCCCCGTTTGGAAATTTTCCCCCTTCCTTTTGGCTAAAAAATGTTTTTCTTTAAAAACCAAGTTTTTACAATTGAAAAAGCAAACCTTTGATTGGAAAGCATTGTTGAACGCCCCCGTGAGTTTTTTTTTGTAAATTGAAAAACAATACGTAACAATCAAAAAAGAAAAACGCCCCGGAACGCCCCCTGGTTGGGGGCCCCCTAAAATTTTGACAATTCCAACCCCCCCCCTTTTAAATACATAATTAAAATCCGAACTTTCCCGGTTCCACCCCCCCCCCCCCCCCCCCCTTTGCCCCCCGAATGGATTTTGTAATTGTGGGCGTCCCCCCCCACCCTTAAGCCCCCGGGCCTAAAACCACCGCCCGGGTCCCCCACCCCCCCCCCCCCCACGCAAGGTTCCCCCTTCACCCCAAATTCCTCAACCAATTTGGCTTAGTTTTTAAATCCAAAATTGCCCAAAAAACCTTGCAATAAAGGTGGACAGCCAACCCCACAAGCCAAAGAAAAACAATTCCAAACCCAAAAAAAATAAAAATTATAAATATAAAAAACCGCCTTTTAATTTGGTAAAATGGCCGTAAGTAAGCCCCCTTTTTTTTTTGGGAATTTTTCTTCCCTTTTTGGCCTAATTTTTTTTTGTTTTCTAAGCCCAGGTTAATGGGGAAAAAAAAAGCCACACTGGACCTAATTCCCCCAGGCAATTGAGAAATTTGGCAACAGCCTTGAAAAAAGGTTGTTAATTTCAAAAAAAGAATAAAAACGTTAAAAAACATAAAAAAAAGACAACGGCCAAAGCAGAACTTGGTGGGTGGGCCCTAATTTAAAAATCAAACCCCCTAAAATTATAAAATTTTTTTTTCCCCCCACCTTTTTCGGTCCCCCCCCCCCCCCCCCCCCCCCCTTTTTTTTTTTTTGGCGGAATGGCAAATAATGGTGGGCCCCCGTTCCCCCCCAAACTTCTTCAAGCCGCCTTAAAAAACAAACAAAAATTGGTTTCCCCCCCCCCCCCCCCCGCCCCCAGTCCCCCCCCCCCCCCCCTCCCACTAACCCCAAATTTCCCTCAACAATTTGTGTTTTTTTTTTTGGGTAAGTTTAAAATGCACTGCACAAGCAAGTGGGGCACAAAGGGGAGACCCACCCCCCATACCCCAAGCAAAGGAATTCAACCTAAAAAAATAAAAATAAAATATAATAAACGGCCTTGAAAATTTGGGTGAAAAAAAAGGGGGCCCTTACAAAAAAAAGTAAAACCCCCGTTTTTTTTTTTTGAACATTTTTTCCCTTCCCTTTTTTCTCTTCTCCTTGGGCTTTATTTTTTTCCTAGCCCAAGGTAACAAAATGGAAGAAGCACCACTTGGCTAAAAATTCCCCCCCAGAAATGAGAAAAATTTTGAAAAAAAAAAAATGCTAGTTTCCCCTTGCAAAAAAACCCCCCAAGTCTCCAAAACAGCCCTTGCCCCCTCCCCCTTCCCCTAGCCCCGGGCCCATCCCAAGCCCAAGAAAAAACAAATGAATCCGAGCAGCCGCAGGCAGGGGGCTATTCCCACCCCCCCCACCCGCCCCCCCCCCCCCCCCCCCCCCCCCCCTAATTCCCAGGGTCCCCCCCCCCCCCCCCCCCTGAAACATTCTGGCCCCAGCCACCCCACTGGGCCCCCGTTCTCCCTCCGTTTTTGTAAAAAGTGGGTAAAAAAAAAAAAAAAACCCCAAAACCCACGTCATTCCCCTGGGGTGGAAAAGTTTTGCCAAAAAAGAATTTCCCCCCCCCCCCCCCTCCCTCCTGGGCCCTTGTTGTTGGGAACATTTGGGCCTTTTTCGTCTGTTTTTTTTTTGAATGTGTTTTTGTTTTTTTTTTTCCCCCCCCTGGCCCCCCCGCCCCCAAAACAAAGCCGAAAACGGCGGGGGTCAAGAAGTCCCTGGCCTGTTTTTTTTTCTCCGAAAGCCCCGGGTCCCCCCCCGATTTTTTTTTTAAAAAAATTTTTCCGTCCCCCCCCCCCCCCCCGAGGCAACCGAAGCCAAATTTTTTTTTTCGAAAGTACAAAAACTCTTAACTGCTTCCGAAAAACGAGCCCTCCCCACGCTCGGACCCGAGTTAAACTGTTTCGATTTCCAAAAACTCCTTCTAATGTTTTTTTTCCCAATGGTTTTTGTTTTGCCCTGAAGTTTTTGTTTCCCACAGCCGAACCTCCCAAAAAACCTAGGGGGAACCCCGAAACCCTATGCCCCCCCCCCCCCCCTGGGGGGCCCAATTTTTTCCCACCCGTGGGGTGAATCGGGTGTGGTTTTGAACACTGGGGATCGTGGGTGGTTTGGTCCCCCACAAACTCCCAAAAAAACCACCCCACAATTTTTTTTTTTCCCCCCCTTTCCCCAAGGACAAAACTTTTTGGTTCCTCCTTTTTTCCATGCCCGGGGGGAAGTGGAAGGCCCCCCCCCCCCTCTTCAGAAAAGATGGGGGCCAATTAGCCCAAACAAATAAACACAACCTTCAAAATCTTGCCCCACATTTTTAAAAATAACCAAAAAATAAAACCCCCCCCCCCTAAACCCCCCCGAATCCCTTTTTGAAAAAATTTGGGGGGAGGTCCCCGCCCCATTCACTTAGAACTCCCCCATTAGTTTAATAATTTTTTTTTTTTTGTTTTCCTTGGGAATTACACAATTTCCCCCACAGGCCCCGCCTAAAAAACCATGGGGTGATGGGTGGGTGTTTTTTTTTTTTTTTTTGGGGTTTTTGGAAAACAAAAAAAAAAATTAAAACAAATAAATGACAAGGGCCCCCTGTTCCCCCCCCCCCCCCCCCCCCCCCCCTAACACAAAACAATGAAATGGTTGCCTTTGGGGTAAGGGTTGTGGCCCCACAGGATTTTTTGGTTTTTTTTTTTTGGTCCCCAACGAAGTCCCCCACCCCTGTAAATCCAGACCACAGTGCCCCCCCTTTTGTTTTGGAAAAAGGGAGTTTACAACAGCCAAAAACAAAGCCCCTTTTTTTTGTTTATAAATTTATTGGGGAAAAAACACATGGAGCCGTTGGGCATTTTTGCCCCCCAAATTAAAAGAAAAAATTTTTACCTTAAAAATAGTAAAAGCCCAAATAGAAAAAAGCTATTGGCCAAATCAAAATCAAGTTTTTTTAACAAAAAGAAAAGAAAATTGAGTGGAGGGGTTGATCAAACCAACAAAAAAGCACAAACAACGTGTTGGGGGGAATCATGAAAATCTCTAATGTGGGTTTTTATGCGGCCCCATAAGTCCCCCCCCCCCCCCCCAAAGTGTTTGTTTTTAAAAAAAAAAAAATTGAACCCTCAAACCACACAAACTTTAAAAATTAACTGAAGGCAACAGCTATTTTTTATTTGTTGCTTGTGGTGGATAAATAAAATGGGAAGCCCCAAAAAAAACTCCCCCCCCCTGGGGGGGAAACCCATCTCAATAGTAATTAACTGGATGTACCGGAGGAAGAGGGAATTGGGGTAAAAGAAATTTAAAATAATTTTGTTGGAATGAAAAACTTTACACACAGGGGTGGGGAATTTGTTGTTCATTACTTAGTACCCAAACAACCCACCATACTACCCTTTTCATATTGGCAAAGGGGTTAAACAACACCAAAGTTTCCCCATTGGAATGAACTGGGAATAGGGGGTTGGCCTGGGGTCAAATTAAAATTACAAAAACAATGTAAAAAATAAACTGGAAAATTGGGGGGGGTTTTGGCACAGTTAAAAATAATAACCTGGGAGTTACTTTGTTGGTGAAAAGGGGGTGTGGGGGGGGAAAAGGGGGGGGTTTGGTGGGGTGCTGTCATGGATGTAACCTTAACACCCTTTGAATTTGTTTTTTTTGGGGTTAGCCCCTGTTGGGTAAATACACAACATGGGAATTAACCTGCCGTTAAACCACAAAACATTGGGGGGAGCAATTGGTTAGTTTGTGTTTTTAAAAATAAACCATGGATTAAAATTTATTTAAAAAAAGGGGGCCAAGACAAAATTTGCCAAAATTCAATAATTTTCCCACGGGACATAACACTGGAAAAGGGGTGAAGTTGGGGTTGGGGGCCGAGTCAAACATTAACGTGGATTACTGCCGTGGTTTTTTGGGAAAAACAAGCCTGCCCATAACACATGGGAATTTTCCTAAAAAAAAAGGGGTGCCAAGCTTTTTTTGTATAATACTTTTTTTGGGCATTTTCCCCCCATTGAGGGGGGGGGGGGCCAAAAAACAGCCCCTGGAGGGTGGGCCCCCCCCAAGGTAGGTGTTAAACAAACCAAAAGTTTGTTGTTTGGATTTTCAATCATGGCCCACAAACAACTTCCTCCCCCGCCCCTTTCCCCCCCCGCCTTTTTCCCGCAACCTTGGAACAAAAACATTGTTCCCCCCCCCCAAATTTTGTTTAAACAAAAAAAAAATTTGTTTAAAAAAAATTTCAAGGCCCAAACAGTTCCCCCCGGGGGGTTTTTTTCCCCGTAACCAAAGAAACAAGTAGTTTGTTTTTTTTTTTTTTTTTTTTTTTGTTTTCTTTGTGTTAAGGTTTTTTTTTTTTGTACCAACAACAAAAACTTTTATTTGGGGCAAAATTTTGGGTAAATAATAAGTTTCCCCCCCCCCACCCCCCCCCCATTTTTGTAATGCTATCCTTTTGGAAAATAATGGGGTACAAAGCCCCCCCTCCCCCCCCTTAAGGCGCCCCCCAAACCACAAAAAATGGGGGTTTTTTTTTGTTCCCCTGTTGTGGGGTTGATTAATTTTGGGGATTTTTTTTCCAAAAAAAGATTGGTTTTTTTTTGGTGTTTGGGCTTTGGTTCCATGGGTAAGCAAAAAAGGAAAAAATTTTTAATCCCCCACAAAATAAATTCCCTTTCCCATTAAAAAATTTTCGACGAACCAAACCTTAACAAGCCTGCAAAATCCACTGGGCAGGCCTGGGAC
This sequence comes from Engystomops pustulosus, assembly GCA_019512145.1. Lineage (NCBI taxonomy): Eukaryota > Metazoa > Chordata > Amphibia > Anura > Leptodactylidae > Engystomops > Engystomops pustulosus. Next base: position 99,416,224 of record CM033643.1, read on the forward strand.
AATAGTAAATCATTCATAAAGCAAAAAAAAAGTTGTGTTACCCCCCCCCCCTTTGTTTTCCCCCCCTCGGGGGACCCGAAAACCCTGTTAATATAAAGTTAAAAAAAATAATAAAAATTCCAGGGGGCCCTGTGGGCCAAATTTTTTTTTTTTTTTTTTAAAAAAACATCAAACTTTTTCACCTGGGTTCTCCCTATAAATTTTTGGAACCCCCCCCTATTCCCGGGAAAAAGGGGAAGTTCCAAACCATCCCAGTGAAACCCCATATGTTTTTTGTTGGGTTTTTTTTTTGGTTTTTCCGGTTCCGCCCTCTAAAGATTTTTCCCATCTAGATTTTTTTTTTTCCAATAAAAATTCCTTTTTTATTCCACATCCAAAAAAGAAAGAACCCCTTTTTAAAAAACCCAACCCAACAACACCAAAAAAATCCTGGCCCTCAAGTGGAAGAAAAAGACACACAATTTTTTGGTAAAAACAGTTTTTTTTTTTACTATTATTTATTTTTTTCCAAGTTTTTTGTTTTTTGTTCCCTCCTAAGACTGGGGGGGGCCCCCCTTTTTTAAGCCCAAACATTTTAATTTTCCCGATGGAAAAGTGTCCCCTTAATTTAAGCCCCTAACTAACTTTCCCATCCCTGTTTTTTTGAAAAAAAAATTAAATTTTTTTTTTTCAATCTTTTCCAGAAAATTTTCATCAACCCACAACAAAAAACTAAAAATATTTTTTTCCCCTATTTTTCCCCTTTGGGGTTGGTCCCCCTATTTTTTCCTTTATTGTTTGGCCCAAAATTTGGGGGTGGCCCACAAATACAATATTTAATTTTTTTTTAAAAAAAATGAAAAGATTAAAAAATAAGGAAAAAAAAAAATGAGAAATTTAAATTTACTTTTTGGTTGGGGGGTTCCCCCCCCCCAAAATTTTTTTTTTTTTTGGCCCGGTAAAATAATTACAAGTTGCCTTTGGCCCTTTACTTAACCCCCTTCCCTATTACGAATTTGTGTTTTTTTTTGTGTCCAAATTTTCCCCTGGGGAAATTTTTTGGTTTTTTTTTCCCACCCCGATCAAAAAACATGTGTTTTTGTTTTTTGTGTTTGTATCCAAGTAAAAACAAAATTTTAACAATTTTTTTTTTTGCCCTCCAGGTTGTTTTCAAAAAGCCTTCTAATCCCCCGTCTTCAAATTTTGGTTTCCCAGCCCTTGGGAAAAAGGGCTTTTGAACACTTTTTCCCACCCTATTTCAAAAACAAACATTTCAATTACGCCCCCATACTTGGTTTTTTAGAGTTTTGAAAAAAACCTTAACTGACACACCCCTCCGTCTTTTCCAGGTTCTGCTTTTTTTTTTTTGTTTTTCGCTTTTCCCCCCCCTGACCTTTCTAACCGTCCCACTTGGAAAACAGCTTGTTTTGGTACTTTAACTTTTGAACCGTGTTTTTTATGGGGCCCCTTTTTTTTTGTTTGTTTTTTTTTAATTTTTTTTTTTTTGTTCCAAATGTTAATTTATCCATCTTTTTTTTTACCTGTTTGCCATGAAATAAAAAAATTTAATTACCCTTTTTTTAGAATTACAATAATGGGGAAAGGCCCCAAAAAGCAATGTTTCCTTTTTTTTGGAAAATGAATGACAAACAATTTTTTTTTGTAATGTTCCCCCCCCTCCCCCCCCCACCCCCCCCCGCTAATCCGGCCCCCAGTTTGGGGGGTTTTAATCCCCCCTTTGGCATAATTTGGGCCCCCCCAACCTCCACACCCCCCCCTTGATTGGGGTTGGTGCTGGTTCATTCTTTTTTGGCTGTCCCCCCCCCCCAAATTATCAAAGAAAACATGACCCTTTTTTTTAAACTTGGTTAAAGAACGCCCTGGGTAAACTCTTTCCTTTACAAACCTAACTATCTTCCACCTTTACCAATAAGTTTGTTGAAATTTCCCTTTTTTCTAAATTAACCCAACCCTAACCCAGAGAAATTTTTTTTATAGTCCACTTTTTTAAACCCCACCCAAAACCAAGAAATACCAAATATTAATTCCCGTGCCATCTTGGTGGGGGTCCCACCCCACTCCCCCCTTAAAATCCAACCATCCGGTTTTGGGGGCTGTCTTTTTTTGTTGCTTTTTTTCCCCATTAGGCCAAAGTTTGGTTGGTGAAAAAACCCAGCTCTTGTTTAAAAAATTTGACCCTTGGAAACCTGGCCTGAACCCCCCCCGTTCCTCCGAACAAACGCCTTTGAAACGTCTTTGGGAACCCCTGGCCCAAAAAGGTTTTTTGGAAAAAAGGGCCTTGGGCCCCCAATCACAGAAAATGCCCCCCCCCCCCTGGCCCCCCCCTTTCCCTTTTTTTTTTTTTGTGGTTTTTGTTTTTTAATTGTTGAAAAAGTGGGTTTCCCTGTCTTTTGGTTTTTTTAAATGGGTGTTTTTTTTTTTTTTTTTGTTTTACACCTTTTGTGCCAAGTAAAGGGGAAACAAACGCCTAATTGTTTTTAATTTGGGTCCCCACTGTTTTTTTTAGGGTTGGACCCCTCAAATAAAAAATGGCCCCCAAACCAGGCAAAATCCTATAATTCAAAATGCCACATCAATTGTTTTTTTTGTTTTTTCAACTGGGCCAAAAACCGTTAACAGAGTATAAAACAAAAAAATGTAAATAAGTTAAAAAATTATTTTGTTGTTTTTTAAGTCCCCCCATAGATTTTGCTTCCCCCCTTTTTTAAATTTAACAAACAATTTAGAAACATTAATTGGGAACATTCAAATCACTTACAAATAAAATTTTTGGTTTTAATAAAATTTTTTAACATATCAAAATTTAAAAACAAGTTTAAAAAAAAAAAAGAACCAAATACCAAAAAATCAAAATTTTACTAAGTTTTTGTTTTTTCTTTTTCAAATTTTTCCCCCCTTAAAAACAATGGGGGCAATATCAAAACCAACAATTTTTTTACCCTTTTAACACAAACCACAACCATTCCCCCCCCCCCGAGGTTTTTTGGCCCGAAATCCCGAATCCCGGAAAACTCCTCCCCGACCAATGGTGGGGGGCACTGTTGCCCCCCCCGAATAAAAAAAATTCCTTGCCCCCCATTTTTGTCCCCCGCTTCCCCCCCCGGCTTTCATGTTTTTTGTTCCCCCTTTTTCCCGCCCCAGGATTTTTCCAACCCTTCCTTCCTTCCCCCCCCGCTGGACAAAAATGTTAAGTGGGTGGGTGCACCCAACAACTTTCACATGTTTTTTTTTTTTTTAAATGAAAATATCCCATCCCCCGCTTTAGAGTAGTTCCCCCCCCCCCCCCCGCACATTTCAGTTTTAAAGGTTTTTTTTTTCCCAGAAAAAGTCGTCCTGAAGGCCCTGCCCGCCCCCCCCGGCCCGGCCTGTGAAAAGCCGGCCCACGCATGTTTTTTGAACACTTTTTTCTTTTTTTTTTTTCCCCGATCCCCGCATTGTGGGACCACCACAAATTCCCCGGTCCCCCATGAAACAATGTCCCCCACGAAAAAAGGGGTTTCGGGCAAAACCCTGAATGAAAAAACAAAATTGTGGGGGCCCCCCCCGGGGGAGGAAACCCGTTGTTTTTTGGTTGGGGGGTGGTTTGTTTGGGTTGTTTTGACCCACCCCAACCCAAAACCCCACCCAACCCCTTTTTCCCCCCTCCCCCTTGGGTTTTTGTTTTAAATGGCAAGACGTCCCTTTTCCCATCACAATACGATAAAGTAAACAAAACTTTCCTAAACAAAAAATTTTTTTACAAAGTTCCTTTTCCTTTTTGGTTTTCTTGTATGCAAAAAAACCCAACAAATTAAAAAGTAAAGGGTGGTTTGTTTGTTTTTTTTTCCCCTTGTTTTTCCCTCCCAGCCCCCCCCCCATCCGGAGGAAAAACCTTTTTTTTTTTTTAAAAAGACCCCTTAATAGTCCCACAATGGGCAAGAAATTAAATGTTTGCCCCCTGGCTGGGTTTTTGGGCTTTTTCACCAGAATTTTTTGCCCGCCAATTATGCCCCGCCAATTAAAAACACAACCCCGTGGGGGGGTTTGGGCCGGCCAACCCACAAATTTTTTGGGCCTTAAGTAAAAAGACCCCCGTTTTGTTTTTCCCCTTGTGGTTTTTTTTTTTGAAAAAAAACAAAGCCCCAGTTTATGGGTTTTTCAAAGGCGTTTTGTTCCTTTTTTTTTTTTTCTCCATGTTTTTTGTTTTTTTTCCCCCCCTGGAAGGTGGGGGGGGGGGGGGGGTGGGGTGGGTGGGGGTGTTTTTTTTTTTCCCTGCACAAAAAAAAAGGGGGGGTGTGTTCCCTGCAGTGGGGGTGGGGGGGGGGGGGGTGGGGGGGGTTTGGGTTTTTGTTTTTTCCCCTGAAGTTGGGGGGGGGGTGGGGGTGGGTTTGTTTGTCCCCCCTGCAACACAGGTTGGGGGGGTTGGGGGGGGGTTTTAACAAAACTCAAAGTTTGGTGGGGTGGGTTTTCCCCCCGTTTAAGCGGAAATAATAATGCCGGGAAGGTTTTTTTGAAAAACAACTTATGTGGAAGGTCTTTGTTTCCCATTCCCGTGGGGGGGGGGGGGGGGTGTCCTAAAAAATGTTCCCCCCCCTTGTTTTTGTTTGGCCCCTTTAAACAAACCCCCCAATATAATAATTCCCCCAATTTCCCCCCCCCCCCCCTTAATTTTTTGTCCAAGTTGGGGAAAAAAAACAAATTTTACAAAAGTGGGCCAAACATCAACACCGCCCTTTCCCCCAGGTTTTAAAAAAAATTTTAAATCCGTATGAAAATCCCCCACCCTAAATCTTCCCTTCCTCTTTTTTAACCCCCAAAGGAGAAATTCCTTGGGGAAAAGATGGTGAAAAAAAAAAAAAACAAATTTCTGCCATTTATTTTCTGAGGATTCAACAAATTTGTTTTGTTTCCAGGAAACAATGGATTGGGTTCCAAAGGGGAACAAGCAAACGCCTCCCCTCCGGGAAAAAAATGTGTTTAGTTGTGGGCCACACAACAAAAACAAAAACCGGCCGGGCAAAAAAAAAAAAAAAAGTTCCCCCCCAATCATTGGGTCCTTTTTTTTGCATTTAAAAGTGGGGGGGTGGGTCCCCGCCAACTGGGTTTTTGGGCAAATCACAAAACAGCCCCAAAGGGTTAATTAACAAAATGTTGTTTTTTTTTTGCATAAGCAAGGAACATCTTTTTTGCCCCTCCAAAAATCCACTAATTTCAAAATAAAAAATTTGTTTTTTTATAAATTTATTTTTTGCAATTTATGGAATAAAAAATAATGTTTTTTTTAAAATCAGCCCCATTTCACATGGCGGCCAACACAATTTTTAAAAGAAGGCACCCCCCCCCAAAAAAGGTTAAAGACATTGGTTCCCCCCCCCCCCCCCCCCCCCCCCCAATACAAAATTTTCTTCCCCCCCCTTGGTGCAGTTTTTTCCCAAAAAACGACCTAAGGCCATTTAGTTAAAACAAAACAAATTCAGGAAAAAAAGAAAAAAGTGTGATTTTTTTTTTTTGAAAAAACGTGGCCCAAATGGGTGTTTTTTTTTTTTTTTTTTGTGGTTTTTGTGTGGGTGGGTGGGCCCAAGAAGGGCTTGGTCCTGAAGTAGATTTCCGAACTGCTGATCTACTGGGATTTTCACGCATAAAAAACAAAAACCATCTCTAGGTTTTTTGGTTAAACAAAAGAAAATGGGTCCCCCCCCCACCCCCCCCCCCCCCCCCCCCCAAACAAGAAAAAAACAACCTCCAGTTGAAGCGGCCCAAGGAAAAAAAAAAAAAGTTTCCCTGGTGGGGCGGAAAATTGCCCCCTTTTTTGTTTTTTTGATGGGCCCCCCCCCAAGAAGGTCAAAAGTAGGGGGAGAAAAATGGGCCCCCCTCAAAAACTTGGGTTTTTTTGTCGGCAACAAACACCTGAAAAAATTTTAGAAAACAAAGGGCACCAGTGAAAAAAAAAACAAAAACCTCAAAACAATCGGCCAACACCCCCTCTTTGTTACAAACAAAACCAGGTTTTTTTGGGCAAAAGAATCAAGCCAATCCCCCTAAATGAAAACGCACAATTCAAAACGGTCCCCCCGAACTTTTTGGAAGGGCCAGAAATTGGGGGGGCCCCCCCCCCTTTTACAGCGAAAGCAAGAGAAGAACAGACCCCACACCTTGTGGGGTGGCCACACCTTTTGTTTTCCTTGTTTTTTTTTAAGCCCTAGAACAGGGAAAAAAAAAAACCCCTGGAAGGCACCCCCCTTAACATTTTTTGCCCAAACAAAGGGCCCCCTCCAAATCCCGAAATTTGGACAAAGTTAGAAACTTTTTGTGGGGGAAAAACCTTGTGCCCCCTGTGGGTTGTTCTGAAAAATGAAAAAAGTTTCCCCCCCCCCCCCCCCCCCCCCCCCCCCCCCCCCCCCTTTGCCCGAAATTTTTTCCCTAAAAAATCTTCCTCTTGCAAACCAACACAACAACAAAACGTGGAGGCAAAGAAGGGAAAAACAAAAAAGAAGAGAGAATTAGGCAAAAAAATCCGGAGGACTCCAAAAAAAATTCCAACAAAAAACCCAAGGCCCCAACGTTTTTTTTTTTTTTTTTTTTCCCAAATTTTTTTTTCCTACTTGTTCCAATTTTTTTTTTCGAATTGAAAAAAGCTTTGTGTTGCCAAAATTTGGGGTAAGCCCCTCTCCCCAGTTTTGTTCCCTGTTTCCTTAGCTCCAAAGGGAAGGGGGGCACCCCAATGGGTGGGGGTTTGGGTCCCCCTTCTGCTGCTGTCAAAAAAAGCCCCCATCCCCCCCTTTTGCCCTCCCAAAGGTTTTTTTTTTTTCGACGTATACTTGTGGGGGGCCCGTTTTTTTTTTTTTCCCCCCCCCCCCCCAGAAATGTCTTTCCCCTTCTGGGCCCTTACCTTTGGTTTTTGTTTTTTTTTGGTGTACGGGGTGGCGATTTTTTGGAGTCCCCCCCACTGTTGCCCCTTTTCACTATCAGTTTTTTGTGAAAAAACCCAGTCCTGCCCCATTCTCCCCCCTTCTGACCTCTTTTGGCCCCCAAATCCCCAACCAGGCTTTTTTTTATTCCGCCCCCCCCCACAAAGCAAAACCTGGGTGCCCCCCCCCCCGCTTCAAAAAAAAACTGGAATTGTTTTTTTGTCCCTTTTTTTTTTCGGAAAAAAACCAATTCCCCCCCCCTTAGGTAACCCCCTAGAATGGTTTTGTTTTGTTGCTGTTTGGAAAAAAACTCCCCAGGAACCAAATATTTTCCCAAAAAAAGCCCAGTTTCTGAACAATTACTCCAAAGACCCAGCCCCCCCCTTCCTGGGGGCAAAATACCAACAACCATGCCCCCAAAACCGTTTTCCCAAAAAAACATCCCAACACCCTTTTCCTTCCCGTCCCCATAAACTAATTACCTCCGGTCTTTTTTTTTGTTTTTTGTGGGGAAACACTGCCAAGGACAAGATTTTGGGGGGGTCCCTTTTGACCCATGTTTTCCTTTACCCATGGCCCTAAAAAATGGCCCCCGCCATGTTTTGGGGGGAAAAAATTTTTGGCCGTTTGAAAAAGTTTTTTTTTTACAAAAAACAATTGTTTTTTTAAAATTTCAATAAATAAAATATTTTAACTAAAATATTTTTTTTTTATTTAAATAATTTTTGGATTGGGAAAAAAAAGCCAGATGTTCCCCCCTGGCCCCTTTTGTTTATTCAAACCAAACCTGTTAATAACCCTCCCCCCTTGGTTTTTTTTTGAACATTGTGCAACAGTTTTTTTTTGTTGTGCGGCAGAACTTTTAAAAACTGCCAAAAGCCCAAGGCACTTTTTTTTTGGCCGGCGGGGTTTTTTTTTTTTTGTTGGGGGCAACTAAACATTTTTTTTTTCCCCCCCCCCCGATGTGAAAGCCCGTTGTTTGTGTTTTTTTTTTTTTTGCCCCCCCCTTTTTCCCCACCCCCCCCCCTTTGACATCACAATCTTTGGAAACCAAAATGATCCTTTCAAGAAGAAAAAATAATTGGTCAAAAAGATCCAATGTTCCCGAAAATTGTCCCTTTCCTTTTTTGGGGTAAGAGGAAGAAGAGGGTGGATAGGGGGGGGATTTAATTCATACCGATGTAAAATTTTAACAAACCTTTTTTGAAGGGGGTTGGAACAAATTTTGTTTTTGCCACTAAATCATTTGGGGGGTTTTTTTTCAACCTTTTTTTTGCAAAAATAGACCCCTAGGGCAAAATTATCATTTAATGTGTTTAGTGCAATGGAAAAAACCCCTTTCGACCAACGGGGGAAATTTTGTTGGGTGAGGCCCCCCCCCCCCTCCCCAAAGTGGGGGTGCCCCCAACCGTTCCCCCTGGCCATAATTTTTTAAATTTTTTCCCCCCCCCTTGAAACGGGAAAAACCAACCACACCTTGAAAGGTTCAAAAAACCCCCACCCCACCCTCAGGGAAAAATCAAACCCACTCAAAGGGGGGGAAAAAAACACACCCCCCAAGGGGAAACAACCAACCTCCAATGGGGAACAAAAACACACTCCAAAGGGGGGAACCGTGGGGGGGGGGGGTTGGGGTGCAAAGGAAAAAAAAGGAAAACAAACGGCTTTTTTACCAATAACTTTGGGTGTCCTTTTTTTGTTTTCACAAAACCCACCAAACAGAAACACCCCCCAGTTTCCCTTTCTAAAAGCCAACTTGTGGTGGGTGGTTTTGGCGGGCAACCCCCCCGTGGGTTTGGTCCTCCCATGCCCGCAAAAATCGGTTGGAAAAAAGCCCCCAAAAAACGCAAGGGCCCCCCATAATACATTATCCTTGCCCCCCCCATTTTTGGGGTTTTTTTTATTGGAACGTCCCTAGGGTAAAAAAAATCCCTCCGGGTGAAAATTCACTTGGGAGAACAAACACCTAACTGTAATGTTCCCCCAATAAAGAACCCAGCAGGAAATTTTTAAATCTTGTAGGAAAGTTTTGGAAACTCCCTATGTTGGAATTTTTTGAACAAGCAACTCCTTTTTGGCCCATAACCAGAAAACAAAAAGAACAACCCCGGTTTTGGGTTTCCCAAAACAAAACCACCAAGGGGGATTCCCCCACGCCCCAAAATTGTATCCCCCCCCCCCACAAAATCAGTTTTTTTTTTTTTTCCCCGCGAACCCCTTTTTTTTTCCGGTGGATCCAAATTGCCCCCGGGAAATTATTTGGTTTTCCCCCCCCACATTTGCGGGAATTCGAACAAGTTGGTCCCCAAAAAATTTGGGCGCCGCCTTTTTTTTTTTCCCAAACGCCGCCTGGGGGGCCCACAAAATACAGGCCCCCCTGTTCAAAGGAAAAACCCCCCGATTTCCCTGCAAAAACCTGGGATTCGGACCTAAGCGTGGCAACAGAAAATTTTCACAATTTACAAAAAATTTTTGTGTGTGTCCCCCCCCCACCACTTTACAATGCATCCCCGGGAAAAAAAAACACAAAAAAAAAAAAAGAAATAGGGGGTGGGGAAATCCCCCCGTCCCCTGGGCCCCGGGAACCCCTGGACAGCCCAAGGGGACAAGCCACAAATGCCCGGAATATCTTTCCAAGCCAAAGAGTGTGGCACCCATTGTTTTGTGTCCCCCCCGAGGATTTCCCCCCCCACGAAAAAATTCCGGGAATGTTTTTTCGCCAACCCTCCGGGACACCCTGGGTTGTTTTAAAAAAAAAATGTAAAAAAACAATTGTGCCCCCCCATTTGGGTCTTTTTTTTTTTGAAGGAAAATTAAGAAAAAACTAATAAAATTTTTTTGAAAATGGGGTTAATTTGGTCCCCCCCCCCTTTTTTTTTTTTTTAAACTGGGTTTTTGTAACAATTTTGAATGGTAAATTTTAGTTTTTGTTACATTAGTTTAAGTTAAGGAATTTCAAATGGGTTAACATTTATGGTCAAAACACTATTTTGGGTATTTTTTTTTTTTAAAAAAGATCCAATCCGTCATGGACATTAACAAAATCTTGTTTAAATATAACATTTTTTTTTTTTTTCTAACTAGTGCCCCAGTACAAAAAAACAATGGCAAATTTGGTAAGTAATGAAAAAAAATTTTGTCCTGCAGTATTTTTTGAAAAGAGGGGTCCCCCCACCCCCTGAAAAACAGTGGGGTGACCCCCAAAATACCCCTAGCCCCCCCGTTGTTGTTTTTGTTCCCCCTACCTTGGGCCAACACAAAAGGGGTTTTTGTGTTTTTTTAAAAACAAAACCACAAAAAAACTAAAACCCAAAAAAGACCCCAGACCCCCACATCCCCAAATTACCCCAAAAAGGGGGAGTGGCCGGGCCCCCCCTCCCCCTGTAAAAACAACTTTGTTTGTGCCCCCCAAGCCCCCCTTAAAACCCTTGGCCCAACGGTTTTTTTCCCCCCCCCCCAAGTTTTTTGTTTCAGCTTTTTGTTAAGAGAAAAAAAGTTCAGCCCAAAAAGTCCAAGCCCAACAAAAAAATTAACAGATGCCCTTTGTGTTTTTTTGTCACCCACACTTTGGGGCCCCCCTACTGAAAAAAAAAGCCACAAACAAAGTCCAAACCAATTTTTAGGAGAAACAAAAACCACAGGAATTGCCAATGGGGAATAAATATTGTTCTTCGTGTTTGGGGGGGTAAAAAAAAAAAAATTTTTTTGAAAAACTCAAATAAATTTTCCCCCCCCCCCCCCCTTTCCCCCCCCTTTTTGGGTTGTGGGGTTTTTTTTGTTATAAGCAAGGGAAAAAAAAAAATTTTTTTCCCATCCAAAACTTGGGTTTTAGGAAAGAAGTTTTACCCCAACTCTACAGTAAAATAAGCAAAATGGGTTTTGTTTTTTTTTGTTTCCTTTTGAAGTTTGGAAAAACAAGCCCCCCCATGAAATGGAAAACCCCAAATCAGTTTTTGGGGGGGGTTGGCCCCAAATTGCAAGGGAATTGTTTTACACCTGGCCCCGAATTTAAGAAATGGGAACATTAAAAAAAAATTCCACAAATCCCAAAGCAAATTGGGGGCCCTTTTTTTTTTTGTGGGCCCTTCCAAAATGTAATCCTAAAAAAATGTTTAAAATTTTATTTTTTTTTTTTAAATTCCCATGATTTAAAAGTTTTTTAAACATGATATAAATTTTTTTGGAACAATTAAAAAAACAAAAAATTTTTGTAAAAAACCAAGGGCCCCCAAATACACACGGTGTCAAAAGGTAAACATACCAGCCCCCTTGTTTGTTTTCCACCAGTGGGTGGAACCGGTAACACAAAAGTACAAAAAAGGTCCCCCCCCCAAGGGAAAGCGAAGGCAGACACCCTTGGGGACAAACGAGGTGGTTCCCCAGTTTTTTAAGTTTGGGTTTTTTTTTGTTCCCCAAATTTTCCTTTTAAAAAGTTATGCCCCTTAATGAAAAAATGGTTAAAAAGTGGAGGCACTCTTCCCCCCCCCCACAGCCCCCTCAAAACATTGAAACAAAAAAATTTTTTGAAGCATTAGAGCTGGTTAAGAAAACCTGGGATGGCAAAAAAAAATTGTTTTTTTTTTTTACCCTAACTTGGAAAAATTTAACCTTTTTTGGTTTGTGGGGGTGAAATTGTTTTGAAAACACCAAAACTTTTCCCCCCAGGAAAATTTTTTGCAAAAACACAATCGTAACATTAACAATAGAAAGGTCCCCCAAAGTTCAAAGGCCCCCCCCCCCCCCCAAAAGGGGGGCCCCCACCAATTAAATCTTTTGTTACCCAAACTTTTTTTGAAAAAAAACAAACCAAAAGTAAAATATCCCCCCTCCCCCCCCGTTTTAAAAATCCTATCTTCCCCATAAAAATTTAAATATGGGGGCAACCCACTTTTGGGCCCAAAATCCATCAGAACAAATAGTGTCACAGAATTAGAAACAAACAATATTTTTCCTAATTTTTGTTGTTTGGGGTGAATTTAGAAAAACTCCTGAAAAAAGGAAAATCAAAAACAAAACTTTTGTTATTATTTTCAACGGGGAAATGAATAAAGAAAGCCTTTTTAGAATCAATGGGAAGTTAATGGGTGTGTTTGTTTTTTGGCTTTTTAAAGCCAAAGTAATTTAAAAAGAAAGGGAAAACAACCTGGAAAAAAAAAATATTATAAAAAATTAGTTCAAAAAAAAAAATTGTGGGGTTTTGTTGTTTTTTTTTTTTTTTGTGTGTTTTCCTTTCCTTTTAACCCTGGAATGGGGGCAAAAAGAAAATGTTTTTTTTTTTTGTTGGGGTGGGGGTTTTTTTTAAAAAGTCTTTTTTCCTTTTTTTTTATTTTTTTTTTGGATGAAGAAAAATTAAGTAAAAATCTAAAAATTAAAAAAAATTCCTTTCGCATTGCGAAAGGACAACCAACAAATGTTTTTTTTTCCCCCCCCTTGGGGATTGTTGGGAAAAACACCCTCCCTTTTCCCCATGGGTCCCCCCCCCCACTTATAAGGAAAAAACCAGAATGTGGGTGGGAATTGGGTAAAAATTGCAAAGCCTGAAAAAATTCCAATCATAACCAACCATAAACAATACAGTTTGGGGGGTCCCCCCCCCTGAAACCATAAGGACACACGGCCCCTCCTACTTAAATCCCCTTTTTTTTTACTATTTTTGTTCCCCCCCCCCTCCCCCCCCCCCACCCCCCACCCAGGCTGGCCACGTTTTGGGGGAATCCCCAGCCCTGTACACATGTGGGTGTCTTTGGTAAAATGAAAGAAAATTTTTTTTTTTTTTTACCAATTGATAAAATCTTTTGCCTTTTTTCCCCCCCAATTGGGGGACCAGCAAAACAATTTTTTGGAAAAAAAAAAAATCCCCCCAATTTTTTTAATCACAGGGGGAAAAAAAAACCCAAAAAAAAACACCCCAATTTTTTTTTTTTGGTGCCCTGAGCGTTCACAATTAATTAAACAAATAATAAGCCAAATACAAATGACGTTTTTTTTAAATAATAGCCAAAATTCCCAAATTTTAAGTTTACCAAACCCCCCCCTAAAGAAAAAGCAACCTAATCTTCCCCCCTTTTCTTTGTTTGTAAAACGTAAACCCGGGACACACTGGGCCTTAAAAATACACCACCTCAAATGAAACCAATGTTCCCCAAAAGGTTTTCCCCCCCCGGGAAAACAAGGGGGGCAAACAGAGGGGGTAGACAAGTTTTTGATAGATCGGGCATTTTCGGACGCAGCGATACCTAATGTGTTTATGATTTTTACTGTTTATTTATATTTATATCAGTTCTAGGGAAAGGGGGGTGATTTGAGTTTTTAGGGGTTTTTTTTATAATTTTTTTTTTTAAACTTTTTTTTATTTTTACTATTTTTCAGACTCCCTAGAGTACTTTAACCCTGGGGTGTCTGTACGATCCTATCATATACTGCCATACTACAGTATGGCAGTATATGGGGACGATCCTATCATATACTGCCATACTACAGTATGGCAGTATATGGGGATTTTACTCCTCATACATTACAATGTGCTGATTGCACATTGTAATGCATGGGTTAACCCGAAGTAGCCGGCACCGATCGAATGTGTTACCAGTAAGCCTTTGCTGCAATATGCACTCTCCATGCACCCGCGGCTGACCCGTGATGTGCTATTACATCACGGGTCGTGAACGCGTTAATGACATTTATGGCTTTAAGGTTTTCTGATATTCAGTGTCTATATAATGTATTAAATTATTTGTGCTGTTTCTTGTGGGCTTGGATGTTCGGACTGAGCGCCCCAAATGACATGTCTTACCTTTATTTTTGGTCGGCATAGATGGTCGGATCCCATTATATAGGTTTTATAATGTTTATCGATCCTTTGTAAACATTAATGAGAACCTCCTGTGACGAAAAAGTTGGTAGCTCGATCTTTTGCCCCGTCGTGGCGCTAAACCTTTTTATCACTAGGTGTCCTGAGATTGGTTGGGTCATTTTTGGCGTGATTTTGATGTTACGTTTACATGTTATCAAATTTGACTCGTACAACTTGTGTACAACTGGTTAATAGAATTTATACATTTTTTAAAATGTACAAGAAAATGGGCCGATGTTCAAAAGTAATGGGTTATTCAAATCTTTTTGTTATAAGTCCGGATTTCGGACGGGGACTTGATCACCTAACTTGTTTATGATTGTAGTTTTACTGTATTATAGTATTTTATATCAGGTCACAGGGAAAGTGGTTTGATTTACGTTTTTAAGTGGTGTTTTTTTATTATAATTTTTTTTTATTAACTTTTTTTCTTATTTTTACTATTTTCAGACGCCCTAGGGTATTTAACCCTTGGTTGCTGAATTCTCGATCTATCATATACGGCCATACTACAATATGTCGTATCGGGATTTTACTCCCCAGTTAATGCATGGTTAACCGCCATTAGCCTTTGGTCTTCGTGAACCCGAGGCCTACCATGGCGACCGGCTGACACGCTCCCCAATATATTTCTTCGGGAGTGCGGATCTCTGGAAAAAGATGGTGGCGCCCTGCGGGGGAAAACACCCTTGTCGGTGGCTGGCACCTGATCGCGTTGTGTACCAGTAAGCCTTGTCGCGTGAATTTTTGCTTTATGTTTGCCACTCTCCTGCACCCGTGGGATTGCTGCACCAGGTGAACGTGTATTACATTTTCCCCCCCCCCCCAAGGGGGGGGGGCTTTGTGACTCGGTAGTTTGTTAATGACATTTAAGGCTTTAAGGTTTTCTGATATTCAGTGTCTATATAATGTATTAAATTTCAGCACTTATTTTTCCTTTGCCGTTGAACATATACTGGCCCATATATATTATTGCGCCATTTTTTTGTCTAAGTTTACACTAAAAAAGTGTCTTTGGAGCTTGTACTTGTATTTAATAAGTGTTTGCACCACCTTTGTGTCATGCCTGCATTCTGTCCAACAAAACTAAAAAAGGTACCATAATAGCAAATGGACTGAAGCGTTTCGCACTTACAAGAAGATTAAAAAAATGGAAGTTTCATTACACCAGTTTTTCCATGGCTGCCTGGTTGCTGGATTCACCCTCCTCCTTACTCAATACACTGATACGGATTAGCTTATCTGAGCATCGGCGTCCAACACATAGCTACTCAGGGCAGGTGAGCTGAAATTTTCTTTTTCACTTTGCAGATTAACTAAGAGCCTGCAACACTATAGTAATATCTGGCACAAACTGCACTTTTTTACACTATATGGGTCATTTAGGGGACTTTTATTGTATATTAAATTCTAATTTTATATCCTTTTTTTGTCCTCCTTTGGGACTTAAACAAGTGGTCATTTGATCGATTATAATCGCAAATTATTACACTGCCATACTGATTATACCAGTCAGCCAATGCAAATGCATAGGCTGACACCTACACTGCTGGGTTCGACCCTTTACTGGATCCCAGACTTGCTGTGGAGATAATCAGCACCCCTATACTAGGCACAATGTCATGTTGACAATGTTGAATTGAAACCTGGCAGATTCATTTGCATCTAATTTTGTGCCCAATTTGTCGCAAATTATTCCCTTACAAAGTAGATGTTATTTGTGTGACCAATAAGGAAGCTAAATTGAGAAAGTGTCACAGAACATTTTTTTTCACCAAAAATGAAATGTATGTACAATGTCCAGACTAGATTTAGTTATAAGTTCATAGACTAAAAGTTAAAGATATGTTAAAAACATATATATAAATATTCTTCCTCAAATGAGTCTCGCCTTTTTTTTTATAATGTATAGGAAATGGAGTCTGATATTACTTTTAGATCTTCACTATTATTATGGAGATGATTATTAATAATAGTAAAAATAATAATAATAATCTCCATAATAGTCTCAATAATTACAATAATTTCTGAGAAGATCCCTCCCTATATACCAAGGCATTAAATCTGTGTTACAGTGTAACAGTAGTCATAGTTCTGCGTTACCAAAATTCTGCACTTAGATAATCACAGAGGTTATAGCTCAGTTGGTTGAGGTGCTGTGACATTATTGTACATAGACACTGCAGGTTCTGGGTTCAAGTCCCAATGAGGATAATTATTATTTTTTTTTTTATTGAGATGATGTTTATTATTATAATAAGGCTAAAATTTGGGGCGTGGCCAGGGAGTGATTGGGGGTGTGGATTAGGGGATCGCCATTTTGTCCCTCTTTCCCTTTCACAAATGTTGGGAGGGATGATTTTGTTCAGGCTGCAATGTTTCAAACTTTTTGATCCGGGGTTGAAAATCGCAGCACAACTTCTATGGGACACCCCAATAAGGTTTCCAGGGTAATTTGAGTGAATTCCAGGGTTTTCAAATCTGGGTGGCCAAAGCAACATAAGATAATGCGTAGCAAGCCTCTTAGTTGGACTATAGTCAGTCATAAACTGTTCTGTTGTGCAACAAAAATTTCATATAAGACATGAAAACAACAGCTTGTAATTGTGGAAGACTTCTATGCATGTGCAGGTACATTTGACTTCTCCTGAGGCTTGTCCAGACTTGTACTGCAGCTGGGCATACTCGCTGCACATGTGCTTGTTGTTAAGGAGATTTCCAACTGTGATCATCGGTTTTAAGCCAGGACCAGAGCAAGCATAGCTTGAGTATATGCAGTAACATAATGATGTGAATCAAGACTTGGTTTATTCACCTTGGATACCACTATAGTCATTGATACAGTAATGTGGTCAGCTCTGTAAGTGTTTATGCTGTAGTTACTGCTGCTCTTTAATTGCTGCTCAGAAATTGATGCACAGTTAACCTAAAATGGCTGCCACAGAAAGTCTCCAAAGAAGCAGCAGTAACTAGAAAAACTTTATGAACGCAACCAGAGGGAGTGCATGTAGATCCTGGCAGATGACCAGGATAAATACATGGAATATATAACAAGAATGGATGCAGAACAGAATGCAGTAATATGAACTGCTCAATAATATATATACATATATACATATATATATATATATATATTGTGGAGATTTGGCCCGGTAGAGACCGTGGTAGCGGGGTGCTGTGATGCAGTTCAAGACAGTGACACCAAGGTACAGTCCAAAACAGGTCTAGCCTGCGTTTATTGCAGCAAAAAGTAAAATAAAACAGCCTTTACACTCAGGCATCCAAACAAAATAATATCCTACCCGTCAGGGTGCTAACTAAACATAGGATCACTAACTCACAATATCCAAAGTACACGTGGCTGCTCCAGGCACAGAGGTCAGGGCTGTGTGCTCTCCAGCCTCCTTCCACAGAGAGACAACATTCTGAGCTCTGCTGAGTGGCTTTATTGGCCTGATTGGGCTGTTCCCCCCACCTGTGTCCAAGGTGCTGGACAACACAACCTCAGCACTAAGGCCTTGCGTAATAGGAAAACCTAGGGGAAACATACCGCCCATCCACAGTTAACCCCTTCAGTGCTCCAGGCACAGAGGTCAGGGCTGTGTGCTCTCCAGCCTCCTTCCACAGAGAGAGACAACATTCTGGGCTCTGCTGAGTCGATTTATGCAGGCTAATTAGTCTGCACCCATCACCTGTGTCCAAGGTGCTGGACAAACCCACCTCAGCACTAAGGCCTTGCATAGAAGGAAAACCTAGGGGAAACATACCGCCCATCCACAGTTAACCCCTTCAGTGTCTCACAATATATATATATAAATATTCTTCCTCAAATGAGTCTCGCCTTTTTTTATTATAATGTATAGGAAATGGAGTCTGATATTACTTTTAGATCTTCACTACTAGTTCCCTGCCTCTCATTACCATGGGTCGCCTCTTATCAAAAGAGGTTGTCAGGCAGCAGTTTTGTGGTTGTTTTTCATGGTTCCATTGGAAATTGTGTCGCCACCTTGTTGTGTTAATCCAAAAAATTATCCTGCCTAAATTGGTTCAGTATCCATGATTTATTATTGGAGGCTTCTTGCTACCTCCTTTTGGTTCTCTTGCCACTACATTTGGTTTGAAGCCTGGAGTCCATTTTAGGGTAGGTCGCCATGACACTCTCTAGCTGTGTACGCCTTGTGCATCTGCTTGATAGTCCCCTATAGTTGTCTAGTGGTTCAATTATCTTAGGGATGTTCAGATGTATATGAGTTATCTTTCCACTCTGTTCATGGCATTGCTGGTCGCCATGACTCTTGGCAGTTTAATGTGTTGCGATTGTTATTAAGCAGCCTCAGAGGCATCCTATGGCCTGCTGCCCGCTGCTGGTTCTTGTACATTTCCTGTGATGTTTCCATCCTTTCTGCGGTTATAATCCAGGTGTTTGGCCAAGTCTTCCTGTGCAGCAGACGGTTATGAGGTCCCCCGGGAAAACTTGCTCGGAGTCTCCATTGAGCGTTTCAATGGGGTTCTGTATTCGAGACGAGCATTCGAGCATCGGGCACAGTGTCTCGGGGAAAAACGAGTACCCGCGGCCCTTTTAGGCTTTGCTCTTTATAATGAACCTGGTCAATGAATTCGTCTCTTATCACTCCTAGACCTAATATGATGACCTCATGTCGCGCATGGGCTAATGACGCTCAGGTCAGCTGTGACTCAGGATTTAATAAGCCACTTCCACTGTATTATCTGTGGAAGGCAGGCCTAAGGGAAGCTCCTCATTAGTCAAAATTATGCAGTGGGCAAGTGTTATGTTCTTAAGTTTAAATTTATTATGGCGATGCCCATGTTTACACTTAGAAAACCCTGGTCTGATATGCTTGTAAGATTGGGTACGAATTCGACATATATGTTGGACAGACGTTATCGCTCATCTGGAAATGTTAGTAATGTAAAAAAATGTAGGTTAAAATCATCAGGACGAAAGTTCTCATTTCCCCAGTTCCGTTTAAAATAAGACTGTCTCTAGTGATGCCTTCGCAGTAAAGTTAGTATTTGAATTAATACTGACAACGATTTAGTCAAGATTATGCGAAGGCGAACGTGGAAATTGAGAACTAGCAGTCATAAGTATCTGATTTAACTGTCAGGTTTTGGAATTGTACAGGCACATGAATTGATGTTATGTTACTTCTTTATGTACCGTAAACAAGGTGAGCCTTCCCGTCTTGTGAGTCGATAGGGGGGGATAAGTAGCAGGCTTCCGTAAGATAGTATGTGTCTGCAATCTACCCATAAATATTACAAAAAAAAAGTGGTATTGTGCATAAAACAAGGATCGGCTGGGGGGATAATTATCATAATTTTTTGGCCATTTTTTTGTGCAAATTTTTGGAAGCATTTATATAGTACTATGGCTGTGTCTAATTGCGCACTTTTTGGTTTTGAGGCAAACAAAAAGTTTGTCAGTTAGTGGTTCAAGTCTGCGCCTTATTTGAGCATATTGCTGTCATGGTGTTTGCTGCCGATGTTGCTTGAACAGAGCATGTTATCATAAATTTTTCAGACTAAAAGTCTGTCCAAAACTCATTGTAGTAGTAGGTGGCCCCTTGAAAAAAAGAACACCCTGTTCCCCGATATCCATTTTAATATGGTTTGTAAAAATATAAAAATACGCAGCTCAATTCTCACCATTAAAATGCATCACGTAGAAAAATCATCTGTTCTAAAAGTAGGAGGAGTCATATTGTTTAAAGGGTGATTATTGTCAATCTTAATGTGTTATAATGTATAGGAAATGGAGTCTGATATTACTTTTAGATCTTCACATTAAGATTGACAATAATCCCACTTTAAAAATATGACATCCTATAGAAAATGATGAAGTTACTTGAGGCAATTTTAATGGTGAGATGATTAAATTTTATATTTTAAAACCATATTAAAATGTAATGAAAAGGGTGTTTTTTTTCAAGGGCACCTGTTCGGAGCAAGTGAGTTTTTGCAGACTTTTTAGTTGAAAAATTATGATAAATGCTGTGCAAACATCTGCAGAACACCCATTCAATATGTCAAATAAGGCGCAGAGACTTGAAACCACTATCTGACAAATTTTTTGCCTGCAACCAAAAAAGTGGCAAATTAGAGCCAAATCTATTAAATGCTCCAAAAATTTGCACCAAAAATGGCCAAAAAATTATGATAATTATCCCCCATCTTGTTTTACCCTTTTTTGTAGATATTTATGGGGAGGATTTCAGACACATACTTACGGAAGACTGCTAATTATCTCATTGTTTAAGCATAAAGTAGCATACATCTTCATGTTAAGTTCCAAACATGACAGTGATTTGCTGCTTCCAATGTTCAGCGTGCCTTTATTCTGATATAGTTGTCAGTATTAGAAAAATACATGACTGGAGCACACCAAGATGTCTGATTAATGGAGGCTGGGGAAGGATAACTTGTCCTGTGTTTCCTACTATTTGTTTACATATACTTTCCAGATGAACGACGTCTGTCCAACAATATATGTCTATGGACCCATTTAGCATATAAGACCGAGGTTTTCTATGTAAACATAGGGCATGCCATACAAAATTAACCTTAATAACATTGCCTGCAAATTTTGACTAATGAGAGCTTCCTGAGTCCTGCCTTCCAAGAAAGTGAAAGTGGAAGTGCTTATTAAATCTGAGGTCACAGCTGACTTGAGGTCATAGCCCATGGCTCATTAGTTCATTTATTAGTTCTTTAGTAGTGATGAGCGGATTCATTGATGTTCATTAGAGATGAGCGAGCACTAAAATGCTCGGGTACTCGTTATTCGAGACATGGTAAGCGGGTCAACTAGCATAAGTAAGAAAAATGATCGACAAGCGAACACCGTAATCAGCCCCGCGAACAAAAAGAAAAAAAAATGGAAGACAAAATGTAGAGAACACAGCAAAAAGTACTGAGAAATAAAGAGCGAGCATGCAACCAATAGTCCCAAACATGAAAAAAAACGATTATAGTTCCACCACATAAACATGGAAACATAATGTTAAGTAAACATGGGCACAAGGGCCCAAGGCGGCTACCGCCAAATAGGAGATTTAGGAGCAAATTGAAGTGAAACAGCACAAAAGGAAAAAGCACCCCCCTACATCAACTAAAAGAATTCACAAAAATTCAACTCGCGAACTTGAATACTGACATTAGTAAAATAAAACGTTTATTAGATCGAGAAGTTGGCTGTTTGGCGCGAGGAAGAATAGAGGACAACAGGGCGGCTTGGGATTCGATTGAGCGAAAGCCTCGTATATGGCAAACAGACAGGCGCCAATGCCAGCCTCACCAGTACTGCTCCAACGATCCCAACTCACAATAGTTTTTATGAAAAATTATTATCAATACCCTGAAAGTAAAATGTCAGCACCTTTAAAACTACTACTGGTTCAAACTGGCCTCCAGCCTCCGTACATCGTCCCCGTTGACATACATTCGTTTCTCCCCTTCTCACTCAAACGAGCTGTGCAAGGCAGAATGTTGGTTTTTTCATGGATTCCCAACATCAAACTTGTTTAACTTTGTCGCCACCCCGAGAACCGAGCTGTTATTATCCACAAAATATAACTGGCAGACTTTTATCGATTACCGATATTATTTCAGCGCTTCTTGCGCATTCTGTTTACAGTTCCCTCACCCCCATACGGGAATCCCAAACTTATAACGCTACACAATTGATCTGTAGACAAAAGGCTCTTATAGTGCTGTTTGGGGGAGTAGCTAGAGACAGGGACTTGGATGGCGAAAGCTCGCCCTTCCCCGGAGCGCAGCTCATCCCAATATCCCCCGACTTACCATCCGTGGGCATGGGCGCCCCCCCCCATCCGTCGGTATCATCGGATGCACACAGCCGTTCCTCGCTAAGCGACAGCAGGGGTGCCTCAACTGCTGAGCTAGGCCGGATAACAGGCGACCGCTCCCAAGAGCTTTAACAGCCATCCACGGCGCCAGACCCGACCTGTTGCTGAACCGCTGGAACTGAAGCGCAGGCATGGTTCTGTGGGGGTACGAAACGCCGTACCCTGTTGGCGGCTCTGCAACTCGCGACTGGACACAGGTGCAGTCCTGGCCCATGGTGGTTAAATCTCATATTTCACCGTTTTCCCCCTCAGCCTATCGCACAACCTTATAAAACGCTACTACACTTGATCTTATACAAAAGGTCTTAGAAGTGCTGTTTGGGATACGCTAGAGACAGGGCTTGGATTGGCGAAGAGCTCGCCTGCAGCGGAGCGCCAGCTCCATGCCAATCCAACTAACATAGTTAAACTGCAGCACTTTTAGTCTTTATATATCTACGTTCACTGCCATCCATACATGGTCCCCTATCAACCGAGCTGTGTCAGGCAGAATTTTTCAGGTGTTGTCACACCAGATACATAGTGTAAGCGTGGCCGCATCTGTGTGCCGCCATGCTGGGAGACCTGAAGTTTTGCAATTCATAGCATCGCAATATAAGAGTGCGCCATAAGGTCGCTCTTAATCATGAGCATTGCCGTAAAACAAGTAAATAAAACCACTATGCTATTACATGATTCTAGGTGAATATTAAAACGACCCGACCTGCTTTGAAAGATTATAATTTTTTGTCAAAGTAAACGCTTCTGGCCCCCAGGTCCCTTTGGGGTGGGAGAGTCCCGAGAGACAGGGCTTGGAGCAGGCAAAGCTCGCCATGGCGCGGACCGCCAGCTCCATCCCAAGGTTTTAATGGGCAGCCTCAGAGCATGCCCATGCATGGCTGCGCCACCCTTGAACCTGTTTTTCCTGTCGCATTGGGTTCGCCATCCACATGCCTCCACAGCCGCGGTCCCCATTCTCCATGTGCAACTTTCAGCATGTCCTACCCTACAGCTCTGGCGCAGAGAGGGATATGCCAACACATCCATCGCCCGTTATTATACTAATTATAACAAAAGTAATAGAGATAAAAAAAGTCGGCACATTCCAACCTGGAGAAAAAGAGGGGGGTCTTGTGGTGGGATGGAGAGGGGGAACCGCGATAGGAGAACTAGGGGGAAGCGAGGGGGGGAGAAATTAGCCCAGAGTGAAAAATGGAGGGAAGGGGGGAAGATTGAGGGGCGGGGTAAGGGAGTTACAGAGGGAGTAGAACATGTGAGCGGGTGAGAGGAAGGCCGGGATTAAATCCAGGAGAGCGAGAGGGGAGGGCGGAGGAGAGGCTGCAGGCGGGTAGGGGATTAGGGGGGTGGGGTTGAGTGGGGTTGGGTGGCCATATTGCTTGGCGTAAGAAGGAGCAGGCGGGGGAAAGGGGGGGGGTGAGTCGGGGGGTGGTGGGGGAATGAGAGAGGGAAGTGGCTCAGTTACTGGGCGGTTGAGAAAAAGCGAAAATGAAATTTGGGGAGGAGACGACGAAAATAGAGGGGGAGTAACGGGATGTACATGCGGGGTGAGAAAAGTAAACCGGAGGGCTGGGTAGGAGAGGGGGGTCGGGGATTCGGGCAAAAGGAATAAGAAGGGGTAGTGGTTGAAAGGGACCGGCCAGAGAGTGTGGGAGAAGGAAGGGAAGGGGTTGGGACAGTGGGTCGGTGGTTCATAGTAAGACGTGTGTGGTATTGGAAGCACTTCGGGGGTTTAACTTGGGAGGGCGGCCCGTGGGGTGTGAGTGGGGTGGAGGAGGGGGAAGGGTGGGGGCGGAGAAGCGGGAGGCAGAGGGGGGAAGGGGCGGAAAGGTAATGTCAAGGGTAGGGAGGGTTTAGTAAAAGGTATGGGAGAGCGGTGAGAGGTGTATTTATGTGGGGTGGGGGGGTGGAGGCGGAAAGGGCGATCAAACGAGCTGTGACACCCCAAACCCCTCAGGCAGAATTATTCAGGTGTTTCATCACCAGATACCTAGTGGAACCGCCCATCTGTCCCATGGCTGGGACCACCTGACGTTTCCAAATCATAAAGCATAATGGAGGCCCCGTCGTCACTCTTAATCATGGAAGTTCGTCTCCTATGGTGCCTCCCCAGGGCGTCCCTTATATCAAATAGCTGTGTCAAGGCTCATTTTTTCAGGTGTTTTCACCAGATACGTTAGGAACTATGGCACTATGTTCGCCACTATGCGTGTGAATCGTACTACATAACCGGCAACCTTTTGCTTCACCATAGGAAATCATGGTCAGGGCGCCTTCTGCTACCTCCTTTGGTCCTGCACCTGTTGAGCTGCGTCCATTTAGGTATATTCCATGAACTCTCTACCTGCTGTCCGCTGCCATCTGGCCCGCCGTCCCCTATATGTCAGGGTCAATTATTGGATTTTTAGGATGCTATCTACTCATTTCTGTTCACTCTTCGGATCGTCATGGTCCATAGCTTTTGCCCATATTTTGGCCATATGGTGCATACAAACAGCTCAGTAGGCATCCATGCATTGCTGCTCTCTCCTTTCCTGTCTCCATTCCGTGGTGTTCCATCCTTCTCTATGACCATCCTTTTGAGGTTCCCCAGGTGTTGTGCCAAGCTCCCTGTGCAGAGCCTTGTTCCCCTTGAAAATGCTGCTCGAGTCTTCTCTCCATGGTACTCAATGGGTCGTTATTCGAGACGGGCACTCGAGCATGCGTAAAAGTTCGTCTCGAATAACGAGTACCCGAGCATTTAGTGCGCGCGTCGCTCTTAGATTAGTTAACGGTTAAAAACTTACGTATACCAAAGGGTTTTGAGATTTTTTTTTGTCTCATGTTAAGTGGTAAGTTTTTTGTCTAATGTATGTCTAATTTGTGTTGAGAGGCGTTAAGCATAATAATAATATAATATCCATCATAATACATGAATAATAATCAATCTCACAACCCTGAAATTTAAGAAAAAGAAAATTCATCTCTTAAAAATTTTTCTGTAAGGAAGGGGGGCAATCTCTGTCCAACGGAAGACACCCCACAAACTTTCTTGCTGTAGGGGCGACCATAGCGGTTGGAAAAAAGGAAGAAAGTAAGAGGTGCCATCATTAGCGCATGATTATTGCCCTCCAACAGAATTTATGGTCTTTAGTTGGCTCCAGAGGTCACCGACTTTGTGAGCTAAAAAAAATAATTTTTTAAAGATTTTAATGGGTTGCACATGTTGTAGAGACTTACTTTTTTGTGGGATGAGATTGCCTTTTTAAACTATACTATTTTGTGGTGTCTAATGGGCCCTATTGGCAATAAACTTATAACTTTCTTCTGAAGGCGAAGTGGGATTGGGTAAACGAAAAAGCAATTCATACTTGGTTTTTTTGACGCTTCACCATATACCCCTTAACATGCTTGATCTTTATTCTATTGTCAGGGCAGCGCGATTATACGGTTGATTAAACCAAATTCTATATTTTTTTGCTTACGGTTTTGTAGACTACAACCAAATGTTGGGGGAAAAAATCTCTTTAATGTTTTTGCATCTCCATTTTTTAGTGATTTTCTCGTTCTATATGAGCACGGTGAGAATTTTTTGCAGAACTTGTGAGTACTACTTTACTATAGTTACTATTAGAAGAATCTGTTTAGTGGGGGAAAGAGGAACAGATACCTTGGGTGAATCACTTTAGTTGCTTTGTGCATTTTCTGTGGTAAATTCATAAATTGTTGTGTTCTTTTTTTTTAAAAAAGTGATTTAAGGATTCACATGTGTACTGGTTTAGGGGATAGTTCGGTATGTTTTCGAGCTGTTTATCTATCCGGGGTTTGCAATGTGATGGTCAACTTTTTTATTTTTATATGTAATTGCTAAAGTCAGATAGGGATTTGGGAGGTGGGGGCATTTTTAAAAAATTACTAGTTCATGGATACAGTTTATTTTTTTTTATTTTGGTAGGCAATTTTATACACAGTTTCTTCTTTACTTGTCCGCACATGGAACATAACATCCAGAAATATGTATTGGGCTAAGGCTGACACAAGGCGTTGCCTGTAAGGTCCTTTTAGTGACAGACCTTACAGGCATATGACTATGGACGATGCTCTGGGTCGGGGCTTAGATCAACCCCAGAGTTCCCATAGAAACAGGAGCCCCCCAAACGTTTCAGCAGGGCTTTAATCGAGCAAGGCATCTCACTGCAGTCATTAAAATGTGCGTTCATTGACTCTATCCGACCACGGTGCACAGAGTATGTCGCTGTGAGATTGTTGTTGACACCTCTCGGTTCCGGTGAAAGCTAACCAACATCAGGTTCAGGACCACCTATTACGGCAGCAACCTTATGTCGTCAGTGCAATACTAATTAACTCTAGCATTCTTTTAGAATAACCGCCTTATCCATCCATTTGAAAAGTTGAATGAAAGTTGTAGAGTTGGGCTGCTGCCAGCAGAAGAGGACCCTGGAGCCAAGGGGACACGTGTTATTCTATCCGTTTTCACAGCGCTGCCACTCTCCCGATCATGCGATTGTGAGATGACCCCGTGCCACAAGCAATGGCATCAGCTCACATTTGCCTGAGGGAGGATAAGCAGAATGGGAGAGATCCTGAGACTTGATGACACAGTCATTTATATCCGGATCGATCCCTCTTTGCTGGCCGAGCAAGGCAAACTTTTATAAAAACTTTTAAAACTGAATGAAAGGTTTTTTGTCCTTATTTGATGCCCATCTTCTGTTTAATAGGTCTTTAACAGGTAAGCTGGCAGTAGGTCAAAATGCTTAAATACTATGCATTAAAACTCTGGGCTTTGAGACATGATAAATTGGTGATACTCTTGTTGCTTTGAGCACAGCTGGACAAGTTATTATTATACCTGTTACTAGAGTAACTTTGAGACACACACACCTTGTATATAAGGCAAAGTGTGTATGCGCCCTTACTTACTGCGAGTTCCAATGCATGCGTTCTTACGGATATTTAATATATATAACACACATGGGCTCCTCCTGGGAAGCACAATGGCTTCGCACGCGGCAACGTTGTAGAAATGTCCACTTTAAGGAGCGATCAGCTGGGCTGTGACCAGAATATTCATTTCTTCTTAACTGGGCCGCGATAATCAGTCTTGTGTGCAGTATGGTTACGCAGCTCCTATTAATTGCACGGCGTGCTACTGTTCACCCTTCAGTAACGGCAAACGTCTTGCAATGGATGCATCAGTAAATTCTGGAAATGCCCAACTCACATCATCACCAAGAACTGTCTGAAAGCTTTTAAGAGCCACTGGCTTTTACTTAAAGATTGCACAATGGTCTCAGCCCGTAACTGACAACCTTGCAGTTGATGATGGATCATGATGCTTAAAAAAAAAATTAAATAAATCCGTGGGAATTCATTCTAAAATATTTATGAGAAGTTTTGGACTTAGGGACACTTTGAAAGGGGACCTGGCAGCACCAATGGCATATATAACCAATACCCCAGTATTGTCAAGTAGTTAAGAATCACTGCCAAATTATGTTTCTTTCCATGTCCCACTTGGGGTGCCTCATCCAATAAAATTTACTTTGGACATGAGTAGCAATAAGTTTTATGAAATCAGAATAGAAGAGTTTAAACAACACTGAAGTCACAGCTTTCCTTACCTTCCGTTCCCAATGTGATTGACAAACAATGCCGCCGAACTCAGGAGCGTTCTGGTTAATTTGTCGACACAGGACCTAATTAGAGTGAAGCAGCATTTCGAGAAGAAAGGAGGCGAGCTTAGGACTTCGTGTTAACGCTCCACCTCCCTGACGTCAGAAAACCATTTACAATGTGACATTGATGGGCGATGATGCACGCCACCACACTAACCATGAAAAACACATACCCTAGAATCTGCTCAGTCTGCGTGAACGCAGGATCGACTCGTGGTTTACATTACTAGTCGCATTCTGATGACTGGTTTCCTTTAAGAGTGACCACAAAAAGTTACTGGAACCAAAGTCTACGGTACCCCCACTTGACCAAACACAAAGCTCCAAGTAAATGCTACATGTCCCTTTTTTGTCAAACGCAAAGGTTTCACAACCTACTTTACATTTCACATGTCATTGGCTACTACTGGTATAAATAAACATTCCTTGTGTAGGTAGTGTTATGTCAGTAGAAAATAACACAACTTATATTAGGAAAAATCTACTTGACAAGCAAGGCATGATAAACCAGGGACTGGCCGACTCATTAGATTCCCGACACATGATTGGGGTAATCTTCTTCTTATATTTGTTACCTGGCCTCTTTCTAAATCTACTTTTTAAGACATTCTGCTTATGTTCCTGATTTTCGCCTCCCGTAGCCACTATTATCTGGTTTTGAAGAACTGTTACTCATGGTTCTCACCCTCCTTCTCCCCTACTCCTCTCCTCCTCCAAACCTCACCCTCCTCCGCCTCCTTCTTGCACCCTCACCAACCTTGTGCAGAGTGAGCAAAAGCCAAGTAAAGATGCCTTTGGGGTCATAAGTAAAGGTGTGTATCCTTGGACAGTGCTTGATTTTCGATGCTCTCAGCATGCGGCGTGTGTAGTCCGTACCTGCTGACCGTCAACGAGACTTCTGCTCACCTACAGGAGAAAGAGGTCAGGGAAACAGGCACAGAAGCGACTTTATTCATGAAGTGTCGACACGTTGCTATTGTCACAGGCTCTAAATATCATTGTCGGAAATATTTAGAATCCATATTGGTGTCAAAGTACATTACTGCATGAAGACCCTAACGTATATGCCCCTCATTAATGCCATCGGAAAACAAAAACCGTTTTTTTTTTAGTTTACCAACATCTGCGAAACTGAAGATAAGACTATTTTCCACATGTGAGGCTAGGTTCTGTTAACAAAAATGTAACTACTCATCCTACGAAACACTGGCCAATTAACAATTATCAAAATAGGAGATGAGTGAGCACTAAACTGCTCCGTACCGTTATTCGAGCCGACACTTTTCCGATGCTCGATCGGCTCGTCTCGATAAACAGAACCCCATTGACTTGCTCCATGGAGACTCCGAGCATTTTTCAAGGGGTATCATAAGCCAAGGTCTTGCACGGAACTTGGCCAAACACCTTGGGATACTAACCGAAAAGGATGAAACCACGGAATGACAAGACCAGCCGGGCACAGCCATGTGATGCCTCTGAGCTGCTTATATAATCAATCGCACATTATGCCAAAACTAAAGGGCAACAGCATGGCCTGACAGAGTGACAGAAAGAGCCTAGATAGCTATTAAAACATTCCATAATTGACCCTGGGACACTATAAACAGGAACGTCATGCATAGGCATTGGCACAGGCGTCAGTCTCATATTTGGCCATGGTACATACCTCTAAATGGCTACTGTGATGTGGCTAGAAATAAAGTACAGGCGGTCCCCTACTTAAGTACACCCAACTTACAGACAACCCCTAGTTAAAGACAGACCCAGGGCCGGCGCCAGCTGCTGGGAGGGCCCACTCGTGGTGAAACCCTCGTCCCAAGCAGCCGGGTTGTGCCGGGTGCTGGCGCCGTAAAGCATGTGCGATCGGGCCGAGGGTCGCCCCCTGTGCGCTAGCGTCGCGTTACGAACGCGGCGCTAGCGAAACCTGTGATCGGGGGCTGAAGCGCTGTGAGGCTGCTGGAAGAAGATGGAGAGGGGGAAGCTCCAGATCTGAGCAGAAGGCTGAGGTAAGTATTTATTCTTTTATTTTGAATGGTCACACTTACTAGAATAGGGGTTGTTAGTAGAGATGAGCGAGCACTAAAATGCTCGGGTACTCGTTATTCGAGACGAACTTTTCCCGATGCTCGAGTGCTCGTCTCGAATAACGAGCCCCATTGAAGTCAATGGGAGACTCGAGCATTTTTCAAGGGGACCAAGGCTCTGCACAGGGAAGCTTGGCCAAACACCTGGGAACCTCAGAAAAGGATGGAAACACCACGGAAATGGACAGGAAACAGCAGGGGCAGCATGCATGGATGCCTCTGAGGCTGCTTAATCGCACCATTATGCCAAAATTATGGGCAACAGCATGGCCATGACAGAGTGACAGAATGAAGCTAGATAGCATCTAAAACATCCAATAATTGACCCTGACACTATAGGGGACGGCATGCAGAGGCAGCGGCAGCAGGCTAGAGAGTGTCATGGCGACATACCCTAAATGGACTCAGGCTTCAAACCAATGGGTGGCAGAGAGGAACCAAAGGAGGTGAGCAAGAAGCGCTCAAATAATATCGGTACATGATAAAAGTTTGCCAGTATATTTTGTGGATTACACAGCAGGGTGGCGACAAAGTTAACATGGAAGCCATGAAAACAACCCAAAATTCTGCCTGACACAGCTCGTTTGATAAGGGGACCATGTATGGAGGCAGTGAACTAGTAGTAGATTAAAGGTGCTGCAGTTAAAACTATGTTAGTTGGATCTTGGCATGGAGCTGGCGCTCCGCTGCCAGGCGAGCTTTCGCCAATCCAAGCCCCTGTCTCTAGGCTACTCCCCAAACAGCACTTCTAAGAACCTTTTGTATAAGATCAAGTGTAGTAGCGTTCTTATAAGTTTGGGATATGGCGGGTGAGGGGAATGTAAACAGATGCGCAAGAAGCGCTGAAATAATATCGGTAAATGATAAAAGTTTGCCACAGCACATGGAAATGCTTAGAATTGCAGAATTGCGAGTTAGGGGTAATACCAGGCCCTATCTAAATCTTACTTCATCTCTTCTATGAACTAGCCTTTCATGGCCTTCTAGAGCCGCAGGCCCTTTTTCTGTCGATTTTAGGCTCCTCGCTTCATAAAACCGTAAATCAGTATCCCAAAGTAGGCAATTTTCCAAGGGACCCCTTTGTGCCAGTTACCTTATGTGGCCAGTACAGTCAAGAGTCTCCCCCCGCACAGTACAGCCACCACGGTCCTACCCCCTCCTCACCCTGTTATAGACACAGTTCCCCCACCCCAGTACAGTCAAGGCTCCCCCCCCCGTACAGTCATCACGCCCCCCCCCTAGTACAGTCACAGGTCTCAACCTCTCCTTACCCGTACAGACACAGGGCCCCACCAGTACAGTTACAGGGCTCCCCCAGACAGTCACGCCTTACCCCTCTCCTCACCCCCTACAGACAAGGCCCCCCCCCACCACCCAGTACAGTCAAGGGCCTCCCCCCAATACAGTCACAGGGTACCCCCCCCAGACAGTCACAGGCCTCCCCCCAGTTATAGTCCACAGGGCCCCCCAGTACAGTCACCGCCCCCCCAGTACAGTCACAGCCCCCCCCAAGTACAGTCACAGGGCCTCTCCCATAGTACAGTCACAGGGCCTCCCCCACAGTACAGTCACAGGGCCTCCTCCAGCAGTCACATGTCCTCCCCCCGATAGTCATGGGGCCAATCACAACCCGCCCGTATAGTCACACCTATATATAGCCCATCAATCCGTAGCTGTTCTACAAATTCGGGGAAAATACAATAAAATAAGACATTAAAGAGTAACAACGTAATGTGAGACAAGGGCCGGCTCCCTCCCCCCAGATCATGCTTTCAAAGGGAATCGGCCACATTCACCGACCACTGCAATACAGGCCCCGCCTCTTCCCAGGAGCTGCCATTCAAAGGGCCCCCCCTGCCCAGAGCTTTCTCAAGGGCCCACTCTCCCAAGCAGTCTTTATAAAGCCCCCCCTCCCATCCCTTACAGCAGCATTAAAGCCCCCCCTCCCATCCTTACAGCAGCCATTAAGCCCCCTCCATCCCTTACGCACCATTAAAGCACCCATCAATCCCTTAAAGCAGCCACATTAAAGCCGCCCCTCCATCACCTTTACAGCAGCCATTAAGCCCCCCATCCCATCTTACAGCAGCACCTTAAAGCCCCCCCTCATCCTTACAGCAGCACTTAAAGCCCCCATTCCCATCACCTTACAGCAGCCATTAAAAGAAACTCCCCCCTCCCATCCCTACAGAGCACATTAAAGCCCCCCCTCCCTCCCCTACAGCGCCATATTAAAAAGCCCCCCCCTCCCTACCCTAAGCAGCCATTAAAGCCCCCCTCCCATCCCCTACAGCAGCATTAAAGCCCCCCTCCCAAAGCCGCCATAAACCCCCTCCATCCCTACAGCAGCCAAAAGTCCATCCTACAGCAGCAGTCCCCCCTCCCTCCCCTACAGCAGCCATTAAAGCCCCCCTCCATCCCCCTACAGTAGCCAATTCCAAGACCCCTTCACCCTGGCTCTCCCAGAGCTGCCATGATGCACAATTCAGGGCGAGAGCTGCCCTTCCTTCGGCTCGGGTGGTGGAAGCTGTCTATGTGAGCCTCTGTAAGGCGCCGAGCATCTCTGCCCTTCCTTCACAAGAAACAGCGGCGCCGCGTCTCGATGCTGGTGTCTCTGCCGACGGCTGCTGGGCGGGAGTGTCCAACTCCGAGCTGCACTCGGGTGCTCAGATAGAATGAAACAGCGTCCGCCAGCGCCGAGGCCCCGGCAGCCCGACTCCAATTTGAGTGTCCTGTATCAGGGCCCGGTAGGTAATACGGTGGGGCCAGTCCGACGCGTAGCTATGATAGTATAAGTATGAATTTAACTAAAATCAAAATCTTCCACGAAATAAATTTATGTGTTTATAGAATTCCCAATAAATAACATTGATTTAAGTGCACTCCACTCAAACAGTTAATAATGTATACAGGACCAGTAATGATAGCGACATGGTAAGCCCCCACACATATTAAATGAAGGATAGTAATAGTATAGTCCTACTGTCTAATAAGCATTAGGTATTGTCATCCCACAATAAAAACAAATCAAAGGGCCACAAATCATCTTTTATTTACCAAACAGCGGACCTCCAAAAAATATTATACGGGACGCTCTTAATATTAAGAATGAGTGATTCTGGGCAATGCTTAACCCAATTAACGACTTGGACCTTTTTGGTTTCCATCTTCATGCCCCACTCTTCAACCTCTATAATTTTTCGTTTATTTTCCCATGAGACAGGGACTTGTTTTCTGATACACAGGAAAAATGTTATTTATAGTGATGGTATTTAATAGTCTGTGCTTTACTGAGAAATAGAAGTCTATAGGGTATGGTGAAAATCTGCATTAACAAATGCAATAAAAAACGTGACACAATCCTCACAAGACGATCAAGTTTATTATGATTGTGTGCAACAGAGATAAAGGAAGATGAGAAAGAATCATAATAAAAATGGCAAAAGTTATTGAACTAACTTTAAAAATAGAAACATGACAATAGGGTAGGCGTGATGAGAGGTGCTGGGGCCGCGGGACAACAATGGCTTTACTAATAATTAGAACGTTTAAAGTGATTAGTGCATGGCCAAAAGGTGCTTGCAATTACATCAGAGAAGCGGTCATTCTAGAAACACAGCAAGGGATATATAAGGAGCGACAAAGGGAGTAGTAAACATAACGGTCGGTCTGAGATTACAGAGGCGCCGAGGGAGAGGACGTGCCATAGCACCTCCCCTACAGTGATTTGTCGACAGGACTGATCAAGGGGTGGTGCTTGGGAGGAGGCTGGAAGGTTTTTTAAATGGTTGGCCGGCCAATTCAAAGGGAAGATGCACTGCTGGTTACAAAAAGCCAGGAAGTTGGGGGCGGAGTATGGAGCGGAGTAAAGGATTGAAGGACGCACCAGCTAGAGGACGATCGAGCCCCAGTACTGTTAATAGATGGCGACAGGACGAACCAGGGGCGGAACAACAGCAAACACCAGGAGCACGTGATCAAGGATGATGCGGTGGCGTTGGCCGACCTCAAGTATAGCGAGGGTGCCCAGAGGGTCAGGGGCATGCGCTACACTTTCCAACCGTTGGGGCGCAATATGGGAAGGGCAACAATGAGGCACAAAAGGATACAGGTGATAGTGGTGATAAATCGATAGGTGAAGTGTGACCTGAACAAATATATGCAGAATGGGGAACAGGTGCGTACATGGAAGCATGTATTGGTGGCGCATGAATGTGTGTTATGGGGCAGAGCCCCGTGGAAATGCATAAGGCATCTTGCAAATTTCGCATGTAATGGAAATATAAAATGAAATGAGGTAGGATATGTGAAGGTGCCTCGGGGCCCAAGGTCAGCCACCTGGCTTATGAAGAGGAGCGATGGTGATGCCGCATGATGTGCGTGTGTGAGCCGTGGTGTGGTTCTGGGGAACAGTAAAACGGGCACACTGTGTTGTGGGGAGGCCAAGTCCTTGAGGGGTTAAGTAAAGTCTTATTTTTCCTCATAAAAGTTACAGCACATGAGAGATGCTGCAGAATTGTGAGTTTAGGGGTAATACCAGGACCTACTCTAAATCTTACTTTCATCTTCTTCTATGACCTAGCCTTGCATGGCAACTTCTGAGCTGCTAGGGCCTTTTTCTGTCGATTTTAGGCTCCTCGCTTCATAAACAGTAAACTAGTATCCCAAAGTAGGAAATTTTCCAATGATGACCCCTCTGTAGCCAGTATCCTTATCGTGGCCAGTACACTCACAGGTCCTCCCCCCGCCCCAGTACAGTCACAGGTCCTCACCCCCCTCCTCACCCCCGTATAGACACAGTTCCCCCCACCCCAGTACAGTCACAGGGCCTCCCCCCCAGTACAGTCACAGGGCCTCCCCCCCTAGTACAGTCACAGGTCCTCACCCCTCTCCTTACCCCTGTACAGACACAGGGCCCCCACCCCAGTACAGTCACAGGGCCTTCACTCTCCTACCCCCCCCCCCCATACAGACACAGGCCCCCACCAACCCAGTACAGTCAAAGGGCTCCCCCCAACGTACAATCACAGGGGATCCCCCCAGCACAGTCACAGGGCCCCCCCCAGTATAGTCACAGGGCCCCCCAGTACAGGTCACAGCCCCCATTACGTCCGCCCCCCCCAGTACGTCATAGGGGCTCTCCCATAGTACAGTAACCGGGGCCTCCCCCACAGTACAGTCACAGGGCCTCCCCCAGTACAGTCACATGTCCTCCCCCCCAGTATAGTTACTGGGCCAAGTCACAACCCCCCAGTATAGTCACACCTATATATAGCACCATCAAATTCCGTAGCGTTCTACAAATTCTGGGGAAAATACAAATAAAATAGGACATTAAAGAGTAACAACAGTCAAGTGAGACAAAGGGCCCCTGCCTCCCTCACCCGACACTGCAATCACAGGGCCCCTGCCCCCTCTTCCCCAGGAGCTGCCATCAAAGGGCCCCCCTGCCCCAGAGCTTTCATCAAAGGGCCCCCCTCTCCCAGAGCAGTCATTAATGCCCCCATCCCATCCCTTACAGCAGCTATTAAAGCCCCCCCTCCCATCCCTTACAGCAGCCATTAAAGCCCCCCCTGCCATCCCTTACAGCAGCCAATAAAGCCCCCACTCCCATCCCTTACAGCAGCCATTAAAGCCCCCCCTGCCATCCCTTACAGCAGCCATTAAAGCCCCCACTCCCATCCCTTACAGCAGCCATTAAAGCCCCCATCCCATCCCTTACAGCAGCCATTAAAGCCCCACTCCCATCCATTACAGCAGCCATTAAAGCCCCATCCTCCCGTACAGAAGCCATTAAAGCCCCCTCCCATCCCTTACAGCAGAACCATTAAAGCCCCTATCCCATCCCTTACAGCAGCCTATTAAAGCCAACCCACTCCCACCCTTACAGCAGCTATTAAAGCCCCCCTCCCATCCCTTACAGCAAGCTATTAAAGCCCCCCCTCCAATCCTTACAGCAGCCATTAAAGCCCCCCATCCCACCTTACAGCAGCCATTAAAGCCCCCAACTCCATCCCTTACAGCAGCCTTAAAGCCCCACTCCATCCTACCGCAGCAATTAAAGCCCCCATCCCATCCCTTACGCAGCCATTAAAGCCACCCCCCCATCCCTACAGCAGCCATTGAACGCCCCCCCATCCCATCCCTTGACACAGCGCATTAAAGGCCCCACTACCATCCCTTACAGCAGCCATTAAAGCCCCCCATCCTTACAGCAGCCATTAAAGCCCCCTCCATCCCTTAAAGACAGCAGCCATTAAAGCACCCCCTGCCAATCCCTTACAGCAGCCAATTAAGCCCCACTCCCATCCCTTACAGCAGCATTAAAGCCCCCCCCCATCCTTACAGCAGCCATTAAAGCCCCCTCCCCATCCCTTACAGCAGCCATTATAAAGCCCCCCCTCCATCCCTTACAGCAGCCAATTAAAGCGCCCCCCCCTCCATCCCTATACAGCAGCCATTAAAGCCCCCCTCCCATCCCTTACAGCAGCCATTAAAACCCCCCTATCCATTCCTTACAGGCAGCCATAAAGCACCCATCCCATCCCTACAGCAGACATCAAAAGTCCCCACCACCCTTAAACAGCATTAAGCCCCCTCCCATCCCTTACAGCAGCCATTAAAGCCCTCCATCCCTTACAGCAGCCATTGAAAAGCCCTCCCTCGCCATCCCTTACAGCAGCCATAAAGCCCCCATCCCATCCTTACAGCAGCCATTAAAGCCCCACTCCACATCCCTTACGCAGCCATTAAAGCCCCCCTCCCTCCCTTACCGCAGCATTTAAAGCCCCACTCCCATCCTACAGCGAGCCATAAAAGCCCCCATCCCATCTTACGAGCAGCCATAAAGCCCACTCCAACCCTTACAGCAGGCCATAAGCCCCCTCCATCCCTACAGCAGCCATTAAAGCCCCATCCATCCCATTACAGCAGCCATTAAAGCCCCCATCCCATCCCTTACAGCAGCCATAAAGCCCCCATCCCTCCACCATCCTTACAGCAGCCATTAAAGCCCCACTCCCATCCCTTACAGCAGCCAGTAGAACCCCATCCCATCCTTACAGCAGCCATAAGCCCCCATCCCATCCGTAACAGCAGCCTTAAAGCCCCTATTCGCATCCTTACAAGCAGCGAATAAAGCCCCCTCCACCCTTACAGCAGCTATTAAAGCCCCCTCCCATCCCTTACAGCAGCTATAAAGCCCCTCCCACCCTTACAGCAGCCATTAAAGCCCCACCTCCCATCCCTTACAGCAGCTTTAAGCCCCCATCTCCATCCCTTACAGCAGCCATTAAAGCCCCCATCGCCATCCCTTACAGCAGAGCATTAAGCCCCCACTCCCATCCCTTACAGCAGCCATTAAAGGCACCCCCCCATCCCTTACAGGCAGCCAATTAAAAGCCCACCATCAGCGATCCCATACAGCGCCATTAAAGCCCCATCCCACCCTTACCTAAGCCTCATCCGTACAGCCATTAAAGCCCCCATCCCATCCCTTACAGCAGCCATTAAAGCCCCCCTCCCATCCCTTACAGCAGCCATTAAAGCACCCCCGTCCCATCCTTACAGCAGCCATTAAAGCCCCCCTCCCATCCCTTACAGCAGCCATTAAAGCCCCCTCCCATCCCTACAGCAGCCATTAAAGCCCCCCTCCCATCCCTACAGCAGCCATAAGCCCCCCTCCAATCCCGATACAGCAGCCATTAAAGCCCCCCCTCCCATCCCTACAGCAGCCATTAAAGCGCCCCACTCCCATCCTTACAGCAGCATTAAAGCCACCCCACTCCATCCCTTACAGCAGACTATAAAGCCCCCCTCCCATCCTTACAGCAGCCATTGAAAGCCCCCCTCCATCCCTTGACGCACATTAAAGCCCCACTCAATCCCTTAAAGCAGCCATTAAAGCACCCCATCCATCCCTTACGCAGCATTAAAGCCCCCCTCCTCCTACGCAGCCATTAAAGCCCCCCTCCCATCCCTTACAGCAGCCTTAAAGCCCCCTCCCATCCCATCACAGCGCCATTAAAGCCCCCCCTATCCCCTACAGCAGCCATTTAAAGCCCCCTCCCCTCCCTTACAGCAGCCATTAAAGCCCCCCTCCCATCCCTTACAGCAGCCATTAAAGCCCCCCTCCCATCCCCTACAGCAGCCATTAAAGCCCCCCTTCCCATCCCTACAGCAGCCATTAAAGCCCCCCCTCCCATCCCCTACATTAACATCACAAGCCCCCCCTCCCATCCCCTACAGTAGCCATCAAAGCCCCCTTCCTCCTGGCTCTCCCAGAGCTGCCATGATGCCATCTCAGGGCCGAGAGCTGCCACTTACCTCCGGCTCCGGGTGGAAGCTGTTATGCGTGCACCTCTGTAAGGCGCCGAGCACTCCTGCCCTTCTCACAAGAACCGCGGCGTCCGCGCTCTGATGCTGGCGGGGGCGGCGCTTGCATACAACATTGTTGTGCGCAGCGCGTCTCTGCCAGCGGCCCTGCTGGGGAGTGTCCAACTCCCGTCTGACATCGGGTGCTGGCAGAAACAGCGTCCGCCAGCGCCCGATGGTCCCGGCAGCCCAACTCTAATTCTGAAGTCAGTGTCCGTATTCAGGGCCCGGTAATCCGGTGGGCCAGTCCGACGCTGTAGACTATGAATATAATGTATTGAATTTAAATATTAAACAGTTAATAATATACAGGACCAGAATAATGATACATTGTAGCCCCCACACTAATAAATGAAGTACTGTCCTCTCTAATAAATTATGTATCGTCCTCCCCACAATAAACAAATCAAAGGGGCCAAATCACTTATTACAAACAGGGACCTCCACATATAAATTATATACAGGACGCCTTTAATATTAATAATTGATATACATGGGCAATGCCTTAACCCATTAACGACTTGGACCTTTTTTGGTTTCCACTTCTCACTCCCCACCTTCAAAACTCTATAATTTTTTTTATTTTTCCAATTACAGGGCTTGTTTTCTGCATAGCAAACTGTATAGTGATGGTATTTAATAGTCTGTGTACTGAGAAA
Organism: Engystomops pustulosus; assembly: GCA_019512145.1. Lineage (NCBI taxonomy): Eukaryota > Metazoa > Chordata > Amphibia > Anura > Leptodactylidae > Engystomops > Engystomops pustulosus. The sequence continues at coordinate 99,454,644 of CM033643.1, forward strand.
TAGAAGTCTATAGGTATGTGAAAATCTGCATTTAACAAATGCACATAAAAAACGTGACACATCTCACAAGACATTCAAGTTTATTATGCATGTGGTACCAACAGAAAAAGGAAATGAGCAAGAATCATAATAAAAATGCTAAAGTTTATTGAAATCACTTTAAAAATAGAACATGACAATAGGGTAGTGTGATGTTGGGTGCTGGGCAGCAGGCACACAATGGCTTACAATATATTAGAAACGTTTAAAGTGCTTAGTGCATGGCCAAAAGGTGCAATTACATCAGAGAAGCGAGTCATATAGCAAACACAGCAATGCATATATAAGGAGCGCACAAAAAGGACATGGGGACTGTACTGGGGCGGGGGGAGGACCTGTGAGTGTTACTGGCACGATAAGGATACGGCTACAGAGGGGTCCATCATTGGAAATTTCCTACTTTGGGATACTAGTTTACTGTTCTGAAGCGAGGAGCCTAAAATCGACAGAAAAAGGCCCTAGCAGCTCAGAATTGCCATGCAAGGGTAGGTCATAGAAGAAGATGAAAGTAAGATTTAGAGTAGGTACTGGTATTTCCCCAACGCACAATTTCTGCAGCATCTCTCATTGTGCTGTAACTTTTATGAGGAAAAATAAGACTTTACTTAACCCCTCAAGGACTGGCTCTTTTGGTTTTTGTTTCCGTTTTTTGCCTCCCTACTTTAAAAATCTATAAATTCTTTAGTTTTCCATGTACAGAGCTTTGTGAGGGATTGGGTTATACTCATAGTGGTGGTATATAATATTAATGCTTTTTCTTTTTTAGGCTAGATTTTACAGCTTTCACTGTGTTTCCATGTGTTGGGGTCGGTACCGAGCAGGGAGAACAAAAGGTCGTAGACTGGGTGGAGATAGGGATGCAGACAGGGACAAAAACGGAAAACAGCTCCGGGACAAAATAAAAAAAGTGTGAGGAGGGGGGCTAAATGGAATGGGGCGGATCAAATTAAAGTCTGTAGGCTTTGCGATGCTAGGGGGTGGTGGGGTGTTAAGAAATAATATTGTAATAAATATACCTGATGTGAGAACATGCTGTTAGGGCTCAAGTCAGAAGGTTGTTAACAGAGCATACAGCCATGCACACAGAACAATGGACTGACATACATCAGACAAGAAATGTAAGGAGTGATGTCAGCTATGTATGTCCGGTGACTATTGGCACAGAGCTTTATACACCCTTAGGTCGTTAGTGTGTAAAATCTGCAGAACCCCTTTGTAGAAAATAGTATTTGACCGCTAAAAATTCACGGTTTAGATTTTGTCTTAGGTTTTGTGTCTCATTTAACAAGTTAGTGGATTTACAACCACAAGTGTGATTGTAACATGTGTGTTATAAATAAGTTTTTTCGGTTTGTATGGAGCATATTCTGGAGATGGGAATTATGAGGTGTATAGTGAAACTTGGCTGAATGCTGCAGTTATGTACGAGTTAGTTCTGGCCCTTTATCTAATGTTAAATGATTCTAATAAATCAGGCCAGAAAAGTGTTTTACACTTCAATAGGAGCTAGTCAGGGATTCGTTAATTACATAATAGGGTGGGCCCCGCAACAAAAAATTCTCTGGTGGGCCCAAGGTACTCCAGTCCGACCAGGATAGTCTTATATTATAATATTGATTGTTTACACTGTAAATTTTATATACAGAAGACAGTGTGTTTTATTTGTTTGAGCAAGAATGTACTTTTTGGTAAATGAGGGGTAAATAGTTTTGTATATTAGATTAGAGGTGCAGTGTTGTTATCTAGCACAGTGGAGAGTTGTTTTCCGGACAGTGAATTCCGCAGGATCAATCCAGCATTAATCTATGGCGGGCTGAGTTGTCATTGCAGTTCTGAATCAAAGGAGAAAAGATGCTACATGTAATACCTAGATGGCACTTCTGTCAGTGTATGAGTATAAAGTGTGTGTATAAAATATATATTTTTATTTTAGTTAAGTGGAGAGGGCCCTTTCGGTAGTCTACTATGGGGCCCAGATTTGTCTAGTACCTCCTGTCTCTGGAATTCTTTCTTTTTTGTTCTTGTTTTTTGGCAGTCAGGTGTAAGGAGGTCCCATGACCATATGATGTAACCATTATACACCACTGTTAATTATCTTTTAAGTTGCTTTCTGGTTGAAATTAAATGTATGAGCTAAAACTGAACTGCACAAAATCAGGTCTGTAACCATAGACATTATTATGTTTTTGGTGCATGTTCTAGGAAAATTCAACAAGCGTGTTGATGACTGGCTGAGCAGCCAATCAACCAGCTTACAGCCCCTTAGCAACAACAAACCATGTTCTGTGGACGTTAGGTACTCCAGGAAAGATTGAATGAAACTGGATATATTGTGGGGACAAAAAGACAATCTTTTTCTAAAAGGGATATTTAAAATATATATAGATAGATAGATTAAACCTCTTTAATTTGTGATTTACTATTTGACGTTTTCCTTTAATCTTTCCAATTATAATATATACTTGAGTATAAGCTGATCCAAGTATAAGCGTTAGCACCTAATTTACCACCAAAAAACTGGGAAACCTATTCACTAAAGATAAGCCGAGGGTGGCGAAAATGCATTGGTATAGCCTACCAGTATATAACCAGCCAGCCCCTGTAGGTATAGAGAAAGCAAAGTTTGTGTTTGTTGTGGGGTTTTTGGTGTTTTTGTCTAGTATATCGCCTGCAAGCACTTATTTAGAATATAGCCTTCCAGACCCTTGTAGTATATAGCTAGCCCCTGTAGTATATACCATGCAGCCCACTGTAATGTATAGACTGACAGCCCTTAGCATATAGCATGCCAGCCACTTGAAGTGTATAGCCAGTCCCCCTTTAGTATTAGCCTGCCAGCACGCTTAAGGATAGCGTTCAGCCCCTTAGTATATTACTGCCAGCGCTCTTGAAGTATATAGGCCAGCCAGCTCCTTAAAAGTAGTATAGAATGCCAGTCCTTAAAGTATATAGCCAGACCTCCCACTTTAGTAATATCGCATGCCAGGCCCCCTGTAGGGTATAGCTTGCTCGTAAAAAAATAACAGAGTTAGTCGGTTAAGGGAAGTTGGCGACTTTTCGTGATGCACTTTGGTGCCACTACATTCTAAAAAGTGCAACATTTGACAATGACACCATCAAAAAATGTTGAAAATGCACTAAATCTTTACTATGTCGTTTCATGCTAAATGTAGCCTTTCCATTGACCAATTAAACCAATTCTTATATAGCAGAAGAAACATTAACATGTTCTCTGATTTTGTGAGTTTGTAAGGGCAGTACAAAAATTCCAAAATACGCTAAATACTAAAACATTTTTTGAAATGCCTGTCAAAAACATCCACAAGTCTTTTTGAATATGTGTGGACTGTAAAACTGGTAAAAGTGAAGTTTTCAATTTCTTAACATGGAAATTTGTCTATGGACTGTATCGGAAGGACATTGCTGTATCAATTACATTTCTGCTCTATTCTCTGGTTGGTAAGGAAAACTAGACTCTCCATTGACGCACCACTACAAGCAGGAAGACTCAAGCTAAATACATTTTTGTGACCACTCCAATTTACTATCTCGAGTCCTGGCAGTTTGGTCATGAAGCTTTAGCAGCGGTGGCTAATGGATGCGCAGCAGGAAGTAATTTGTCATGGGAAACATGTTGTGATAGAGAAAATAAAAAAAAGCAAGCAGCAAGGAATTCATGCCCCAGAATGGAGTGGAAAAAAATCCAGGAATGACAAGCTAAGTGATTGTATTAAAGGTGATTTATTTATACTTTCACGTCAGCAGTTTGTATGGAGAGACCATTACAGAGTAAGGCCGGAATGACATCTGCTCCCTATGAAAGGATATACGCGAAACATAATAAACTAATAAATGTGTTGATAGAGCCAATGCTGTTTGCTGTTCAAGAGGAAACGTGCTATTTAATGTGTTTGTAGGACATTAAAGGCTTGAAAATGATGACTTATTACAAGGAAACAGATAACCAATACAGGTATATTATGTGAGTTACTCTGAAACGTATTAAAGGTCGGACTCAATTGTAACAGGGAAACCTTTGTAGCATACAGCTGAAGTTTAATCTTTATGAGTTATACAGGAAACAAAATACTTTGAGGCAGGAGGGGCTAACGCACACAGTTTTATTTTCCTAGGAGGAGGACACTCTAAACGTGGACAGTATGTCTGTGGACTCACGTTTGTTTAATGTCAATGTACAAAGCTGCGCGTACTATTGACCAAAAAAATGCACGCCTTCATTGGACCGAGAAAATAAAAAAAGATACTAACGCATGAACATAACAAATTGTATTAAAAACTGCATAACATACAAAACGGGAAATAAACCCCATGCATTTCTAGTAAAGACACATGGGAAAGTAGAACTAGAGATGAAAAAAGTAAATGATATGTTTATATTGATTATAAGGAGAGCCCCGAGTACATGGCACCCTCTGTAAAATCTACCAGAGATTGGTTCATGCATTTATTTCTGTATTGCAATGTGCTTCTTGAATTATATAATCCTAGACCCAATGATATCCTCTCGGACATATTGTCTCCAGAGAGGACCAGTAATATAATTTTCAGAACCTCATGCTACCTGGCTGGCAGTACCCTGAGTTCCACACCTAATGCCACACTTCCACACCGTTTAACCATATATTGTTGGTCTGCATTCAGGGCTCAACTTTCCAGGACAGCAAAATTGCAACGATCAATTTTCTAACTAATACATTCAGGTAAGAACATGTTGTAAATTTATTTTTCTAGTGATTTTTTGGTCAGTGTTAACCCTCTGGTCTAACCATTAAGGGCTTAAGACCAGGCTGAGGGGGGGGGGGGGGGGGGGGGTTTTTTAAAATTTGCCCAGTGTCATTATGGGAGGTTATAAAACTTTGTGACGCGTAAATATCCAGGGGATTTTGAGATTGTTTCTCATCGCAACATTGTACTGCAAAGTAATAAAACATTTTGATGATAGATTTGTTTTATTTATTACAAAAATGGAAATTTCTAAAAATTATTTCATTTTCAAAAGTTCAAAATGTTCTGCTTTTTCAGGCAAGTGTATAGCACCCAAGTAGATTATAACTAAACAGTTCCCATTGTCTGCTTTATATCGGCACGGCTTTTTATGCATCTCTTTTTTAGGTTTAGGAGGTTAGAATTGTGTGGTGCAATTTTCGATTTTTTCTTAAACGCAACACCCGCTCAGCTGACGTGAGTTTGAGAGAATAATAGCCAGTAAAACCCCATAACTTATGCCATTTTAGAACTTTACCAATTAAGGTGTGAAAAATCAACTTGAAGAAGTGTGTTAAACCAAATTCTTAAAATTCTCAAGGGGTGTACTTCTAAAATGGTTGACATTTGTTGGGGCTTCCTCTGTTTATCCTAGGTACCACCAGGGCTTTCTAAATGCATCCTGAAACATGAAAAACTTTAGGCCATATTGTCCTCCCAAAAAACAAACAAGTGCCCCCCTGTGCCCGTACAGCAGGGTACAGTGGCAAAATGGGTAATGCATACTATGGAGAATGCACTAAAACATGTAAATTGAATTCTCCTTTGTAACCCATTGTGAAGTTGAATTTAGTGTTCAATGAATAGATTGTCAGATAAAATTACATTTGCTGTAATTTCACTTTCATTGAGTTTTTCACCCTTATGAAACATTCATAGGGGGTTAACAAACTTCCCAAAGGTGTTTTGTAATTGTGAGGGATGAAGTTCTAAAATTGTGTCATTAGATGATTTCTGAAAATGGGAATATTGACCTAAAGTTATAAGCCTCCTACACGGTAAAAAAGCGGCTGACTGATTGAAAAATGATTCAAGTTAAGAAGACTTACTTGGGAAAAGGCTTAAAATTATCATGTTATTTGGTGATATGATCTAACTTTCAAAAAAAGGGTAAAAGGGGGCCAAGGGGAAAAAACAGGGGGGGCGGAAGCGGGGGTGGCACAAAGAGGGCCAGGGAGTGGAAAACTCACACGATAGAAAGAACTGTCCGATAATATCTAACAGGGTATGGGACTAGTGGAGCTTGCGTAAAGTACCGAAAATTTTTTGGTTGGGTTTTAAGGAAGGACAAAGGGGGGAGAGGGGCAAAAAGAGGACGAGGCGTCAAAAGACACTATTTCAACTCGCTGCCCGCATCCTCTTATAGGCGCGCTGATCAAACGGCGGGTAAAAAAAGGTATCTGTATGAGAAAAACACGGTGCTGAATACCGTGGTGCACCCCCCAATAATAGGGGAGAAAAGTGGATTAAAAATCTTGCACGTACCACTTACGAGTGGCCCACAATGGTAACGATCGAGAGTATGATGGGAAAACAATGAGGCCGGACACTACAGAAGCGGAATAGGTGCTCTGATCCGGCTGAGCTGCCCACTAGCGCGATAACTGATAAGCGGACGGTGGTATTAACAGGACTGCCCTGAGGGGAAGAGAAATCCACACCTCCAGCCGGAGGACAGCGCACTTAGCGGATACAAAGCTACAGTTCAAAACTTGATTTTTAGATGAGTGGATTCATTCTACGACCGGCGCTCGTTCGTAGAGAAAAAGAAGGGTAGAACGTTAGCGAGCACCAAAAGGAGAGGGCCGGAAAGCAAAATAAAGGAGTTAGAGAAGAAGATACCCACGAATAGGAAAGCGCAATGGGCCTGCGGGGGGGGGGAGAGCCAGTACGCTCGGATCAAACAAAAGAAATAGTTGAGCGAAGAGTGCCCCAGCAGGAGAATAGTATCAAAGAGAAGGCAATGAGGAGTATTAAGAGCGATGAGAAAAATAATGAGGATATCAATAGAACGGGGTCGAAAACTTAGGAAAGGTGATAAACCTCCGAGCGGAAGGAGTTAGATAAAAATGAACAAGCATTTCAAAAAAACCTTGAGTGGAGATGGAACGAGGCAAGGGGGGGAGGGAGTGGGGTGAGAAAAGGAAAAAAAGAGAGACGAGACAGGTCAAAGAAAGAGGGAAGGGAGTGTTGTTGAGAATAAGGGAAGGTATGGAAAATAATAAAGGAATGGCAAACAAAAAGGGGTTACAATGAAAATGCAACAAAGTTGGGGAAGATTTATCAGAAACTGTTATAGTTGCCCATGAAGCCAATCATCTCGTGAGAAAATTGTAATGGTTCAATTGGAACGTTTAAAAAATTAAAGCTAAACTTGATTGGTTGACAAAAGGCAATAGACAGTTCTCCTCTCAGAACACTCTGAAAAAATCTCCTCACAGGTTAGAGCTACATAAATGCCATGTCTCACAACATGCAAGTGAAAAAAAAACCGCCAATAACACGTGGCAAGGGGTCAGTTGCGAACAGTGCCCTCTCAGATTAGAAGCGACAGAGGGAGTTGTGAAGCCACAGTAAGGTCCAGACCTGGACATACCAGGTGTTAGCAGCGGGTGGACCCGTCCTGTACAGCAAGAGTGAACGGTACGGTAAACTAGTTACCAATGTATCCTTTATGTTACACTGGAGGTGATTGCGGTGAGAGAGAAAAAAACCTGACAGGGAGGGGCTAGTGTCTAGTGTCACTGAGACCAGAACAGGCGGCACCAAGCCACGGTCCTGAAGCGGCGGATTCACTTATATCTCCCGGCTTCGGATCACATACAGTACAATCCATTCTGAGGAAGGTCTTTCTTGACCGAACCACGTCATGTATATGTATTAAAAGTGGATTGGAATAAAAGCATGTATTTTTCAACAATTGGATGAGTGTTTTTGCAATATTAAATATACTTACTGCATATCGGGGTTGGACCCGATTTTGGCAACAGTAATACTGAGAAAACAGGAGCGGCAGTGGAATTTCTACAAGTATTGACCTAAACAAGCAGCAACATTGTTTTTGAACATGGCAAAATACATGTGGTTCTTACCGAACAGGGAGGATTAGATATGAGTATGAGTTAGTACTCGTAAGAGTATTGAGGATTAGATAGATTATTTAGCCTGCTAGATAACGAGTTTTCACTTCAAGGAACACAGTGAAAGAATAGTGAAGAAACACAGTCCCCGAATAAAAACGGATGAAAACGACAGGGAAACAAAAGGCACAGTGAAGGCGAAGGAAGACAAAGAAAAAGGGACGAAATAGAAAACTACGGGAAGATATCAAACAGGGAAAGACGGCGAGCTTGAAGCAGAAAGAGGAAGTAAAGCGAGAAGCCCAAGAAAGGAGCGGGGTAAGATATAGTGAGTGGTAGCGCGAAAAAGCAGGGTTTTAAAAGACAAGGCCCTTTGAGATCAGATAAAGTAAAGAAAGGAATGGAGAGTTAAAATAGTCCCATTTTATATAGTAGGCCATGATTAAAAGGAGTTAGAGAAAAATACAAACACGGGGAAAGGTGGATGTAAGCTACATGTCAATAAAAACTACAAAGAGGACCTAAGCGTTTCGTGAATCATGCGTGGGACGAGGGGAGGAAGGGAGTAATGGTGAGGAGGAGGCCAGGTGGGCACTGATGTTCCATTACGGGGATGTGGTATAACGGAATGAGGAGATTCTGGGGGTAAGATCAGTGATGGAGATGGAGTGTGGTTGGTGAGTGGATGGGTTGTGGGTCAATCATGATAGGCAAGGCACAAAAAATTAATAAAAGGCAGAAGAAACTATGGGCGTACTAGGGCACTAATACAGAGACAGGTGGTTGTCTCTTATCCGCCGCAGAAGAAAGATCGATAGATAATGGGAATAAGGAAGTAAAGTTTTTTGGTGTTGTTGGAGAGACGATAAAGTTAGGAACACAAGGTATCAGGTGATTAGTGTCACTATTGTTACGCCAATAGTTTCTATATGCCTTTTATTAAATTTGGTGGCCCGTGCATAATCATGACCAACACTTCTCACAAATGAAAAGAAAAACAAAACAACATGCGATCCTCTCGTCACACCAATATCGCCCCGCCTCCCATGAGGATGCTGCCCGCACAGACAATTATGCGAAGAGGACGAAAAAGACAATGAACAACCAGACACACCGAGGACTCGGAGAAGATCAAAACCGAAAAGCCCTCACCGGAAAATATCGAACAAATCTTTATAGGCGAGTCAACAAGAAGTACCAGCAACCCATCAAGGCAAACGCTTTTACGAACGGCCCAGCTACTACGAATCCCAACCCGAGCTAAAAAGGTGTCAGCCCCTGCCCTGAACCCGCTACAGCCGGAGGGACTCTATCTGGTAGTTTTTATTGAACATGTAAGCTTACATCCACCACATCGGACAACACCCCCCATGACGCGAGGGGAGGGGGCATGCCACTCGAAAGACAAGGGAAGAAGGATAGAACAGCAAAGATCAGAAAGGCCGCACTCTCTCGCACGGCCGGGTAAAAAGTACGTGTAAGGCTACCCATTTTTTACCCAAAGATACCCCCTCCTTTCCCCTAATCGGTCTGCACTACTTAGGCAGACGCCGGAGGGAGTAAGACAGAACCCAGCAGGGAGTGGAGAAAGGATAGGCGGGAACGCAAAGAAGTAAGCCCGCCTATGGGTAGTGCTGTTTAAGAATGGGATGAGGAGAATGTGGAGAAGAGGTAAGGAAACAGACCGAAATGGGTGGGAGAGAAAGGGAGCCATGCTTGGTCCACCTCTTCCGTTGTGCGCGAGGAAAAGGAGAGGTGAGACGTCTGTACCAAGGCACATTGGAAGATAGGGGCTTGCAAACGGGCGACGCGAAAGCGGATTGGATGTAAGGGAGCATGCCCCTTTCAGCGCCACACAGTAGGTATACCCGGTACAACCCCGAAAGGAGCAGGGGAAGACACAATAGGACCCACATAAACCAATATGGCCGAAGCCCTCTTTGATGAGAACCCAGCTCTTGAGCAGACAAACCCCTGAACGAGAGTTCCTGATTCACCCCCCGCCCCTACATCTTATCTTGACTGAATCGAATCTACGAGCGGAGGTACTATACAGAACTCCCACAAAACTCTACTCCCCACCACGAGACACTGAGAGAGAAGAAGAGACATGAGAGAAGAAGATCGCAGTGGATGCAAACTGAGGAATCATAACGTTTTTAACCTAGGAAAAGAAAAGGGATTGGTCTCGGAACTGAGTGTGCACATCTTACGTTCGGAAAATAAACGGGGGACGCCATACGTATGGGTTCCTCGCAGCTGGTCAACCGTTAGCAGGTAGAAATTAAAAGAAAGTGCATGTGGGAAGTAACCTTTATGGTGGCCAAGGAAAAAATAGTGTCCCAACCCCGTATGCAAGTAAGGATATGGAAGATGGCACTCAATCCAATTTTGAAAATAAATCTTTATTCCAATCACTTTAATAAATACATGACGTTTCGGTCAAAAAGACCTTCATCAGAAATGGATTGTACTGTATAGGTGATCCTAAGCTGGGAAGAAGATAGAATGGAATCGCCGCTTAAGACCTTGGGTTTGTGTCAGGCCTTGTTCTGGTCTCAGTGACAATGACACTAGCCCCTCCCTGGTCAGGTGGGGCTCTCTCCAATCACACTCCAGTGTTACATAAAGGAATACAATTAGTAATAGTTTACGTGAACTTTAACTCTTGCTGTACAGGAAGGGTACAACGCTGCTAACACCTGAGGTCAGGTCTGGAACCTACTGGAGGTTCACAACTCCCTCTGTCAGCTTCTAATCTGGAGAGGGCACGTTCGCCAACTACCCTTGCAACTGTATTGGCAGGGGTTGCAATTGCATGTTTGTGGAACATGGCCATTATGTAGCTCTAAACGCTGTGAGGAGATTTTTCAGAAGTGTATGATGAGTAGGAGCTGTTCTAGTTGCCGGTGTCAACCAATCAGAGTTTAGCTTTAATTTGTAACCGGCATGGAAAATGAAAGTTGAGCACTGATTGGCTGTCAGGGAACCTAGAACAGTTCTGATAAATATTCCCCACGTTGTGGCATTGCATTGAACCCCTTTTTGGCCATTCCTTTTATGTGCAATACCGTTAAATTTATAAACACTAAGTCAAAATATTTATTTGTAAATGGATAGGATATATTTTTTTCAGTTTTCAAACTAAACTCAAAATATAAGTAAGTCCCTAGTGTGTGAGGGCATTTTCAGATTAAATATGTAAAGTCCGTGGGACAAATTATGGCAATGTTTTTAATAGTGTAGATTACAGATCTTTTTATTTTAATGGGGAATATTAATATTTATTTGGTTGATCAGAGCTGTATGGTCTAACAGACCCAGCAGCACCTTGCGCTTGCACTTTATTTAGGCTATCTAATTTTTTTTTTACAATTCTAATTTGGGCAATATAGCCATTCTTGTACTCCAATGCCCTCATATGTTGATGTACAGGCAGTCCCTGGGTTACGTACAAGATAAGAACAAACCTTTGAACCTAACTAATTAACGAACTTGCCCATTTTGCACCTTCATGACATGGACACTTTTTTAAAAATCTTACATGTGTACACTTTAAGTGAGTCCATAACACTTTGGAACACTTTAACAAGCCAGTTGATTTTGAGACTGTTTTTTGTGACCACATTGTAACTTCATGTTGCTTAAGAAATTAAATCAATATGTTTAGTAGTTATTTTGAAATAAATGGAAATTTGCAAAAAAAGTAAAGAAAAAACTTGTTTGCAAATTCAAAATTTAAATTTTTTTGAAAGTTAGTCATATCACCAAAATAACATGATAATTAACATTTTCCATAAGCTGCTTTAACTTTGATATTTTTCAAACACTCAGCCTTTTATACCGATGTTAGGAGGTTATAAATTAGGTTGCAATATTTCCCATTTCACGAGAAAAACATCTAATGACACCCCCCCCCCCCCCCCCCCCCTCCCCCCCCCCCTCCCCCCTTCTCCCCCCCCCCCCCCCCCCCCCCCCCCCCCCCCCCCCCCCCCCCCCCCCCCCAATTTTAGAAACTTCCATTCCCTCAAAATATACAAAACAACCTTTGGAAAGTTGGTGAAAACCCTATGAAGTTCATAAGGGTGAAAAAATAAATGACAGTGAATGAAATTGAGAAAATGTAATTTATCTGACAATCTATCATTGAAAACTGAAAAATGTGCAACTTCACAATGGGTTTTAAAAAGGAAAATGGAAAATCAATTCTACAATGTTTAGTGCAATTCCTCCAGAGGATGCCATTACCCATTTGCCACTGTACCCTGCTATGTACGGGCACAGTGGGGCACTTGTTTTGTTTTGGAGGGACAAATATGGCCTAAAAAGTTTCATGTTCAGGACGGAATTGAGAATAGGCAATGGTCTCTTCGGTCATGGTAGAGGAGAAACAGAGGAAAGCCCCAAACCAACTGTTCACCATTTTTAGAAGTACACCCCGTGGAGATTTTTTTAGAATTTAGGTAAAACACACTTCTTCAAGTTGATTGTTTCAACATTAGGGGTAAGTTTCAAAATTGGGCATAAAGTTGATGGGGTTTTACTGCTATTTAGGTCTCTCAAACTCACGTAAAAGCTGATGCGGTTGTTGTCGATTAATAAAAAAGAAAAACGAAAAATTGCAACGCCACAATTCTAAACCTCCTAAAAACCTAAAAAAGATGCAGAAAAAGCCAGTGCCATATTTTTTTAAACAGACAAATTGGAAATGTTAGTTTATTAAATCTACTTGGGTGCTATGACTATCGGCCTGAACAAAGCAGAAAATTTTGAACTTGAAAATGAATAATTTTAAGAAATTCCATTTTTTTAATAAATAAAACAAAATATATATATCATCAAAATGTTTTTATTAACTTTGAAGTACAATGTGTGACGAGGGGGAGAAAACAATCATCAAAAATCCCCCTGGATATGGTTAAAGCGTCACAAAAGTTTATAACCTCCCATTAATGACACTGGCAATTAAAAATCGGACTTGGTCTTAAGGCCTTAAAATGGTTAGAACGAAGGGTTAACACTGACAAAAAGATCACTAGAAAATAAATTTACAAGTTCTGTACCTGAAGTAATTATTAGAAAAATGATGTTGCATTTTGAGATCCTGGACAGTTGAGCCTGAATGCAGATCCAAACAAATATGGTTAAAGGGTTGTGGAAGATGTGGCAATTAGGGTGGAACTGCAGGTACTGCCCCAGGTCAGATTAGAGGTTCTCGAAAATTATAATTACTGGGTTCCGCCTGAGACAATGAGGTCGAGGATATCATGGGTTCTAGGATTATATAATCAGGAGGCATATTGCAAACAGAAATAAATGCCAGACAGAAACAATCTCTGGTATGATTTTAAGAGGGTGTGCATATACTCGGGGGATCTCCTTATAATCAGTCAATAACATATAATTTACTTTTCATCTCAGTTCTAATTCCCACTGTTTTCTTTAACTAGAAAGCATGGGGTTATTCCGTTTTGTATGTTATTTGCAGTTTTAACACTTGTTAATGTTCATGCTTAGGTTAATTCTTTTTCTTCGAGTCCAATGAAGCTGCGATTTTTGGTTCAATATTCAGCGCAGTCTTGTACTTATTGACATTAACAAACGGAGTACAGAAACATACTTTCCATTTAGAGTTGTTCCTCCTAGGAAAATAAAACTGGTGCGTTAGCCCTCTGCCCAAAGTATATTTGATTCCTGTATAAACGCTAAAGTTAAACATCAGCTGTATGCGACCATGGTTCTGTTACAAATTGAGGTATGACCTTGTAATAGTGTCAGAGTAATCCAGTAATATACAGTGTAGTGTGTTAGTCTGTTGCCTATGGTCTAAGTAAGTGGCATGCATTTACATAGCATTTTAAGTTCAAACACGTTATTAAATAGCACAGTTCACTTGACAAGCAAAAACCAAAAAGTTTGGATCTAGCAACACATCCTATTAGCTTTATATGTTCCAGTATATCCACTTTCATAAGCTAGGTGTTATTCACGCTTTGCTGTAATGGTTCTCCATACAAACGGCTGACGTGAAAGTATATAATTATAAATCACCTTTAATACAATCATAGAAGGTGTCATTCCTGGATTTTTACATCCATTTGAGGGCAATGAATCCTTGCTGTTTCTTTTTTGTATTTTCTCTCTATCAAACATTTCATGAAAAATGACATTCCGCTGCGCATCCATTAGCCAACCGCTGCTAAAGCTAATGACACAACTGCCAAGGGAACGCGAGGGATATGTAATTGGAGTGAGTCACAAAAGGTATTAGCTGAGCTTCCTGCTTGTGTAGTGGTTGCGTCAGAGAGAGTATAGTTCTTAACAAACCAGGAGGAATAGAGCAGAAATTGTAATGATACAGCAATGTCCTTCCGAGAATAGTGCATTAGAAAAGATTTCCATTACGAAATTGAAAACTTCACTTTACCAGTTTACAGCCATCAATATTTCAAATACTTTTGGGATTTTTGACTAGCATTTTCAAAAAAGTTTGAGTATTTGAGTATATTTGGAATTTGGACATGCAAACATTACAAACTCACAAAAAAAGAGAAAATTTAATGTTTCTTTCTGCTTATAAGGAATGAGTTGAGATTGCAAGGGACGGTATCTAAATTTGGATGAAAAGCAACCGTAGTATAAGTTATGTTAAAGTAGTGCATTTTCAACAGTTTTTGATGTGTCATTGTCAAATGGTTGCACCTTTTTTAATTGTAGTGCACAAAGTGCATACAGAAAAGTCGCACCAACTTCCTTAACAAACACACTCTGTTATTTTTTTTTTAACGAGCAAGATATACCCCACAGGGGGCTGGCAGGCGGATTTATACTAAAGGGGGGGCTGGGCTATATACTTAAGGAGCTGCATGCTATATTATTTAAGGAGCTGGCTGGCTATATACTTCAAGGCGCTGGAGGTAATATCAAAGGGGGCGACAGGCTATATAATTACAGTCGGGCTGGCAGCTATATACTTAAAGGGGGAATGGCCTCTTTAACTTCAAGTGGCTGGCAGGCATATACCCTAAAGGGGTGGACAGGCTATACATTCACAGTGGGTGGCAGGGTATATAACTAAAGGGGGTAGTATACTAAGGGCGGCTACGCATACTACAGGGGTCTGAAGTTATACAGAGGGTGCCGGTATATACAAAGTGGCTGGCTATATACACAGGGGGGCGTTAGGTTTTATGGGAGGCTTATGACCAATGCATTTGCCCACCTGGCTTTATACTGGTGGAGTCGAATAGGTTTTCCAGTTTTTTGGTGTAAATTAGGTGGCCTGGCTTATACTTGGATCAGCTTATACTCATATATATTATAATGGAAAGATAAAGGAAAAAACGCAAAATTAGTAAAATAACAAATAAAAGACTGTTTAATCTATCTATTTATATATATGTTAAAAATACTCCCTTTTAGAAAAAAGATTGTCTTGTTTGTCCCAGCAAATATATCAGTTATTAAATATGATTCCTGGATGTACATACGTCCAACAAGAACTATGGTTGTGTTGCTAAGGGGTCCTGTAAGCTGGTGATTGGCCTGCTCAGCAGTACATCAACAAGGCGTTGAAGTTCTCTAGAACACGAACCAAAGACATAATATTGATGTCTATGGGTACAGACTGAATTTGCAGTTCAGTTTAGCTCATAATTAATTCCAAACAGAAAGCAAATATTAAAAGATAATAACAGTGGTGTATATGGTGACATCCACCGGTCATGGGACACTCCTTACACCTGACCTGCAAAAAACAAAGAACAAAAAAGAAGATTCAGAGACGGGAGTGTAACAGAAAAGTCTGGCCCCATATGTAGACTACCGAAAGGGCCACATCTTCCACATTAAATTAAAATAAAAAATATATAGATTTTCACACACACTCTTACCATACACATGACAGTAGTGCCATCTAGGTAATTACATGTAGATCTTTTCTCTTGATTCAAGAACTGCATGAAATCTCTCCAGCCATAGATTAATGTGTGGAATTAATCACTGCGAATTCCACTGTCCGCATCTCTCCTCGTGGATAGATAACACACTGCGCACCTCTAACTCTATTACAAACTATACCCTCATTACCAAAACAAGTACATCTGCCTCCAAACATAATAAAAAACACACTGTTTCTTTGTATATAAAATTTACGTTGTTAAACAATCAATATTATAATAAGATTGTCGGATGGAGACCTTGGGCCCACCAGAGGATTTAATTTTTCGGCGGGGCCACCCTTGAGTTAATGGAGAGAATACCTCGATACTCCTAATGAAGTGTAAAAACACGTTCTGGCGGATTATTAGAATCATTTAACATATAGATAAAGGGCCCGAACTAAGCTCAGTGCAAAACTGCAGCAAGTCAGCCAAGTTCACTATACCACATCAAGAATTACAGCGCCAGAATATGTCCATACAAACAGAAAAAAAAAACCAGTTAGAACAACACAGGTGACATATTTTGTTTCCTTTTTTGGGTGGGTGTAAATCACTAACTTGTTAATAAAATGAGACACAACCTAAACAAAATCTAAACCGTGAATTTTTAGCGTCAAATACTATTCTACAAAGGGGGTCGGCAGAGGTTATCACGCTAACGACTATAGGGTGTATAAAGCTCTGTGCAGCAATAGTCACCGGACATACAGAGCTGACATCACTCCTGACATGTCTGTCTGGTATGTCAGTCCATGTATTGCTTGGCAGTGGCTGTAGCTCTTTAACACCTTTCTGACGTGAGCCCTCACAGCATGGCGCACATCAGGAGAGGGAGGACAGAGAGGCTGACACCACACAACATAATACACCGAAAAAGTAATAGCACCAAGAAAATGGCAAAATGAAGAATTTTTTTGTTTTGACAGGAGGTTTTAATTTGTGTAATGTATGAAACTTTATAAAAACTATACACAATTTGTTTATCCCCATGATCGTAACGACCCAAACACAGGAAACACAGTGAAAGCTGTAAAATCTAAGCCTAAAAGAAAAAGCATGGAATATTATATACCACCACTATGAAGTGAACCACAAGCCCTCACAAAGGCTCTGTACATGGAAAACTAAAGAAATTTATAGATTTTTAAAGGGAGGGAGCAAAAAACAGGAAACAAAAACCAAAAGAGCCAAGTCCTTGAGGGGGTTAAGTAAAGTCTTATTTTCCTCATAAAGTAACAGCACATGAGAGATCCGCAGAATTGTGAGTTTAGGGGTAATACCAGGGACCTACTCTAAATCTTACTTTCATCTTCTTCTATGACCTAGCCTTTGCATGGCAACTTCTGAGCTGCCTAGGGCCTTTTTCTGTCGATTTTAGGCTCCTCGCTTTCATAAACAGTAAATAGATCCCAAAGTAGGAAATTTTCCAATGATGACCCCTCTGTAGCCAGTTATCCTTATCGTGGCCAGTAAGACACTCACAGGTCTCCCCCCGCCCCAGTACAGTCACAGGTCCTCACCACCCTCCTCACCCCGTATAGACACAGTTCCCCCACCCCGTCAGTCAGGGCCTCCCCCCCGGCTAAGTCACAAGGGCCTCCCCACCCAGTACAGTCACAGGTCCTCAACCTCTCCTTACCCCTGTACAGACACAGGGCCCCCCCACCCCAGTACAGTCACAGGGCTCCCCCAGTAACAGTCACGGGCCTTACCCTCTCATCAACCCACGCTACAGACACAGGCCCCCCCCACCCCAGTACAGTCAAAGGGCCTCCCCCCCAGCAATACAATCACAGGGATCCCCCCCAGCCAGTCACAGGGCCCCCCCCCCAGTTAGTTATAGTCACAGGGCCCCACCAGTACAGTCACAGCCCCCAACCCAAGTACAGGTCACAGCCCCCCACCCAGACAGTCACAGGGCCTCTCCCCATAGTCAGTACAGGGCCTCCCACCCACAGTACAGTCACGGGCCTCCCCCAGTTACAGTCACATGTCCTCCCCCCCCAGTTAGTTACTGGGCCAAGTCACACCCCCCAGTATAGTCACACCTATATATAGCCCATCAAATTCCGTAGCGTTCTACAAATTCTGGGGAAAATACAAATAAAATAGGACATTAAAGAGTAACACAACAGTCAAGTGGGAGCAAAGGGACCCCTGCCTCCCTTTTCCACCCGACACTGCAAATCACAGGGACCCCTGCCCCCCTATTACCACAGGAGGGCCACATCAAAGGGCCCCCGTGCCCAGAAGTGTCTACAAAGGGCCCCCTATCTCCCAGAGAGTCAAGTAATACCCCATCCCACCCATTACAGCAGGCTATTAAAGGCCCCCCTCCATCCCTTACAGCAGCCATTAAAGCAACCCCCATTGCGCCATCCCTTACAGCAGCCAATAAAGCCACACTCCATCCCTTAACAGAAGCCATTAAAGCCCCCCCCTGCATCCTTACAGCAGCCATTTTAAAGCCCTCCCCGCAGCCATAGCCCATCCCTCGTACAGCAGCCATAAAGCCCCCATACCATCCCTTACAGCAGCCATTAAAGCCCACTCCCATCCTTACAGCAGACCATTAAGCCCCATCCCATCCCGTACAGCAGCCATTAAGCCCCATTCCCATCACTTACAGCGCCATTAAAGCCCCACTCCCATCCCTTACAGGCAGCATTAAAGCCCCTCCCATCCCTACAGCCGCTATAAGCCACCCCTCCCTTACAGCAGCTATTAAAGCCCCCTCCTCCAATCCCTTCCAAGCAGCCATAAAGCCCCCCCCCATCCCTTACAGCAGCCATTAAAGCCCCCAACCCACCCTACAGCAGCCATTAAAGCCCCCCGCCATTCCTTAAGCAGCATAAAGCCCCATCCATACCTTACAGCGCATAAAGCACACCCCACCCATCCCTTACAGCAGCCATTAAAGCCCCCCCATCCATCCTTACAGCAGCCATTAAAGCCCCCACTCCCATCCCTTACAGCAGCCATAAAGCCCCACTTCCCATCCACTTACAGACAGCCATTAAAGCGCCCCATCCACATCACAGCAGCAATTAAAGCCCCACTCCCATCCCTACAGCAGGACATTAAAAGCACCCCTCGCCGCATCCCCTCTCGGCCATTAAACGCCCCCCTCCCACCTCCGCTTGGCTTTTTTTTTCAGCAGCCATTAAAGCCCCCCCCTCCCATCCTTACGACAGCCATTTAAAGCCCCCTCCCACCTTACAGCAGCAATTAAAGCCCCCCCCCATCCTTACAGCAGCATTAAAGCCCCCCCCCCTCCATCCTTACAGCAGCACATTAAAGCCCCCCCTCCCATCCCTTACAGCAGCCATTAAACCCCCCTTCCATCCCTTACGCAGCCATTAAAGCACCCCTCCCACCTTACAAGCAGACATTAAAGCCCCCTCCTCCCTTACAGCAGCCATTAAAGCCCACCCCTCCCATCCCCTTACAGCAGCCATTTAAAGCCCCCTCCCATCCCTTACAGCAGCCATTGAGCCCCTACCTCCATCCCTTACAGCCGCCATTAAAGCCACCCATCCCATCCTTACAGCAGCCATTAAAGCCCCACTCCATCCCTTACGGCAGCATTTCAAGCCACCCCTCCCATCCCTACGGCAGCCATTAAAGCCCACACTCCCATCCCTTACAGCAGGCATAAAAGCCCCCATCCCATCCCTTACAGCAGCCATTAAGCCCCACTCCCATCCCTTACAGCAGCCATTAAAGCCCCCCTCCCATCCCTTACAAGCAGCCATTAAAGCCCACCATGCCATCCCTTACAGCAGCCATTAAAGCCCCCACTCCATCCTTACAGCAGCCATAAAGCCCCCATCCCATCCTTACAGCAGCCTATTTTAAGCCCCACTCCCATCCCTTACAGCAGACATTAAATCCCCATCCCACCCTTACAGCAGCCATTAAAGCCCCCATCCCGATCCAGTACAGCAGCCTTTAAAAAGCCCTATCCATCCCTTACAGCAGCTATTAAGCCCCACCTCCATCCCTACAGCAGCTATTAAAGCCACCCCTCCCATCCCTTACAGCAGCTATTAAAGCCCCCCTCCATCCTTACAGAGCCATAAAGCCCCCTCCCATCCTACAGCAGCCATTTAAGACCCCCACTCCCCATCCCTTACAGGAGCAGCATTAAAGCCCCTGCCATCCCTTACAGCAGTCATTAAAGCCCCCCCCATCCTTACAGCAGCCATTAAAGCACCCCCCTCCTCCCTTACAGCAGCCATTAAAGCCCCCACGACATCCCTTACAAGCAGCCATTAAAGCCCCACTCCATCCTTACAGCAGCCATTAAAGCCCCACTCCCATTCCTTACAGCAGCCATTAAAGCCCATCCCATCCTTACAGCAGCCATTAAAGCCCCCCTCCCATCCCTTACAGCAGCCATTAAAGCCCCCCCTCCATCCTTACAGCAGCCATAAAGGCCCCCCCTCCCATCCCTTACAGCAGCCATCTAAAGCCACTCCCCTCCCATCCCTTACAGCAAGCCTTTAAAGCCCCCCCATCGCCATACCACCTTACACGCAGCCAAAAAGCCCCCCTACAATTCGATACAGCAGCCATTAAAGCCCCCACTCCCATCCCTACAGAAGCATTAAAGCCCCCACTCCCATCCCTTACGCAGCCATTAAAGCCCCCCCTCCCATCCCTTACAGCAGCCATTAAGCCCCCCTCCCAAACTTACAGCAGCCATTAAACCTCCCAAATGCAATCCCTGACAAGCAGAAATAAAGCCCGCATCTCCCATCCCGTTAAAAGCAGCCATTAAAAGACCCCCTCCCATCCACTTACAGCAGCATTAAAGCCCCCTCCATCCCTACAGCAGCCATTAAAGACCCCCCTCCCATCCCATACAGCAGCCATTAAAGCCCCCTCCCATCACTACAGCAGCACATTAAGCCCCCCTCCACCCACAGCAGCCATTAAAGCCCCATCCCATTCCTACAGCAGCCATTAAGCCCCTCCACCCTACACACTTAGCCCTTCCACCCTACCAGCAGCATTAAAGCCCCCCTTCCCATCCCCTACAGCAGCCATAAAGGCCCCCACCTCCATCCCCTACAGTAGCCATCAAAGCCCCCCCTCCCCCCCTACAGTAGCCATCAAAGCCCCCTTCCCTGGCTCTCCCAGAGCTGCCATGATGCCATCTCAGGGCGAGAGCTGCCACTTACCTCCGGCATCGGGTGGAAGCTGTTATGCTGTGAACCTCTGTAAGGCGCGAGCACTTCCTGCCCTTCTCACAAGAACCGGGCGTCCGCGCTCTGATGATGGCGGGGCGGCGCTGCGTACAACATGTTGTGCGCAAGTGCGGTCTCTGCCAGCCGGCCCTGCTGGGGAGTGTCCAATCCGTTCTGACATCGGGTGGCATGGCAGAAACAGACGTCCGCCCCAAGCGCCTACGATGGTCACCGGATCAGCCCAACTAAATTCTGAATGTCAGTCGTATTCAGGGCCCGTGAATCCGGTGGGCCAGTCCGACGCTGTAGACTTGAAATAATGTATTGGAAATTTTAAATATTAAACAGTTAATACATATACAGGACAGAAATAAGATACATTGTGAGCCCCCACCACAATTAAATGCAGTACTGTCCTCTCTAATAAATTATGTATGTCATCCCACAATAAACAAATCAAAGGGGCCAAATCCATATTACAAAAACATGGACCTCCACTATAAATTATATACAGGGACGCCTTTAATATTAATAATTGATATACATGGGCCAAAAAAAAATGCCGTAACCCATTAACGACTTGGACCGTTTGTGGTTTCCACTTTCACTCCCACCTCAAAAAATCTATAATTTTTTTTATTTTTCCAATTACAGGGTTGTTTTTGCATAGCAAACTGTATAGATATAGTGATGGTATTTAATAGTCTGTGTACTGAGAAATAGAAGTCTATAGGTATGTGAAAATCTGCATTTAACAAATGCACATAAAAAACGTGACACATCTCACAAGACATTCAAGTTTATTATGCATGTGGTGCCAACAGATAAAGGAAATGAGCAAGAATCATAATAAAAATGCAAAAGTTTATTGAAATCACTTTAAAAATAGAACATGACAATAGGGTAGTGTGATGATGGGTGCTGGGCAGCGGGCACACAATGGCTTACAATATATTAGAAACGTTTAAAGTGCTTAGTGCATGGCCAAAAGGTGCAATTACATCAGAGAAGCGAGTCATATAGCAAACACAGCAATGCATATATAAGGAGCGCACAAAAGGGAGTAGTAAACTATACCTGGTCGGTCTGAGATACAGAGGCGCGAGGGAGAGGACGCTGCCCAGCACCTCCCCTACACGTGTTTCGTCCGACAGGACTTTATCAAAGGGTGGTGCTGGGAGGAGGCTGGAAGGTTTAAATGCTGTTGGCCGGCCAATCAAAGGGAAGATGAACTGCTGGTTACACACCTGCATGGGGGCGACGTATGGAGCGGAGTATTGACGGCGCACGCTCGGAGGCATGAGCGACAGCGCGAACCAGGGGCGGAACAACAGCAACACCCGGAGCACGTGATCCGGATGATGCGGTGGCCGACCTCCCAGAAGCGCAGGCGCCCAGAGGTCACCGGGCATGCGCACACTCTTCCAACACGTTGGGGCGCCATATTGGATGAGGGCAACAATGAGGCACAAAGGAATAATGTGCTAGTGGTGATAAATCGATATGGTGAAGTGTAGACTGAACAAATATATGCAGAAATGTGGGAAACTAGGTGAGTACATGGAAGAATGTATTGGTGGCGCATGAATGTGTGTGTCACGAGGGCGGAGCCCAGTGGAATGAATAAGTGCATATAGCAAATTTGATGTGCAAGAGAAATAATAAATAGAATTGAGGTATGTATATGTGAAAGGTGTTGGTGCCCAAGGTGACTGGATGAAGAGGAGAGATGGTGATGCCGTGTGTGAGCAGTGGTGTGTGTTATGGGGAAAATAAAACGTGGAACACTGTGTGTGTGTGGACGGAAGAGCAGAAGTGACAGTTAGGGTAAACTCTGCAAAGACAATTGGGTCGAAGGGTGAAGACAATCCAAAGTGTCAAAAAATGCTGAAAAAACACTGAAAGGAAAAATGTGCAAAAGTAAAGTGATGATCCGATTGTATGAAGAGACATCAGGTAAGGGGTCGATCTGCAGGAGAAGAGCACGGTCAGACTATCCACCAGCTTCTAACTTATGGGGTGTTCTATGAGGATGCTGGGCAGCGTCCTCTCCCTCGCGCCTCTGTATCTCAGACCCACCAGGTATAGTTTACTACTCCCTTTTGTGCGCTCCTTATATATGCATTGCTGTGTTTGCTATATGACTCACTTCTCTGATGTAATTGCACCTTTTGGCCATGCACTAAGCACTTTAAACGTTTCTAATATATTGTAAGCCATTGTGTGCCCGCTGCCCAGCACCCAACATCACACTACCCTATTGTCATGTTCTATTTTTAAAGTGATTTCAATAAACTTTTGCATTTTTATTATGATTCTTGCTCATTTCCTTTTGCTGTTGGTACTATTTGATTTCTGAGCATTTTTTGCAACTTATGTGTCCTTTTCGTATTGCATTGCGCAAAGTTACGCACATGTGCATGTTCCATTGGCAGCTATAGGTTTTGTTAATTATACATGTGGTCTACAGGACTACACCATAGTTTACACCTTTGTGTACACACAGAGGTCAGCAGTGACGTGTTAGAATGAGAGCACAGAGATAGAGGTAAGTATAAGTAATTTAATATTTTTTAAGCCCTCCTAGCAACATATCAAATTTTTTTCTATCTCCTTTAATAAAATAAAAGTGAAATAAAGAACTGTATTCATCCGTAAAAGGGTTTTCCCATAAAAGAAAGTTCTCAAATTTGAATCCCCTAGTTATGTTTACACAACAGAGATCATTTTTAACCCCTTACATTTTTACTCAGCTTTAGCTCTTATATTTCAGGGATGGTCAGTGTAGGCGAGGACTCTCTAAGCAGATATTTCCTGATTCCTCTGTGCTATGAGATGCTGTGTGATGGTTTAGCTACCCTTTTATTTAGGTTCTGAACATCCACTAGTATCTGACACATAGGGGCTCATTTACTAAGGGTCCGCGAAAAGCATTTTTGCCCCGGGATTTTGGTGTACACAATTGGATTTTGATGCATCAGCGCCGGTTGTATGCGACAAAAATGGGAAGGGGGGGGGGGACAGGCCGTCGGACAACCCAATGGATTGGACAAACTTTGCGGGATTTACATTTAGAATTGGGTCACAAGACACGCACTTACAAGACCGGGAAGAAGAAGGGGATTTCCGGCGGACCTCAGCGCGGAAGCAAGGATTGCAGCAACTCGGGCGCACAGTTTTAGTGAACGGGGCAAGACCCGAATCCTCATAGACAACGCACCGCAGGACCAGGTAAGTAAATCTGCCCCCTAGAGAAAGAGATGGAGAAAGATCAAGAGATGATGAGGTGATGAG
The DNA here is from genome assembly GCA_019512145.1 of Engystomops pustulosus. Classification (NCBI taxonomy): domain Eukaryota; kingdom Metazoa; phylum Chordata; class Amphibia; order Anura; family Leptodactylidae; genus Engystomops; species Engystomops pustulosus. The sequence continues at coordinate 99,478,977 of CM033643.1, forward strand.
ATCCATGAGATGGATATAACACACAAGACACACTCGCGCTCTGCTAACTCAGCTATAATACACAGTGAGTCTGCTATATGCATCCTCCCCTGCTATATAGATTTGATCGTCTGGAGACTTGTAGATTTAGTTCCTCACGATACTGCTTGTCAGCAAGAAATGGTCATGTTGTGTCTGTGTGAGCTCGTCTTGAAATGCAAAGGTGGGGGCCGCTGCCAGGGAGCAGACAGGAGAAACTATTTATAAGGGCCAACCTAATTGTGTACAGCAGGACTAACAGGTTGGAATTATCTGTCAAATGCTCTATTTTTGTTATCACAAGTAAATTAGAGAAATGTGTTATTTTGAGATAATGCATAATGAAATTAAATTATTATTTTCTAATTCTAATAATGAATAAAAAAATTGTTTTATGTAGACAGAAAAAAAAATACAAAAAGAAATGTTGCCATTTAATAATTATCTTCTTTTTTGTTATTTTTCTTATCAGCTTTTTTTCTATTGTACCTACTATTGAAGACCAATTACTGCAATTGATTGTCTAAAGGACATAATATCAAATAATAAAATAAAAGTACAAAGATATAAGGTACAATAATGACAGTAATTTGCATGCTTCTGCACATGCATTGCATAAGCAACTACTAGCCTAAGGACGACATACCTAGAGGCTGAAATAGCATGATTGAGATGATTGCTTCTCAAGACAACCCTCCACTAGATACTCTGCATGCACATATGTAACAGGTTTTCAAAAGTGCCGTACAGGACGATAGGAATTGTGTAGGGCAGTGTGACATTATGTGGTATCGAAAAACAGAGAATCATAATTTAAAGGTTCAAATTTTTTTCAAAAGCCCTTTACCAAACAACATTCTGAGTTTATGTTCCCTCTATAGACCTGTTTGGGACTGGCACTTGTTACAAAATCAGTTAAAGTTCACATAAAGCCACATTTTTCTCGGATATGGGTCTGTCTGTGTACACTGTGGTCCCACGGCAGTGCAAACATTATATATATTGATGTATAGAGTGACCTAAGACAAAGATGAGCAGGTAGTGAAGGTAGTTATAAGATCATAGTAGACCCTTTATTTCTGCATTTTCTATAGCGGAGGGGTGAGGTGGGTGACTGGAATAAGAAAGAAAGTAAACAACTTTCAAAAGAAAATATAAACATTTTTTCTGTAAAATTACTAAATCAAGTTATTTTTATATAAAAAAATGTGCATTTACCTTCTCCCACACACTCACAAGTTACCCCCATGATGATGTAATACATATTAGTGGATGAAAGTAATGATACTTGAGGGAAGTCTCCGTCATGAATAAATTTAGTTAAATAGATTTTATATATAAAAGGGAAATAATAAATTGCATTCATCTTTTATAACAAATAAATAAATAAAACTTTTCCCAGTATATATGTACCAATAGTAGCACTGTGGCCCACATTTATTAAAGTGTTTGTACCAGTTTGTGCTGACTTTGGTATGAAAAGAAACATGCAAATGCTTTTACATGTATTTATAAAGTGTTTTGTAGTAGTATTGTGTCGAGATTGCACTATGGCCCACATTTATCAAAAACGGCTGTGAAGTGTGCAGGGTGCGCCTGATTATGATTGCGGTGCACCTTCTCCATGATCTAGTGCACCTGCACTGCTTGGACTGATTGCACTTTTTTGGGGGGCAAAATTGGCAACAGATAACTTATAAAATACATGTGCAAGTAGTTTGTACATCTTTCTTGTGCAAAGGGGTGCAAACACTTTCATAAAGTTTGCTTAGGTTTGGACCATGTCTGCCACGTTCCGGTGCAGAGTCGGTCCATGCAACACATTGTATTACTGGTGGACTGGGCCATATTTTTTGGGGGTGCACTTTGTTTATGCAGCAGAACTGTGTTGGGATGTATGATAAAGTAACCAACCTGCCCCCTTTATGTGCACACATTTTTCTGTCTTGTGAGGACACTTATAAATACATGTGCACATGCTGTTTTTTTTATACCCAAAGTCAGACGAAAAACTGGTGCAAACGCTTTAATAAGTGTTGGCCTATGTTCTGCCATGTCACAAATTCTACCAAAGGGGCGTTCCGGTACAGAGTCGGACTGTGCACCACCTTATTACTATGCCGGCATTTATCAAAAACAGCGCAGTAGTACTAAAAAAGGTGCACACTTCCCGAGCAGTGCAGGGTGCACCATATTAATGAAGACCGCAAGCCAATTGATGAATCCTCCACTCACGACAGGCAAACTGCACCTAGTCCAGTTTGCACTACTTTTGATAAATGTGGCCCAGTGTTGTTGAAATTCGTATTTCGTTCTCACAAAAAATGACGGAACCACATTTATCACTTTTGTGCGCCTAAGTGTAGTAGTTGTGCCTAAATTCTGGCGCACTGTTTTGCCAGAATCACACCAACTGTGATAAGGTAATTTCCTGCCTCTCTATTAATCACTTACTTAAACACAGTTTAGGCGCAATTTTGGACCAGTTAAGGCGTAATGTTAGATTCAGGCACTTAATTGTGATCCTGCTACAAGCTTCTCTGCTTCTCCCACAGCCAGAATGAAGATAAACACTCACAGCAGCCCAGGTGTGTGAACACCCGCACCCAGTGACCTCCTCAGCAGTGGCTTCTCTGGAGGGGATCCCCCAGTGCTGGTTCTCCTGCTGCACCCCTATAATTCTGCACTTATCCCCTCAGAATACTGTGCGAATACATGGGGGGACACTTGTATGTGATCTGCAAATCTGCAAACTTCTGCAAACTTTGCAAACTTTGCAAAGTTCTTCTCTCTGCTGTGAGCTCGGAGTTTGCAGAATGTTTTGTAAATAGAAGGGGTGATGAGTATCTCAGTCTTGTATTATATGTACTAGTGTCTGCAGTGTTGGCTGAGCTTTGTGCTAGAAATTAGCTGTTCGGCAAAGGGGCTTAGTGCTTTCTTCTCACTTAACGGCCACCTTCGGGCTGGAGTGTTTTTGCGCCCGTTTTTGCACCTAAATGAAAAACGTTAGCAAGTGATGAATATCATAGGTGCAGCAAAACATCTGGATTGGTAAGATAGATGATGAAAAGTGGTTATTTTTGCTGCGCGGGCTAGTTTGGCGTTTAGTCGCAAAAAGCGCAAAAAACGGTGCACCTGAATGAAAAGGCGCAAAACAACAGAAAAAAACGAGTGATACATGTGGCCCGAAGTATGTGCAGGCCCAGAAGGAATGGAGTATGGCGTCTCTCACAGACATCTGGCAATTGTAAGGGAAGCCTTGAAACCTTATCTATAAAGAGTTAACTAAAAAGGATTTTGTAGCACCAGTAAAGATAAAACCTGAATCTTTAATTCCATTAATCCATAAAAACATGAAAAAAGATTAAGAATACACATCAAAAACTCCCACTGACAGGTTTCATGCAGTAACCTGTCCTGAAGCCATGGAGTGTTATCTCCTTGTATAGTTATAGTGTTTCCAGTGTTTCAGGCTTCTAGCAGTACTATGATCTGATATTAAATCTCACAACATTCAGTCGACTGTCTTGGTTAACATGGTGGAAGCTTATGCATTAGCTGCAAAACAACCAAATTGACAGTTTACCTTATTGGCAGTGTAAAGGATGGATAGACCATATTGCAAGATGTTTTCAGAAATAACTATGAACATTCGAAAAAAAAATATGTAATCCTTAATTATGAACTATATTCAAATTCAATTCTTTTATTTCCATCAGTAATGTCCTTCGCTAAACAATTACTAAATTTTATTCTGGTTATCAGCACTGCTTCCTAAGATTGCAACAACAAAATAAATTTTGCCCGCGTGTCTTTTCAATACAATAGGCCTTTCTAACTGCACAAAGGTACATGAAAACCTATACTACCATATTCTGCTAACACTTTTAACCCAGAACATTACTATTAATTAATTTAAATAGAAAAAAAAAATCACAAGATGTTATTTAATACATGTATATATTGTGACCTCCAGGTGTGTAAATATTATGACTATGACGTCATAAGGTGTTATATGTCTATGTTGAGGTCAAGTTTCTCACAAAACCTTCTTTACAAATTATGTTGTGGTATATACTTGGCATATAAATACAATGCAAATATAATTTTTTGTGCACATTTCAGAAGTTATATCGCTTGCTTGTAAATTTACCTACAAAACTGCCAGGTATAGAATTAATGCACATATTTCAAGCACCCTACTTCAATAACTCAAATGTGTTGCTAGGCCACTTTCCCTTCAACCTTTCTTTAAGGCCTCATGCAGACAACATGGTTTTTAGACACAAAAACGGACCACCACAATGGGCCACATACGATGTTTCTGCTGCATGCGGAACATGACTGCAAAAATGGGAACTGCAAATGCATATGTTGTGTGCATAAGGATGTTTTTACACCAGTTGTTTTGAATATTCTTTCATTCCTCAACCCGAAAAAAGGTTCCAGGTGTCGCCTATATATTAACCGAATCCACAAAAAACGGAAGACATGGCTTGAATGATGTCACTTGCTTCTAGTCTCATTTAAAGTTCATATAAAGTATTTTAGTCATGTACATTTGTGTTTTGACTGAACTTTGTTGGCTGGCTAATGTGTGTGGGTTTGGCATTTTTTTGACCTATAGATTATGACTTCTTGGATTGGCTTCTTTATCACCATTTTATCGGCCAACATCTTTCAAGATAATTGCAGCACACTATACGTGGTATTGGGTTCACCCCATTGTGGCCCGCATTGTGGAAAACTTACAGACTTCTTACAAACAATCAACTTGACAAATTCATCTTTTTGTGGATTGTCTATGGACCTTTTTGCTTTGCTTTTGGGTTATTTGCATTCTGGTTTGATTATTAGGATATCAATTTAAGATATGCTCTATTTCTACAGGGGAACTTCTGTTTGTTACTTCATGGTAATATTTTTTTGAATTTAGGCTGCCAGTTAAATTATTCAGATAATTTTTCAGATCATTAATTGTCTAAACAATTAAGAAAATTAGGACAGGTACCAGGTTAAAACCATAACTTAAATTTTAATTCCTATTGATACACATCCTCTATACAAAAAATGAAAGAACATCATATGTTGCACTTGAATCCAAAATAATTAAATATTGAGTTAACATCAGTATTAATTATAAAAGCTTCACATCCAATTATAACGCAACCTTTGGTGTATAAAAATGCCCCAATCTTGTGTCCACTGCTTACTCCTCAGGGAAAGTATAGAAAAGAAAAAAATGCAAAAAAGTAAAAAAGAGAGAAAAGAGGAAGAAGAACCAAAAGAGAAAAAAAACATTCTGAAACAGATAGATGGTCATGTTCTGTTTCAATATTGTATCCATTTATCCCACCTATAATGTTAATTAGAGCTTTTAAGAGCTCAAAATATTCTCATACTGTTATACTTATTTTGTGACGCTGTATCTATGTTTGGTAGTGTAGATGTTTTTCAATTAGCTCTCTTCTAACTGCTAGTAGGACTCATGAGGAAGCTTCTGTATCTAAAGGATTTCTTTTAATTTTAGCCAGGATATACTTATGTCTGGTGCGTTGGGGGGGGGGAGTGTAGTATGGGGGAGCTCATGGGCGAGCACTCTATACACAGGGATGTGGCTGTATAACACAGCTGACACCCGCCTGTGTGGCACACCACGGCACCTAACAGGGCGCTATTGGGTGCCACCATCTTGGGGGGGGGACAATCAGCCCCGCTGTTATGTAACTGTTGCCTGGCAGTCTACAGTTTCATTGAGACTTGTAGCTTGCCATGCATAGTGAGCTCAATAGTCTGGCTGATGGCAGTAACATTACAATATACTGCAATCGGCAGCATAAAAGTTGAGCAATCAGACACACTGCAGGAATAAAAGTACCCTAGAATGTCTGTAGTCAAAATATAAGAAAGATTATTCCCAGCCGTGAAACTGAATGGAAAATAGTGCCCAATTTTGTCAAAATGGCAAATATTTGTTTTGTGCAAAGAGTTTCATTTTTTAAAATTTACCAAAACCCAATAAATTTGGTATACGTTGTCACAGGTGCTCTGCGACCCATGTTCCGGGTCACGGGTGCACCATGTGCCTCCTCACTCCAGCAGTATCACCACTCACCTAGCCGCGCATCCAGCATGGTCTCCACACTTCAGCGTGCCATCCCGCCGGCCGTCTAAATTTAAAGGTCCAGCATACCGCTAACTGGCCACCTGACACCTATAAATGCTCAGCCTCTTCCTGTGACCCTGCCGGATCTTTGTGCTTCTATGCCTTCAGAGAAAAGCTTTGTTCCATGCCCTTTGTGATTATTGATTCCCGTTGTGACCTCAATCCCATGCTGCCTATCCTGACCTACCGTACATCCACGACTCTGTCTGTGCTGCCGTCTCAACCTCCTGCCTGTCCCCGAATAAGAGTTTGCCTACGATTCTGTAGTCTGCCACCACAGACAAAGTCATGCCAGTGGAACGACCTTGTGGTACCATGCCACAACAAGTGACAACCTTCTTTGTGGCAGGCTTGGTGAATCGGGTACCACTCGACTTCGGTCCCGGGTGTCGGCTTACGTCATTGTCCGCGGCGGTCCAGTGGGCCAACTACCCCGGTGCCTGACACTCCGTTATCCTACCGACCCAAAGAATAAAGTGAAAGTGTATTTGGAGCACTGAATGAAAGCTGTAAAAAAACAGAAGCCCACAATAATTGTGACAAATGTGTTTATGTCAATTTACTGAACTTTGAAATTTTTCCAGCCTTAACAGTACATTGCATGGAATATAAATGGCGCCACTTAAAAGTACAGTTTGTCCTGCAGATTATAAACCCATATACATCTCTTAACGGGTTAAAAAGCAAAAATGTAAACTTAGACATCCTGCCAACAGTTTTGGGAATATGGGCAGACACAATATCTGTCTATATTGCCGGAATTATTACAACTCCATTATTATCCGAATATGTTGCTTGAAAATTTTGCTAAACTTGAAGGCGGTAAATACCCCTTCAATAGAATTTGCGTAGTGTTTCTATGGGTGGGTACATAAAAGAGTGTTCTTTGACCAAATGATTGCATGGTGCCAATAACTTATGGTATAACTGTCCCAAATACTTAGCATATAAATGGTTTTATCCTTATAGTGTACTGATTGTATACACTGCAATATGGTATGCTACTGAGTGCCTCCTATACTCTTCTCTGCTGGCTGGCATTTGGGCCGGCAGCTTCTTCAACTGGGAGGCATGGCTTGTGTGCTGGAGATTCTCAAGGTTGTCAGAAGTCCTAAAGTAAAATGCCACGAGAAACAAAAAAAATCAATGTATCATTTTCACATTAAAAATATCCAAAATTACACTCCTACATTCATGATATCACATAGCATTAGGGAAAGCACTCAAATGTGCAATGCTTAAGGTCATCGGACATTGCCCACTCATCGGGGTATAACTTCTGTGCACACAACCCCCCAGACAGCAGTCCTTCGAATCCAATGTCAGCATAGACTTCCACCCTCCTATCTACACAATATGGGCGGTCTTGAACCAATGTGATTAGTTTTTTTTTAAAAAAATGAAACGCATTGTAATGGACTAATCTTCACATTGCAGAAAATGGTACCATATCACAACTCCCACAGCACTCAAGAAGAACCTTAAATGCTGGAGCCACATTCCTCATAGACGAATTTTGGCTGCATTGCACTTGTATCTAAATAACAGAATGTAAATCAGACTGCAAAAACGGATGATCCTGAATGGCAAGCCACAAAATGTGAGACAATAGATTGTATAGGACGGCCAGTCGATGCCAAAGATCAAAGAAAATCTGGCATCAGAGGCTGTGCCAGTGAAACTAGAAGGTGATCCCTCCCCCTGCACTTTATGCGTAGATTAGACAGGCAGAGGGAGAGAGCAGAGGTGGGCATCCAAGTATGAGTAAGACATGTTCTGGTCATGTAAGAGCCTTAGTCTGCAGCAGGTAAACACCACCAGAGCCCTTAAAGCTCATTAGCATAATTGTTAAATGTTGTTTTTAGAAGGAAGAGGGCCATGGATAACAAATATACAAGATTTTCTTTAAAAAACCTAACTATCTCGCAAAACAGGGTCCATAAAAATGGACCACAAGACGCATTTGAGTTAAAGGGCCAAAGATATTATAGATACGACCATAATGGGGTGTAACCTGACCAAACAATTTGTGGCCAAATCAAAGCCACCATAAAGATTATGATACCATACTGTGATGTGCCGCCCAGTGCCTCTGTACTCCACCTGTCCAAAGTGGTGGCTTTTGAAAATTTGCTGTAGTCTTATAAATGTTGTGTCAGTTATAGATATAATCAGAGTAGACATGGTACTGTGGTTGGTACTGCCTTCAGGTGCAGAGAGGATGGCCACAAAGACTATGCGATAACATGGACCTACCATTCTTGGTGAAACTAGCAAGCTGAATGTTTCACGCTAATGAACAGTTGGATGCAGATGCCTCGTTGAGCTTAAAGGGGACAACATCACAGATCTTTACTTGTTAATACCTAGAAACATCCTTGGTATATATTAAAGATAAAGAAATTTGTGTTTCTATGGTCGAAAGAAGCGGAAAGCATGCCTTTAAAGACATAGGCCCACATTTTATTAGAGCATTTGCCCCAGTTTCTGCTGTTATGTATTGCACCAGGTGTCAGTTTGAGTGAATCCAAGACAGCAAACTAATAAATTGTCAGTAACAGTATATGAAAAAGGGAACATACAAGAAAATACAGGGCAACATAAGTTAACCTTCAAGGGCCCACAAGATCACCTCAACTTAAGAGCAAACTACAGAACCTATCTTGTATGAGCCCGGGACTGCCTGTAATCAGGTGCACTGTTGTTTATAACATCCGGCCTGGTTAGTGGTTTATTGTTGTATTGTTTTATTGTTACTGGTCACTGAATTATGGTGCTATTGTAATTGTTACAGGGACAGTGCAATATTGGTTTTATTTAATTTGGAAAACAAAGAAATTTTATCCTAAGTGTTCGCCAAACCTACTGTTTTGTAGCAGGCATATCTACTATAATCAGTCTATATGTGTAGTAGGTTTATGGACTGTATACATATATATTTTTATTTTAAGACATTCATTAAATATCCATATAAGAGTAGAAACAGTGACTTTTACGAATATATTTTGTTAGCTAAGAGTAGTTATTTACTATCATAGGCATGCCAGGGCCTACAGCTAGTTGTTGTATAAAAAAAATTAACAAATTGTAAGATAGTATAGAGTGGTAGCTAAAAGTATTGCACCCCGCAATTCTGTCAGATAATAATGTTTTCTTCCAGAAAAATGATTGCAATCACAAATTTCTGTGGTATTAATATCTTCATTTATTTTGGTTGCAATTAAAACACAAAGGAGAATAAAAAAAACCTCATGTGGTATACACAAGGACACAGGACAAAGGTTTTGAGTCAAATTTAATCCATTTCACTGGCTGCCAAGTGTGATTTAGTTATTGCCACCACCTGTTGGATGCCCACAGGTAAGTTACAGGTGCTGATGATAATTACACAAATTAGAGAAGCATCCATGATTTTTAAATGGTGCCAATAGTTTTGTTCACCCTTTTTATGGTTTGGTGTGGAATTATATCCACTTTGGCTTTTGACATTTTTTTGCAAGTCTTACCATGAAGACAAAATAAATGATAATAAAATACCAAAGAATTCTAATTGCAATCATTTTGCGAAAAAAAACTAACACCGTGGTTGTTGATAGCCACGGATCGGGTCGGATTAAACCCTTGCACGCAGCAAAGACAACGGCTCGCGATGGGTGCAGCCATCTTTGTTAAGTTCGTCACACCCCTTTTTGTCATCAGGGAATGGCGATTGGTTGCATGACAGCCTAAGGTCTTTATCAGACCTGAGCTGCATGTTTTCTGAAAGATTGTTACAATGAACCAGTGACTCATTGTTATGAATCCTGAGTAAAAACGCCATATACTGCAATGCATATATGCAGTATATGGTTGGAACGATAAGACCATCTAGGGTTAAAAGTACCTAGAGGGTCTAAGAAATAGTTAAATAATAAAATATAAAAATCACCCCTTTTCCCTAGAACTATATAAACGTAAATAATTCAGAAAAAAAGAATACAACATGTTAGGATTGCTGCATCCCAAAATGCCAGATCTATCAAAATAAAAGACAGTTAAATAGCTGAAAATAGCGCCCAAATGTAAAACACAAATTTACACCATATTACAAAACTTAAAAAAAATGTTATTAAAGTGATCAAAATGTTGTATAGTCCTCAAAATGTAGCAATGAAAACGTCCACTTATCTTGCAAAAAATTGACACCTCACACAGCGCCGGTACACCGAAGTTTAAAAAAGTTATTAGAGTCAGAAGATGGTTGAAACTCTTTTGTTTTTTGTACACATAGGGGGACATGTATCATTATTTCTTCTAGTCAACTTGTCTAATTTTGCGACCTTTTGACATATTTGCAACTTTTTGCGGACTTTCAACTGTCGCTTTTCAAGTACGCCTTGGTCTGCACCTTGGCAGTGGTCTTATGTATCTTCGTTTCCCAGATGTTCCGTGTGACTTTCACTTATGTTTCACCTTTTTTGCTTCATTTTTGCGACTTGTTAGGCGCAACATTGCACTTGGTCCACAGCAGTGCAAAGGAAGTTTTTCTCATGGACCCGATTTTACATGTTAATAGGAATTATTTCACACGTTTATGTTAACATTTTGCCACAGTAACCTCTTTTTCAAAATCTTAAAATTTTGCATTTTTTTATTGGTTACTTCTAAGGGTGAGGCACACGTAGAGGTTTAATTGCGTTTTTTAATGTTTGAAACTAGCTGAGGATAGGTGATTGACTTATTTTATTACTGTTAACATTTGGCTTACAAAACACAATATAAACGCTGCATTACGCATGTGTTAACATTGCATTTACTATGCGTTTTGTAAATTCAAATGTTAAAGTAATGAAATGAGGCACATCACCTCTCCACAGCTGTTGTAATTAGTTTAAAAAAATGCTTAAAATGAAACTGATAAATCCCAAATTAACAGTAGTGTCCACTTCTGCATATAACCCCATACGTGGCTGGGGATCTCCTGTATATAACCCCTCACGTGGCTTGTGTCCTTCTCTGTATATAACCCCCTCACATGAATGGTGTCTCTCGTGTATATAGCCCCCTCATATCGGTGTTCACCCTGCAGATAACCCCCTTACAAGGCTTATGTCCATGTGGATTTGAGACATTGCAACAAAAAAAGTCTCAAAAAGAAGCCAAAATTTGAATGTGCCAGGATAAAAAAAATGAAAATGTATCACAAGTAAAAAGACAGGATCATACACAAGGTGGCAAAAAACTATCCGCCAAAATCTAAAATTCACCTCAGAGAGACCAAAGTATGTACATGTGCCCCATTGTTTAATGTGTGAAAATGTATTACAACACAATAAAAACCTATATAATTGGTAAACACCATGATTGCACCGTGCAGAAGAATAAAGTAGACGCATCATGTGGAGCGCAAAATGGTGTTTTTCATCAATCACCACATTTGGAATTTTTTCCAGCCTATGTACACGTTTTGGAACAATAAGTAACGTCATGAGAAGTAAACTTGTCACGCAGAAAATGAGCCCTCACACAGCTCTGTACATTAATAAATAAAAAGTTATAGATCTTTCAAGGTGAGGAGCGAAAAATGAAGAGAAAAAAGGCTGTGTCCTTAAGACGTTAAGCCTTAAACAGAAAAACAATCAATGTGTTAACATAATTTATTACGTAGTTTTAAACTAATAGCACTCTCAAATATGAAAACAGGAACTGACGATTTGGTAGCTTGTAATTCGTTCCTAGACAAGGAATGTATGAAAAGGTATGACTACTTTAATACATCTTCACATCTTTGGCAATGCTTTTAGTGTTACATTCATTAGTCACTTGAAAGAAACTATTCAAAGGTAACCCAAAAATTGGAGTCTGTAACCGCTAGAAAGCACTTGCACTTGCTACAAATCGTTTATGAGTGATTACATGGTGGTATTTAACACTGCTTCCTAACATACCAAGAATGTATATGTAAAGTACATGTATTTACTCTGTGTACAGTTCGGTCCAGACTCAATACTCAGAGAATTACTTTTATAACTATATACCAAAATTACGCTATAATACAAAACTGACAGTTTTGTGTGAAATGGAAGGCATGTTGACATACCGAAGATTCAGCAGAAAAATACAAGAAGTTGTGGACACAACGGGCACATTTACTTTTCAATTGCAACCCAATCTGATCGTGTGCAACGCATTCCCCGCCCAATCCCGAAAAACGTTGGAAAACCGACGGCAAAATGCTGCCGCGGACCTTATTAAATAAGCCCCAATGTTAGGGATCCTTGTGATGAAACCATGTATGTTAATCAGTCAGATTAATGCACAGTTCAGAGGGAAAACTGTATGAGAAATTATAGGGCAGAAAATATATACAGAGTTATACAACATAAACTTAGAATGTCAGTCAAAAATATGCCTGGTTGTACACCCTTGAAGGACGGCCCTGTTTCATCTTTGCGTTTCCACTTTTCACTCCCCCTTAAAAAAATGTTTTTATGTTTTTTATTTTTCCATGTAGAGAGCTTGTAGGGGCTGTTTTCTGCATAAAAATTGCACATTACATAGTAATGGGATTAATATTCCATTGCCGTGTAAAATTTGAATGCAATGAATAGTGGTGAAAAAATGCAATTTGCACCATTTTTTATGGGCTAGATTTACGGCGCTGTGAGCCCCAAATGGACATTTCTCTTTTAGTGGGGTCGTTACACTAATCATAGGCGATACCACATTTATATAGACTTTATGCTGTTTTCATCAATTTCCAAAAAGAAACCTCCTGTAAAAAAAAAATTGAACCCACTGTACATGGCCTTGAATCACTTTTTTGATAAAATATTTATCCTTGCAAAATGGCGGAAAAAGGGGTCTTATTTGTACATTTGAGATGCATTTTCTTAGACAAGATGGAAATAATGGGTAATAACCATTATATGTTTACAGATCAGACATTTTTGGACGCTGTTGAACCCAATGTTATAACTTTTACAGTTTAGTTGACATATTCATATCAGTACCAGAGGGAAAGGGGAGTGATTTGTATTTTTATCTTTTTAAATTTTATTTATTTTAAAGATTTTTCAGACCCCGAGGGTTTACTCTAACCTTGATGGTCTGATCCTACCCATATATGCCATGATACAGTATTTCAGTATATGGGATTTTTCACATCCATCATGTGGAATGTGCACAATTGCAACTTGCATTAGATAGGCTGAAACAAGGCAGCCTAGGTTTTGTATGACCCCATATGAGTGTCATGGAAAGATCGCCACCAGTATGGCAGTGCCCACGCTTTTTAATTCTGCGCAGCTTTTGTCGGCAGTGATTGAAAGGTTATAACCCACCTCAGTGCAAGCAATATGCACCAAACACCCACCTGGTATGAGAGGGCTCATCGGATAGTGGTCTCGGGACCTGCTTCAGTGGCTCAGCTGTAACCAAACATTACAGTCCAAGACCAGAGACTGGGAGTCAAGTGTAAGTATCATTTTGACTCTGCTGCAGTCCCCACAGATGACTTTCAGAAACTGTGGTTTCACTACGGGTGGTGGCGAGAACTCTTGAGGCTAGAGTCTGTGGCCACTGGCGACCGCGGGGAGATTGGTACTAGCTGCAACCACGGACCAGAATCTAAGTGGCCCCTGTCTGTTGCCAGAGCCGACAGACAAAGCGGGATAGCGTTTGCTGCGGGCTGTGGCGTGTCCACTGGTATGTTCCAAGTGGGATAGGATGCTGTGGCGCGCAAGGTAGGGAGAGGCAGGACCTCGGGGAAAATCAGGGCCTCGGGAAGGCAGGGCCAAATCAGAAGGCACAGACCGGGGAGGCAGGAACCTTGGAATTGTGCAGGACCTTGGGAAGGCGGACCCGAGGATGGCATAGGAGTACAGGACGCCCACGGATGTACAGGACACGCCACAGGAACAAAGGAACACCACAGGACACAGGAAACGCCACAAGCAACAAAGGAACACAACACGGTGCACAGGAACACCACAGGCCAACAGGAACCAACAGGGCCACGGGCAATCCCACAGGCCAACGCGGGAACATGGAGGCGTCTGGCAAATGCCAAAGGGTGGAAACACAGGAGTCTTATCTCTTCAGTGGAAACAACTCTTGAAAATCCAGCGAGGAGTGAAGGGAGGTGCTGAGTATAAGGGTAGCTGGATAGCCAGCGCCAAATTAGGGAGGGAAACAACTTTAACACTTACATTCACCGTAATCACGGGGGTTTTTCCCATACACAAAAAAAGGAAAAAGGTCTCAAAGTACTAGAAATTCCCTAGTTATGTCTTACACGAAACACGTGCGAATTCCAGCCGTTCTCACTTAGCTAACCCGGACTTGCCAAGCCTTAAAGTTGCTTGCTGCTGACATCTGACGAGATCATTTTTAACCCCTTACATTTTTACTCAGCTTTAGCTCTTATAACTCAGGGATGGTCAGTGTAGGCGAGGACTCTCTAAGCAGATACTTCCTGATTCCTCTGTGCTATGAGATGCTGTGTGATGGTTTAGCTACCCTTTTATTTAGGTTCTGAACATCCACTAGTATCTGACACATAGGGGCTCATTTACTAAGGGTCCGCGAAACGCATTTTTGTCGGGTTACCCGGCGATTCCGTATTTGTGCTGATTTGCCCCGGGATTTTGTTGCACACGATTGGATTTTGGCGCATCAGCGCCGGTTTGTATGCGACAAAAATCGGGAAGGGGGGGGGCAGGCCGTCAGACAACCCAATGGATTTGGACAACTTGCGGGATTTAACATTTAGAATTGTGTCACAAGACACGCACTTACAAGCACCGGGAAGAAGAAGGTGATCTCCAGCGGACTTCGGCGTGGAAGCAACGGATGCAGCAACTCGAGCGCACAGTCTTAGTGAATCAGGGCAGACCCGAATCCTCATCAGACAATGCACCGCAGGACCGGGTAAGTAAATCTGCCCCATAGAGAAAGAGATGAGACAGATCAGAGATGAGAGATGATGAGATCCATGAGATGGATATGACACACAATGACACACTCCAGCTCTGCTAACTCAGCTATAACACACAGTGAGCTCTGCTATATGCATCCCTCCCCTGCTATATAGATTTTATCTGTCTGCAGCTTTCTTTCTATTTTACCTACTATTGAAGACCAATTACTGCAATTGATTGTCTAAAGGACAATATCTCAAATATAAAAATAAAAGTACAAAGATATAAGGTACAAATAATGACAGTAATTGGCTTGCTACTGCACACTGCATGCATAAGCAATTATAGCTAAGGACGACATACCTAGAGCTGAAATCAGCATGATTGAGATGATTGCTTCTAAGACAACCCTCCACTAGATTACTTGCCACATATGTAACAGGTTTTCAAAAGTGCCGTACAGGACGATAGGAATTGTGTAGGGCAGGTGTGAATTAGTGGTATCGAAAAACAGGAATCATAATTTAAGGTTCAAATTTTTTTCAAAAGCCCCTTTACCAAACAACATTCTCTGAGTTTATGTTCCCTCATAGACCTGTTTGGGACTGGCACTGTACAAATCAGTTAAAGTTCACTATAAAGCCCATTTTGGTAAGTAAATCTGCCCCATAGAGAAAGAGATGAGACAGATCAGAGATGAGAGGTGATGAGATCCATGAGATGGATATAACACACAATGACACACTCCAGCTCTGCTAACTCAGCTATAATACACAGTGAGCTCTGCTATATGCATCCCTCCCCTGCTATATAGATTTTATCTGTCTGTAGCTTGTAGATTTAGTCTCCTCACGATACTGCTTGTCAGCAAGAAATGGTCATGTGTGTCTGTGTGAGCTCGTCTTGAAATGCAAAGGTGGGGGCCGCTGCAGGGAGCAGACAGGAGAAACTATTTATAAGGGCCAACCTTAATTGTGTACAGCAGGACTAACAGGTTGGAATTATATCTGTCAAATGCTCTATTTTTGTTAATCACAGTAAATTAGAGAAATGTGTTATTTTGAGATAATGCATAATGAAATTAAATTATTATTTTCTAATCTTATAATGAATAAAAAAATTGTTTTATGTAGACAGAAAAAAAAATACAAAAAGAAATGTTGCCATTTAATAATTATCTTCTTTTTTGTTATTTTTTTCTATACAGCTTTCTTTCTATTGTACCTACTATTGAAGACCAATTACTGCAATTGATTGTCTAAAGGACATTTCCCCGAGACACTGTGCCCGATGCTCGATGCTCGTCTCGAATACAGAACCCCATTGAAGTCAATGGAGACTCGAGCAATTTTCCGGGGGACCAAAGTCTGCTGCACAGGAAGCTTGGCCAAACACCTGGAAAACCCAGAAAGGATGGAAACACACAGGAATGACAAGAACCAGCAGGGGCAGCATGCATGGATGCCTCTGAGGCTGCTTAATACTCGCACCATTATGCCAAATATGGCACCAGCATGGCCATGACAGAGTGAACAGATAAGCCATATAGCATCTAAAACATCCAAATAATTGACCACTGACACTATAGGGGACATCAGCGCATGCACAGGCGACACAGCTAGAGAGTGTCATGGCGACATACCCTAAATGGACTCAGGCTTCAAACCAATGTGTGGCAGAGAGGAACCAAAGGAGGTGAGCAAGAAGCGCTCAATAATAATCATGGTACTAAAAGTTTGGCGGATATTTTTTGGATTACACACAGGTGGCGACAAAGTTAACATGGAAGCCATGAAAACAACCACAAAATCTGCCTGACAACCTCTTTTGATAAGAGGCGACCCATGGTAATGAGAGGCAGGGAACTAGTATGGACTCAGGCTTCAAACCAATGGGTGGCAGAGAGGAACCAAAGGAGGTGAGCAAGAAGCGCTCAAATAATATCGGTACATGATAAAAGTTTGCCAGTATATTTTGTGGATTACACAGCAGGGTGGCGACAAAGTTAACATGGAAGCCATGAAAACAACCCAAAATTCTGCCTGACACAGCTCGTTTGATAAGGGGACCATGTATGGAGGCAGTGAACTAGTAGTAGATTAAAGGTGCTGCAGTTAAAACTATGTTAGTTGGATCTTGGCATGGAGCTGGCGCTCCGCTGCCAGGCGAGCTTTCGCCAATCCAAGCCCCTGTCTCTAGGCTACTCCCCAAACAGCACTTCTAAGAACCTTTTGTATAAGATCAAGTGTAGTAGCGTTCTTATAAGTTTGGGATATGGCGGGTGAGGGGAATGTAAACAGATGCGCAAGAAGCGCTGAAATAATATCGGTAAATGATAAAAGTTTGCAAGTATATTTTGTGGATTACACAGCAGGTTGGCGACAAAGTTAACAAGTTTGATGTGGAATGCCCTGTAATAGCTCTTGGGCGGTGTGCCTTTTATCGCCTAGGCTCAGCAGTTTGAGCACCGCCTGCTGTCGCTTAGCGACGGCACTGCTGCTGTGCCTAGAGCTACCGACTGATGGCGCCATGGCCACGGATGGTAATTCGGAGGAGGAGGAGGTGGAGGAGGGGTGGGAGGAGGAGGAGGTATACTAGACCTTTGAGACCTGGACCGAGGTAGGCCCCGCAATTCTCTGCGTCGGCAGTATATGACCAGCCCCAGGGTCAGACTCGGTCCCAGCCTGCACCAAGTTAAGTGTAGTAGCGTTCTTATAAGCTTGGGATATGGCGGGTGAGGGGAATGTAAACAGATGCGCAAGAAGCGAATGATGCGCATGGAGCTGGCACTCCGCTGCCAGGCGAGCTTTCGCCAATCCAAGCCCCTGTCTCTAGGCTACTCCCCAAACAGCACTTCTAAGAACCTTTTGTATAAGATCAAGTGTAGTAGCGTTCTTATAAGTTTAGGATATGCCGGGTGAGGGGAATGTAAACAGATGCGCAAGAAGCGCTGAAATAATATTGGTAAATGATAAAAGTTTGCCAGTATATTTTGTGGATAACACAGCAGGGTGGCGACAAAGTTAACAAGTTTGATGTGGAATCCATTAAAACAACCCAAATTTCTGCCTGACACACCTCGTTTGATAAGGGGACGATGTATGGAGGCAGCTATATGGACGACTTTTGGAGGTAGCAATGGAGACAACGTGTGGAGGCTGCTATGGAGACAATTTAATTTGGATAGTGCCTGTATGTGGCAGTCCAAAAAAGTTTTCAAACCAGAGGAGCTTGGATTCTCCTTTGGCTATTTTCTAGCCAAGTATGAAAGCACACTGATGAGATGACGCTGAGTTATGAAAAAATAAACGTAAAATAAAAAGGAAATGGCAGACTGTGCCTAATTGAAATCCAACCCCTAATAAATTATCCCACTTCGGTCTTTGCGATGGATATGTGCGTCACTAAGCGCTAAACCTAACGCTTTCCCTGACCAGCAGCAGCTCTCTCCCTAGCGGCATCCAGACACAGAATGATCCGAGCAGCGCGGGCAGCGGCTAGTCTATCCCAGGGTCACCTGATCTGGCCAGCCAACCACTGCTATCGACGTGTAAGGGTACCACGTCATGCTGGGTGGAGTGCAGAGTCTCCTGGCTTGTGATTGGCTCTGTTTCTGGCCGCCAAAAAGCAAAACGGCGGGAGCTGCCATTTTCTCGAGCGGGCGAAGTATTCGTCCGAGCAACGAGCAGTTTCGAGTACGCTAATGCTCGAACGAGCATCAAGCTCGGACGAGTATGTTCGCTCATCTCTAATGTTCACTCTTCAACTATATTTAGCCATACCCAAGAAACAAACTATAAGGTAATCTTGTTGTGGTACCATGTGCCATCTAAGTTACATTAAATGTGTCCAGGTATCTCCCATCTTTTAGAGATATCAATCAGCATAGGGCACACTCCTTAGCATATTTTGGGAATGTAATTGGATACAAATACTTTGGAGGAAGGTATGTAGTGTTATAACGACAATATTGGATGTAACCAATTGTTATAAAACATTATTTTTATTACTACAGGTTTCTGCTATGTCATTAAAAAATACAGGTCCTTGCTTGTTAGAAGTAGAAGAGAAGGCAGCAGCACTCCGTTTTCCTAGTTCAAGATATATTTATTCACATGTGGATACAAAGCTACGTTTCGGCTAGCTCAATATAGCCATTTTCCTTGCTTGTTAGTTATCTGTAGTATCACAAGCTTGTATACCAATTCTTTGGAAGCAGCAACACTATACATCCCTACGAAATGGGTCTTATAGGTTAAGGACATCAAGATGTGCTAACAGCATGTACATATCACAGACCAATAAAGTTTGATCATACTGGAAATCTCTGGATACAGTTTCAACAGACTAGGGATGATGCTGAGTTCTTTTGCATTGATGGAGATTCCACTGCGAATGACTTGTAGGGGGATTGGGTGGACTGGGGGATGTTTGGGGAGTGACTCTCTTCTTTTTTTGGGTTACAGTGGAGGGATTTAAGTTATGTGTGAAGAGGCTTTTTTGGTACATGTAAATTAAAATATCAAAAAATAATAAATAAGAATTTGAAAAAAAAAACAAATTCTTTAAAGCACAACTCCAACAATTTTTTTCACAAATAATAGCTCTTGGGATGTCGAACAAGTTAGCCTGGTATCCTGATTACCTATGTGCAACAGTTTCTTTGCTATCCTCCTCAGATTACTCTTGCACTACCTTGTTTCCTTCTCTTTTGATCCTTAGAGTTGTAAACAAGAAACAGCATAAAAAAGGGTAAGGCCTACTGTTCCTTGCTCACAGAGGATGAAGGAGTGGGAGGTCACCACAACACCAGGTTTTTTTATTATAATTATTTTTTAAACTTTTTTTTATTTTTACTATTTTTCAGACTCCCTAGGGTACTTTAACCCTAGCTTGTCTGTACGATCCTATCATACACTGCCATACTACAGTATGGCAGTATATGGGGATTTTCCTCCTCATTCATTACAATGTGCTAATAGCCAGAAAAAGCTTATTGGTGTCAGAACCTCACGGATATGGAATGGATGTTAAGCTACCCCATGGAGGTCATCAATATATATATTAGCTGATAGTTACCTTTAAAGTACAACTATAGAGTATAAAAACTTTTGCCTAGCTCTGCAGTAAGACAAAATAAGCATTTTTCTTTATGTAGCCATTTGTCAGCTAACAGACTAGAAGCTAGCAGTTACCTTGTCCCACTGGCTGTTTTTTTTTTGGTTGATGGCTTTTGGAAACCGTAGCTAGGTGAGGAGGGTGGGTGTTGTTGGAAGGGGTACTAGCACATGCATACTCCTAATCAGCAGCAGGAGAATATCAGTCCCTGCAGCATGTAAAAAGCTCCAGGACCTTCAGTGATATCATAAGCATATGACTAATCAGATGTTTCAGGTCATCCAATTACATACCAGGAATGGTGTCACGGGTGCTCCCGCGATCCCTGTCTTGGATCGCAGGCGCATCCGTGTTTCTCTGTGTGCCCCCTCTGCAGCCCATGTGCCAGACTCACCTGCTGTGCGCACGCTGTCAAAAAATTTAAAGGACCGGCGCACTGCTGATTGGTGCAAAGGCTGAACACCTCCACCTTATAATCAGGTACCTCCCTTCCTGCCTTGCCTTAACTTTGTGCTTATGACATTGAGAAAGCTTCCTTGCGACATTGCTGAGTTTCCCTCCGTTCCTGTGTGTTCCTGTGTTACCAGAGTCCCTCCATGTTCCTGCATTTCTGTGTTCTTTGTGTCTGTGTTCCTATCTGCTTGGACCTCCCGTGGACTTGATCTTGAATCTCTGCCACCTGCCCCAACCCTGTGGCTGAACCTGATCATGTGACTGTCTCCTGCTAAGGTACCTCGACCTCAGCTGATACCCTGGGCCTGTCACACCTGTGGAACGACCTGGTTATATCCTGCCGCAGCAAGTCCATCCCCCTTTGCGGCGGCCTCTGGTGAAGACCAGGTGCCACTTAGACTTCGGTCTCTGGTGTCAGTTAGTACCACCTCCCACAGTGGTCCAGTGGATCCACACATCCTGTATCTTGACAAATGGTATGTAGCAGAGCTGTTCATGTTTGAAAGTTTGAATATAGCAGAAATGTGTATGTATGTAAAGTGTAAATGCATAAATAAAGACAGAGTTCCGGCTCCCCATCAGTTCTAATAAATGGCTATAAGATCCTGCACACATAGCAACACTATATATACAGTGCAACCTCTTTGTAGCAGATCTCTTTGTATAAGAAAGTGGAGGTCTCCAGATAGGGGGCAGCTTCCATAGAGTATAATGGCAAAAAACTAAAAAAAAATCAGTGATTGAATAAAAAAAAGTTTTTTTGGGGAGGGGGTTTTCTCAGAGAGGTGGTCTTCTGGAGAGGTTTCAGGGTGCATTCAGACGTGGTAGTAATGCATGCTTTTTCAAACTCATCAGCACAGCCCTATACCTCAGGATAGGAAGAATCCTTGACCCACTGTACCACCACGAGCAATGATGTAAGTCAACATCTGGAGTATTCGTCCGAGCAACGAGCAGTTTCGAGTACGCTAATGCTCGAACGAGCATCAAGCTCGGACGAGTATGTTCGCTCATCTCTAATGTTCATGTTTGCCTGAGTTCAGCCGAACTCCAACCTAGGGACCGAACCCCTGCCCCTGCTAATTACCACCCGTGATCGGTGTTGACACTGATCGTGGGTGTCAACTCACCACCATTTTCCCAGGTATTGTTTCTTCCTTTCATCGGGGAGTGAAGGCCTCTCAGAATATGGAATAGCACATACCTCATCTGCATTTAAATACCCCTAATCCCGGATCTGAAAATTGAGTCCGCCCATCACTACTCATTAGTTTCTGATACAGGCGCTACCATGGTGTGTTTTTGGTTTGAAAAAATAATACAATAAATGAAAGGCTGTCTACACATGAATGTGCTTGGTAGGTGGCAAAGGATTTGTTGGTCACATCCCACTTATCAGACACAGTGCTGTGGAAGGGATAACAGCAGCTATAAATAATTGGAATGGAGCTGGATAGCCATTAAGATTACTAAATAAGTAGCAAATAGAAGCTATGGAAATATACAAGTTTACAAGAAGATGAGGATGGTGATCACCAGCACAAACAAGGTGAATAATGATCTCTATTGTTTATGCTGCCATAGTCCAGGTTAAAAATGACCTCAACAACACATTAATTACTGAGCAGATTTAATGTGCTGTGTGATATATGGAGCACTCTAGGGGGACATCTATATAATACATGGATTACCGAGGAAGAGGGAGTGTAATATGTATAATATGTGGATGACTAAAGGGGGGATGTGTTATATAGTATATAAATTATTGAGGGGAGTCATGGATTACTGAGAGGGGTGCTGTATGATACATGTATAACTGATGGGGTGCATCAGTATAATACATGGATTACTGAGAGGGGTGCTGTATGATACATTTATAACTGATGGGTTGTAGCTGTGTAATACATGGATTACTGCGTATGGGGGAGATGTTTTATACATGGATTATTAAGGGGGGGATGCAGTATAATTCATGGAATACTGAGGGGGGAGTGTGCCGTAAAATACGTGGATTACTGAGTGTGAACAGCTGCATAATAAATGGATTACTAAAAGGGGGCAGCTGTATAATACTTGGATTCATGAGGGGGGCAGCTGAGGGGGGCAGGTAGTTTTGTATCATGGCACACTCTCCCTCTGCCCCCTTCCCGACCTGACATGTCATTGTAGTGTATTTAGGCAGTCCCCGGGTTACGTACAAGATAGGTTCTTTAGGTTTGTACTTTATTTGAATTTGTATATAAGTCATTTGTATGCTATATTTTATAATTGTAGCTCTAGGCCAAAAAATGTTTGTCCCTGTGATAATTGGATTTTCAAAATGTTGTGCTGTCATGGGAGCAAAGATTATCAATAAATCTTCATTACAGACACCTTACAGCTGATCACTGCAGCCTGGGACAATAGTAAAGCATTCATAGAGCAGTGTCCTTATGTCAGGGACCACCTGTATATATGTATATATTCAGGCTGCAATTTTACATCACATTCTGTCTCCTATAATTGACTCGGGAAGGAGTCAACCATCCAGGACATGTTGGTTTCCTTCGCATCTAGATTTTCATCTAGATTTTCATATTCTTTCATCAAAAAAGAAAGACCTTTAACCACCACAAAAATCTGCATCAGTAAGAAAACACATTTTACTATTATTATTTTCAGTTTCTCTAATACTGCTAGCAAACATTATTCCATGATTCTATAGCTACTATTCATCCTGTTGAAATAAATTTTTCATCTCAGATTTCAGCACAAAACTGGTAAATATTTTTCTATTCTGTGCCTATTCTTATGATTGCAAGTTGGTGCCACATATTATTTTATGAAGATAGATAAGGATGAGATATTTACTTTGGTGTCAAAAGTTGCGTAAATATAATGTGCCTTTGGCTACTTGACCTTCTATAATATATTGTTTCAATTCCTGGAAATTTGGTTCCACATCACATGTTATCCAGTATGTAACATTTGCCTCCAGGTTACCAGCTCTATCTCAAATTTGTCATGCTGAGCTTTGACAGATTTCCACTTACATTTTCATAAGCCTACTTTAGATTTGAAAACACTTAACTGACCTCTTTCCAGTCTGCTTCGCTTCCTGACTTCTACCGTCCACTGGACAGCTGTATTTACTTTGAACCGTTATGGCCTTGGTTTTTAATTTGTTGTCAATTTATTATCATACTTAACTGCATGAATAAATTATTACATTTTAGATACATGAAGGCAAAGCATTCTTTGATGATGATTTTTTTATGTCTCTAATCGGCCAATGTATCCCTTGCATATGGCCACCACCTGATGTTTCATTTCATCGACTGTCAATCAAGAACATGCTTTACTGTAGAGCTGGTACTTCTCCTACAGTTGATGGAAATCTCTATAACCACCCAAAGAGAATTTATAGTCAATTTACCCCACAGATACATATATTCTTGCATCTGTGTCTCTATCCTGTGCTTTTGTGCTTTTCAGTAGGCAGTGTGAGCAGCTCTGTATTTGCTGGACTGCTGACTCTCTACAAACCTGAACTCTGGATCTGCAAGGTTAAGGCTTCCACATCTACAGAGGCCTGCTCCTTTGTGTTATTTGATGGTCTGTCTTGTTATGTGTTTACACCTTTGTGCAGGTAGGGAACAACGCCTAGTTATTGGTCACTGTTTAGGGTGGACTCAATATGCAGGCAAATCTATATTAAAATGCATATTGTTACTGGCACTAGTAGAAAAAATGTATATTAAAATATTGTTTAATTCATAGATGCTCTTAAAATACCAATAGTACATAATGTACATAATACTACATAATGTAAATAATTTACATCAAATTACAACAGTAAAGACAAATACCATCAATTTATAGTTCTTAATCTTAAAACAATGGGGCACATTTACTTACCAGTCCGAGTTGCGAAATCCCGATCCGGACTCTCCGACAATGGTGCACTGTGCCCGATATCCTGCATTTGTCGCTTCCCTGCTCAGTTCCGCCAGAGATCACCCTCTTCTTCCCGATGCATGTAAGTGTGACACAAATTTAAATGTTAAATCTCTCGCTTAGTCTGAATCAGTCAGAGCGTCTGAAGGCCTGCCCCGCGGCGCATGAAAGCCAGCGTGATTTTGACACTTTTCGATCGCATGTGACACAATCCCCAGCATGATCCCCGAAAAGTCGGGAAACCTGATGACAATGTGGCCGTGGGACCCTTGTGTTTGTTGACCACCATCTCCTGTTATGGCAAGAGTCTTCATTACATAAGAGTGCTTCCTACAAGATTAAAATTCTTCTGGTTCTATGGACATTAGTAGGTGTTTCTCCAGCATCCCGGAGACTTTTTACCCTAGAGTCCAAACAATGGCAAGATAATGTGCCTGCGTGCTTTCACAGATTTGCGCATGCGCAATACACGTGGTTGGCGCACCACAAGTGCTTAGAAGACCTGGTTTCTGTGTTGAAGCCAGTATGTAAAGCGTTCTTTTTCTCAGGTTCCCTGAGTGTGTTTCCCTGAGTGTGTTTCCCTGAGTGTGTTTCCCTGAGTGTGTTCCCTGAGTGTGTTTTACTCAGTGTGGTGTTCCGTAGCGGAATAATATGCAGGAAGTTGACACTTTGAGGGCTCACAATCCGTGTCTATGTCTTGCCCTAACATATATATTCAGTCTATTTTCAAAGTGAAACAATATTAGTGCACATCACCCCTCCAAGTTTTAAATTGTCGTATGAATAATCCCCCCTATCCTTCTCTCTTTTACCCAAAGAGATCTGGAATGTGATCTGCCATTATTCTGAAGATCATTGGTTCCAGATGATGTCAAGGGGAGCAACGCTCCTCCGGAAAATGTTAGTGCACAAACCGCCGGCAAAGTCATTGGCTGCATTAAAGTGCCGCCAACTGGTGCATCAACAGCAGGGTATTAACAGGTGTTAATAGCAGGATCTGCTCATCACTATTAATAAAAATATTTTATTAAATATTTATTTATGAATAAAATATTTTTTAAATCAGCCAATCACATGGCGGCATTTAGGCATGTAGACATGGTCAAGACAATCTCCTGCAGTTCAAACCGAGCATTAGTATGAGGAAGAAAGGTGATTTGAACGTGGCATGGTTGTTGGTGCCAGAAGGGCTGGTCTGAGTATTTCAGAAACTGCTGATCTACTGGGATTTTCACGCACAACCATCTCTAGGGTTTACAGAGAATGGTCCGAAAAAGAAAAAACATCCAGTGAGCGGCAGTTCTGTGGGCGGAAATGCCTTGTTGATGCCAGAGGTCAGAGGAGAATGGGCAGACTGGTTCGAACTGATAGAAAGGCAACAGTGACTCAAATCGCCACCCGTTACAACCAAGGTAGGCAGAAGAGCATCTCTGAACGCACAGTACGTCGAACTTTGAGGCAGATGGGCTACAGCAGCAGAAGACCACACCGGGTGCCACTCCTTTCAGCTAAGAACAGGAAACTGAGGCTACAATTTGCACAAGCTCATCGAAATTGGACAGTAGAAGATTGGAAAAACGTTGCCTGGTCTGATGAGTCTCGATTCTGATGTGGCATTCGTATAGTAGGTTCATAATTTGGCGTCAACAATTGAAAGCATGATCCATCCTGCCTGTATCAACGTTCAGGCTGGTGTGGTGGGTGTCATGGTGTGGGGATATTTTCTTGGCACTCTTTGGGCCCCTTGGTACCATTGAGCATCGTTGCAACGCCAAGCCTACCTAGTTTGTTTGCTGACCATGTCCATCCTTTAGGACCACAATGTAACCCAACATCTGATTGGCTACTTTTCAGCAGGATAATCGCCATTGTCATAAAGCTGGAATCATCTCAGACTGGTTTCTTGAACTGACAATGAGTTCACTGTACCAAAGGGCCTCCACAGTCACCAGATCTCATCCAATAGAGCATCTTTGGGATGTGGTGGAACGGTAGATTTCGGCATCATATTGTGCAGGCCTACAAATCTTGGCGGCAACTGTGTGATGCCATCATGTCAATATGGACCAAAATCTCTGAGGAATGCTTCCAGCACCTTGTTTAATCAATGCCACAAAGAATTGGGGCAGTTCTGAAGGCAAAAGGGGGTCCAACCTGTTACTAGCATGGTGTACCTAATAAAGTGGCCAGTGAGTGTATACTTCCAGTTGATAAAAATCTGTCCATGGTCTTGTGATGGACAAGCAGTTACTATCACACATCTCTAATAACTTTTTGTGATGATAACACCTCATGCACCTGTGTGTCTGTCACAAGACAATGAACAGATTCCTATCCACAGGAAGTAAATATAGAGGCTCTCTGCCTTCTCCCTAGAGCCTCATGGATTTTTTTTGAATACTCATTTGTATTGTCTTTTTACACATTGCACTTGCACTTTATTTAGGCCAGTGATGGCTAACCTATGGCACTGGTGCCAGAGGTGGCACTCAGAGCCCTTTCTGTGGGCACTCAGGCCATCACCAGAGATGACTCCAGGTATCTTCCTGCAGTCACAGACAGCCCAGGACTTGCTGTGCACAGAGGTATTTTGAAGTGACAGCTGGAACTGGGACTATTTTCTGCTTTATTGGTGTCCTCAGGTGCTGGTATCAATGAAAACTGTGACAGAGAAGGGAGTATAAACCACAAATTAAATTTCTGTGTTGGCACTTTGCGATAAATAAGTGAGTCTTTGTTGTAGTTTGGGCACTCAGTCTCTAAAAGGTTCGCCATCGCTGATTTAGGCTATCTAATTTTTTCTTTACAATACAATTTGGGCCATATAGCCATTCTTTGTACTCCATGCCCTCATTTTGTTCCTGTACAGACAGTCCCCGGGTTACGTACAAGATAGGTTCAGAAGGTTTGTAACTAATTAACGACTTGCCCATTTTGCACCTTCCTGACACAGCACTCTTTTAAAAATCTTACATGTGTCACTTTAAGTGGTCATAACTTTGGAACGCTTTAACCCCTTACCGACATGTGACGTAATAGTACGTCACATGTCGGGTCCCGGTACAATCCGAATATCAGAGCATGTACGAGATGCCACCAAAAAAGATCTTATTTTCAATAGGGGCATGTCTTGCCTATCCAAACATTTTCTAAACCTTCACCAAGGCAACACTACCACTCTGCGAGTGACAGCTATAGAAAGGGTCTCCACCCCCAAGCGAGGAGGAGACAAGATTCGTAAGCTCCGCAACAGGGAGATATTCTGGATATTAAAATTAGACACACGAGCACCTGCAGGACTAAATAATAGGTCGGACACAATGTATCTGTATTAGGGCACTAGTACGCCAATAGTTTCTATATGCCTTTTATTAATTTTGTGCCCTTGCCTATCATATGACCAACAACCAATCCACTCACAAACCACACGCAAGCGCATCACTAGCTTACCCACGCTCAGCATTCATTATAAAAATCCCCTATACACAGCACACGCCAGACCATGACTAAGGACGAAATATACAACGTCCGAAACGCGTAGGTCCATCTGTGTATTTTTATTGACATGTAAGCTTACATCCACCTTTCCCGATGTTTGTATTTTTCTCTAAATTCTTTTAATAATGCCTAATAAAGAAAATGGACTTTTTAACTCTCCATGAATGAGTGCTGGATCTTCTCACCTGTGATTTCCCTATTGTGAAGAACACCGTTCGGCACTAATGTCTTCTGATAAGTTAGCAGATGTACGGAAACATCTGCAATTTGTTCTTCACTGTGTTCTTCACTGTGTTCTTCACTTAAATGATCCTGTGTTCACTGTGTTCACTGTTTTCACTGTGTTCTTCACTATTCTTCACTGTGTTTCCTTAAGTGAAAACTCGTTATCGAGCAGGCGAAATACTCGATCGAGCATCAAGCTCGGACGAGTATACTCATACTCATATCTAATCCTCCCTGTTCGGTAAGTAACAACATGTATTTTGCCATGTTAAGAAAACAATTGTTGCTGCTTGTTTAGGTCAATACTTGTAGAAATTCCACTGCACTCCTGTTTCAGTATTTAATGGTGCCAAAATAGGGTCCCAACCCCGTATGCAAGTAAGGATATGGAAGATGGCACTCAATCCAATTTTGAAAATAAATGCTTTTATTCCAATCCACTTTAATACATATACATGACGTTTCGGTCAAAAAGACCTTCCTCAGAAATGGATTGTACTGTATAGTGATCCTAAGCCTGGAAGATAGAAGTGGAATCCGCCGCTTCAGACCTTGGCTGTGTGTCAGCCTTGTTCTGGTCTCAGTGACACTAGACACTAGCCCCTCCCTGGTCAGGTGGTGGCTCTCTCCCCAATCACACTCCAGTGTACATAAAGGAATACAATTGGTAATAGTTTACGTAACTTTAACTCTTGCTGTACAGGAAGGGTCCACCGCTGCTAACACCTGATGTCCAGGTCTGGAACCTTACTGGAGGCTTCACAACTCCCTCTGTCAGCTTCTAATCTGGAGAGGGCACTGTTCGCAACTACCCCTTGCCACTGTATTGGCAGGGGTGTTGCAATTGCATGTTGTGAACATGGCATTATGTAGCTCTAACGCTGTGAGGAAGATTTTTCAGAAGTGTCTGAGAGTAGAACTGTTCTAGTTGCCTGTGTCAACCAATCAGAGTTTAGCTTTAATTTTGTAAACGGCCATGGGAAAATGAAAGTTGAGCACTGATTGGCTGTCATGGGCAACTAGAACAGTTCTGATAAATCTTCCCCAACGTTGTTGCATTGCATTGTAACCCCTTTTTGGCCATTCCTTTTTATGTGCAATACCGTAAATTTATAAACACTAAAGTAAAATATTTATTTGTAATGTATAGTATATATTTTTTTCAGTTTTCAAACTAACTCAAAATTATAAGTTAATTCCCTAGTGTGTGAGGGTCATTTTCATATTAAATATGTAAAGTCGTGGGAACAAATTATGGCAATGTTTTTATATAGTGTAGATTACAGATCTTTTTATTTTAATGGGGAATATTAATATTTATTTTGTTTGATCAGAGCTGTACTGGCTCTAAACAGACCCAGCAGCACATTGCGCTTGCACTTTATTTAGGCTATCTAATTTTTTTTTTACAATATAATTTGGGCCATATAGCCATTCTTTGTACTCCATGCCCTCATTCTGTTGCTGTACAGGCAGTCCCTGGGTTACGTACAAGATAAGAACAAACCTTCTGAACCTAACTAATTAACGACTTGCCCATTTTGCACCTTCCTGACATGGCACTTTTTTAAAAATCTTACATGTGTCACTTTAAGTGGTCATAACTTTGGAACACTTTAACATATCCAGTTGATTTTGAGACTGTTTTTTTGTGACACATTGTACTTCATGTTGATTAAGAAATTAAATCAATATGTTTAGTATTTATTTTTGAAATAAATGGAAATTTTGCAAAAAATTAAGAAAAAACTTGTTTTGCAAATTCAAAATTTTAAATTTTTTTGAAAGTTAGTCATATCACCAAAATAACATGATAATTAACATTTTCCATAAGTCTGCTTTAACTTTGAATCATTTTTCAAACATCAGCCTTTTTATACCGATGTTAGGAGGCTTATAACTTTAGGTGCAATATTTCCCATTTTCACGAAAATCATCTAATGACACAATTTTAGAAACTTCATCCCTCAAAATATACAAAACAACCTTTGGGAAGTTTGTTAACCCTATGAATGTTTCATAAGGGTGAAAAATAAATGAAAGTGAAATTACAGAAATGTAATTTTATCTGACAATCTATTCATTGAACACTAAAATGTGCAACTTCACAATGGGTTAAAAAGGAAAATTCAATTTACAATGTTTAGTGCAATTCCTCCAGAGTATGCCATTACCCATTTTGCCACTGTACCCTGCTGTACGGGCACAGGGGGGCACTTGTTTTGTTTTTGGAGGACAAATATGGCCTAAAAAGTTTTCATGTTTCAGGATGCATTTAGAGAGCCCTAGTGGTACCCAGGAGAAACAGAGGAAAGCCCCAACAAGTGTCACCATTTTAGAAAGTACACCCCTTGGAGAATTTTAGAATTTTGGTTAACACACTTCTTCAAGTTGATTTTTCACACATTTAGGGGTAAAGTTTCTAAAATGGCATAAGTTATGGGGTTTTACTGCTATTTAGGTCTCTCAAACTCACGTAAAGCTGAGCGGGTGTTGCGATTTAAAAAAGAAAAAATCGAAAAATTGCACCCACAATTCTAAACCTCCTAACAACCTAAAAAAGAGATGCATAAAAAGCCGTGCCGATATAAAGCAGACAATTGGGAAATGTTAGTTATAAATCTACTTGGGTGCTATGACTATCTGCCTGAAAAGCAGAAAATTTTGAACTTTGAAAATGAATAATTTTTAGAAATTTCCATTTTTTTAATAAATAAAAACAAAATATATCATCAAAATGTTTTTATTACTTTGAAGTACAATGTGCGATGAGAAAACAATCTCAAAATCCCCTGGATATGTTAAAGCGTCACAAAGTTATAACCTCCCATAATGACACTGGGCAAATTTTAAAAATCAGGCCTGGTCTTAAGGCCCTTAAATGGCTTAGACCAGAATGGGTTAACACTGACAAAAAAGATCACTAGAAAATAAATTTACAACATGTTCTTACCTGAATGTAATTAGTTAGAAAAATTGATCGTTGCATTTTGATGTCCTGGAAGTTGAGCCCTGAATGCAGATCCAACAATATATGGTTAAAGGGTGTGGAAGATGTGGCATTAGGTGTGGAACTCAGGGTACTGCCCCAGGTCAGCATAGAGGTTCTGAAAATTATAATTACTGGTCCTCCTGGAGACAATGATGTCGAGGAGGATATCATTGGGTCTAGGATTATATAATTCAGAGAAGCACATTGCAATACAGAAATAAATGCCAGAAACCAATCTCTGGTAGATTTTACAGAGGGTGCCATGTACTCGGGGGCTCTCCTTATAATCAGTATAACATATAATTTACTTTTTTCATCTCTAGTTCTAATTTCCCATGTTTCTTTACTAGAAATGCATGGGGTTTATTCCCGTTTTGTATTTTATGCAGTTTTAACAATTTGTTAATGTTCATGCTTTAGTATTCTTTTTTATTTTCTCGGTCCAATGAAGCTTGCATTTTTTGGTCAATATTACGCGCAGCTTTGTATCTATTTGACATTAAACAAACGTGAGTCACAGAACATACTTTCCACTTTAGAGTGTCTCCTCCTAGGAAAATAAAACTGTGTGCGTTAGCCCCTCCTGCCCAAAGTATATTTGATTTCCTGTATAACGCATAAAGATTAAACATCAGCTGTATGCTACAAATGTTCCTGTTACAATTGAAGTCTGACCTTTAATACGTTTCAGAGTAACTCCATAATATACCTGTATTGGTTATCTGTTTCCTTGTAATAAGTCATCATTTTACAAGCCTTTTAATGTTCCTAAAACACATTAAATAGCACAGTTCCTCTTGACAGCAAAACAGCATTGGCTCTAGCAACACATTTATTAGCTTTACTATGTTCCAGTATATCACTTTCATAAGCAGTGTCATTCCGCCTTATGCTGTAATGGTCTCTCCATACAAACTGCTGACGTGAAAGTATAAATAAATCACCTTTAATACAATCACTAGAAGCTGTGTCATTCCTGGATTTTTTCCATCCATTCTGGGGCATGAATTCCTTGCTGCTTTCTTTTTTTGTATTTTCTCTTATCAAACATTTACCATGAAAAATGACTTCCTGCTGCGCATCCATTAGCCACCGCTGCTAAAGCTAATGACCAAACTGCCAGGACGCGAGATAGTAAATTGGAGTGAGTCACAAAATGTATTTAGCTTGAGCTTCCTGCTTGTAGTGGTGCGTCAATGGAAGAGTACTAGTTCCTTAACAACCAGGAGGAATAAGAGCAGAAATGTAATTGATACAGCAATGTCCTTCCGAGACAGTCCATAGAAAAGATTTCCATTTAAGAAATTGAAAACTTCACTTTTACCAGTTTACAGCCATCACATATTCAAATACTTTTGGGATGTTTTTGACTAGGCATTTCAAAAAATGTTTAGTATTTAGATATTTTGGAATTTTGTACTGCACATTACAAACTCACAAAATAAGAGAACATTTAATGTTTCTTCTGCTATATAAGAATGGTTGAGATTGTCAAGGGAAAGGTACTAAATTTTGCATGAAAAGACATAGTAAAGATGTAGTGCATTTTCAACAGTTTTTGATGTGTCATTGTCAAATGTTGCACTTTTTTAGATGTAGTGCACCAAAGTGCATCACAGAAAAGTCGACCAACTTCCTTAACCGACCAACTCTGTTAATTTTTTTTACGAGCAAGCTATACCCTACAGGGGGCTGGCAGGCGATATATACTAAAGGGGAGGCTGGCTATATACTTTAAGGGACTGGCATGCTATATACTTTAAGGAGCTGGCTGGCTATATACTTCAAGGCGCTGGCAGGTAATATACTAAAGGGGACAGACAGGCTATACATTACAGTGGGCTGGCAGGCTATATACTAAAGGGGGACTGGCTATACACTTCAAGTGGCTGGCAGGCTATATACTAAAGGGGCTGGCAGGCTATACATTACAGTGGGCTGGCAGGGTATATACTACAGGGGGCTAGCTATATACTACAAGGGTCTGGAAGGCTATATACTACAGAGGGCTGCAGGCTATATACTAAAGTGGCTGGCTATATACTACAGGGGCTGGCTGGTTATATACTGGGAGGCTATGACCAATGCATTTGCCACCCTCGGCTTATACTTGAGTGAATAGGTTTTCCCAGTTTTTGGTGGTAAAATTAGGTGCCTCGGCTTATACTTGGATCAGCTTATACTCAAGTATATATTATAATTGGAAAGATTAAAGGAAAAAACGCAAAATAGTAAAATAACAAATTAAAGATGTTTAATCTATCTATCTATATATATTTATAAAATATCCCTTTTAGAAAAAAGATTGTCTTTTTGTCCCAGCAATATATCCAGTTCATTCAATCTATTCCTGGATGTACATAACGTCCAACAAGAACATGGTTGTTGTTGCTAAGGGGCTGTAAGCTGGTTGATTGGCTGCTCAGCAGTCAATCAACAAGCTTGTTGAATTTTCCTAGAACATGAACCAAAACATAAATGAATGTCTATGGTTACAGACCTGAATTTGGCAGTTCAGTTTAGCTCATACATTTAATTCCAAACAGAAAGCAAATATTAAAAGATAATTAACAGTGGTGTATATGGTGACATCATATGGTCATGGGACACTCCTTACACCTGACTGCCAAAAAACAAGAACAAAAAAGAAAGAATTCAGAGACAGGAGTGTAACTAGAAAAGTCTGGGCCCCATAGTAGACTACCGAAAGGGCCCTCTTCCACTTAAATAAAATAAAAATATATATTTATACACACACTTATATACTCATACACATGACAGAAGTGCCATCTAGGTAATTACATGTAGCATCTTTTCTCCTTTGATTCAAGAACTGCATGACAACTCATCCCAGCCATAGATTAATGCTGGAATTAATCACTGCGGAATTCACTGTCAGCATCTCTCCACTGTGCTAGATAACAACACTGCACCTCTAATCTATATACAAAACTATTTACCCCTCATTTACCAAAAAGTACATTCTGCCTCCAAACTAAATAAAACACACTGTTCTTCTGTATATAAAATTTACAGTGTAAACAATCAATATTATAATATAGACTATCCGTGTCGGACTGGAGTACCTTGGGCCCACCAGAGAAATTTTTTTTGCGGGGCCCACCCTTTATGTAATGAGAGAATACCTGACTACTCCTAATTGAAGTGTAAAACACGTTCTGGCGGATTTATTAGAATCATTTAACATTAGATAAAGGGCCAGAACTAAGCTCAGTGCATAAATGCAGCATTCAGCCAAGTTCACTATACACATCAGAATTACAGCGCCAGAATATGCTCCATACAAACAGAAAAAAAGCTTAGTTAGAACAACACAGGTGACATACGGGTGGTTGTAAATCCACTAACTTGTTAAAATGAGACACAAACCTAAGAACAAAATCTAAACCGTGAATTTTTAGCGGTCAAATACTATTTCTACAAAGGGGGTTCTGCAGAGTGTTATCACACTAACGACTATATGGGTGTATAAAGCTCTGTGCAGCAATAGTCACCGGACAATACAGAGCTGACATCACTCCTGACATGTCTGTCTGAGTATGTCAGTCCATGTATTGCTGTGTGCAGTGGCTGTAGCTCTTTAACACCTTTCTGACGTGAGCCCTAACAGCATGGCGCACATCAGGAGAGGGAGGACAGAGAGGGCTGACACCACACACATACATACACCGAAAAAGTTATTAGCACCAGAAAATGGCAAAATGAAGAATTTTTGTTTTGTACAGGAGGTTTTAATTTTTGTAAATGTATGAATACATTATAAAACCTATACAAATTTGTTATCCCCATGATCGTACCGACCCAAACACAGGGAAACACAGTGAAAGCTGTAAAATCTAAGCCTAAAAGAAAAAGCATGGAATATTATATACCACCACTATGAAGTGAACACAAGCCCTCACAAAGCTCTGTACATGGAAAACTAAAGAATTTATAGATTTTTAAAGGTAGGGAGCAAAAAACAGGAAAACAAAAACCAAAAAGAGCCAAGTCCTTGAGGGGTTAAGTAAAGTCTTATTTTTCCTCATAAAAGTAGGACATGGGGACTGTACTGGGGCGGGGGGAGGACCTGTGAGTGTTACTGGCACGATAAGGATACGGCTACAGAGGGGTCCATCATTGGAAATTTCCTACTTTGGGATACTAGTTTACTGTTCTGAAGCGAGGAGCCTAAAATCGACAGAAAAAGGCCCTAGCAGCTCAGAATTGCCATGCAAGGGTAGGTCATAGAAGAAGATGAAAGTAAGATTTAGAGTAGGTACTGGTATTTCCCCAACGCACAATTTCTGCAGCATCTCTCATTGTGCTGTAACTTTTATGAGGAAAAATAAGACTTTACTTAACCCCTCAAGGACTGGCTCTTTTGGTTTTTGTTTCCGTTTTTTGCCTCCCTACTTTAAAAATCTATAAATTCTTTAGTTTTCCATGTACAGAGCTTTGTGAGGGATTGGGTTATACTCATAGTGGTGGTATATAATATTAATGCTTTTTCTTTTTTAGGCTAGATTTTACAGCTTTCACTGTGTTTCCATGTGTTGGGGTCGGTACCGAGCAGGGAGAACAAAAGGTCGTAGACTGGGTGGAGATAGGGATGCAGACAGGGACAAAAACGGAAAACAGCTCCGGGACAAAATAAAAAAAGTGTGAGGAGGGGGGCTAAATGGAATGGGGCGGATCAAATTAAAGTCTGTAGGCTTTGCGATGCTAGGGGGTGGTGGGGTGTTAAGAAATAATATTGTAATAAATATACCTGATGTGAGAACATGCTGTTAGGGCTCAAGTCAGAAGGTTGTTAACAGAGCATACAGCCATGCACACAGAACAATGGACTGACATACATCAGACAAGAAATGTAAGGAGTGATGTCAGCTATGTATGTCCGGTGACTATTGGCACAGAGCTTTATACACCCTTAGGTCGTTAGTGTGTAAAATCTGCAGAACCCCTTTGTAGAAAATAGTATTTGACCGCTAAAAATTCACGGTTTAGATTTTGTCTTAGGTTTTGTGTCTCATTTAACAAGTTAGTGGATTTACAACCACAAGTGTGATTGTAACATGTGTGTTATAAATAAGTTTTTTCGGTTTGTATGGAGCATATTCTGGAGATGGGAATTATGAGGTGTATAGTGAAACTTGGCTGAATGCTGCAGTTATGTACGAGTTAGTTCTGGCCCTTTATCTAATGTTAAATGATTCTAATAAATCAGGCCAGAAAAGTGTTTTACACTTCAATAGGAGCTAGTCAGGGATTCGTTAATTACATAATAGGGTGGGCCCCGCAACAAAAAATTCTCTGGTGGGCCCAAGGTACTCCAGTCCGACCAGGATAGTCTTATATTATAATATTGATTGTTTACACTGTAAATTTTATATACAGAAGACAGTGTGTTTTATTTGTTTGAGCAAGAATGTACTTTTTGGTAAATGAGGGGTAAATAGTTTTGTATATTAGATTAGAGGTGCAGTGTTGTTATCTAGCACAGTGGAGAGTTGTTTTCCGGACAGTGAATTCCGCAGGATCAATCCAGCATTAATCTATGGCGGGCTGAGTTGTCATTGCAGTTCTGAATCAAAGGAGAAAAGATGCTACATGTAATACCTAGATGGCACTTCTGTCAGTGTATGAGTATAAAGTGTGTGTATAAAATATATATTTTTATTTTAGTTAAGTGGAGAGGGCCCTTTCGGTAGTCTACTATGGGGCCCAGATTTGTCTAGTACCTCCTGTCTCTGGAATTCTTTCTTTTTTGTTCTTGTTTTTTGGCAGTCAGGTGTAAGGAGGTCCCATGACCATATGATGTAACCATTATACACCACTGTTAATTATCTTTTAAGTTGCTTTCTGGTTGAAATTAAATGTATGAGCTAAAACTGAACTGCACAAAATCAGGTCTGTAACCATAGACATTATTATGTTTTTGGTGCATGTTCTAGGAAAATTCAACAAGCGTGTTGATGACTGGCTGAGCAGCCAATCAACCAGCTTACAGCCCCTTAGCAACAACAAACCATGTTCTGTGGACGTTAGGTACTCCAGGAAAGATTGAATGAAACTGGATATATTGTGGGGACAAAAAGACAATCTTTTTCTAAAAGGGATATTTAAAATATATATAGATAGATAGATTAAACCTCTTTAATTTGTGAT
This sequence comes from Engystomops pustulosus, assembly GCA_019512145.1. Lineage (NCBI taxonomy): Eukaryota > Metazoa > Chordata > Amphibia > Anura > Leptodactylidae > Engystomops > Engystomops pustulosus. The sequence continues at coordinate 99,516,454 of CM033643.1, forward strand.
TTACTATTTGACGTTTTCCTTTAATCTTTCCAATTATAATATATACTTGAGTATAAGCTGATCCAAGTATAAGCGTTAGCACCTAATTTACCACCAAAAAACTGGGAAACCTATTCACTAAAGATAAGCCGAGGGTGGCGAAAATGCATTGGTATAGCCTACCAGTATATAACCAGCCAGCCCCTGTAGGTATAGAGAAAGCAAAGTTTGTGTTTGTTGTGGGGTTTTTGGTGTTTTTGTCTAGTATATCGCCTGCAAGCACTTATTTAGAATATAGCCTTCCAGACCCTTGTAGTATATAGCTAGCCCCTGTAGTATATACCATGCAGCCCACTGTAATGTATAGACTGACAGCCCTTAGCATATAGCATGCCAGCCACTTGAAGTGTATAGCCAGTCCCCCTTTAGTATTAGCCTGCCAGCACGCTTAAGGATAGCGTTCAGCCCCTTAGTATATTACTGCCAGCGCTCTTGAAGTATATAGGCCAGCCAGCTCCTTAAAAGTAGTATAGAATGCCAGTCCTTAAAGTATATAGCCAGACCTCCCACTTTAGTAATATCGCATGCCAGGCCCCCTGTAGGGTATAGCTTGCTCGTAAAAAAATAACAGAGTTAGTCGGTTAAGGGAAGTTGGCGACTTTTCGTGATGCACTTTGGTGCCACTACATTCTAAAAAGTGCAACATTTGACAATGACACCATCAAAAAATGTTGAAAATGCACTAAATCTTTACTATGTCGTTTCATGCTAAATGTAGCCTTTCCATTGACCAATTAAACCAATTCTTATATAGCAGAAGAAACATTAACATGTTCTCTGATTTTGTGAGTTTGTAAGGGCAGTACAAAAATTCCAAAATACGCTAAATACTAAAACATTTTTTGAAATGCCTGTCAAAAACATCCACAAGTCTTTTTGAATATGTGTGGACTGTAAAACTGGTAAAAGTGAAGTTTTCAATTTCTTAACATGGAAATTTGTCTATGGACTGTATCGGAAGGACATTGCTGTATCAATTACATTTCTGCTCTATTCTCTGGTTGGTAAGGAAAACTAGACTCTCCATTGACGCACCACTACAAGCAGGAAGACTCAAGCTAAATACATTTTTGTGACCACTCCAATTTACTATCTCGAGTCCTGGCAGTTTGGTCATGAAGCTTTAGCAGCGGTGGCTAATGGATGCGCAGCAGGAAGTAATTTGTCATGGGAAACATGTTGTGATAGAGAAAATAAAAAAAAGCAAGCAGCAAGGAATTCATGCCCCAGAATGGAGTGGAAAAAAATCCAGGAATGACAAGCTAAGTGATTGTATTAAAGGTGATTTATTTATACTTTCACGTCAGCAGTTTGTATGGAGAGACCATTACAGAGTAAGGCCGGAATGACATCTGCTCCCTATGAAAGGATATACGCGAAACATAATAAACTAATAAATGTGTTGATAGAGCCAATGCTGTTTGCTGTTCAAGAGGAAACGTGCTATTTAATGTGTTTGTAGGACATTAAAGGCTTGAAAATGATGACTTATTACAAGGAAACAGATAACCAATACAGGTATATTATGTGAGTTACTCTGAAACGTATTAAAGGTCGGACTCAATTGTAACAGGGAAACCTTTGTAGCATACAGCTGAAGTTTAATCTTTATGAGTTATACAGGAAACAAAATACTTTGAGGCAGGAGGGGCTAACGCACACAGTTTTATTTTCCTAGGAGGAGGACACTCTAAACGTGGACAGTATGTCTGTGGACTCACGTTTGTTTAATGTCAATGTACAAAGCTGCGCGTACTATTGACCAAAAAAATGCACGCCTTCATTGGACCGAGAAAATAAAAAAAGATACTAACGCATGAACATAACAAATTGTATTAAAAACTGCATAACATACAAAACGGGAAATAAACCCCATGCATTTCTAGTAAAGACACATGGGAAAGTAGAACTAGAGATGAAAAAAGTAAATGATATGTTTATATTGATTATAAGGAGAGCCCCGAGTACATGGCACCCTCTGTAAAATCTACCAGAGATTGGTTCATGCATTTATTTCTGTATTGCAATGTGCTTCTTGAATTATATAATCCTAGACCCAATGATATCCTCTCGGACATATTGTCTCCAGAGAGGACCAGTAATATAATTTTCAGAACCTCATGCTACCTGGCTGGCAGTACCCTGAGTTCCACACCTAATGCCACACTTCCACACCGTTTAACCATATATTGTTGGTCTGCATTCAGGGCTCAACTTTCCAGGACAGCAAAATTGCAACGATCAATTTTCTAACTAATACATTCAGGTAAGAACATGTTGTAAATTTATTTTTCTAGTGATTTTTTGGTCAGTGTTAACCCTCTGGTCTAACCATTAAGGGCTTAAGACCAGGCTGAGGGGGGGGGGGGGGGGGGGGGTTTTTTAAAATTTGCCCAGTGTCATTATGGGAGGTTATAAAACTTTGTGACGCGTAAATATCCAGGGGATTTTGAGATTGTTTCTCATCGCAACATTGTACTGCAAAGTAATAAAACATTTTGATGATAGATTTGTTTTATTTATTACAAAAATGGAAATTTCTAAAAATTATTTCATTTTCAAAAGTTCAAAATGTTCTGCTTTTTCAGGCAAGTGTATAGCACCCAAGTAGATTATAACTAAACAGTTCCCATTGTCTGCTTTATATCGGCACGGCTTTTTATGCATCTCTTTTTTAGGTTTAGGAGGTTAGAATTGTGTGGTGCAATTTTCGATTTTTTCTTAAACGCAACACCCGCTCAGCTGACGTGAGTTTGAGAGAATAATAGCCAGTAAAACCCCATAACTTATGCCATTTTAGAACTTTACCAATTAAGGTGTGAAAAATCAACTTGAAGAAGTGTGTTAAACCAAATTCTTAAAATTCTCAAGGGGTGTACTTCTAAAATGGTTGACATTTGTTGGGGCTTCCTCTGTTTATCCTAGGTACCACCAGGGCTTTCTAAATGCATCCTGAAACATGAAAAACTTTAGGCCATATTGTCCTCCCAAAAAACAAACAAGTGCCCCCCTGTGCCCGTACAGCAGGGTACAGTGGCAAAATGGGTAATGCATACTATGGAGAATGCACTAAAACATGTAAATTGAATTCTCCTTTGTAACCCATTGTGAAGTTGAATTTAGTGTTCAATGAATAGATTGTCAGATAAAATTACATTTGCTGTAATTTCACTTTCATTGAGTTTTTCACCCTTATGAAACATTCATAGGGGGTTAACAAACTTCCCAAAGGTGTTTTGTAATTGTGAGGGATGAAGTTCTAAAATTGTGTCATTAGATGATTTCTGAAAATGGGAATATTGACCTAAAGTTATAAGCCTCCTACACGGTAAAAAAGCGGCTGACTGATTGAAAAATGATTCAAGTTAAGAAGACTTACTTGGGAAAAGGCTTAAAATTATCATGTTATTTGGTGATATGATCTAACTTTCAAAAAAAGGGTAAAAGGGGGCCAAGGGGAAAAAACAGGGGGGGCGGAAGCGGGGGTGGCACAAAGAGGGCCAGGGAGTGGAAAACTCACACGATAGAAAGAACTGTCCGATAATATCTAACAGGGTATGGGACTAGTGGAGCTTGCGTAAAGTACCGAAAATTTTTTGGTTGGGTTTTAAGGAAGGACAAAGGGGGGAGAGGGGCAAAAAGAGGACGAGGCGTCAAAAGACACTATTTCAACTCGCTGCCCGCATCCTCTTATAGGCGCGCTGATCAAACGGCGGGTAAAAAAAGGTATCTGTATGAGAAAAACACGGTGCTGAATACCGTGGTGCACCCCCCAATAATAGGGGAGAAAAGTGGATTAAAAATCTTGCACGTACCACTTACGAGTGGCCCACAATGGTAACGATCGAGAGTATGATGGGAAAACAATGAGGCCGGACACTACAGAAGCGGAATAGGTGCTCTGATCCGGCTGAGCTGCCCACTAGCGCGATAACTGATAAGCGGACGGTGGTATTAACAGGACTGCCCTGAGGGGAAGAGAAATCCACACCTCCAGCCGGAGGACAGCGCACTTAGCGGATACAAAGCTACAGTTCAAAACTTGATTTTTAGATGAGTGGATTCATTCTACGACCGGCGCTCGTTCGTAGAGAAAAAGAAGGGTAGAACGTTAGCGAGCACCAAAAGGAGAGGGCCGGAAAGCAAAATAAAGGAGTTAGAGAAGAAGATACCCACGAATAGGAAAGCGCAATGGGCCTGCGGGGGGGGGGAGAGCCAGTACGCTCGGATCAAACAAAAGAAATAGTTGAGCGAAGAGTGCCCCAGCAGGAGAATAGTATCAAAGAGAAGGCAATGAGGAGTATTAAGAGCGATGAGAAAAATAATGAGGATATCAATAGAACGGGGTCGAAAACTTAGGAAAGGTGATAAACCTCCGAGCGGAAGGAGTTAGATAAAAATGAACAAGCATTTCAAAAAAACCTTGAGTGGAGATGGAACGAGGCAAGGGGGGGAGGGAGTGGGGTGAGAAAAGGAAAAAAAGAGAGACGAGACAGGTCAAAGAAAGAGGGAAGGGAGTGTTGTTGAGAATAAGGGAAGGTATGGAAAATAATAAAGGAATGGCAAACAAAAAGGGGTTACAATGAAAATGCAACAAAGTTGGGGAAGATTTATCAGAAACTGTTATAGTTGCCCATGAAGCCAATCATCTCGTGAGAAAATTGTAATGGTTCAATTGGAACGTTTAAAAAATTAAAGCTAAACTTGATTGGTTGACAAAAGGCAATAGACAGTTCTCCTCTCAGAACACTCTGAAAAAATCTCCTCACAGGTTAGAGCTACATAAATGCCATGTCTCACAACATGCAAGTGAAAAAAAAACCGCCAATAACACGTGGCAAGGGGTCAGTTGCGAACAGTGCCCTCTCAGATTAGAAGCGACAGAGGGAGTTGTGAAGCCACAGTAAGGTCCAGACCTGGACATACCAGGTGTTAGCAGCGGGTGGACCCGTCCTGTACAGCAAGAGTGAACGGTACGGTAAACTAGTTACCAATGTATCCTTTATGTTACACTGGAGGTGATTGCGGTGAGAGAGAAAAAAACCTGACAGGGAGGGGCTAGTGTCTAGTGTCACTGAGACCAGAACAGGCGGCACCAAGCCACGGTCCTGAAGCGGCGGATTCACTTATATCTCCCGGCTTCGGATCACATACAGTACAATCCATTCTGAGGAAGGTCTTTCTTGACCGAACCACGTCATGTATATGTATTAAAAGTGGATTGGAATAAAAGCATGTATTTTTCAACAATTGGATGAGTGTTTTTGCAATATTAAATATACTTACTGCATATCGGGGTTGGACCCGATTTTGGCAACAGTAATACTGAGAAAACAGGAGCGGCAGTGGAATTTCTACAAGTATTGACCTAAACAAGCAGCAACATTGTTTTTGAACATGGCAAAATACATGTGGTTCTTACCGAACAGGGAGGATTAGATATGAGTATGAGTTAGTACTCGTAAGAGTATTGAGGATTAGATAGATTATTTAGCCTGCTAGATAACGAGTTTTCACTTCAAGGAACACAGTGAAAGAATAGTGAAGAAACACAGTCCCCGAATAAAAACGGATGAAAACGACAGGGAAACAAAAGGCACAGTGAAGGCGAAGGAAGACAAAGAAAAAGGGACGAAATAGAAAACTACGGGAAGATATCAAACAGGGAAAGACGGCGAGCTTGAAGCAGAAAGAGGAAGTAAAGCGAGAAGCCCAAGAAAGGAGCGGGGTAAGATATAGTGAGTGGTAGCGCGAAAAAGCAGGGTTTTAAAAGACAAGGCCCTTTGAGATCAGATAAAGTAAAGAAAGGAATGGAGAGTTAAAATAGTCCCATTTTATATAGTAGGCCATGATTAAAAGGAGTTAGAGAAAAATACAAACACGGGGAAAGGTGGATGTAAGCTACATGTCAATAAAAACTACAAAGAGGACCTAAGCGTTTCGTGAATCATGCGTGGGACGAGGGGAGGAAGGGAGTAATGGTGAGGAGGAGGCCAGGTGGGCACTGATGTTCCATTACGGGGATGTGGTATAACGGAATGAGGAGATTCTGGGGGTAAGATCAGTGATGGAGATGGAGTGTGGTTGGTGAGTGGATGGGTTGTGGGTCAATCATGATAGGCAAGGCACAAAAAATTAATAAAAGGCAGAAGAAACTATGGGCGTACTAGGGCACTAATACAGAGACAGGTGGTTGTCTCTTATCCGCCGCAGAAGAAAGATCGATAGATAATGGGAATAAGGAAGTAAAGTTTTTTGGTGTTGTTGGAGAGACGATAAAGTTAGGAACACAAGGTATCAGGTGATTAGTGTCACTATTGTTACGCCAATAGTTTCTATATGCCTTTTATTAAATTTGGTGGCCCGTGCATAATCATGACCAACACTTCTCACAAATGAAAAGAAAAACAAAACAACATGCGATCCTCTCGTCACACCAATATCGCCCCGCCTCCCATGAGGATGCTGCCCGCACAGACAATTATGCGAAGAGGACGAAAAAGACAATGAACAACCAGACACACCGAGGACTCGGAGAAGATCAAAACCGAAAAGCCCTCACCGGAAAATATCGAACAAATCTTTATAGGCGAGTCAACAAGAAGTACCAGCAACCCATCAAGGCAAACGCTTTTACGAACGGCCCAGCTACTACGAATCCCAACCCGAGCTAAAAAGGTGTCAGCCCCTGCCCTGAACCCGCTACAGCCGGAGGGACTCTATCTGGTAGTTTTTATTGAACATGTAAGCTTACATCCACCACATCGGACAACACCCCCCATGACGCGAGGGGAGGGGGCATGCCACTCGAAAGACAAGGGAAGAAGGATAGAACAGCAAAGATCAGAAAGGCCGCACTCTCTCGCACGGCCGGGTAAAAAGTACGTGTAAGGCTACCCATTTTTTACCCAAAGATACCCCCTCCTTTCCCCTAATCGGTCTGCACTACTTAGGCAGACGCCGGAGGGAGTAAGACAGAACCCAGCAGGGAGTGGAGAAAGGATAGGCGGGAACGCAAAGAAGTAAGCCCGCCTATGGGTAGTGCTGTTTAAGAATGGGATGAGGAGAATGTGGAGAAGAGGTAAGGAAACAGACCGAAATGGGTGGGAGAGAAAGGGAGCCATGCTTGGTCCACCTCTTCCGTTGTGCGCGAGGAAAAGGAGAGGTGAGACGTCTGTACCAAGGCACATTGGAAGATAGGGGCTTGCAAACGGGCGACGCGAAAGCGGATTGGATGTAAGGGAGCATGCCCCTTTCAGCGCCACACAGTAGGTATACCCGGTACAACCCCGAAAGGAGCAGGGGAAGACACAATAGGACCCACATAAACCAATATGGCCGAAGCCCTCTTTGATGAGAACCCAGCTCTTGAGCAGACAAACCCCTGAACGAGAGTTCCTGATTCACCCCCCGCCCCTACATCTTATCTTGACTGAATCGAATCTACGAGCGGAGGTACTATACAGAACTCCCACAAAACTCTACTCCCCACCACGAGACACTGAGAGAGAAGAAGAGACATGAGAGAAGAAGATCGCAGTGGATGCAAACTGAGGAATCATAACGTTTTTAACCTAGGAAAAGAAAAGGGATTGGTCTCGGAACTGAGTGTGCACATCTTACGTTCGGAAAATAAACGGGGGACGCCATACGTATGGGTTCCTCGCAGCTGGTCAACCGTTAGCAGGTAGAAATTAAAAGAAAGTGCATGTGGGAAGTAACCTTTATGGTGGCCAAGGAAAAAATAGTGTCCCAACCCCGTATGCAAGTAAGGATATGGAAGATGGCACTCAATCCAATTTTGAAAATAAATCTTTATTCCAATCACTTTAATAAATACATGACGTTTCGGTCAAAAAGACCTTCATCAGAAATGGATTGTACTGTATAGGTGATCCTAAGCTGGGAAGAAGATAGAATGGAATCGCCGCTTAAGACCTTGGGTTTGTGTCAGGCCTTGTTCTGGTCTCAGTGACAATGACACTAGCCCCTCCCTGGTCAGGTGGGGCTCTCTCCAATCACACTCCAGTGTTACATAAAGGAATACAATTAGTAATAGTTTACGTGAACTTTAACTCTTGCTGTACAGGAAGGGTACAACGCTGCTAACACCTGAGGTCAGGTCTGGAACCTACTGGAGGTTCACAACTCCCTCTGTCAGCTTCTAATCTGGAGAGGGCACGTTCGCCAACTACCCTTGCAACTGTATTGGCAGGGGTTGCAATTGCATGTTTGTGGAACATGGCCATTATGTAGCTCTAAACGCTGTGAGGAGATTTTTCAGAAGTGTATGATGAGTAGGAGCTGTTCTAGTTGCCGGTGTCAACCAATCAGAGTTTAGCTTTAATTTGTAACCGGCATGGAAAATGAAAGTTGAGCACTGATTGGCTGTCAGGGAACCTAGAACAGTTCTGATAAATATTCCCCACGTTGTGGCATTGCATTGAACCCCTTTTTGGCCATTCCTTTTATGTGCAATACCGTTAAATTTATAAACACTAAGTCAAAATATTTATTTGTAAATGGATAGGATATATTTTTTTCAGTTTTCAAACTAAACTCAAAATATAAGTAAGTCCCTAGTGTGTGAGGGCATTTTCAGATTAAATATGTAAAGTCCGTGGGACAAATTATGGCAATGTTTTTAATAGTGTAGATTACAGATCTTTTTATTTTAATGGGGAATATTAATATTTATTTGGTTGATCAGAGCTGTATGGTCTAACAGACCCAGCAGCACCTTGCGCTTGCACTTTATTTAGGCTATCTAATTTTTTTTTTACAATTCTAATTTGGGCAATATAGCCATTCTTGTACTCCAATGCCCTCATATGTTGATGTACAGGCAGTCCCTGGGTTACGTACAAGATAAGAACAAACCTTTGAACCTAACTAATTAACGAACTTGCCCATTTTGCACCTTCATGACATGGACACTTTTTTAAAAATCTTACATGTGTACACTTTAAGTGAGTCCATAACACTTTGGAACACTTTAACAAGCCAGTTGATTTTGAGACTGTTTTTTGTGACCACATTGTAACTTCATGTTGCTTAAGAAATTAAATCAATATGTTTAGTAGTTATTTTGAAATAAATGGAAATTTGCAAAAAAAGTAAAGAAAAAACTTGTTTGCAAATTCAAAATTTAAATTTTTTTGAAAGTTAGTCATATCACCAAAATAACATGATAATTAACATTTTCCATAAGCTGCTTTAACTTTGATATTTTTCAAACACTCAGCCTTTTATACCGATGTTAGGAGGTTATAAATTAGGTTGCAATATTTCCCATTTCACGAGAAAAACATCTAATGACACCCCCCCCCCCCCCCCCCCCCTCCCCCCCCCCCTCCCCCCTTCTCCCCCCCCCCCCCCCCCCCCCCCCCCCCCCCCCCCCCCCCCCCCCCCCCCCAATTTTAGAAACTTCCATTCCCTCAAAATATACAAAACAACCTTTGGAAAGTTGGTGAAAACCCTATGAAGTTCATAAGGGTGAAAAAATAAATGACAGTGAATGAAATTGAGAAAATGTAATTTATCTGACAATCTATCATTGAAAACTGAAAAATGTGCAACTTCACAATGGGTTTTAAAAAGGAAAATGGAAAATCAATTCTACAATGTTTAGTGCAATTCCTCCAGAGGATGCCATTACCCATTTGCCACTGTACCCTGCTATGTACGGGCACAGTGGGGCACTTGTTTTGTTTTGGAGGGACAAATATGGCCTAAAAAGTTTCATGTTCAGGACGGAATTGAGAATAGGCAATGGTCTCTTCGGTCATGGTAGAGGAGAAACAGAGGAAAGCCCCAAACCAACTGTTCACCATTTTTAGAAGTACACCCCGTGGAGATTTTTTTAGAATTTAGGTAAAACACACTTCTTCAAGTTGATTTTTCACACATTAGGGGTAAAGTTTCGAAAATTGGGCATAAGTGATGGGGTTTTACTGCTATTAGGTCTCTCAAACTCACGTTTAAAGCTGAGCGGTTGTTGCGATTTAAAAAAGAAAAACAAAATTGCCAACCCACAATTCTAAACCTCCTAAACAACCTAAAAAAGAGTGCATAAAAAAGCCGTGACGATATAAACAGACAATGGAAATGTTAGTTATAAATCTACTTGGGGGCTATGACTATTGCCTGAAAAAGCAGAAAATTTTGAAATTGAAAATGAATAATTTTAGAAAATTCATTTTTTAATAAATAAAAACAAAAAATATATCATCAAAATGTTTTTATTACTTTGAAGTACAATGTTGCGATGAGAAAACAATATCAAAAAATCCCCCCTGGATATGGTTAAAAGCGTCACAAAAGTTATAACCTCCCATATGACACTGGGCAAATTGAAAAATCAGGACTGGTCTTAAGCCCTTAAATGGCTTAGAACGAAGGGGTTAACAATGACAAAAAGATCACTAGGAAAATAAATTTACAATGTTCTTACCTGAAGTAATTAGTAGAAAAATTGATGTTGCATTTTGAGTCCTGGACAGTTGAGCCCTGAATGCAGATCCAAACAATATATGGTTTTAAACGGTTGTGGAAGATGTGGCATTAGGGTGGAACGCAGGGTACTGCCCCAGGTCAGATTAGAGGTTCTCGAAAATTATAATTACTGCGGTTCCTCCTGGAGACAATTGAGGTCGAGGGGATATCCAGTGGGTTCTAGGATTATTATAATTCAGAGAGCACATGCAATACAGAAATAAATGCCAGAAACCAATCTCTGGTATGATTTTACAGAGGGGGCCATTGTACTCGGGGGATCCCTTATAATCAGTCAAAACATATAATTTACTTTTCATCTCTAGTTTAATGCCCATGTTTCTTTACTAGAAAGCATGGGGGTTTTCACGTTTTGTATTTTTATGCACGTTTTAACAATTGTTAATGTTCATGCTTTAGGTATTCTTTTTTATTCGGTCCAATGAAGCATGCATTTTTGTCAATATTCGCGCAGCTTGTATTCTTATTGACATTAAAAACAAACGGAGTACAGAACATACGTTCCAATTTAGAGTGTATCCTCTAGGAAAATAAAACTGTGTCGTTAGACCCTCTGCCCAAAGATATTTGATCCTGTATATAACGCATAAAGTTAAACATCAGCTGTATGCGACCATGTTCCTGTTACAATTGAAGTCTGACCTTTAATAGTGTCAGAGTAACTCCATAATATACCTTGTAGTGGTTATCTGTTTCCTTGTATAAGATCATTTACAAGCCTTTTAAGTTCCTAAACACATTAAATAGCACAGTTCCTTTGACAGCCCAAAAAAGGCATTGGCTCTCAGGCAACACATTCCTATTAGCTTTACTATGTTCCAGTATATCCACTTTCAATAAGCAGTGTTCATTACGCATTATGCTGTAATGGTCTCTCCATGAAAAACGGCTGACGTGAAAGATAACTAAATCACCTTTAATACAATCATAGAAGGTGTCATTCCTGGATTTTTTTACATCCATTCTGGGGCATGAAGTCTTGCTGCTTCTTTTTTTGATTTCTCTCTATCAAACAGTTACTGAAAAAGACATTCCGCTGCGCATCCATTAGCCAACCGCTGCTAAAGTATGACCAACTGCCAGGAACGCGAGGGATAGTAATGGAGTGAGTCACAAAAGGTATTAGCTGGAGCTTCCTGCTTGTAGTGGTGCGTCAAGAGAGTATAGTTCCTTTAACAAACCAGGAGGAATAAGAGCAGAAATGTAATGATACAGCAATGTCGTTCCGAGAAAGTCATTAGAAAAGATTTCCATTTAAGAAATTGAAACTTCACTTTTACCACGTTTACAGGCCATCACATATCAAATACTTTTGGGATGTTTGTGACTAGCATTTCAAAAAAGTTTAGTATTGAGATATTTGGAATTTGGAAATGCAAACATTACAAACTCACAAAAATAAAGAGAAAATTTAATGTTCGTCTGCTATATAAGGAATGAGTTGAGATTGCAAGGGAGGTACTAAATTTGATGAAAAGGACCATAGTAAAGATTTGTAGTGCATTTTCAACAGTTTTTGATGTGCATTGTCAAAGGTTGCACTTTTTTAGATTGTAGTGCACCAAAGTGCATCACAGAAAAGTCGCACCAACTCCTTAACCGACCAACTCTGTTAATTTTTTTTACGAGCCAAGATATACCCGACAGGGGGCTGGCCAGGCGATTATACATAAAGGGGAGGGCGGGCTATATACTTAAGGGCTGGCATGCCTATATACTTTAAGGAGCTGGCTGGCTATATACTTCAAGGCGCTGGCAGGTAATATACAAAGGGGGCGGAAAGGCTATAAATTACGCGGGCTGGCAGCTATATACTTAAAGGGGGAATGGCTATACACTGCAAGTGCTGGCAGGCTATATACTAAAGGGGTGGCAGGCTATACATTCACAGTGGGTGGCAGGGTATATACTAAAGGGGCTAGGGGCCGGCTACGCTATATACGTAACAAGGGGTCTGGAAGGCTAATACTACAGAGGGCTGGGCTATATACTAAAGTGGCTGGCTATATACTACAGGGGGGCTTGGTTTATATGGGAGGCTTATGACCAATGCATTTGCCACACCTCGGCTTTATACGGTGGAGTGAATAGGTTTTCCAGTTTTTTGGTGTAAAATTAGGGGCCTGGCTTATACTTGGATCAGCCTTAACTCATATATATTATCATGGAAAGATTAAAGGAAAAAAACGCCAAAATAGTAAAATAACAAATTAAAAGAGTTTAATCTATCTATCTAATATATTTATAAATATCCCTTTTAGAAAAAAGATTGTCTTTTTGTCCCAGCAAATATATCCAGTTATAAATTATTCCTGGTGTACATAACGTCCAACAAGAACATGGTTGTGTTGCTAAGGGGCTGTACGATGGGTGATTGGCTGCTCAGCAGTAATCAACAAGCGCGTTGAAGTTTTCCGTAGACATGAAACCAAAAGACATAAATTTGATGTCTATGGGTACAGACTGAATTTGCAGTTCAGTTAGCTCATACATTAATTCCCAAAAGAAAGCAAATATTAAAAGATAAATAACAGTGGTGTATATGTGACATCACCTGGTCATGGGACACCCTTACACCTGACGCAAAAAAACAAGAACAAAAAGAACGATTCAGAGACAGAGTGTAACTAGAAAAGTCTGGGCCCCATATGTAGACTACCGAAATGGCCCATCTTCCAATTAAATAAAAAAAAATATAGATTTATACAACAACACTCATATACGCATACACATGACAGAAGTGCCATCTAGGTAATTACAGTAGCATCGTTTATCATTTGATTCAAGAACTGCAGAACTCATCCCAGCCATAGATTAATGCTGGTGGAATGAATTCACTGCGGAAGTCACTGTCAGCATCTCTCCATGTTGATAGATAACACACTGCACCTCTAATCTTCTTTACAAACTATTACCCCTCATTTACAAAAAGTAAACATCTGCCTCCAAACATAATAAAAAACACACTGGTTTCTTTGTATATAAAATTTACAGTGTAAAACAACAATATTATAATATAGATTCCGGGTCGGACGGAGTACCTTGGGCCCACCAGAAGAAATTTTTGGCGGGGCCCACCTTGAGTAAGGAGAGAATACCTGATACTCCTAATTGAAGTGTAAAAAACGTTCGGCGGATTATTAGAATCATTAACATTAGATAAAGGGCCCGAACTAAGCTCAGTAAAAACTGCAGCAAGTCAGCCAAGTTCACTAGTACACATCAAGAATTACAGCGCCAGAATATGCTCCATACAAACAGAAAAAAAAACTTAGTTAGAACAACACAGGTGACATATTTTTTTGCTTTTCCTTATTTTATTTTGGGTGGGGTAAATCACTAACTTGTTTTAAAATGAGACACAAAACTAAAACAAAATCTAAACGTGAATTTTGAGCGTCAAATACTAGTTCTACAAAGGGGTCGGCAGAGGGCTTATCACGCTAACGACTATAGGGTGTATAAAGTCTGTGAGCAGCAATAGTCACCGGGACATACAGAGACTGACATCACTCCTGACAGTCTGTCTGAGTATGTCAGTCCATGTATTGCTGTGGCAGTGGCTGTAGCTCTTTAGAACACCTTTCTGACGTGAGCCCTACACAGCATGGCGCCACATCAGGAGAGGGAGGACGAGAGAGGCTGCACCACCAACATAATAACACCGAAAAAGTAATAGCACCAGAAGAAAATGGCAAAATGAAGAATTTTTTGTTTTGACGAGGAGGTTGTTAATGTTGTGATAATGATGAATGAAATATGTATAAAAAATATACACAATTTGGTATTACCCCATTGATCGTAACCGACACAAACACAGGGAACACAGATGAAAGACTGTAAAATCTAAGCCTAAAAGGAAAAAGCATGGATATTATATACCACCACTATGAAAGTGAACCACAAGCCCTCACAAAGCCTCGTACATGGAAAACTAAGAAATTTATAGATTTAAAGGTAGGCGAGCCAAAAAAAAAGGAAACCAAAAACCAAAAGAGCCAAGTCCTTGAGGGGGTTAAGTAAAGTCTTATTTTTCCTCATAAAGTATAAGCACATGAGAGATGCGCAGCAGAATTGTGAGTTTAGGGGTAATACCAGGGACCTACTCTAAATCTTACTTTCATTTCTTCTATGACCTAGCTTTGCATCGGCAACTTCTGAGCTGCCTAGGGGCCGTTTTCTGTCGATTTTAGGTCCTCAGCTTCAAACAGTAACATAGATTCCCAAAGTAGGAAATTTTCCAATGATGACCCCTCTGTAGCACGTTATCCTTATCGTGCCAGTAACACTCACAGGTCTCCCCCCGACCCAGTACAGTCACAGGTCTCCCCCCCTCCTCACCCCGTTAGACACAGTTACCCACCACCCCGTTCAGTCAGGGCCTCCCCCCCACTAAAGTCACAAGGGCCTCCCCACCAGTACAGTCACAGGTCTCAAACCCTCTCCTTACCCCTGTACACGACACAGGCCCCCCACCCCGTACCGTCACAGGGGCTCCCCCGTAAAGTCACAGGGCCTAATATCCTCAAACCCAGTACAGACACAGGCCCCCACACCCCAGTACAGTAAAGGCCTCCCCCCCAGTGCAAAATCACAGGGGATCCCCCCCAGCACAGTCACCGGGCCCCCCCCCAGTATAGTTTAACACAGGGCAACCACCAGTAAAGTCAACAGCACCAGAGCCCCCAAGTACAGGTCACAGCCCCCCACCAGTACAGTCACAGGGCACTTCCCATAGTCAGTAACAGGGCCTCCCCACCCAGCAGTACAGTCACAGGGCACTCCCCCATTACAGTCACAGTCCTCCCCCCCAGTATAGAGTTACTGGGCCAATCACACCCCCAGTATAGTTCACAACCTGATATATAGCAACAATCAAAGTTCCGTAGCGTTCCTACAAATTCTGGGAAATACAAATAAAATACGGACATTAAAGAGTAAAAAAGTCAAGTGGAGCCAAAGGGACCCCTGGCCTCCCTTTCACCCGACACTGCAATCACAGGGACCCCTGCCCCCCTTTCCAAGGAGGGCACATCAAAGGGCACCCCGGCGCACCAAGAGGTTCATAAAAGGGCCCCCTCTCCCAGAGAGGTAATAATCCCCATCCCACCTTACAGCAGCTATTAAAGGCCCCCCCTCCCCTCCCTTACAGAAGCCATTAAAGCAACACCCCTTCGGCCATCCCTTACAGCAGCACAATAAAGCCCCACTCCAATCCCTTACAGAAGCATTAAAGCCCCCCCTGCATCCCTTACAGCAGCCATTAAAGCACCCATCCCACCAGCATAGCCCCATCCCTCTACAGCAGCCATAAAGCCCCCATGCCATCCCTTACAGCAGCCATTAAAGCCCACTCCCATCCTTACAGCAGTCCATTAACCCCATCCCATCCCGTACAGCAGCCATTAAGCCCCATTCCCATCACTTACAGCGCCATTAAAGCCCCACTCCCATCCCTTACAGGCAGCATTAAAGCCCCTCCCATCCCTACAGCCGCTATAAGCCACCCCTCCCTTACAGCAGCTATTAAAGCCCCCTCCTCCAATCCCTTGCAAGCAGCCATAAAGCCCCCCCCCATCCCTTACAGCAGCCATTAAAGCCCCCAACCCACCCTACAGCAGCCATTAAAGCCCCCCGCCATTCCTTAAGCAGCATAAAGCCCCATCCATACCTTACAGCGCATAAAGCACACCCCTCCCATCCCTTACAGCAGCCATTAAAGAACCCCCCATCCATCCTTACAGCAGCCATTAAAGCCCCCACTCCCATCCCTTACAGCAGCCATAAAGCCCCACATCCCATCCACTTACAGACAGCCATTAAAGCGCCCCATGCACATCACAGCAGCAATTAAAGCCCCACTCCCATCCCTACAGCAGGACATTAAAAGCACCCCTCGCCGCATCCCCTCTCGGCCATTAAACGCCCCCCTCCCACCTCCGCTTGGCTTATTTTTTTCAGCAGCCATTAAAGCCCCCCCCTCCCATCCTTACGACAGCCATTTAAAGCCCCCTCCCACCTTACAGCAGCAATTAAAGCCCCCCCCCATCCTTACAGCAGCATTAAAGCCCCCCCCCCTCCATCCTTACAGCAGCACATTAAAGCCCCCCCTCCCATCCCTTACAGCAGCCATTAAACCCCCCTTCCATCCCTTACGCAGCCATTAAAGCACCCCTCCCACCTTACAAGCAGACATTAAAGCCCCCTCCTCCCTTACAGCAGCCATTAAAGCCCACCCCTCCCATCCCCTTACAGCAGCCATTTAAAGCCCCCTCCCATCCCTTACAGCAGCCATTGAGCCCCTACCATCCATCCCTTACAGCCGCCATTAAAGCCACCCATCCCATCCTTACAGCAGCCATTAAAGCCCCACTCCATCCCTTACGGCAGCATTTCAAGCCACCCCTCCCATCCCTACGGCAGCCATTAAAGCCCACACTCCCATCCCTTACAGCAGGCATAAAAGCCCCCATCCCATCCCTTACAGCAGCCATTAAGCCCCACTCCCATCCCTTACAGCAGCCATTAAAGCCCCCCTCCCATCCCTTACAAGCAGCCATTAAAGCCCACCATGCCATCCCTTACAGCAGCCATTAAAGCCCCCACTCCATCCTTACAGCAGCCATAAAGCCCCCATCCCATCCTTACAGAAGCCAATTTTAAGCCCCACTCCCATCCCTTACAGCAGACATTAAATCCCCATCCCACCCTTACAGCAGCCATTAAAGCCCCCATCCCGATCCAGTACAGCAGCCATTAAAAAGCCCTATCCATCCCTTACAGCAGCTATTAAGCCCCACCTCCATCCCTACAGAGCTATTAAAGCCACCCCTCCCATCCCTTACAGCAGCTATTAAAGCCCCCCTCCATCCTTACAGAGCCATAAAGCCCCCTCCCATCCTACAGCAGCCATTTAAGCCCCCCACTCCCCATCCCTTACAGGAGCAGCATTAAAGCCCCTGCCATCCCTTACAGCAGCCATTAAAGCCCCCCCCATCCTTACAGCAGCCATTAAAGCACCCCCCTCCTCCCTTACAGCAGCCATTAAACCCCCACGACATCCCTTACAAGCAGCCATTAAAGCCCCACTCCATCCTTACAGCAGCCATTAAAGCCCCACTCCCATTCCTTACAGCAGCCATTAAAGCCCATCCCATCCTTACAGCAGCCATTAAAGCCCCCCTCCCATCCCTTACAGCAGCCATTAAAGCCCCCCCTCCATCCTTACAGCAGCCATAAAGGCCCCCCCTCCCTCCCTTACAGCAGCATTAAAGCCCCACCCTCCCATCCCTTACAGCAAGCCTTAAAGCCCCCTCCCATACCACTTACACAGCCAAAAAGCCCCCCTACAATCGATACAGCAGCCATTAAAGCCCCCCACTCCCATCCCTACAGAAGCCATTAAAGCCCCACTCCATCCCTTAGCAGCCATTAAAGCCCCCTCCCATCCCTTACAGCAGCCATTAAAGCCCCTCCCAACTTACAGCAGCCATTAAACCTCCCATGCAATCCCTGTACAGCAGCAAATAAAGCCCCTCTCCCATCCCTTAAAAGCAGCCATTAAAAGCCCCCTCCCATCCACTTACAGCAGCATTAAAGCCCCCCTCCATCCCTACAGACAGGCCATTTAAAGCCCCCCTCCCATCCCTTACAGCAAGCCATTAAAGCCCCCTCCCATCCTACAGCAGACCATTAAGCCCCCCTCCATCCCCAGCAGCCATTAAGCCACCATCCTACAGCAGCCATTAAGCCCCTCCACCCTACAGCAGCTTAAAGCCCTACCATCCCTACCGCAGCATTAAAGCCCCCCTTCCCATCCCCTACAGCAGCCATAAAGGCCCCCATCCTCCATCCCCTACAGTAGCCATCAAAGCCCCCCCTCCCACCCCTACAGTAGCCATCAAAGCCCCTTCCCTGGCTCTCCCAGAGCTGCCATGATGCCATCTCAGGGCGAGAGCTGCCACTTACCTCGGCTCCGGGTGGAAGCTGTTATGCGTGACCTCTGTAAGGCGCGAGCACTCCTGCCTCTCTCACAAGAACCGGGGTCCGCGCTCTGATGATGGCGGGGCGGCGCTGCGTACAACATTGTTGTGCGCAAGTGCGTCTCTGAGCGGCCCTGTGGGAGTGTCCAAATCCCGTCTGAATCGGTGTGGAGCATGAGCAGAAACAGCGTCCGCCAGCGCCGATGGTCCCGGCAGCCCAACTAAATCTGAATGTCAGTGTTTCAGGGCCCGTAATCCGGTGGGCCAGTCCGACGCTGTAGACTTGAATATAATGTATTGAAATTTTAAATATTAAACAGTTAATACATATACAGGACCAGAATAATGATACATTGTAGCCCACACTAATAAATGAGTACTGTCCTCTCTAATAAATTATGTATGTCCTCCCACAATAAACAAATCAAAGGGGCCAAACATTATTACAAAACAGGACCTCCACATATAAATTATATACAGGACGCCTTTAATATTAATAATTGATATACATGGGCAATGCCTTAACCCATTAACGACTTGGACCTTTTGGTTTCCACTTCTCATCTCCCACCTTCAAAAAATCTATAATTTTTTTTATTTTTCCAATTAAAGGGCTTGTTTTCTGCATAGCAAACTGTATAGTGATGGTATTAATAGTAGGTGTACTGAGAATAGAAGTTATAGGTATGTGAAAATCTGCATTTAACAAATGCCACCATAAAAACGTTGACACATCTCACAAGACAGTCAAGTTTATGATGCATGTGGTACCAACAGAAAAAGGAAATGAGCAAGAATCATAATAAAAATGCAAAGTTATTGAAAATCACTTAAAAATAGAACATGACAATAGGGTAGTGTGATGTGGGTGTGCTGGGCACGCAGGCACACAATGGCTTACAATATATTAGAAACGTTTAAAGTGGCTTAGTGCTGGCCAAAAGGTGCAATTACATCGAGAAGCGAGTTCATATAGCAAACACAGCCAATGCATATTAAGGAGCGCACAAAAGGGAGTAGTAAACTATACCTGGTCGGTCTGAGATACAGAGGCGCGAGGGAGAGGACGGCTGCCCAGCACCTCCCGACAAGGACTTATCAAGGATGGTGCTGGGGAGGAGGCTGGAAGGTTTAAATGCTGTTGGCAGCCAATCAAGGGAAGATGAACTGCTGGTACACACCGCATGGGGGCACGTATGGAGCGGAGTATTGACGTGCATGCCGGCCGGAGCATGAGCGACAGCGCGAAGAGGGGGGCGGAACAACAGCAACACCCGGAGCACGTTGATCGGATGATGCGGTGGCGATCACTCCCGGAAGCGCAGCGCCCAGAGGTCACCGGGCATGCGCACTCTTCCAACACGTCGGGCGCATATTGGATGAGGGCAACACATGAGGCACGAAGGAATAATGTGCTAGTGGTGATAAATCGATATGGTGAAGTGTAGACTGGAACAAATTATGCAGAAATGTGGGAAACTAGGGGAGTACATGGAAGATGTATTGGTGGCGCATGAATGTGTGGTAAGAGGCAGGAGCCAGTGGAATGAATAAGTGCATATAGCAAATTTGATGTGCAGAGAAATAATAATAGAATTGAGGATGTATATGTGAAAGGTGTTGGTGCCCAAGGTGACTGGATGAAGAGGAGGGATGGTGATGCGTGTGTGAGCAGTGGTGTGTGTTATGGGGAAAATAAAACGTGAACATGTGTGTGTGTGGACGGAAGAGCAGAAGTGACAGTTAGGGTAAACTCTGCAAAGACAATGGGTCGAAGGTGAAGAAATTCCAAAGTGTCAAAAAATGCTGAAAAAAACACTGAAAGGAAAAATGTGGAAAAGTAAAGTGATGATCCGATTGTATGAAGAGACATCAGGTAAGGGGTCGATCTGCAGGAGAAGAGCACGGTCAGACTATCCACTTCCAAACTTACGGGGTGTTCTCGCGGCCTCTGTATCTCAGACCCACCAGGTATAGTTTACTACTCCCTTTTGTGCGCTCCTTATATATGCATTGCTGTGTTTGCTATATGACTCGCTTCTCTGATGTAATTGCACCTTTTGGCCATAGCACTAAGCACTTTAAACGTTTCTAATATATTGTAAGCCATTTTGTGGCCCGCTGCCCAGACACCCAACATCACACATACCCTATTGTCATTGTTCTATTTTAAAGTGATTTCAATAAACTTTAGCATTTTATTATGATTCTTGCTCATTCTTTTTCTGTGGTACTATTTGATTTTTGAGCATTTTTTGCAACTTATGTGTCCTTTTCGTATTGCATTGCCAAAGTTACGCACATGTGCATGTCCATTGGCAGGTATAGGTTTTTGTTAATTATACATGTGGTCTACAGGAGTACACCATAGTTTACACCTTTGTGTACACACAGAGGCAGTGACGTGTTAGAATAGAGCACAGAGATAGAGGTAAGTATAAGTAATTTAATATTTTTTAAGCCCTCCTAGCAACATATCAAATTTTTTTCTATCTCCTTTAATAAAATAAAAGTGAAATAAAGAACTGTATTCATCCGTTAAAAGGGTTTTCCCAATAAAGAAATCTCAAATTTGAAATCCCTAGTTATGTTACACAAACAGAGTCATTTTTAACCCCTTACATTTTACTCAGCTTTAGCTCTTATATTCAGGGATGGTCAGTGTAGGCGAGGACTCTCTAAGCAGATATTCCTGATTCTCTGTGCTATGAGATGCTGTGTGATGGTTTAGCTACCCTTTTATTTAGGTTCGAAAACCACTAGTATCTGACAATAGGGGCTCATTTACTAAGGGTCGCGAAAAGCATTTTTTGCCCCGGGATTTTGGTGACACAATTGGATTTTGATGCATCAGCGCCGGGTTGTGATGCGACAAAAATGGGAAGGGGGGGGGGGCAGGGCCGCAGGACAACCCAATGGATTGGACAAATTTGCGGGATTTACATTTAGAATTGGGTCACAAGACACGCACTTACAAGCACCGAGGAAGAAGAAGGGGATTTCCGGCGGACCTCAGCGCGGAAGCAAGGATTGCAGCAACTCGGGCGCACAGTTTTAGTGAATCGGGGAGACCCGAATCCTCATCAGACAACGCACCGCAGGACCAGGTAAGTAAATCTGCCCCTAGAGAAAGAGATGGAGACAGATCAGAGATGAGAGGTGATGAGATCCATGAGATGGATACAACACACAAGACACACTCCGCTCTGCTAACTCAGCTATAATACACAGTGGCTCTGCTATATGCATCCTCCCCTGCTATATAGATTTTTCGTCTGGAGCTTGTAGATTTAGTTCCTCACGATACTGTCTGTCAGCAAGAAATGGTCATGTTGTGTCTGTGTGAGCTCGTCTTGAAATGCAAAGGTGGGGGCCGCTGCAGGGAGCAGACAGGAGAAACTATTTATAAGGGCCAACCTAATTGTGTACAGAGGATAACAGGTTGGATTATATCTGTTCAAATGCTCTATTTTGTTAACACAAGTAAATTAGAGAAATGTGTTATTTTGAGATATGCATAATGAAATTAAATTATTATTTTCTAATTTATAATGAATAAAAAAATTGTTTTATGTAGACAGAAAAAAAAAAATACAAAAAGAAATGTTGCCATTTAATAATTATCTTCTTTTTTGTTATTTTTTTATCAGCTTTTTTTCTATTGTACCTACTATTGAAGACCAATTACTGCAATTGATTGTCTAAAGGACATAATATCAAATAATAAAATAAAAGTACAAAGATATAAGGTACAAATAATGACAGTAATTGCATGCTTACTGCACATGCATTGCATAAGCAACTTTACTAGCCTAAGGACGACATACCTAGAGCTGAAATAGCATGATTGAGATGATTGCTTCTCAAGACAACCCTCCACTAGATACTCTGCATGCACATATGTAACAGGTTTTCAAAAGTGCCGTACAGGACGATAGGAATTGTGTAGGGCAGTGTGACATTATGTGGTATCGAAAAACAGAGAATCATAATTTAAAGGTTCAAATTTTTTTTCAAAAGCCCCTTTACCAAACAACATTCCGAGTTTATGTTCCCTCTATAGACCTGTTTTGGGACTGGCACTTGTACAAAATCAGTTAAAGTTCACATAAAGCACATTTTTCTCGGATATTGGGTCTGTCTGTGTACACTGTGGTCCCACGGCCAGTGCAAACATTTATATATATTTATGTATAGAGTGACCTAAGACAAAGATGAGCAGTGTAGTGAAGGTAGTTATAAGATCATAGTAGACCCTTTATTTCTGCGTTTTCTATAGTGGAGGGGTGAGGTGGGTGACTGGAATAAAGAAAGTAAACAGACTTTATCCAAAAGAAAATATAAACATTTCTTCTTCTTCTTGTAAATTACTAAATCAAGTTATTTTTATATAAAAAAATGTGCATTTACCTTCTCCCACACACTCACAAGTTACCCCCATGATGAATACATATTAGTGGATGAAATGTAATTGATACTTGAGGGAATGTCTCCGTCATGAATTAAATTTTAGTTTAAATAGATTTTATATTATAAAAGGGAAATAATAAATTGCATTCATCTTTTATAACAAATAAATAAATAAAACTTTTCCAGTATTTTATGTACCAATAGTAGCACTGTGGCCCACATTTATTAAAGTGTTTGTACCAGTTTTCTGTCTGACTTTGTACTGAAAAGAACATGCAAACTGCTTGTACATGTATTTATAAAGTGTTTGTAATAGTATTGTGTCGAGATTGCACTATGGCCCACATTTATCAAAAACTGGGCCTGTGAAGTGTGCAGGGTGCGCCTGATTCATGATTTGCGGTGCACCTTCTCCATGAATCTGGTGCACCCTGCACTGCTTGGACTGATTGCACTTTTTTGGGGGGCAAAATTGGCACAGATACTTTATAAATACATGTGCAAGTAGTTTGTACATTCTTTCTTGTGCAAAGGGGTGCAAACACTTTCATAAAGTTTGCCTAGGTTTGGACCTATGTCTGCCACGTTCCGGTGCAGAGTCGGTCCATGCAACACATGTATTACTGTGACTGTGACCATTTTTTTTGGGTGCACTTTGTTTATGCAGCAGAACTGTGTTGCATGGTATGATAAAGTACCAACCTGCCCCTTTATGTGCACATTTTTTCTGTCTTGTGAGACACTTTATAAATACATGTGCATGCTGTTTTTTTTATACCCAAAGTCAGACAGAAAACTGGTGCAAACGCTTTAATAAGTGTTGGCCTATGTCTGCCATGTCACAAATTCTACCTAAAGGGGCGTTCCGGTACAGAGTCGGACTGTGCACCACATTTATTACTATGCCGGCATTTATCAAAAACAGCGCAGTATGTACTAAAAAAAAGGTGCACACTTCCCGAGCAGTGCAGGGTGCACCATATTAATGAAGACCGCAAGCCAATTTTGATGAATCCTCCACTCACGACAGGCAAACTGCACCTAGTCCAGTTTGCACTACTTTTGATAAATGTGGCCCAGTGTTGTTGATAATTTCGTATTTCGTTCTCCACAAAAAATGACGGACCACATTTATCACTTTTGTGCGCCTAAGTGTAGTAGTTGTGCCTAAATTCTGGCGCACTGTTTTGCCAGAATTATCACCAACTGTGATAAGGTAATTTCCTGCCTCTTATTAATCACCTTACTTTAACACAGTTTAGGCGCAATTTTGGCACAGTTAAGGCGTAATGTTAGATTCAGGCACTTACATGTGATCCTGCTACAAGCTTCTCTCTGCTTCTCCCACAGCCCAGAATGAAGATAACACTCACAGCAGCACCCAGGTGTGTGACACCCAGCACCCAGTGACCTCCTCAGCAGTGGCTTCTCCTGGAGGGGATCCCCCAGTGCTGGTCTCCTGCTGCACCCCTATAATTCTGCACATTATCCCCCTCAGATACTGTGCAGAATTACATGGGGGGACACTTGTATGTAGTATCTGCAACATTCTGCAAACTTCTGCAAACTTCTGCAAACTTCTGCAAAGTTCTCTTCTCTCTTGCTGTGAGCTCAGGAGTTTGCAGAATGTTTTGTAAATAGAAGGTGATGAGTATCTCATGTCTGTATTATATGTACTAGTGTCTGCAGTGTCTGGCTGAGCTTTGCTGCTAGAAATTAGCTGTTCTGCAAAGGGGCTTAGTGCTTTCTTCTCACTTAACGCCACCTTCGGGCTGGAGTGTTTTTGCGCCCGTTTTTGCACCTAAATGAAAACGTTGCAAGTGATGAATATCATTAGGTGCAGCAAAACATCTGGATTGGTAAGATAGATGATGAAAAGCTGGTTATTTTTGCTGCGCGGCTAGTTTGGCGTTTAGTCGCAAAAATGGCGCAAAAACGGTGCACCTGAATGAAAAGGCGCAAAAACAACAGAAAAAAACGAGTGATACATGTGGCCCGAAGTATGTGCAGGCCCAGAAGGAATGGAGTATGGCGTCTCTCACAGACATCTGGCAATTGTAAGGGAAGCCTTGAACCTTATCTATAAAGAGTTAACTAAAAAGGATTTGTAGCACCAGTAAAGATAAAACCTGAATCTTTAATTCCATTAATCCATTAAAAACATGAAAAAAGATTAAGAATACACATCAAAAACATCCCACTGACAGGTTTCATGCAGTAACCTGTCCCTGAAGCCATGGAGTGTTATCTCCTTGTATAGTTTATAGTGTTTCCATGTGTTCAGGCTTCTAGCAGTACTATGGATCTGATATTAAATCTCACAACTTCAGCTGACTGTCTTGGTTTACATGGTGAAGCTTATGCATTAGCTGCAAAACAACCAAATTGACAGTTTACCTTATTGGCAGTGTAAAGGATGGATAGACCATATTGCAAGATGTTTTCAGAAATAACTATGAACATTCGAAAAAAAATATGATAATCCTTAATTATGAACTATATTCAAATTCAATTCTTTTATTTCAATCAGTAATGTCTTCGCTAAACAATTACTAAAAATTTTATTCTGGTTATCAGCACTGCTTCCTTTAAGATTGCAACAACAAAATAAACTTTGCCCGCGTGTCTTTTCAATAACAATAGGCCTTTCTAACTGCACAAAGGTACATGAAAACCTATACTACCATATTCTGCCTAACACTTTTAACCCAGAACATACTATTTAATAATTTAAATAGAAAAAAAAAATCACAAGATGTTATTTAATACTGTATATATTGTGACCTCCAGGTGTGTAATATTATGACCTATGACGTCTATAAGGTGTTATATGTCTATGTTGAGGTCAAGTTTCTCACAAAACCTTCTTTACAAATTATGGTGTGGTATATACTTGGCATATAAATACAATGCAAATATAATTTTTTGTGCACATTTCAGAAGTTATATCGCTTGCTTGTAAATTTACCTACAAAACTACCAGTTATAGAATTAATGCACATATTTCAAGCACCCTACTTCAATAACTCAAATGTGTCTGCTAGGCCACTTTCCCTTAACCTTTCTTTTAAGGCCTCATGCAGACAACTGTTTTTTTAGACACAAAAACGGACACCACAATGGCCACATACGATGTTTTCTGCTGCATGCGGAACATGACTGCAAAAATGGGAACTGCAAAATGCATATGGTTGTGTGCATAAGGATGTTTTTACACCAGTTGTTTTGAATATTCTTTCATTCCTCAACCCGAAAAAAGGTCCAGGTGTCGCCTATATATTAACCGAATCCACAAAAAACGGAAGACTGGCTTGAATGATGTCACTTGCTTCTAGTCTCTATTTAAAGTTCATATAAAGTATTTCTAGTCATGTACATTTGTGTTTTGACTGAACTTTGTTTGGCTTGCTACTGCTTGTGTGGGTTTGGCATTTTTTTGACCTATAGATTATGACTTCTTGGATTGGCTTCTTTATCACCATTTTATCAGGCCAACATCTTTTCAAGATTAATTGCAGCACACTATACGTTGGTATTGGGTTCACCCCATTGTGGCCCGCATTGTGGAAACTTACATGACTTCTTACAAACAATCAACTTGACAAATTTCATCTTTTTGTTGGATGTCTATGGACCTTTTTGCTTTGCTTTTGGGTTATTTGCATTCTGGTTTGACTTATTAGGATATCAATTTAAGATATGCTCTATTTCTACAGGGGAACTTCTGTTTGTTACTTCATGGTAATATTTTTTGAATTTAGGCTGCCAGTTAAATTAATTCAGATAATTTTTCAGATCATTAATTTGTCTAACAATTAAGAAAATTAGGACCAGGTACCAGGTTAAAACCAATAACTTAAATTTTAAATTCCTTATTGATACACATCCTCATATACAAAAATGAAAGAACATCATAAATGTGCACTTGAATCCAAAAATAATTAAATATTGAGTTAAACATCAGTATTAATTATAAAAAGCTTCACATCCAATTATAACGCAACCTTTGGCTGTAAAAATGCCCCAATCTTGTGTTCCACTGCTTACTCCCCTCAGGGAAAGTATAGAAAAGAAAAAATGCAAAAAAGTAAAAAAGAAGAGGAAAAAGAAGAACCAAAAGAGAAAAAAAAACATTCTGAAACAGATAGATGGTCATGTTCTGTTTCCAATATTGTATCCATTTATCCCACCTATAATGTTAATTAGAGCTTTTAAGAGCTCAAAATATTCTCATACTGTTATACTTATTTTGTTGACCGCTGTATCTATGTTTGGTAGTGTAGCTGTTTTTCAATTAGCTCTCTTCTAACTGCTAGTAGACTCATGAGGAAGCTTCTGTATCTTAAAGCGATTTCTTTTAATTTTAGCCCCTTCACACACCAGGATATACATTTATGTCTTGGTGCGTTGGGGGAGGGGGGAGTGTAGTATGGAGGGAGCTCATGGGCTGAGCACTCTATACACAGTGGATGTTGGCTGTATAACACAGCTGACACCCGCCTGTGCTGGCACCCACGGCACCTAACAGGGCTGCTATTGGGTGCCACCATCTTGGGGGGGGGGGACAATCAGCCCCGCTGTTATGTAACTGTTGCCCTGGCAGTCTACAGTTTCATTGAGACTTGTAAGCTTGCCATGCATAGTGAGCTCTAATAGTCTGCTGATGGCAGTAACATTACAATATACTGCAATCGGCAGCATAAAGTATGAGCAATCAGACACACTGCAGGATAAAAGTACCCTAGAATGTCTGTAGTCAAAATATAAGAAAGATTATTCCCAGCCGTGAATACTGTAAGGGAAAATAGTGCCCAATTTTGTCAAAATGGCAAATATTTGTTTTGTGCAAAGAGTTTCATTTTTTAAAATCTACCAAAACCCATATAAATTTGGTATCTCGTTGTCACAGGTGCTCCTGCGACCCATGTTCCGGGTCACGGGTGCACCCATGTGCCTCCTCACTCCAGCAGTATCACCACTCACCTAGCCGCGCTCCAGCAATGGTCTCCACACTTCAGCGTGCATCCCCGCCGGCCGTCTGAAATTTAAAGGGCCAGCAGACCGCTAACTGGCCACCTGACTACCTATAAATGCTCAGCCTCTTCCTGTGACCCCTGCCGGATCTTTGTGCTTCTATGCCTTCAGAGAAAGCTTTGTTCCATGCCCTTTGTGATTATTCTGATTTCCCGTTGTGACCTCCAATCCCATGCTGCCTATCCTGACCTACCGCTACATCCACGACTCTGATCCTGTGCTGCCAGTCTCAACCTCCTGCCTGTCCCCGAATAAGAGTTTGCCTTACGATTCTGTAGTCTGCCACCACAGACAAAGTCATGCCAGTGGAACGACCTGGTGGTACCATGCCACAACAAGTGCAACCTGCTTTGTGGCAGGCTCTGGTGAAATCGGGTACCACTTAGACTTCGGTCCCGGGTGTCGGCTTACGTCATTGTCCGCGGCGGTCCAGTGGGCCAACTACCCCTGGTGCCTGACACTCCGTTATCCTACCGACCCAAAGAATAAAGTGAAAGTGTTATTTGGAGCACTGAATGAAAGCTGTAAAAACAGAGCCCACAATAATATGCTGCAAATGTGTTTATTGTCAATTTTACTGAACTTTGAAATTTTTCCAGCTTAACAGTACATTGCATGGAATATTAAATGGCGCCACTTAAAAGTACAGTTTGTCCTGCAGATTATAAACCCATATACATCTCTTAACGGGTTAAAAAGCAAAAATGTAAACTTAGACATCCTGCCAACAGTTTTGGGAATATGGGCAGACACAATATCTGTTCTATATTTGCCTGGGAATTATTACAACTCCATTATTTATCCGAATATGTTGCTGAAAATTTTGCTAAACTTGAAGGCGGTAAATACCCCTTTCAATATAATTTGCGTAGTGTTTCTATGTGGTGGGTACATAAAAGAGTGTTCTTTGACCAAATGATTGCATGGTGCCAATAACTTATGGTATAACTGTCCCCAAATACTTAGCATATAACTGGTTTTATCCTTATAGTGTACTGATTGTATACACTGCAATATGGTATGCTACTGATGTGCCTCCTATACTCTTCTCTGCTGGCTGGCATTTGGGCCGGCAGCTTCTTCAACTGAGCATGCTTGTGTGCTGGAGGATTCTCAAGGTTGTCAGAAGTCCTAAAGTAAAATGCCACGAGAAACAAAAAAAATCAATGTATCATTTTCACATTAAAAATATCCAAAATTACACTCCTACATTCATGATATCACATAGCATTAGGGAAGCACTCAAATTGTGCATGCTCAAGGTCATCGGACATTGCCCACTCATCGGGGTATAACTTCTGTGCCACAACCCCCCAGACCAGCTCCTTCGATCCAATGTCAGCATAGACTTCCACCCTCCTATCTCACAATATTGGGCGGTCTTGAACCAATGTGATTAGTTTTTTTTTAAAAAAATGAAAAGCATGTAATGGCACTAATTCACATTGCAGAAAAATGGTACCATATCACAACTCCCACAGCACTCAATGAAGAACTTAAATGCTGAAGCCACATTTCCTCATAGAAGAATTCTTGGCTGCACTTGCACTTGTATCTAAATAACAGAATGTAAAATCAGACTGCAAAAACGGATGATCCTGAATGCAAGCCACAAAAATGTGAGACCAATAGATTGTTATAGGACGGCAGTCGATGCAAAGATCAAAGAAAATCTGGCATCAGAGGCTGTGCCAGTGAGAATAGAAGGTGATCCCTCCCCCTGCACTTTCTGCTGCTAGATTAGACAGGCAGAGGGAGAGAGCAGAGGTGGGGCATCCAATGTATGAGTAAGACATGTTCTGGTCATTGTAAGAGCCTTTAGTCTGCAGCAGGTAACACCCACCAGAGCCCTTAAAGCTCATTAGCATAATTGTAAATGTTGTTTTTAGAAGGAAGAGGGCCATGGATAACAAATATAACAAGATTTTCTTTAAAAAACCTAACTTATCTGCAAATACAGGTCCATAAAAATGGACCACAAGAGCATTTGAGTTAAAGGGGCCAAAGATCTTATAGATACGACCATAATGGGAGTGTAACCTGACCAAACAATTTGTGGCCAAATCAAAGCCACCATAAAGATTTATGATACCATACTGTGATCTGGCCGCCCAGTTGCCTCTGTACTCCACCTGTCCAAAGTGGTGGCTTTTGAAATTTGCTGTAGTCTTATAAATGTTGTGTCAGTTATAGTATATAATCAGATTAGACTATGGTACTGTGTTGGTACTGCCTTCAGGTGCAGTAGGATGGCCACAAAAGACTATGGCATAACATGGTACCTACCATTCTTGGGTGAAACTAGCAAGCTGAATGTTTCACACTAATGAACGTTGGATGCAGACTGCCTTCTTTGAGCTTAAAGGGACAACATCACCAGATCTTTACTTGTTTAGTACCTAGAAACATCCTTTGGTATCATATTAAAGATAAAGAAATTTTGTGTTTCTATGGTCGACAGAAGCGGAAATGCATGCCTTTAAAGACATAGGCCCACATTTATTAGAGCATTTGCCCCAGTTTCTGCTGTATGTATTGCACCAGGTGTCAGTTTTGATGAATCCAAGACAGCAAACAAATAAATTGTCAGTAACAGTATATGAAAAAGAGGAACATACAGAAAATACAGGGCCCACATAAGGTCACCTTCAAGGGCCCACAAGATCACCTTCAACTTAAGAGCAAACCTACAGAACCTATCTTGTATGTAGCCCGGGACCTGCCTGTATATCAGGTGCACTGTTGTTTATAACATCCCGGCCTGGTAGTGTTATATTGTTGTATTGTTTTATTGTTACTGGTCACTGAATTATTGGTTCTATTGTACATTGTTACAGGGACAGTGCAATATTGGTTTTATTTAATTTGGAACAAAGAGAATTTTATCCTAAAGTGTTCGCCAAACCTACTGTTGTTGTAGCAGCATATCTACTATAATCAGTATATATGTGTATTAGGTTTATGCTGTATACATATATATTTTTATTTTTTAAGACATTCATTAAATATCCATATAAGAGTAGAAACAGTGACTTTTTTCCTAATATATTTTGTTATAGCTAAGAGTAGTTATTTACTATCATAGGCAATGCCAGGGCCTACAGCTAGTTGTTGTATAAAAAAAATTAACAAATTTAAGATAGATATAGAGTGGTAGCTAAAAGTATTGGCACCCCTGCAATTCTGTCAGATAATACTTGTTTTCTTCCAGAAAATGATTGCAATCACAAATTCTTTGGTATTAATATCTTCATTTATTTTGGTTGCAATTAAAAACACAAAGGAGAATAAAAAAAACCTCAATGTGGTATACACAAGGACACAGGACAAAGGTTGAGTCAACTTTAATCCATTTCAATTGGCTGCAAGTGTGATTTAGTTATTGCCACCACCTGTTGGATGCCACAGGTAAGTTACAGGTGCTGATAATTACACAAATTAGAGAAGCATCACATGATTTTTTAAATGGTGCCAATAGTTTTGTTCACCCCCTTTTTATGTTTGGTGTGGAATTATATCCAATTTGGCTTTTTGACAATTCTTTTTGCAGTCTTCCATTGAAGACAAAATAAATGATAATAATAATACCAAAGAATTTCTAATTGCAATCATTTTTTGGAAAAAAAACTAACACCCGTGGTTGTTGATAGCACGGATCGTGGGTATTAACCCCTTGCCGCCAGCAAAGACAACGGCTGCGTATGGGTGCAGCCATCTTTGTTAAGTTCGTCACACCCCTTTTTGTCATCAGGGAATGGCGATTGGTTGCCATGACAGCCTCAGGTCTTTATCAGACCTGAGGCTGCATGTTTTCTGAAGATTAGTTACAATGAACCAGTGCTCATTGTTATGAATCCTGAGTAAAAAAGCCATATACTGCAATGCATATATTGCAGTATATGGTTGGAACGATAAGACCATCTAGGGTTAAAGTACCCTAGAGGGTCTAAGAAATAGTTAAATAAATAAAATATTAAAAATCACCCCTCTTTCCCTAGAACTTATATAAACGTAATAATCAGTAAAAAAAAGAATACAAACATGTTAGGTATTGCTGCATCCCAAAATGCCAGATCTATCAAAATATAAAGACAGTTAAATAGCTGAAAATAGCGCCCAAATGTCTAAAACACAACTTTTACACCATATTACAAAACTTAAAAAATGTTATTTAAAGTGATCAAAATGTTGTATAGTCCTCAAAATGGTAGCAATGAAAACGTCCACTTATCTTGCAAAAAATTGACACCTCACACAGCGCCGTACACCGAAGTTTAAAAAAGTTATTAGAGTCAGAAGATGGTGAAACTCTTTTGTTTTTTTGTACACATAGGGGGACATGTATCATTATTTCTTCTAGTCAAATTGTCTAATTTTTGCGACTTTTGACATATTTGCAACTTTTTTGCGACTTTTCACCTGTCGCTTTTCAAGTACGCCTTGGTCTGCACCTTGTGCAGTGTGTCTTATGTATCTTCGTTTCCCAGATGTTCCGTGTGACTTTTCACTTATGTTTCACCTTTTTTGCTTATTTTTGCGACTTTTTAGGCGCAAATCTGCACTTGGTCCACAGCAGGTGCAAAGGAAGTTTTTTCTCATGGACCCGATTTTAACATGTAAATAGGAATTATTTCACACGTTTAAATGTTTAACATTTTGCACAGTAACCTCTTTTTTCAAAATCTTAAAATTTTGCATTTTTTTTTATTGGTTACTTCTAAGGGTGAGGTCACACGTAGAGGTTTAATTGCGTTTTTTAATGCATTTTGAAACTAGCTGAGGATAGGTGATTTGACTTATTTTATTACTGTTAACATTTGTGCTTACAAAACACAATATAAACGCTGCATTAACGCATGTGTTAACATTGCATTTACTATGCGTTTTGTAAATTCAAATGTTAAAAGTAATGAAATGAGGCACATCACCTCTCCACAGCTGTTGTAATTAGTTTCAAAATGCATTAAAATGAAACATGATAAATCCCAAATTAACAGTAGTGTCCACTTCTGCATATAACCCCCTCACGTGGCTTGTGTCCTCTCCTGTATATAACCCCCTCACGTGGCTTGTGTCCTCTCCTGTATATAACCCCCTCACATGACTTGTGTCCTCTCCTGTATATAGCCCCCTCATATGGCTTGTGTCCACTCCTGTATATAACCCCCTTACAAGGCTTATGTCCATGTGGATTTGAGACATTTGCCACAAAAAAAGTCTCAAAAAGAAGCCAAAATTTGCACGTGCCAGGATAAAACAAAAATGAAAATGTATCACAAGTAAAAAGACAGGATCATACACAAGGTGCAAAAACTATCCGCCAAATCTAAAATTCACCTCAGAGAGACCAAAGTATGATACATGTGCCCCATTGTTTTAATGTGTGAAAATGTATTACAACACAATAAAACCTATATAAATTTGGTAACACCATGATTGTACCGTGCAGAAGAATAAAGTAGACGCATCATGTGGAGCGCAAATGGTGTTTTTCATCAATTTCACCACATTTGGAATTTTTTTCCAGCCTAATGTACACGTTTTGGAACAATAAGTAACGTCATTGAGAAGTAAACTTTGTCACGCAGAAAATGAGCCCTCACACAGCTCTGTACATTAATAAATTAAAAAGTTATAGATCTTTCAAGGTGAGGAGCGAAAAATGAGAGAAAAAAGGCTGTGTCCTTAAGCCGTTAAGCCTTAAACAGAAAACAATCAATGTGTTAACATAATTTATTACGTAGTTTTAAACTAATAGCACTCTCAAATATGAAAACAGGAATCTGACGATTCTGGTAGCTTGTAATTCGTTCCTAGACAAGGAATGTATGAAAAGGTATTGACTTACTTTACTACATCTTCACATCTTTGGCAATGCTTTTTAGTGTTACATTTCATTAGTCACTTGAAAGAAACTATTCAAAGGTAACCACAATAAATGGTCAGTGTAACCGCTAGAAAGCACTTGCACTTGCTACAAATCCGTTTATGATTGATTTACACTGGTGGTATTTCAACACTGCTTCCTACATAGCCAATGAAATGTATATTAACAGTACATTGTATTTACTCTGTGTACAGTTCTGTCCAGACTCAATACTCCTAGAGAATTACTTTTATAACTATATACCAAAATACTGCTATAATACAAAACTGCAGTTTTGTGTGAAATGGAAGGCATGTTGACATACCGAAGATTCAGCAGAAAATACAAGCAGGTTGTGGACACAACGGGGCACATTTACTTTTCCAATTGCAACACAATCTGATCGTGTGCAACGCATTCCCCGGCCCAATCCCCGAAAACGTTGGAAAACCCGACGCAAATGCTGCCGCGGGACCTTATTAAATAAGCCCCAATGTTTAGGATCCTTGTGATGAACCATGTATGTTAATCAGTCATATTATGCACAGTTCAGAGGAAACTGTATGAGAAATTATAGGGCAGAAAATATAATACAGAGTTATACAACATAAACTTAGACTAGTCAGTCAAAAATATGCCTGGTTTGTTCACCCCTTAAGGACCAGGCCCTTTTTCATTTTTGCGTTTCCACTTTTCACTCCCCCCTTCAAAAATGTTTTTATGTTTTTTTATTTTTCCATGTAGAGAGCTGTATGAGGGCTTGTTTTCTGCATAAAAATTGCAATTCATAGTAATGGTATTTAATATTCCATGCCGTGTAAAATTCTGAATGCAATGAAATTGGTGAAAAAATGCATTTGCACCATTTTCTTATGGGCTTAGATTTTACGGCGCTGTGAGCCCCAAATGACATTTCTTCTTTATTATTTGGGTCAGTACAATCATAGGGATACCACATTTATATAGACTTTATGCTGTTTTCATACATTTACAAAAATGAAACCTCCTGTAAAAAAAAATTTGACCACTGTACAGCCTTTGATCACTTTTTATAAAATATTTTATCCGTTGCAAAATGGCGGAAAAGGTGTAATTTTTTACTTTTGGTGCTATTTTTCATTACAAGATGAAATAATGGTAATAACCATTATATTTTGACAGATCAGACATTTTTGGACGCTGTGATACCCAATATGTTTATAACTTTTACAGTTTATTGATATTTATATCAGTACAAGGGAAAGGGGAGTGATTTGTATTTTTATCTTTTTAAAATTTATTTATTTTAAAGATTTTTCAGACCCCCTGGGGTACTCTAACCCTTGATTGTCTGATCCTACCATATACTGCCATGCTACAGTATTTCAGTATATGGGGATTTTTCACATCATCTATGTGGAATGTGCAATTTGCACATTGCATTAGATAGGCTGAAACAAAGCAGCCTCAGGTCTTTGTATGACCCCATGATGTCATGGTAACAGATCGCCACCAGTATGGCAGTGCCCATGCTTTTTTAATGCTGCCGACAGCTTTTGTCGGCAGTGATTGAAAGGTTATAACCCACCTTCAGTGCAAGCAATATGCACCAAACACCCACCTTGTATGAGGAGGGCTCAATCGGATCGTGGTCTCGGGACCTGCTTCAGTGGCTCCAGCCTGTAACAACACTTACAGTACCAAAGACCAGGAGACTTGGGAGTCAAGTTAAGTATAATTTTTGTTACTCCTGCTGCAGTCCCCACAGACTTTCCAGAAATGTGGTTTCACATACGGGGTGTGGGAGAATCTCTTGAGGCTAGAGTCTGTGGACTCCCTGGACCACCGCGGGAGATGATGGTACTAGCTGCAACCACGGACCAGAATCTAAGTGGCCCCTGGTCTTTGCCAGAGCCCGCAGCAAAGCGGGATGGTCTTGCTGCGGCGGGGTGTCACCTGGTATTTCCACAGGTGCGACTAGGCCTGCTGTGGCAGCCAAGGTAGGGAAGACAGGACCTCGGGAAATCAGGGCCTCGGGAAGGCAGGGCATCAGAAAGGCAAGACCTTGGGAAGGCAGGACCTTGAGATGGCAGGACCTTGGGAAGGCAGGACCCGAGGATGGCATAGGAGTACAGGACCGCCACAGGAGTACAGGAACGCCACAGGAACAAAGGAACACCACAGGAGCACAGGAACGCCACAAGAACAAAGGAACACCACAGGAGCACAGGAACACCACAGGAACACAGGAACACCACAGGGACACGGGAATACCACAGGAACAAGGGAAACATGGAGGCGTCTGGAAATGCAAAGGTGGAACACAGGAGGCTTTCTCTTCAGTGGAACAACTTGAAAATCCAGCTGAGAGTGAAGGGAGGTGCTGTATTATAAGGGTAAGCTGGATTAGCCAGCGCCAATTAGGAGGACGCTGGCTCGTTAAATCAGGACGAGTTGGTACTTGCAATCAAAAGTTATAACCACTTATAGTGACACGTTAGATTTGAAATAATGGGCCACTTCAGGAAGGTGAAAAGTGGATTAGGTATTAAGAGTTAAATTTTCCACCCAAAATAAAAATATTACAATTTGTAGACCGCACCTGTTTTAACCCTTATAAAACACCTAAAGGGTTAACAAACTTCTTAAAAGTGTTTCTTCATATGTTAAGGGGTGTAGTTTCCAAAATGGGGTAATTTACAAGTCTAGCTATTATTTAGGCCTCTCACAGTCAATTAAAAGTTGAGCAGGTCCCTGTAAATATGGGTTTTGGTGATTTTCCAAAAAATTTGAAAAATGGCACCTAAATTCTAACCATTATAACATTCAGGGAAAAATATGTGGAATGTTAAAAAACACGTGTCTAACCCAATTTTTGTGTATAGCTTTATTATGTTAAAAAAACATGTCAACATAAAGCAGACATTTTGGAAATGTAAGTTATGAATCAATTTGGGTGCCATGACTATCTGCTTCAAAAGTAGAGAATTTAGATCTTTGAAAATTAAGAATATTTCCAAATTTTTAATAATAATAATTATTTCTTTATATCACACTCACAGATTACACAGCGCTGCACAGAGTTTGCCAAATCAGTTCCTGTCTCCAATGGGGGTCACAATCTAATCAACCTACCAGTGTGCTTTTGGAATGTGGGAGGAAACCGGAGGACCAAGAGGAAATTTTGAAGTACAATGAGGCAGATGTACTTACCCGGTCTATTCGCGATTCCAGCGGCGCGTTCGGTGTGGAGGATTCGGGTTCTGCCGGGATTCACTAAGGTAGTTCCCCCGATTTCCACTAGATGTCGCTGCTTCGCTGAAGTTCCTCGGAATGCACTGAACTTCACCAAGCCAGGCCGAGTGCAGGTAAGCGCGTGTCAAGCGACACTTTTTTAAAAAAAAATGTGGCAGTTTTTCCAAATCCATCGGGTTTTCGTCCCGCCCCCCCAATTTCCGTTGCGTGCACGATGCCGCTGATGCGCCACACTCCAATCGCGTGCGCCAAAACTCTGGGGCAATTCAGGAAAAAAATTAGCATAACCCGCTGGAAAAACGTTATTCGGGCCCTCAGTAAATTACCCCCATAGTGTCATGAAAAAACATTCTTAAAATCCCCTGGATATCTTATAGCGTTCCAAAGCTATAACCACTTATAGTGACACAGGGCAGATGTAAAAAATTGACCTGCAGGTCAAAATAGGCTAAGTCCCGAAGGGATTAAAGATGTTTCCGATTCTTGACATTAACAATGTTTCTGAATGCACTCCCACAGATTTGTTGATTAAAGAGGCTATGGTACTCCCTGCAGTACCTACAAGCCATTGCTCCAGACATTTTGATTGAAAATTAATTTTTTGTTGTTTATAATATTAGATCAAAATTACAGAAAGGTTTACCTTTGCTTCCTCTTTACATGGGCAGATCCTAAATTAATGATAGGACAATTCATCTATTGAAGATAAGAATAAAATAAGTATTTATCCAGAAAATAATGCTGATTATACTCATGTTACATAAGCCCACTTAAGGAAGACAATGCCCACATTTGATTTTTATAAAGACGAGTAATCTATAGAGGAGCCAGGTAGACTATTGTGCAGAGATATAACCTGGATTAAGGTAAACCTGATATTTGATAACCTAATAAAATGTTGAAAGGCATAGATACATGAAATAATAGTGAATTAAAATGTTTCTCTAAAGTCCCTAAAGCTATATAATGTAAATTATATGTCATTTTCCTTAATAAAACACAGTAGCATCCATTTAAAAGGAAGACATATCTGCATATATATGATGAAATTCAAGATGCTGTACAAATATTTCACATTTCACATGTATGTCTAGCAATTGATCTATTTGTCTATAGTGCTGCAATAGATTTATCAAAGTGTCTAATGCTAAACAAAAAACGCCCATTGGGGCATATTTATCAGGACCTCTGCGCACCGCCACTGGCGCAGAGGCCCTGAAATATCGCAAATGCTAGCTTATTGCTAGCTTTTCGATTATTTTCCCCACCGCCACCTTCACGCCAGTGGGGCTTGAAGGGGCGTGAAGGGGGGGGGCGCGGCCGGACGGGAGTGGCCGGCACGGGGCGTTACTGTCCCCGCGCCTGCGCACGTATCAGCTGCTGCCGGCGACTTTTCATACGTGAAAAGTTGCCGGCTGCGCTTTTTTCTACGCCAGGCAGGGCCTGGCGTAGGATAAACGCTGCGCAACTGGCAGCCCGATACATGAAGAGGCAGAAGCCTCTTCATGTATCGGGCTGCGAATTTGCAGCGGCGGGGCTATCATACACTGGCGCACGAGCGCCAGCGTATGATAAATATCCCCCATGAGTTACTTCTTCTGTGCATTGCTTTTCTATGATGGCAATTAACAGCAACATTGCATCCTGCAACCAGTGCTTAGCTTTGTTATCTCAGCTCAGCGTCGGTACTAACCTGAGTTTTAAAAATATATACAAATGGACAGGGCTGTAGGATTAATACTGGCCGATACTGAGCACTGGCTGCTGCAAGATGCAGTGGGGAATTCAACATTATCATAATACAAATGTAATGCAATGATAATGTTTACATGCCCATTTACAAAGTTTAAATGAAAAAAAAGTTGCACACTTCATTTGCAAGAAATGTCATTATCTCAAACCGGTAGTTTGCATTCTGCATAGTGGAAGCATATGAAAATATAGCTTTTGCATTCTTAGAGGCTGACCTGTTCCAATGGATTTTGCTTACATTTTCCATTATCAGAAGAAGTCTTATGGAGTCCTGTAATATGGCTACTTTGCAGGTTAATATCTGCTCATGGGATGCTTTAGCCAGTTGCCCAATAAGAGCAATGTACATACTTTACATACATGCTACCAAGATACCAGACAGATACTATTCTATCCTAATTACTTCTAAAGGAAAAAAACACCTGGAACCTTTGACCTGCCAAGAAAAAGGGCTCCAAATTGATATGTGTACTGCATGAAAAATGGAAAGCAGAGTTTGTTGAAATGGTCTTTAAATATCAACACAATAAAGTGGTGACATATCTATCTTGAGTTCTCTCTTTTCTTAACATACTCCAGGAGTAACATATCCAGTTTCTTAAAGTTCATTCCAGAGGTGTAACTAGGAGAGGCCGGGCCCCATAGCAGATTTTTGCATGGGGCCCCCTTTCTCCTTAAAAATATACATATTTGTAATATTACACGCATTTATACACTCGGATATACACACATTTATATGCACAAAGTTCTATACTCATACACACATTAATACACTCTTACACATGTATAAACTCATACACACACATTTTTGTACTGATACATATATTATATGAAAACGTATAAAGTATATACACACACAGTATGTACACATCCAATGTATATAAATCATATAAATATATATTATATACACATCATATACACACATTGGGGGTCATTTACTAAGGGCCCGAATCGCGTTTTCCCGACGTGTTACCCGAATATTTCCGATTTGCGCCGATTGTACCTGAATTGCCCCGGGATTGTGTCGCACGCGATCGGATTGTGGCGCATCGGCGCCGGCATGCGCGCGACGGAAATCGGGGGGCGTGGCCGAACGAAAACCCGACGTATTCGGAAAAACCGCCGCATTTAAAAACCGAAAAAGTGTCGCTTGGGGATCGCTTACCTTCACCTGGTCCGAGGTGGTGCATTCCGGCGCGTGGAGATGATTTTCAGCGCAGCAGCGCCACCTGGTGGACGGCGGAGGAACTGCCTTCATGAATCCCGGCCAACTGGGTCCTAGGAGGAGGAGCCCAAGTACAGCAACAATCAGCCAGGAGATTCTCTTCAATTTTTAACGACTCTTCTTGTTGTCAATTAAGAATTCCCCCTCTCAGGACAGTGCCCTGACAGCAAGCAGAGATCTTGAAAGTAAAGGTTAATCAGTGTGCAGTGATTAACCTCTTGCACACCATGGCAGGTGGGATGCAACTGTCACAAACCCTCAGCTAAGAAGTAGCCCACATCATCTGCTATTTTGGAGCAGAGAGGTGCAGAACCCCAACACAGAGAGGATGCATCTACTGGCAGTCTGCAGCTGCCTTTCCCATCTATCTATCTATCTATCTATTATCTATCATCTATCTATCTATTATCTGTCTGTCTGTCTGTCTGTTGTGTATCTGTCGTGTATGTTGTATGTTGTGTTGTATGTATATGATATATATACAGAGTGTATACTATATGTTTATGTCTTATACTTTAGGTTGTGTGTAAGTTCTGTATGTGTGCATATGATGTATGGTATGTATATACTCTATGTAGTATGTACGGATGATGTGTCTACATACTGTATGTAGTGTGTATATGCTATATGTATGGGTTTATACTTTGTGTATATATAACACAAAGTGTTGTGTTTATAATGTATATGGACTAAACATAATGGGGCAATTACTTACCCGGCCCATTCGCGATCCAGCGGCGCGTTCTCTGCTCTGGATTCGGGTCCGGCCGGGATCTATCTATCTATCTGCT
Source organism: Engystomops pustulosus (assembly GCA_019512145.1). NCBI lineage: Eukaryota > Metazoa > Chordata > Amphibia > Anura > Leptodactylidae > Engystomops > Engystomops pustulosus. The sequence goes on from CM033643.1 coordinate 99,557,302, forward strand.
GTTCTGTCTGTCGCGTCTGGTATCTGTTGTGGATGTTGTATGTGTGTGTTATGTATATGCTATATATACAGAGTGTATACTATATGTTTATGTCTATATTTTAGGTATGTGTGTAAGTTCTGTATGTGTCTGATATGATGTATGGTATGTATATACTCTATGTATGTATGTACGGATGAGTGTCTACATACTGTATGTAGGTGTGTATATGCTATATGTATGGGTTATTACTTTGTGTTATATAACACAAAGTGTGTGTTTATAATGTATATGGACTAAACATAATGGGGCAAATTACTTACCGGCCCATTCGCGATCCAGCGGCGCGTTCTCTGCTCTGGATTCGGGTCCGGCCGGGATTCATGAAGGCAGTTCCTCGCCGTCCACCAGGTGGCGCTGCTGCGCTGAAAATCATCTCCACGCGCCGGAATGCACCACCTCGGACCAGGTGAAGGTAAGCGATCCCCAAGCGACACTTTTTTCGGTTTTTTAATGCGGCGGTTTTTCCGAAACGTCGGGTTTTCGTCGGCACGCCACCCGTTCGTGCTCGCGAGCATCCGGCGTCGGCCGATGCGCCACAATCCGATCGGTGCGACACAATCCCGGGGCAATTCAGGTACAATCGGCGCAAATCGAAGGAAATATTCGGGTAACACGTCGGCGAAAACGCGATTCGGGCCCTTAGTAAATGCCCCCAATGTGTGTATATGATGTGTATATAATATATATTTATTATTTATATACATTGGCTGTGTACATACTGTGTGTGTAGATACTTTATACGTTTTCATATAATATATGTATCAGTACAAAAATGTGTGTGTATGAGTTTATAATGTGTTAAGAGTGTATTAAGTGTGTATGAGTATAGAACTTGTGCATATAAATGTGTGTATATCCGAGTGTATAAATGCGTGTAATATTACAAATATGTATATTTTAAGGAGAAAGGGGCCCCATGCAAAAATCTGCTATGGGCCCCGGCCTCTCCTAGTTACAACTCTGGAATGAACTTTAAGAAACTGGATATTTACTCCTGGAGTATGTTAAGAAAGAGAGAACTCAAGATAGATATGTCAACCACTTTATTGTGTGATATTTAAAGACCATTTCAACAAACTCTGCTTTCCATTTTTCATGCAGTACACATATCAATTTGGAGCCCTTTTTCTTGGCAGGTCAAGGTTCCAGGTGTTTTTTCCTTTAGAAGTAATTAGGATAGAATAGTATCTGTCTGGTATCTTGGTAGCATGTATGTAAAGTATGTACATTGCTCTTATTGGGCAACTGGCAAAGCATCCCATGAGCAGATATTAACCTGCAAAGTAGCCCTTTTACAGGACTCCATAAGACTTCTTCTGATAATGGAAATGGCCTTATGTAAGCAAAATCCATTGGAACAGGTCAGCCTCTAAGATGCAAAAGCATATTTTCATATGCTTCCACTATGGAGCAAATAAACTACCGTTTTAGATAATGACATTTCTTGCAAATGAAGTGTGCAACTTTTTTTTCATTTAAACTTTGTAAATGGGCATGTAAAAATTATCATTGCATTACATTGTATTATGATAATGTTTAATTCCCCACTGCATCTTGGCAGCAGCCAGTGCTCAGTATCGGCAGCCAGTATTAATCCTACAGCCGTCCATTGTATATATTTTAAAAACTCAGGTTATTACCGCGACTGAGCTGAGGATAAAAACTAAGCACTGGTTGCAGGATGCAATGTTGCTGTTAATTGCCACCATAGAAAAGCAATGCAACAGAAGAAGTAAACTCAAGGGGGATATTTATCATACGCTGGCGCTCGTGCGCCACGAGTTATGATAGCCCGCGCGGCAATTTCGCAGCCCCGATCCATGAAGAGGCTTCTGCTCTTTCATGATCGGCTGCCAGTTGCGCAGCTTTATCTAAGACAGGCCCCCTGCCTGGCGTAGAAAAAAACGCAACGGCGAACTTTACGTATGAAAAGTGCCGGCAAGCAGCGAGTGCGAAGGCGCGGGACAGTAACGCACCCGTGCCGGCCCACTCCCGTCCGGGCCGCGCCCCCCCCTTCACGCCCCTTCACCCCCATGGCGTGAAGTTGGCGGGATGGGGAAAATAATCGCAAAAGTAGCAACTAAAGCTAGATTTGCGATTATTTCAGGCCTCTGCGCCAGTGCGGGTGCGCAGAGGTCCTGATAATATGCCCCAATGGCCGTTTTTTGTGTTAGCATTAGACACTTGATAAATTCATTGCAGCACTATAGACAAATAGATCAAATGCTAGCAGACATACATGTGAAATGTGAAATATTGTACAGCATCTTGAATTCATCATATATATGCGATTGTCTTCCTTTTAAATGGAGCTACTGTGTTTTTATTAAGGAAAAGACATATAATTATACTATTATATAGCTTTAGGGACTTTAGAGAAACATTTAATCACTATTATTTCATGTATCTATGCCTTTCAACATTTTATTAGGTTATCAAATAAGGTTTACCTTAATCCAGGGTTATATTCTGCACAATAGTCTACCGGGTCTCTATAGATTAAATCGTCTTTATAAAAATCAAATGTGGGGCAATTGTCTTCCTTAAGTGGGCTTATGTAACATGAGTATAATCAGCATTATTTTCTGGATAAATATTTTATTTATTCTATCTCAATAGATGAATTGTCCTATCATTAATTTAGGATTGCCCATGTATAAGGGAAGCAAAGGTAAACCTTCTGTAATTTTGATCTAAATATTATAAACAAAAAAATTAATTTTCAATCAAAATGTATGGAGCATGGCTTGTAGGTATGCAGGGAGTACCATAGCCTTTTAACAACAAATCTGTGGGAGTACATTCAGAAACATTGTTATGTCAAGAATCGGAAACAATTTAATCCCTGCGGGGACTTAGCCTATTTTGACCTGCGGTCAATTTTTCACACATCTGCCCTGTTCACATAAGTGGTTAAGCTTTGGAACGCTATAGATATCCAGGGGGATTTTAAAGAAGTTTTTTCATAACACTATGGGGGTCATTTACTGAGGGCCCGAGTTCACGTTTTTCCAGCGGTGTACGCAAATTTTTTCCTGAATGCCCTGGAGGTTTGGCGACGCAACAACGGAGTGTGGCGCATCGGGGCGGATGCACACAACGGGAAATGGGGGGCGGGACGAAAACCGCGCATTTTTTTAAAAAAAATGTCACTTGACACGTGCTTTACCTGCACTCGGCCTGGCTGGTGAAGTTCAGTGCATTCCGAGAGACTTCAGCGAAGCAAGCGGCATCTAGTGGACATCGGGGGGGAACTACCTTTGAATCCAGCAGCAACCCGAATCCTCCACACCGCAACGCGCCAGCTGGGGAATCGCGAATGGACCCAGTGGTGGTAAGTAATCTTGCCTCATGTACTTCAACTGTTTACAAATTTGGATGATATCTTTTGTTTCTCTGTGTTTTCGTGGGTTTCGGGTCCTCCGGTTTCCTCCCACATTCCAAAAACACATGGTAGGTTGAATTAGACTTGTGACCCCATTGGAGACAGGAACTGTTTGTGCAAACTCTGTGCAGCGCTGTGTAATCTGTGGTGTGATATAAATAAATATTATATTATTAAAAAATTTGGAAAATCCTTAATTTCAAGATTAAATTCTCTACTTTGTGAAGCAGATAGCATAGCAACCAAGATTATGAACTTACATTCAAAATGGTTTGCTTTATGTTGACATGTTTTCACAAATAGCTTATACAAAAGTGGGTTGACACGTGTTTTTTTTAACATTCCACATATTTCCGAAGGCTATAATGGTTTAGCATATTGAGGTGCACATTTTTGTCAACATTTTTGTGGAAAATCACCAAAACCCATATTGACAGGGACGCTGCTCAACTTTTACTGACTGTGATAGGCCTAAATAAGAGCTTGATTGTAAATACCCCATTTGGAACAACACACCCTTAAAATATTGAGCAAAGAAACACTACTCAAGTTGAAAGGAAACCCCTTAGGTGTGTTTTAATAAGGTTGTTTAAAAACAGGTGCGGTCTACAAATTGTAATATTTTTATGTTGGGTGGGCGAAAATTAACCCCTTAATACTTAATCCACTTTCACCTTCCTGACGTGGCCCATTATTTCAAATCTAACGTGTCACTGTAAGTGGTATAATTTTGATTGCAAGTGCCAACTCGTCCTGATTTAAAGAGCCAGCGTCCTCCTAATTGGTGCTGGCTAATCAGCGTACCCTTATAATACAGACACTCCTCCTTCCTCAGCTGGATCTTCAAGTTGTTCCACTCAAAGAGAAAGCCTCCTGTGTTCCCTTTGCATTTCCAGACGCCCTCCATGTGTTCCCTTGCTCCTGGGTATTCCTGTGCAGTTCCTGTGGCGTTCCTGTACTTCTGTGGTGGTCTGTACTCCTGTGGTTGGTCCTGTACTCCTGTGGTGGTCCTGTACTCCTGTGACGGTCCTGGACTCACTCATGGCGGTCCTGCCAATCCTGAGGCTACATCCTGCCTTCCCAAGTCCTGCATTAAGGTCCTGCTTCCATAGGGCCTTTCTGATGCCCTGCCTTCCCAAGGCCCCTGATTTTCCGACGGTCTGCCTTCCCTACCTTGGCTGCCACAGCAGGCCTAAGTCACCTGTGGAACGACCAGTTGACACCCCGCCGCACCGCATCAAGACCTATCTCCGCTTTGCTGCGGGTCTGGTGCAAAGACACAGGGACACAAAACCAGGTGGTTGCGCTGGTACACACATCTCCCCGGTGGGTGGTCCCAGGAGCCACAGACTAGAGCCTCAGAGATTCTCCCACCCCGAGCACCGTGTTGTGGACACAACATGTCTAGGAAATCTTTTGGGGACTGCAGTAAGGAGGAACACAAAATTATACTTAACTGACTTCCCACGTCTCCTGTCTTTGGTACTCAGGTAAGTCTGTGTACAGGCTGGAGAGCCCACTGAAGCAGGTCCCGACCATTGATCCGATTGAGCCCTGCAGACGCTCCTAACAAGGGGGGGTGTTGGTCCTATATGCTTGAATGAGAGGTGGGTGATGAATAAACTTTATAATCGACTGCCGAAGACAAAGCTCGTCGGTCTATAGCTATAAAAAAGCATGGGCACTGCCATACTGGTCTGGGCGATCCTGTTACATGACATCATGTAGGGTCATACAAAGACTCGTGAGGCTGCTTTGTTTCAGCCTATCTAATGCAAGTGCAAATTGCACATTCCACAGCAGATATGTGAAAATCCCCCATTATGACTGAAATTTACTGTGAAGGCAGTATTGGAGGAGCAGACATCAAGGGTCAGGAGTTGACCCAAGGGGGTCTGCAAAATACGTTAAAAGTAAGAATAGGAGTTAAAACGATACAAATGTGAATCCTCACCTTCCATCTCTGTAATGATATAAATATCAATTAAAACTGTAAAAATAAAACATATGGGGTACACACAACGTAACGTCAAACGTCCAAAAGTGTCTGATCATCGCAAATATAACGGGGTTATATCCATTATTTCATCCTGTAATGAAATAACACCCAAGTAAAACATTACAGCCTTTTGTGCTCATTTTGCAACAATGAAAAATATTTTATAAAAAGTGATCAAAGTAGCTGTACAGTTGTGAATTTTTTTACAGAGGTTTTAATTTTAGTAAGTGTATGAAAACACATAACATTAATATAATGTGGTAGCCCTATGATTGTACTTGACCTAAATAGATTAAAGAAGAAATGTCATTGGGGCTCACGCGCGTAAAATCTAATAAAGACCGAAGCAAAATGGGCAAATGCATTTTTTCACCCCCCCCCCCCCAATTTCATTGCATTCAGAATTGTAAACACGGAGTTTTTGGAATATACATCCATTACTATGAATTGCCACTAGAATAGATAATAGATAGATAGTAGATAGATAGATGGAAAAGGCAGCTGCATACTTGCAGTAGATGCATCCTCTCTTGTGTTGGTGTTCTGCACCTCTTCCTGCTCCAAAATAGCAGATGATGTGGGCCTACTTCTTAGCTTGAGGGTTTTGTACGTGTGCTCCCACCTGCCCATGGTGTGGCAAGAGGTTAATCACTGCACACTGAATTACCTTCTTTCAAGATCTCTGCTTGCTGTCCAGGGCAACTGTCCTGAGGAGGGGAATTCAATTAATTGACACCAAAAGAGGTCTGTAAAAATTGAAGAGAATCTCCCTGGCTGATTGTTGCTGTACTTGGCTCCTCCTCCTAGACCCCGTTCATGGGATAGTGCAGCTTCCCGGCCGTCCTGTACTTCGGCTGTGTGCAAAAAAAAAGGGGGGGGATTCCCGAGGCCCTGCACTTCAGCATCGCTGTTTTAACCAGTTGGTGCCGCAGAAACAAGGCCCATTGATCCTGCTGCTTGCAGCTGCTGCTGCTGCGTGGGCTGTTGTGGTACCGGTGGGGATCCGCAGGGCCCCGTGCTCCCGGGAGGGGGAGCGGCGGTTTAAGGCAGCTTAAGGCTAAGACAAGAGCACCTGCAGGCTACCTGTTTGCTGGGACCTGCACCTTCCTCCACAACTTCCCTGCCTGGCTATGTATCCGGTCTGGGAGGGAACTTTCATCATCATCACATTCATTCCGCGTGTGCCTCGTAGTGGCGCGGAATGTGATATTAGAGTCTGACTACGGAGGAACAGTTGGCGCCATCTGGGGGGATTCATAAAAATTAAGCCACACTCCCATCTCCTGTCTGCCTGACGGCAATGTAATGAAGTACGCCAACAGTCCACCCGAGAGCACGGCCATGATTTGTTTTAAATCGCCCGTGCCCCACGGCCCCTGGACCTTGTGGGCCCCAGTAGCAACCGCTATACGGCTGCTAGCGGTAGTTACGCCACTGTTTCATTCCATATGTGTCCAATTTTTTTTGGAGGAACTCCATATGAGAGCTATCTTGGTGCCTACTCAGAATCTTGTCATGATGGATGTGGTAAAACCTTGATATTAATTTGTCTCACAAGGACAGTACTCCTCATCCGTGGCACAGCAAGCTCTCTAGTATCATTCATGAACTTCTGATGCTTTCAGAATTTATTATCAAGACCCTTTTCTCCAATGTCCTCCTAAGGTTATATTCCTGAATATAAACAGCCCATTTTTCAAACTTTAAAAGAAGAATAGGGCTCTTAATAGTCATTCATTTGGCATCACAACACAAAGACAACTTGCTGTACTGGAGGCCCAGCTGACCATCACCACCACACCAGCAATGGTAAAGGTGTTTTCTCTATCTCCGATTCATCAGATTCTTACTATATTGTAGGTACATTCTGTGAATTCAGATAAAAACAATCACAGTAGTCCTAGGTTTGCTGTTAATTTTAAAATAATGAAATCCATAGAAAACCAATTGAATGTCAAATGGTCATGTACAGTTTTTTTCTCAATAACTAAGATAGAGATTTATAGGTCTTTTTGTGGGTATCACATATTTGTATCATTGTAGAAAACTGAATCATAAGGACTTTAATTTAGTTTTCTTTCAAAAGTATTCTTTTGAGGATTTTACCTTTAAACGCAAACTCCCCCGAAAAAACAAAGACTGAGGAAGGACAACACAGGTTGAAGGTGGATAAGAAATACTACTTATGACCAAAAGCAAATGAAGAGTTGAGGAAACAACCACATCAGTACAAAGGTCACCTTAAAAAGGACCCAATAATAAAACAGTAATGGAGAATATAGGGGACAGACTGACATAACAACTGAGGTTAGACCAGCAGATAAGTAACCAACAGCAGGTTATTGAATGCATACAAAACATACTTTTTGTAAATCTGTCAGTGTTGGTCCTTAGGGTCCATAAGGTCATCAGTGTTGTGTACTACACATGTAATCAGCTATATCATCTTGCTATGATGGGGCCTGCATACCAGGGTGGTACAATCACCCGACCGAACACCTGATTCTTAAATAATTTCCACAGATATTAATTCCAACCTTCCTATCAGTCCTGGTGTAACACAATTTTAGTTGCCCCTGGACCCGACCCTTGATCTTCCTGAGTTTAATGTTTGGCAGACATCTTATTCCTTCTGTCTTTCGCTGTGCACTTAGCTGATCTCCTCTTCTGCCTTTAGCCCCCACCCTTGCAATTTCCAGAGTAACTCAAGACACACACTTACTTCCTGCTGGCATACAACCCATTGTTATGAGAGTAAAGCTACAAGCAGATAAGATCTTTATCGAGAGGAGGTTGGGGAGGCATATGGTTAGAGCTGACAGTATGTAATATTCATCTCATGGATCTCATCTTGCTCTCATCTCTGTCATCTGTCTCCTCTCTCTTTCCAACTGTCAGACTACTAGTAGAATGTTCAGAAACTAAAAAAAGTGGATATACATCTTTACCCCTGATTATCTAACCACATTTTTCATCTCAACATTAACTAGATGAGTCATGAAGTGCTTGTTGAGATCCCTCCCCGCCGTACACTCTGAATTTTACACTGACCACCTCGGAGTGATAGGAGCTAAAACAGCATAAACTGATTAAAATTTTAAAGTAACAGGTTAATAAAGATCTCATTGTTTTTAATTTCACAAGGGGATTTAATTAAATTTGAGAATTTTCTTTCAATGGCATACCCTCTAAGATGCATATTGTACAGATACTATTTGTATAAACAGGGCACTCTTCCACAGTACCCACCACAGTCAAGTCAGAGCTCAGAAAAAGAAGCCTGAGAAGGGGAGGGGGAGAGCAGAACTAGGAATGAGGCAGCACGGGGCTCAGTGGTTAGCATTACAGCAATTCCATGCTGGGGACCTTGGTTCAATTCCCAGGGTCAATATCTGCAAGAGTTTTGAATTTTCTCGTCCGTGGCTGCGTGGTTTCCACGGGTTTCTCCGTCAGGGCCGGCGCCAGCACCCGGCATCTCTGGGCAAGTGCAGGGCCCACTAAGGGCGGGGGAGTTTTGTTAGAGGTATATAATAATGATGCAGTTTACTCTCTGCCTCCTCATGTCTGTCATTGCAGCCGTGCACTGCACTCCCTTACGGGCCACGGCTTGAGCCTCCCACTTGTGATTTCTGAGCACCCATGGTCCTCCAGCCACCAGCACTGTTCAGGTTGGCTCAGCGTTACAGTGTTCGGAGGATCAGCTATTCAAAAGAACGACAAGGAGCAGAGCCCACTCCTGTTTGATGTATTGTGACCTGTGACCTAGCTAGGAAGTACGCATGGTAAGTCCAAAAGCCCTGTGTGTGGCAGTTAACCCTTTCGTTCTGACTCTGAGTCCAGTTATGTTTTTTTAAGCCCACTTTCCTGCCCCCTGCAATGTTACCTGTGTGCCACCTGTCCACCACTCCCTTCCTCTTGCCTCCCTGTCTTTCCCATATACAACCACCTAACTATATTTGCCAGGTCCACCTTGCTATGTCCCTGTCTGCATCTAATCATTGCTTCCTTACATTAACCCTGACGGTGCGTTCACACAGTGTTTGCGACAGTTTCTGTCTGACTTGGCACTGATAAGAAGTGCAAACTTCTTGTCATGTATTCATGAAGTGTTCTGCGACAGTATTTTTCACGGCAGCTTGTGTCCGTGTACCGCAAAATCCTGCACAAAACGGGCCGTTCTGGTGTCAGGTCGGACCGTGCTCCATTTTAGTTACTGCGTCTTGGACCGAATTATGTCAAATGTGCCATAAAAAAAGTTGTTGACACTTCCTGAGCAGTGCGTGGGGCGTCAGATTCATGAAGACCCGTGCCCCCAGTTTTTATGAATCGCCACTCGCGGAGGAATTGCACATAGTACCGGCTGCACTACTTTAAAATGTGGTCCACAGTGTTTGGACTATGATAAGAACGCATGTGTTTTTCAGTTACTATTTGTTTGGATGTTTTCAAATCGTATCTTTCATTTTGAAATGTATGCAAATTGATGTTAACACAGAGCTATTTACGCGGTCCAGCAATGAAGAAAAGAGGGGGCAAATGGGCCATAGGCACGTTTTTTTGCCACCAAATTTGGGATCTATACAAGGGGCCCCACTGAGGGTTCTGGTTGCCCAGGGGCCTACGCAAACCTGAGCTGCCCTGCTCCGTTTTTCCTCTGACGCTCCAAAAATACCAGTAGGTTGATTAGTTTGAAAGCCCCGTTGGGGAAGGACCCGATTTGCAAGCTCGGTGCAGCACTGTGTAATCTCTGTGTGCGCTATATAGTAAAGGATTATTATTATTTATCTCTCCTTTCTACTTCCTGCTATCTACCTTCCCCTAATTGGGTCAGCATCTCTGACCCACTGAGTATTACATAGAAGGTGTTTTATAATTTATGTATGGTATGGGTAAATGTGATGTGGATGCTTTTATATGGTATATGGGTAGATGTATCATTGTATATGATTCCTGTATGACGGTAATATGGTATTTATGTCAGTGTATATATCTGAATGTATGTATTTGCAATGTGTATTTGTGTATTGTGTGTATATGCGTGTATATGCGTAATGTTGTATGGTAATATATATCTTATGTGTGTGGTATATGTTTATGAGGTGTATATATACTAAGATATGTGTTTAGCGATTGTAATTTTATTGTACTGTATGTTTGTTTGTTTCACCTGTATTGTGTAGTCCATTGGTGTGTATGTAATATATGATATGATGTGTCTATCTATTGTATGTATTGTTGTGTTTATGCTACATGTGTTTAATGGTTGTGGTAACACAAAGTTAGCCAAGTTAGAAATGGCAAATTTACCAACTCACAATCACCCAACAGATACATACTATTATGTATGGAGCTGTTGTATATTTATTTACAATAATATATATTAATTCTTAGGGGGGCTGTATATATTTTTTTACTGCAGGTTGTATATTTTTTGTTACTGGGTGCCATCCATACTAACTAATACTTGAGGGCTGTAATATTTTTGTCAGAGGGGGGGCATATATATCTAATACTGGCTGCTTGTATGTATGTATCCTGGGGGCGTATCTATTTTATTACTGCAGGGGTATATAGTTGTTACATGGGGTGTATATATGTAATACTGGGGAGCTGCATATTTTTATTCTGGGGGCTGTATAAATTAATTACTGCCAACATTTACTTTTTTGAAAAAATTAATCCTTTGGGATTAGACTTCAAATGGATAGGTATGTCCAGCTTATTGTGTTTCCAAGTTAAAACAGCTCAAGTTTAAAACAGATGTATTTGTGAACATTAATATAGCTTTAGAAATGAAAGAAGCTATCGAATTAAAAATAATAAGAGATGAGCGAGCACTAAAATTGCTCGAAGTGCTCTTATTCAGACGAACTTTTTCCAGATGTCGATGCTCGTCTCGAATAACGAGCCACCCATTGAAGTCAATGGGAGACTCGAGCATTTTTCACAGGGAACCAGGTTCGGGAATAAAATGTGTTTCATTAATTGGAAAAAGGGGAATTCTCTGATAATTTAGCAGTGTATGCAACATCGCAATCTATTCTTCACTGTCCGCCGCGCGTATATTATCTCCCACCAAAGTTACAGATGTAGAACAGTGAAGAATGAATAAAAACAGTGACACAAGATCATTTACTGAAAAACACAGTGAAGAATAGATACAGATGTTTTTCTGCACATCTGCTTACTTGTCGGAGATACGCTGTCCCGGGATCCGCTGCTCTTCTTCCACTGAAGTCTCCCCGATGTCTCCCGTGCCCCGATGTCTCGGTCCCTATGTCTTCCGTGCCCTATGTCTCCGTGCCCCTTGTCCTCGTGCCCCTATTTCTCCGTGCCCCTATGTCTCCTTCCGTGCCCCGATGTCTCCGTGCCCGCTGTCTCCGGCCCGATGTCTCCGTGCCCCATGTCTCCGTATGTCTCTGCTGCGCCAAATGTGTCTCTGCTCGGCCAGAGGGGCTCTGCTGCTGCGCCAGAATGTGTCCTTCTGCTCTGCATGCGCCAGATGTCTCCCTGCTTTGGTCGTGTCCTCCCTGCTGCCGTTCGCCGCGTATCTCGACAATAAGCAAGATGTGCCCTACCATCTGTAATCTATTCTTCACACTGTGTTTTTCACTTAAATGATCCTGTGTCACTGTTTTTATTCGATTCTTCCTTGTTCTTCACTGTGTTTTTGAATTAAAGCTCGTCTCGAGCAGGGAATACCGTCCGAGCAACGAGCCGTCTCGAGTTACCTTAATACTCGAACGAGCATCAAGCTCGGACGATATACCGCGCTCATCTCTAAAAATAATCTGTTCAATGTGTTTACTGTTTGTAACAACAAGTCCTTTGCTTTTGCAGTGGATGCGGAGAAGCATAACATCTGCACATCTCTTATTTTATGGTGTTGAAAAAAACTGTACAGGTGGGTTTGGATTTTCTAAGTATTTACACTAGGAAATTGTATTAATTTCCCCATTGACACCACCCTAGAAAATGTTGTATGGTGAAACAAAGATTTACATTTTTACTATATGTGATTATATTATCCAGCAAGTAAACATCTTCATGTAAAATAACTTACAGGGGTTTGGCCCATGAATAAATTACAATCACCTAGCGATGTTTTACACATAAGATCACATTTTTACTAACCCCTTAATTTTACAATTTGCACTCATATTATTGATTTTTAACTCTATCACTGAATGTCGCCAACATTCCAGTGTGTGGGCGTGGACTCTCTAAGCAGACCTTCATGATTCCTCTAGTTTGTGTGTGCTGGCATGTGGTTAGATATCAGTGTACAGGTTTATTTAGCTTCTGAACATCTAGTATCTGACACATAGAAAAAAGAGATAGAGAGATCATAGAATATAATGAGATCACTGGATCAATACACATGACAATCTCAGCTCTACAATCACAGCCATAAAGAGCTTATCTGTCTGTATCTTGTAGCTTTACCTTCTCATATGTGTGTATTGCTTTTCCGGCAGCAAGTCAATGTGTATCATGTGTGAGTTTCCTCCTGGACGCAATGGTGAGCGCTAGTGGGCAGATAGAAAGCTCAGTGCCGTGTCAGACAGAAAAACAAAATGTCGCATTCCCCTAAGTCAGAAGTTACGGGTCGGGTGCCATGGGCAACAAAATTGTGTACACCAGGACTGTTAGAGACAAAGTTGGAATTATCAATCTGTGAAATGCTATATTTTTGTTAATAAATTGGATTTAGAGAATGACTTATTTTGTTTATCTTAGTAATTTAATAACTTGTCTTTGTGGGAATATCTCTTTAAGTATCTATCCTGAAATTTTAATTTTGCAGTCACTAACACATTGACCCACATTCTCATAAACAGTGAAACTGTTTTGCCTTTGAAGTCTGCAGAGAGCACCGATTCACATGAATTTGTGTCCCGTTCTTCAATGGTATCTGCGCACCTTGCCTGACACGACAGAGCGCACCAACTTTTTTTCTGGATGCCCATAGACACCGTGCCCACACAATCTGGTCACTCACAGTAAATAATGTGGTGCTTGATCCACTGTTTCCCGGAATGCCCCCTATATAAATACTTGTGCAGCAGTTTACATGTTCTTTCTAGACAATTTAGACAGAAAAACTTGCACAAACCTTTACTAAATGTTGGCCAAATTTCTTAGGCAATAGAGCAACCTCTGGATGCAACTACCTATAATCATTTATTACGGATGTGTGTTTGACAACCATCACGTTAACAACAACACACACTTTAAAACGGTTTTCTTCAACCATAATCTTTTACCAAATGTTTCTTTGTTCTTATGTCTAGCCAGACATGATGTGATCAAAAGAAGGTAAGTATGTTTGGTGGAGTATATCTAGACTTCTGATAATTTGCAATACTTGTATTTGGAACAACAAAAAACCTAAAGCATGCCTTTAATATCAGATCAAAAACACTTACTGTTTCGTACTCTGTAATGTAACATTATTTTTTTGTAGGTCCCAATATATTTTAAAAGCCCCTTTAAAAGGGATGCAGGGTTTTATCTCTATTTCCTCTAACCTTCAAAAATCCATACAACTTTTTTTTCATTTTTCGTGTACAGAGCTATATGATGGCTTATTTTTGTGCGTAACAAATTTTATTTTTCCGGATGCTTTATTTATTATTCCCTGCGCCGTGTACTGGGAAGCTAGAAAAAATTCCAAATGTGGAAAAAATTAAAAAAAAAATGCATGTTCTTGGTGGGCTCAGTTTTTTACCACTTCCCCACATGGCGCTTCCATAAAACCTCTTTATTCTTTGGTTTGGTATGCATCGCGGTGATAACCAATTTATATAACATGTTTTATTGCATTTTAATACATTTTTCAAAAAAATGAAACAAATGTGTACAAAAAAGAAAAAACTAATTTTTTTGTCCAATCCCTTCTGACGTTAATAACCGTTTCATACGTTGGTGTACGTACTGGAGGAGGGTTTCCATTTTTTGCAAAATGAGCTAATGTTTTCATTCTATCATTTTTGAGGATGTGCAACATTTTAATATATCACTTTGGATTATTTTTTTTATGTCAGTAAATGGTGTAAACGTCACTTTTTGATTGGCACCATTTTCCGTTATATAGGTCATCGATCGCCAGCAATAAACCTTTTATAATTTGATAGATTGGGATTTTGTTATGCTATTATACCGGAGTATGTTAGCTTATTCTACTGTTTTTTGTGTGTGTTTTTTTTTTAATTCCTCAGACCACATGGTACTTTAAAACCATATAATGTTAGAATGTCTTCATTAATTCTTACCATATACTGCAATACTATTGTATGCGTATATGGCTTTTTTTGCATATGATTCATTACAATGACATCGCAGAAATATTACGGCGCCGCCGTGTTTTAAGTGCCGCCCCAAGAGGCAACCGCGCAGCCCCTACCGCGGAGGATACGAGGGGTCTTTTGCAGCCATATGCAGGAAAGCTCATCTCTGTATGAAAGAGGCTCAGCCCTTCGTCATCCTCCCACATCCACTCACCCGCACCCACCACCCACTGGCAATTCTTGCTGACTACAGCAAGTAATATCTGGCCATGAATACTTGCCATTCACAGTTTACAGTGAAGATGGGGCGCCCATCTCCAATTGAAAGTGGAGAAATACGATCGGTTTCATGAGGTGGAGGGGAACTCCCTCACGACACCCCGGGGGACTCAAGGAAGAAAGCTGGCAGGGAGCCAGGTAAAGTTTAATCCAATGTATCTTCAAACATACATTTCAGAGCTTGAAAAATCACCAGTAGTTGGAAACATATAAGTTAGTAAGACTTCTCTTCATTGTGTCTCCATAAGAACAAAAAAATTAAAAATGAAAAATACGTTCAGTGCACTTCATTGTTTGAAATTGTACATATAATATAACTTATTAACAAAACAGAATTGCTGAAGACTGAGCTCCAATTCACTTCAATGTAAACCTCCTGTAATTCCTAACTTCTGTCTGCACATTGAAATTTGGTAATCGCAGCTGAACTGCAGTGGTACTAGGTGCACCTTCCACACCAATCTCTAACAATCTATTATACACCAAACAAAGCTGCTAATATTTTGTGGTTGTTTAAGAGCCCTAGTTCTATTCGAGCTGATGCCAGTTCAGCTAGAGTCGGGTCCGATCGGCAATGTTTTTTACCTATTAAATGCCGCGGGTCACTCCGATCTGAAGCGGGCCTCCAATCTGCGCTGTTTAACCCATTAAATATGCATGCACACGACCATGGCATTAAACTGCCAATGGAGGGGGTGTCCTTTCCCCCAAAATCGCCCCACCTTGCACTGTCTTCGGGGGGGGGGGGGGCGCGATCGTTCCCTCCCCTGGCAGCCCTAGGTCCAATTCACAGGGCCCAGGGCTGCCTGTTAAGTCAATGCTGTTTAAAACCTTTTAAAAACCAATCGAAAAATAAGAATTTTTTACCTATTGAATCCACAAAAATGCAATAAAAAGGTGATCAAAAACACATATGTATCCAGAAGATCCTGTTAACAAAGTGCAAACATTTAGTAAAACTTAGGAAAAAAATATTCAGTATTGCCATAAATCGTATTGACCCCGAGAATAAGGATACATGATTTAGTGTTATACGGTGAACAACCAAAAAAAAAAAAAAATTAAAATGCAGTACAGAATTGATGCTTTTCTACTCCTGCCCTCAAAAAAAGTTCCCTCATTTTTAACAATATAGGATTCCAACCCCAAAATGTTTAACACTTGGAAACTGCAATAAGGGCAAAGCTAAAATTTTATAGCCTACAAAAGGTGCCAATGAGAAAACTAAAATCCTGGCACCTCTATTTTGATTTATTAAATATGATCTCAAGGGGTTTAAAAGTACACTAGAGAGAATGCTGTAGAAAATTACCTGTCTCCTCTACACCAATTATGCTCTGTGTCTCCCCAATGTTCTTTGGTGTGATCCAAACACCTCATACTTAGATTCGGCTGGCCCATTTTTTTCTATCTTCCTCTGTCCAATGTCTGTGTTATTTTGTCCATATTAATCTTGTTCCCATTGATTAGCGAAGTCTCAGATATGGCTTTTACTTTGTCCCTCTTCCTGAAACCAGCATCCTGGAGTCACCTCTTCATGTATAGTTGACACTGGGCGTTTGGGGGAACTATTTAATGAAGCTACCACTTGAAGGACCTGTTAAGGCGTTGGTTTCTCAAATTAGAGGTAGCATGTGAGACACTTAGGCGAAGTTGGAGAAAATTACTACTCTTCCACACCAAATCCTACAGAGGTCTCACTATACATATGCATATATAGCTCAACAATACCTTAATTGAGAAGGGTAAAACTTGCCACCTCTAAGGTTTTGCATAATCGGGCACAACTCTAATGAAGCATTTTCCAATATTAGGGTTGCAGCCTACCGTCCGCTTGTATCAGAAAGGCAGTAGCCTCACTGCTTCTGATCATGAGGGAGAAATGGAGGAAATGAGGGTGCACGCCTCAAATGGTTGTCTTAAAAGGGTGATTTTATTTAGTTCCCTCTGCCCATACCACGCGGTTTGGGACGTCAGGTGTCCTTTCCTCGAGAAAACAATTATAGACGTCTTCGAACGTCCCTGCCTCAACATTCGGTGTCCATGGCAAGAGAATTGGTCATCCAAGCTTTGAATTTCTAGAACATTGCAATTTTTTCAACATCACAAACTCATCGAGTCCCCAAGAAGGATGGTCAACCCTCAAAAGACAAATCAATAGAGAAAAGATAATTGTTTCAACAATACAAGCTGTAATTGCCCCTCACATGTCATCAATGACAGGGTAAGGATCTTTCTTGTCATTACAATGTTTTTTGAAGTGAGCAAGCAAATTTATTTGATCTGAATGGGAAAAATTATGTTTGTCAACACACTATGGAAAAGACTGAACCCGAAAGACATGATGTATCAAAGTGGTGGCCCCCTATTTCATTTTTTTTTGCCCCTAACTGAGGGCATTGTTGCGTCTGAAGAATCACACACTCTGCACCATCTGTGATAAGTGACTTCATGCCTCATATTATCACTTGTGCGTCACAGCATTCCTTGCATCAATCTACCATCCCCCAGCATGAAAATTAAAAACTCACAGCAGAGCCCAGGTAACCTGATAAATTTTAACCCCGGTGAATCCGCCACAGTCTAGCTCTATCATCTCCTGAAGGGATCCGCCGGTGCTAATCTTCTGCTACCCTCCTGTACTTTCTTGACATGTGTCTCCTCGACACTACTACACATGGATATACTTCGTCTGTTCTATCTGCAAACTCACTTTCATCTTTTCTCTCCTACTTTGTGCTGCTGCTTTTGCAAATTATTTGTACATAAAGCTCATGATCTAATAAACAGGGGCGGCATGTAATAAGCATTGGGTTACTCCACTGCTGTGTAATAACAGCGGATTACAACGCTCTAACAGATGTTTTAGGCTCTATCCACCTTCGGGCTTGAGTGTTTTTGGTGTCATATTGCCCTAATCCAAAAGTTGTAATGATGAATATTAGTAGATACAGCAAAGAAAATTAGGAAACATTGGTTATTTTTGGTCAGTTTGTTGTTTAGGAGGCACAAACTGTTGTCAAATTACTGTGACAAAAGAAAAAGTCATAAACACAAATAACAGTGATACATCTGCCCAAATTTGTGAAGAAGCAGTGCAAGGTGGTGAGGTGTGCAACACCCAGCGCCGATCAAGGCAGAGCTGTGTTTGCGAATACGTCCCATCAATGTAGCGTGCAGCCTGTGTAGGGTCTGCCACCCCACAGCTGTCACTACTCACACTACATAGTCCTTATAGGACACAGGGGAACATTGCAGTTGGTAGATATCCTGCCTGTAAGGCAGAGTTAATGTTTTTATGTGATGTCATATGGTGTCAGCCAATCACATGTATGCCTCCTGTCTCTGTGAGCTGAGAGGTAATTGTAGGAGCAGCCACCACCTGACCAAGGGAGTAATAAAACCCCTGCCAGGAATGTTCTAGAGAAGTGGAGTTCCAGACCGACCAGAAGAGTCTGAAGACAGTCTAGTCAGTCAGACCAGAGAGTCTGAACAAGTTTATACAGAGAGATAGATAGGGTATCATCCTACCTTTAAGGTGCATACACCTGAAGCAATCCAGGATAAAAGCTGAAGCATCCTTCAGGACCCAGCTACCTCCCAGCCTGCCATTGCCATCCAGGCTTGTGATCTCATCCTGTGGCTCCTCCAAAGACCTCTCCAGTACGCCACCATCTTGTTTAAAGGCAAAGTTGCTGATGTTCCTGTTCGTTTCCAATAAAGAAACTGTAGTTTTTCTTTTCAACGCTGCCTCCCGTCTGTTCCCTGCTACTCCGGCTGTCCACCATCACGGGCAACCCCTTACCCACCCAGAGACTCATCTTCTAGACACCAAAGGGTTTTGCCCCAGTGAAGATCCGCTATATCAAAAGCCTCTCCCTCAATCATTTCTTTGCCAACCCACCTGCTGGAGACCTGCCAGGCTGTAGGGACAGTCCTCCGGTTCCCCATACCAATCAACCTTGACACAAACGTGGCTTAGGCCGCAACCAACCGCCATCCCACTCATGTACTGCGGGCCCAGCTGTCTCCAGGCCCCAGAAACAAAGGCTAGGCCCCGGTGGGGATGTTGCAGATTTTTCATGGTAAAGCATTTCCTTGACACAGAAACCATTAAAATAATTGAAATGGCAAGCCCAGAGTCCCTCATCTAAACCCAATAAAAACCTTTGGAAATGGTAACACCTCTTGAAATATATGACAAGTCCATCTGGCCAATAATCCCCACACTCAACTGCGGAGAGACTGGCAAAAAGTGGACCAAAATTCCACAACCGATCTGGTGAGAGACTATGTTTCCTGTGACTGCAAATGTGCTGAAGTCATTTCAAAGTAAATCATCATCACTTTTCCGCAAAATAAAGTGTTTTATGTTGTTATAACTGTGGTAATTCTGTAACCTGGTTCTATTGTCAGGGTGTAAGCCCTAGAAAAATCCCATCAAATTTGATGACTGGAGATTACATTTATTTTTAGCATGAAGTGATCATAACATTGTTCTCTATTTTGATCTCCAGTACAATAATATCTGTGCATTGTGTTTGGTCTTCAATGACATGCTTTGCTTTTTCTCAGAGTTGCTATCCTCCATCCTTTCATTCTTAGATCAGCTACTGTTAATTTAGCACCTACAGGTTATATACTTGTGGGTTTGTCAATAATAGGAATTTAATTACCTTCCTGAGCAATAAACATATTTACTCACTGTCACTGCTATAACCATTTCATCTGCACTGCTTAACTAGGTACATAAGTAGTTCTAACCTGGCGTATTTGTACTACCTACAGGCTAATTTTAGTTTCCAATGCAACGGCACCGTACTGGGAATTGCCTCCTTTGTAGTTCTTTGAAATACTCCATACAGGTTGATCCGCGACAGAACCATGGGGATCTCTTTATATAAAAGTATCTTATTTATCAGGACTCATTTTAAGATATACGCTCCATAACAGTCTATAGTTTTTGTTCATGAGCCCTAAGGGGCCATTACTGAAAGGTTCCCTTCCCGCACAGCTTGCCCTCGTTAGATCAATAATTCTTTCATCACCCAGAATAATATGTTAACAAAGGTATGGAAGTTCCCAGAACAATGACATTTTCCTTATACTTTAATCTTGGTACATCCAAGATGGTCACACATTAGAATGTTTTTAATCAAACTTTCCGTAATATTCCTCCTAGAATTTATTCTACAGATTGTAATCTGGGATCCTTGGAATAGATATACGGAGTGGGCTCAGCCATCTTTTGTCATGATTCGCTCTTCTTAACCACCCCATGAATGTCATTGGGGGGTTTTATCCAGTGCTATGACAGTCGCAATGTTATTTCCCACACTTTCTATAACACTGTGGCAAATGTACTTAGGGTATGGACAAAATGAAAAAAATTATTTTTACAAAAGTTTTTAATTTTTTTAATCACTCGATCCTAATAACTTGATACTTGTTTGTATCTCTATTATCGTAGACTCCAAGAATCAAAGAGAGGTGTTTTTTCATCAATGTCACCACATTTTTCCAATTTTTTTTTCCAGCTCAGCGTCCCATAAACGGTGTGGAATAATTAAAACCTCACTAGCAAGTAATATTTGGTTTAAACCAACAAGGTCTTATTAAGCTCTGTAGATGTAAATATAACAAAGTTAGGAACTTAGGAAGTACAAATCCGAAACGAAAAACAAAAAAGGTCCTGTCTTCATAGATTTTTTTAGTTTTGCCACAAGGTATTGAGGGCATTGGTTTTTTTTTGCGTTACAGCTACAATTTTCATTCGAACCCATTCAGGGAAATGTACAATTTTTTTTATCACTTTTTATAACATTTTTGTAACAGGTGATAAAGCTTTTAACATGCAGTTTTCTATCAAGG
The DNA here is from genome assembly GCA_019512145.1 of Engystomops pustulosus. Classification (NCBI taxonomy): domain Eukaryota; kingdom Metazoa; phylum Chordata; class Amphibia; order Anura; family Leptodactylidae; genus Engystomops; species Engystomops pustulosus. The sequence goes on from CM033643.1 coordinate 99,578,168, forward strand.
CATCCAATTGCCGGGGAAATGGGCTGTAGAGGCTTCTGGAGGCTGCTGCCGAGAATGGCTTCTGGTGTTACTTACTCAAACTGATATATGGAAGACTGAGGGGTCCTGTCTAAACTGTAGGAAGAATGCGCACCTCTCCCTTTTTCTTTTCTCTGTCTAAACTGTGTTGTGATGATGTCCTATTCTGATGCGTTTTCTTAATTTTTCTGCTTGTAATTAGGGAGTGAAGAGTTTTGGCAATTCCAGATATCAATGGTTCCCAGCAAGTGATCCGAGGTTGCCCTATTTTAAGAATTCACCTAACAGTGGTTGGTATTGTGTAGAGGTCAAAATTGATAAAATGTGCGCAAATGTTTTGTATCTTTAAAGAAGTTCCACAGAGTTTAAAATGCCTGTGTTAACTTATGGAGAGGTTGGAGGTATATTTATGTCACTGAAGTGTTGTGCCCCGACAAAGTTTAATGATCCTTGTTAACCTGTACTCCATGTCAGTTTTAGGAAATATGGCCTTAGCACTTCAATGAAGGACTCTGTATGTGTGAGCCTAGATAGGAAATCCACACCTGCTTTACTTTTTTCCATAGAAAACAATGAAAAAATGTTTTATATATGGTTTTGATATACCAAGATTTGCACAATTTCAATGCTAATATCCTATACAGAAGATCATAAAATATTAGGAATATCATTTTGAAATTCAATTGATTGGCTTTTAGCACAGCATAAATGGAGCCGATGCATCCAGTGGATTTTATTGCACATAGTTATTTATGCTGTTTCCATTGCTTCTTAATTGAAATTTGTGAAGGCAGTGTGACCAAAAACATAATTTAAGTGTTTTAGTTCAGTAATTACAGATGGTTGGGCATCACCAAATATGTTATGTTATCTAAATGTGTGAATAAAGAAAAATAACCAGGTTTTCTAGATAGATCTCCCATTTTTTAACATTATAATGTACCATATCTGTGAGGGGGATTTGAGGGTTTTTTCCCCCTGAGACACATGGCTTTTCAATTTTTATTATGGTAATGATAACAACGATTAACAATAAAGTTTCATCAAAGACATCTTTTACTGAAATTTAGCCCCGGGCTGCAATGACTAGGAGACATCTCTAAGTTCTGTGTTTTATTGTTATAAATAAGTTTAAATTTTATTGCCACAAGTTCTGTTCCAAATGCAAGATAGTAGCCAGTTAGAGACCCAAAGGGGGCAATTTGCACAGCACACAAAATATTTAAAATTGCACGCTCATAAACCATAAAAATATGATACATTTTATGACAGTGATTATTCAATATATATAAATATCTGTACACCAGAAAGGAGAACCTATTTTTGGTTTTTTGTTAAGAGGTGGGATGAGTGGACCCAAACCAAAAATGATTCGACCCCGCGCCAGACTTCACCCCGAAGTTTCTTTAATTGTGCCAACATAGTTAAAGCTTCTGTTATATTGTGTCTATCTTTTGAAATTTTGGAATTAGCTAACTATAGAACAACATACCTTGAAGTCATTGAGATTGTAATGGTTGCTATCTAGAGAGGGAGAAATAGAAAACAGATTGTACAGAATCCAAAGTAATAAGGAAACAGGATGATACTTGCCATCTTAGACAATCTTCAAGGCTTTATAGTTTGGATGTACCAATCACTCTCCAGAAAAGGAGTAGTATAATAGAATGTGGAGAGGGAATGAAGGACTCTTACATTGGCCTGTACTGGGGCAAAGGCTGTTTTTCACTCTTAGTGGCCTTATCCATGTCAGATCTGCTAAAATGCTACTGCTGCAACTGTCTTTGGAATATCTTTAGAAAACAAAGTATGTAGAGTTTGCCATTGTCAAAACAGTCCAGATCAGGTGTAGTTGATTTTATTAAAAAAGAAAATCATCATTATGTGTCATGTATGTGCGATGTCTCAGTCTCCTCATTGATTCTTCTTCCCATCCGCCACCACTATCCAGCTCCCCAACTCCCCTCCCACCCCTCTTCCTGTCACGTGCCTTGGGCAGACAGGGTAGTGAGAGAGATGGGTAGAGGAAGGAAATGCAACGAGAGGCCCGTAATGTGAACTAAAATTTTAGAAGTTAGTGGCGTATTCAGAAATGCTTATACAAAGGCATGACCACCCCTGGCTATTGGAGTAACTGTCACCAGCTAAACAATGACTTTTTCCTGGGGTCAGGTTTTGCTGTCAGTAAAATTATCTTCCAGCTATGGCTAAGGGATTTTGTTGCTCCTGTTATGCTAATCTGGTTCCAAAAAAGAATTGAAAACTGTCCCACTTTCCCCTCCCACTTCTATGTTTAAACTGAAGCCCTACCCTACGTCCAACCCTTTTGAGTGACATACAACACAATATAAAGGAAGATGAGCATAAATTGTAATAAAATGCAAAAATTTATTGAAGGGTCATTTTTTTAAAAATAGAAAACATAACAAGGGTATGTAGTTTTAGTGCTGGGCAGTGAGCACACATGGCTGACAGGAAGTAGAGCAAATTTAAAGGTGCTTAGGCATAGCCAAAGGTGCTAATTACATCACAGAAGCAGGTTGTAAGAAACTATCACATGCATAAACAAGGAGCGTCACAGAGGGAAAATAATGACCTGTACCTGACCTGGTGGGTTTGGGTATGAGGGGCGCTGAGAGAGGATGCTGCCCAGCCCCCTCCCAAACACGTGTTTTCGTCCGGCAGGACTTTGTCTAGGGGTCCCTTATGAGTGACATAGTAGAGGAATTTTCTGTCTGAGTCAGCAGTACATTTCTGTTGAACAGAATAGTCCCTCAACAATACTGGAACATTGTGGCTGCATTACGTTCGGTTTTGTTTTGTGCACTATTTGTGCTGAGATTCCAATGGCAGGAAAATATGCATTTAAGCATTCCTACTGGCTAAAATACTTTAGCTTCTCCAGCTAAAATTGGTTGTCCACTGCAATATATCGATTTGCTGAATTCTATCTACCTTCATATCCTGGAAGTTCCTGTATGAGTGGTACATCATGCAGATTTTTTTTGTTATAGGCAAGCAATGTAGTTCATTAGTGACTTATGTCCACCTAATGAGGCCCCACATAAAAAGTCCACAGTAAATTGTCAATAGGGACATAAGCCACACCATCATCTCTTTTAGTTTTTAAATAAGTAATTTTCTTCATCTGCTTCTGAAAAAGAGGCAAAATTTCCTTTGGACTCAGACATGTCTGTATTCAGGTTCACATAGCCTTTGTAGACAGATTTCCCTGTCACCCAGAAGTTCAAATTTGAGAAATCTTTTAATGTTCGTTTGATTTGCAATCCTTCCCCCAAAAAGAAATCAAAGGGTGTTTAGAAGAATAACATAGGAGATATGGCAAATTTTATTATTTACTGAATTGGTTTGGTGAATCTGTATTAAAGTGAACATTTCAAAATGGGCCAGCCTTCTCACCCACGGTCCTCTAGCCATTTTTGTGTCCAGTGCCCGTTCCCGGACTGATACTATGTTGAGGGCTGAACTTCTGTGCATTATATTGAATATATGCTTAGAGATCTTGGGGATATTATCAATCGCTGGCGCTCGTGCGCCAGCGTATGATAGCCCCGCCGCTGCAATTTCGCAGCCCGATACATGAAGAGGCTTCTGCCTCTTCATGTATCGGGCTGCCAGTTGCGCAGCGTTATCCTACGCCAGGCCCTGCCTGGCGTAGAAAAAACGCAACCGGCGACTTTCACGTATGAAAAAGTCGCCGGCAGCAGCGATAGTGCGCAGCGCGGGGACAGTAACGCCCCGCGCCGGCCCACTCCCGTCCGGACCGCGCCCCCCGCCCCTTCCGCCCCCTTCACGCCCCACTGGCGTGAAGGTGGCGGATGGGGAAAATAATCGCAAAAGCTAGCAATAAGCTAGCATTGCGATTATTTCAGGCCTCTGCGCCAGTGGCGGTGCGCAAGGTCCTGATAAATATGCCCCAATTTTCCACTATCACTCACGATCAGGGACAATGGTGAACTGACCTTAGGTTTTGGCACCAGGTTTTATAACATGGTCACTTTGAAATGGACAAACCTGGGGCCCAATGCACCTCAGGGCATGTGCCATTACATACAATAAAGAATCTTAAAAAAATCTAGAATTTGCTTGATAAAAAATAGCATATTATATAGTCATAGTACCTGCTACAGTACGGTATAGCAATTCATACTTGTGCTGTAAAAACTTTATATAGTGTAAAGCGATTGCAGAGAAAAATGTTTGTATGCTATTACTTTCATATATTATGAATAGCTGCAACAAACGAACATCCAATTTATAAATTACATTCTTACCCTGCCATTTATTCAGCTGTCAGGGCAAACATTAAAGTATTTCCTCATCTGTCTTTCATGTGTTAGCAAAGGTAGCTTTCCTTCCAGCAGAGAACGGATTTACATGCTCTAAAAAAAGATTAAAGCCCTTTAATTTCCACATATGAAAGATTTTACGACGTTTACGGGGCAATTTGGGGTTGTAAAACAATATCTAGTAAACTTTTTATGACTTCAACAGATCCAGGCATTGACTCATTGAAGTACTCATAGTATCAGGTTTACCCTTTAATTAACCACACAAAAATTTTTCTTAATTATAATTATCGTACTGCTATTAAAACCTCTCTAAGTAAAATTATTTCCTTTTCCTTTTTTGTTTTATTTTTTGTAATTTTTTAAAGCAGCTCATCTACAGCAACAATTATGACTGTTTAGGCTGTGCTGGGTCCCGTCATTCAGCGATTCGCTGTGAATCCCATCATTCAGCGATCACCCTTTTCATCATGTTATCGTCAGGATGCATAGAGGGAAGCGATCTGCTGGTGCTATGCTCCTCCCATTGTTGTGTATAGAGAATCTGATAAGACAGAATTGGTAAACACACCTTCAGTGAAATTAGATATATGTAACATCCGTGCCAATATTGTTTTCTGTCCACAGAAGGCGGCTTAGAAGGCGGTGATTCCCTTCTGTGTTTTGTGTGTGTGAATTGTGGCTAAGGTTGCTGCTGTGTTGGGATTGATTGAGCCACACCCAACCCCCTGCAGACCGAAGCCCCTTTCCAGCAAGTGTTCTAACTAGTGTTGACTGACGCTAAAGCCAGTCCACTGCTGTGGGCGACCTCCTGGAACTCTTTTATATATTTGCCCAGTCCCATTGCACCTTGCTGCTTCTACTAGTCTCCTCTTACCTGTTCCCTGTGATCTCATGTTATTGCCTTCTATTCTGTGTATCCAGCCTCTGCTACATTTACTCAACCTTTCTCTGGTGTTACAATTTTGTGCCTTTACTACCAAGTCTGGTTGTGGTTGCAATATTTGCTGGACATGAAATGAAAATACTTTCTCTTTTTCATATTTTGGATATATGATTGGATTGTACTGTGTTAAAAAACATCTAACTTACTAAAAAAAAATAATTCAATAGGTGTCACATGTCATGGTATCATGGAAGATAAAAAAATTCAAAGTGTAGCTATTTTAAAAACTATATCATGAAGAAATATTGCACAGATGAAGACCTGGTTAAAGGACATGACTTCAAGTACGTTAACTCATTTAATTATCAAAGACAATGGTCAGTTCCCTCAATTCACTTACACAGCAGACCAGAGTTATCATGTCTGGGCAATGGCCAGTCTGTTTGCAGTGCTTACATCTTTAGCAAAGGTGCACATATTTTTTGGTTCTGAGCCACAGTTTGTATACTTTTAGGTGCTGCAAATAAGCAGCTTAAATAGCTTATAATGCTGGTTAGCTGTCATCACTATATGTTACATTTATACTGCTGAGCGGGGGGATTCCATTGCCAATGATGCACACAATGGGAAAATAAGGGGAAAGCTACAATCTAGGAATTACAGAGCAGAGGGGGAGGCAGGGGTTTACCTTGTTTTGTACACCCATGTATTGCTTTCCTATGCTGATGAAAAGCAGAGTTACATATATCTGGTCATTCTCTGGATTACTTGTCCAGTTTTCACTTCTATCTGCTATCTTGGATGGAGAAGAATAAAGAACAAGGAGGGTTGGGACAAGCAGTTAGCCCAGTGGTGTCAAACACAAATCCGGCCTGCGGCCTTGTGTTATCTGGCCTGGCTCTGGCTCCATGCCCTATGTTCCGCTCATTGGACGCTGTGGCTGCTGGGGAGGTAGGTGTGGGGCACTTTGGCTGCTTGGTGGTAGGTATGGGGCACTGTGGATTCTGGGGGTAGGTGTGAGGCACTTTGGCTGCTTGGTGGTAGGTATGGGGCACTGTGCGCTGGGGGTAGCTTTTGGGGCACTTTGGCTGCTTGGTGGTAGGTATGGGGCACTGTGGCTGCTGGGGGAGGTGTGGGGCACTGTGGCTGCTGAGGGGGAGGTGGGCACTAGGCTGCCTGCTGGGTGGTTGGTTGGTGTGGGCCTGTAAGCTGCTGGGGGTTGACAGGGCAAAGTGCTGCTTTGTGGCCCCGGCTACTGTGGGGGTATTTGGCTATGGGCTGCTGTGGGGACACTTACTGGCCATGCCAATGTCTGCGGGCCGCATTCACATGTGGCTATTGTGGTTGTGGTAGCCTTTCCCTAACCCACAGACCCTTCCTGCTACACCTATTGAAAATAGATTGTGTTTGCACTGCATTTCGTTCCCTTGTTGTCCTGGTTTTTTCCTTTCTGTAGGTTTGTAGTGTGCCAAAACCCTCCTTTCTTTTTTTTCAAGACCTTGTCTTTGTGTCAGTCAAGGTTTGGAAATTAGACATCCCCTGCATGGAATTCACATGCGGCAAATTGAGCTTGCGATTCATTTCTTTCTCCCCTGCTGGGGTAAAACTGTGCTGTTTTTCTTTTGGTTTTTGTTAGCAATTTTTCCTTTCTAATAATTCATTTGCCTGGTTTTTATCTTTTGTCTTTAATAGGCTGACTATCATTGGACTGCTTGTTGTGTCATTTGATAACTCATTGTCCCCCTGTGGCGGGATTCCTCTAGGTGGTCAGGTATTTAGGTTAGGCATTTTCTTCTGTATTTGTTCAATAAACTCTTTGATATTTAAATTACTAGGTACAGTTTCTATATATCGAATTCAATTATGAATGAAACTCCATCTACGCACAGAGCATGCAAATGTGGAATCCCACCTATTTGCTATTGAGTTTAACATCTTTGACACATTGTTTCTCCTTTCTTTTTCTGAGCAACTTTATCATCACCTTTGTAATGGCCGAAATGTGGAAACGGCCCTAGCAATGGCCTTGGATCTTTAGATACTTGATGTACTGTAAGCGGACATAACAACTTAGACAGCTTTTTTTTCTATTCAACACCAGGACATGGCATATTTTACTTTTATGAGTGAAAACGGTACTTTTAATATCTGTAATATTATCTCAAGCACTTACTTAACTTGTGTGAATATTTTGTTCTGATCCAATACAATTTGCGTATGAGTCAATGATTGTAAAAATCACTTTGCAGTTTTAATTCTTAAGTCTTTCCATTTACAAGATAACTTGAAATCCAGATTGTCACAGTCCATTTGAAAATGGCATTACTATGGATTCATTTTACCTTTTATGCTTACTTCTGTAGGTTTTGGTAACTTTTATCTATCTAACTACATGCTATCATTATTCAATCCTACAATTATTAAGGGAAATGTTCTTTTTTTTTCTTGTTCTTTCTTCTTTGGCGCCTCTGCGAGTAATTGCACATATTTTTGATCTTGTCAAAGTTGCTGGTATGTGTCTTGTGCAGTTTTTCCCTAATTAGTTTTTGCTAGACAATTTTTCCCTTTCCCTCTACTTTTTGCCTTTTTGAGTCCTATTTATGAGCAAATTTTGTGACTTTTTAATGCACATTAATTTTCCTCCCCGGACATACTCAGAATCCGTTTTCTTTCTTTCTGCCTAACATTGCCCATGGGCCTGCCATTGTCAAAAAATTGAGACAACTGCAGATATAAGACAGAGACAATATCGACACGTATCAGCAAGCTACTAAGCCAAAGATCAAGATACCCCGAAGAAGAGCAAACAAGCTCTTAAAAAGCCACAGAGAGACACAACTAAAGCCCCCTTTGTCCCACTGCCTGTTTTCTTTTCTGTTCTATTCTTTTTCTGTTCTATCTTCAAGCAATGAAAAACGGCTCAATATCTAGCCTAACAAGCTGACATTCTAGAGATAAAATGTGTCATATCCTTTTAGCACCCAACAGTTTTTTGTCCAAAGCCATATGTTTTAAACCATTTTTTGCATGATTAAGTTACCACATTTCAAGTTATTTAACTTCTTTGAGACGATTATGGAGAACAATGTCATGCGCGGCTGTCCTGCTCCAATAGCCTGACTGAGCGACGAGGTCGGACGGAGGTATGTGGTAACCCATCAGACCCCTTATTTTCGTGGTCTCAGCACTAAGAGACCCCCACTGATCACCCAGTTAGGCCCTATGCCTAATAAATCAAATGGAGGTGAACATTTAGAATGGGTCAAATTGTGTAGGTTATACTTCGTTTGCCCTAAAATTTACAACATTTCCCAAAGATAAAAGAGAAACCCATCTAAATTTGTTATGTATTTCTCCCAGAGTACAGAGACACCCCACATGGTGCCGTTACTTTTTGTATGGGAGCACCAGAGGCCAGAAGGGAGGAGCGCCTGCGCTGACAGGATTTACGTTCCCTCATGGCCCCTTTTGTATCTATAAAATTTTTATTACTTTTTTATTATTGGGGCCCTGTGATGGCGTTTTTTTTGCAGGATAACCCGGACGATAAACCGTCGTAAAAAAAAAAACAACTTTTATAAAACCCTCCAAAATTATTATTTTTAACCTATTCAATCCCACAAATTGCTATAAAAGTGATCAAACCTATGCACTCCCAGCATAAATACTGGTGCAAAGGTACAACATGTCCCGCAAAAACAAGCCATCACCCAGCTCCATAGCCAAAACAGTAACAATGTTAGCCACTTGGAAGACGGCAATACCATATGAGAGATTTTTCCTTCTTTTCCCACATTATGGTTTTATAATTTGACAAATTTAAGTAGATAAATACGATTAGCATGATTATTAGGCTAAAACGTGAACAACAAACAAAAAAAGGTAAAAAATCCGTACATAATGAATTATTTTCCTACTGTACCTCCAAAAAAAAGTTCATAAATTTTCCAACATATGGGGGATACCAACCCACAAATTGTATCACTGGAAAAAGCATCTCATCCCGCAAAAATGCCGTCTCATGGCCCCAATGACTAAAAGCTAAAATTTTATAGCCTACAAAAGGGCCAATGAGGAACTAAAATCCTGGCAAGCTGCAGGGCCTCTTTACCTTCTGTGCCTCGCTGTGCGCCAGAACAAGTCACTCCACATGTGTGGGTTTTTCTGTACTCAGGAGAAAATTATAGGAACAAATTGGTATGGTGGTTTTCTCTTTTTTCTTTTGAAATGTGTAATTTTAGGCTCAAGGAACGTATAACCAGCACAAATTTGACCAGTCTAAATTTCACTTCAGTTTGGGGGGGGAAAAAAATTTTTCCCAAATTGAAACCCTTTTTAATAAAGTTGGGAAACAAAAGAAAAAAAAAACAAAATTTTCCCCCCCGACCCCACCCCCCAAATGGGGTTTAAACCCCCCCCAAAAACACAATAAATTTTTCGTTCCCCCAAAATAAAAAGCCCCCCCCTGTTTTTTTTTTCCCCTGGATAAGCCCCTTTGTTTGGGAAGGGTTGGCCCCTTTTAAAAATTTGATTTTGCCGTGTTTGATGGGGGGGGTTTTTTTTAAAATGCTAAATTGTAAAATTTCATTCAAAACTGTATTTAATCTTATCCCCAATAGTCAATTGTGAAAATCCGGAAAGCGATATTCAATTTGTACAGTGTGCAATCAAAATAATTAATCCAGACTTTCAAAATTATGAACATTAAAGTAGACAATGGGAAATGTTATTCAGTAATTTATTTAGGGTGGTAAAATCTATCTGCCTGAAAACGCAATGATTTCGAATTTCGAACTGGGAATTTTCAAAATTCAATAATTTTTTTCGTTTTTTTCTTGAAATAAACACAAAACTTATCACCAAATTTGCCACTAAATGAAGTACAACATGTGGGGAAAAAACAGTCTCAGACTCGTTAGATAAGTAAACAGTAAAGTTATAACCATATAAAGCAACGCATGTCCAGAAGCCAAAAAATCAGGCTGAGCTCGTCCTTACGGGTAAAGATCATAGACCCTAACCTATTCTCAAATATAGGTCCATAAAACCTTCATGTGAAAGGGGCCTTAAAAAGCAATTAAGCTTTGTTCTGATGGTCAAAAAGTAGGGCTGGCTCTGAAGGGGTTTATATTATGTTTACAGTGGATTTTTAATGTGTTGTCCCGGATTAAGTAGCTTCTTAGAACTGGTAGAAAAAATTTAAAAAAATATTATTATTACCTCTCTTTTCTTGTTGATGACACCTGACTGCTACTTACCGGCTGGCCTCAAAGTAAGCTACCTGCACAAAACTTGCATTCTCTTAGCTGCCAGCTGCCAATCCATTAGTGAGGACTGGTCACACACCCACTGGATAGTATAAAATGAACAAACACAGGCAGACTGCTCTGAATTATTTAATGTAGTAATTACCACGTCTTTTTGCAACAAGGTGCGAGAGCATATAACGCTGCAACCTATCACTGCAACTCTACCCTAGGGTACCTTCACACATGTCTTTTTGATGCATTTTTAAACACAACACAAACACATCTAGTGGTGGGGCTTGGCCGAACTCATATTCATTTGTGGACTGAGCACCACATTTTTTTCATATAAGTTATGCAAACCTGTGTTTTCAATGGTGGCAAGCCCTTTCACTTAGCATTTTTGTTACATCTAAAAAACAACATAAAGGTTAAGGTTGGTTTGAGGCCAGTGATAGGCCCCTTCGGCTTCTATGCTAACTCCTGCAGCTTCTGTTTCGCAAAAGATTGAAAATAACATAATGATAACTTCATACACAACACTTATGGACATACACACAGCTTAGCGTTAGCGGAGAGGAGAAGGGGTGACCCCTCCCCGCTCCATTGAGAGAAGCGGGGACACCCTGCCCACAGGGGAAGATAGAGTCCGCCCCTTCCGGCCACCAATGCCGTCTATGAGGATGTATTTTCACCGCAATACATCCCCACATACGTTGTCTAAATGTACCCCTTGATATTGCAATTAAAAAAAAAAAATAAATATATAGATATATCTTATATATATATATACATAGGCCCCAAATTATCAAAAGTCGGTGCAGTTGTGCCTAGTGCATGTGCACTTACACCAGATTCATTTTTTGGTGCAACTTTTTCATGAATCCTATGCTCCACATTTTTTCCTATGATCTGAGGAGCTTTTGGTCCGATCCTACTCACATTGTTTGTTGACCAGAAATCAAGCCAAAAAGCTTCCTCCATCATAGTCTCCATAGATGTAAGGCTATTTATCCATAGCACTAATTTTTTTTTAATATAACTGTGGCCCAAACTAAAAAAGATACCAAAATTGAGGTCAGTCATGCTGTGTAAATGGCAGTTTAATAGGCTTTTTAAGCATTGCTGTAGTATGTATGGTGAGGCAAAATGCAATAAAGCGTTAGGGTAATAATAAGATGAGCGAACACTAAAATGCTCGGGTACTCTTTATTCGAGACGAACTTTTTCCCGATGCTCGAAGTGCTCGTCTCTCGAATAACGACCCCATTGGAAGTCAATGGAGACTCGAGCCATTTTTTCCAAAGGGACCAGGCTCTTCACAGGAAAGCTTGGCCAAACACCTGGGAACCCAGAAAGGATGAAACACCCGCACTGAAATGGACAGGAAACATGCAGTGGAGCATGCATGAGTGCCTCTGAGCTCGCATACTCGCAACATTAATGCCAAATTATGGGCAACAGCATGGCCATGACAGGTGAAGCAGAAGAGCTAGATAGCATCTAAAACTCCAATAATTGACCCTAGACCCTATAGGGGACGGCTGCAGAGGATCGGCAGCAGGCTAGAGAGTGGCATGGCGACATACCTAAATGGACTCAGGCTTCAACCATGGTTGGCAGAGTGCACCAAAGGAGTGAGCAGAAGCGCTCAAATAATATCGGTACATGATGTAAAAGTTTGCCATTATATTTGGGTGGATTTAACACGCAGGGGGCGACAAGTTAACATGGAAGCCCTGAAAACAACCCAAAAATTCTTCTGACACAGCTCGGTTTGATAAGGGGACCATGTATGGGAGCAGTGAACGAGTAGTAGATAAAGGTGCGGCAGTAAACTATGTTAGTTGGGATCTTGGGCATGGGGCTGGCCCCGCTGCCAGGCTAGCTTTCGCCAATCCAAGCCCCTGTCTAAGGCTACTCCCAAACATCACTTCTAAGAACCTTTTGTATAAGATAATTGTAGTAGCGTTCTTATATAAGTTTAGGATATGGCGGGTGAGGGGAATGAAAAAAGCTGCGCAAGAATCGCTGAAATAATATCGTAAATGATAAAAGTTTGCCAGTTATTTGTTTTGTGGATTACACCAGCAGGTGGCGACAAAGTTCACAAGTTTGTTTGTGGAAGCCATGAAAAACAACCCAAAATCTGCCTGACACACGCTCGTTGAAAGGGAACCATGTATGCTACAGTTCATGCCAGTCGCTGCACTGGCTGCCAGTCTCCTTTCGATACAGTTTAAAAGAATAATACCCTCATCCATAAAGCGCTGGTACAATGCTGCACCCCCCCTACCTCTCCTCTCTTATCTCAGTCTAAATCGCCAACCCGTGCCTTAGATCCGCCAGTGATCTTAGATTAACCTCTACCCTATGCGGACACTCCCACTCTCGTCCTCCAAGACTTTCTCTAGAGCTGCCCAATTCTATGGATGCTCTGCCCCGCCGGACTATCAACTAATACCTAACCTCCACAGTTTCAAAACTTGCTCTTAAAACCCCTTTCTTAAGGCAAGCTATAACACTCATTACTGCATGAATTTTTAACTCTTCTACAACCCTTCCTGTGTCGTCCTCCCATCTGTTATCCGCAACCCAACAGGCACAGACTCTCTGCAGTCCCATCACACCCTGACCCTGGTATATAGATGACTGCTGAGTGGTTCCAAGCGACGCAATTCCATTTATTATATTTTGTTCTATCCTAAGAAGAATGGCTTGAACCATCTAATTTCTTTTAACCTCGTGTTTACCCACCATCATCTTCATAACCGTAATCGCCTGCGAGCAGGCTCACTCCTGTTGTTCCATACAACTGCTGTGCTCTGTTTACATTACATTTGTATTTGGTTCCTATATTTGTAAGCGCTACAGAATAGCTGACGCTATATAAATAAAGATATTATTTTATTATTAATGGAGCAGTGAACTAGTAGTAGAATTAAAGGTGCTGCAGTTAAAACTATGTTAGTTGGATCTTGGATGGAGCTGCGCTCTGCCGCCATGCTAGCTTTCGCCAATCCCAAGCCCCTGTCCTCTATGCTACTCCCCAAACAGCACTTCTAAGACCTTTTTGTATAGATCAATGTAGTAGCGTTCTTATAAGTTTGGGATATGGCGGGTGAGGGAATGTAAACAGCTGCGCAAGAAGCGTGAAATAATCTCGGTTAATCATACAAGTTGCCATTATATTTTGTGGATAACACAGGCAGGGTGGCGACAAAGTTACAACTTTGATTGGAATCCATGAAACAACCCAAATTTCTGCCTGACCACCCTCGTTTGATAGGGGAGTATGTAAGGAGCAGCTATATGGACGACTTTGGAGGTAGCAATGGAGAAACAACGTGTGGAGGCTGCTATGGAACAATTTAAGTTGGATCAGGTGCCTGTATGTGTCCGTCCCAAAAGTTTTCAACAAGAGGACAGGTAGGGTGTCCTCCAGAAAATGGAATAGATTGAGTGCCTGTATGTGGCAGTCCCAAAATGTTTCAACCAGGAGAGCAGGTAGTGGCCTCCAGTAAAATGGAATGATTTGGTGCCTGTATTGGCAAGTGCCAAAAGTTTTTCAAACCAGAGGGAGCAGGTAGGGTCCCTCAGAAAATGGAATAGATTGAGTGCCTGTTGTGCATTCCCAAAAATTTTTAAACAAACCAGAGAGCAGTAGGTGTCCCTCCAGAAAAATGGAAAGATTGCGTGCCTGTATTTGCAGTCCAAAATTTTTCAAACCAGAGGAGCAGGTAGGTGGCCCGCCATAAAATGGAATAGATGAGTGCCTTAATGTGGCAGTCCCAAAAATTTTTTAAACAGAGGACTCCGGTAGGTGGCCCTCCAAAAAATGGAATATATTGAGTGCCTGTATGTGGCACTACAAAATTGTTTTCAAACAGAGGACCACCCCGTGTAGGTGCCCTCCAAAAAATTAATGCATAAGTAAACTATAGCAAGAGCCGTGGGCCTGTCAAAAAAATACCATTTTTTCCTCTGCTTTACTGTTAATCAAAGAGGTAGGAGAAGGAGGAAAAGAGGAGGAGGGGATTGGATCATTTTTCATGTTGGCTTCCTTCCACCTGGTGGATGATTGGAATTCTGAGAAATCCAGCCTTTATTCATTTTTATTTTAACTAATCGGCAGCCCCTGTCAGCCCCGGGCTGTCCGTCGCCAGCGTGACGCTTATCGGTGAGATGCCACAGGCTGGTCACGAACCCGCTCGGAAACAAGAGACGCTACGCAGGCAGCAAGAACCTCCACGGCGTACAGCGCCAGTTCGTGGCCAGACATTCCACTTTGAAACCCAGTAGTTGTAGGGAGCTGTGTGTCATTTAGGACTATGGTAAGGGTCACAACGACTCCCTCACCATCCTTCTTAAAATCAGCCCTACTCTGGCCGAGACTGGGGAAGGTGACAGTGTCTTGCTGGGGTGCAATAAAGCTGGCAAAAGCCAGCGCCTTGTAAAGCGTACCCTTGCGCAGTGCTGGCGCACGCTGCCTGCTCGCCTGGCCTGCTTCCCTCGCTACTGGTTCCCGTCCGAAGCGTCGCCGCACGTCTGGCCGCTAGCGGAGGGGCTGTCAGGCAGGGAAATACTGTTCATCCATCTTGTGCAACCAGGGCTGCTGGTATTTCATCATTCTCACACTCCTTTCCTCTGCAGGGTTATGAGTGGAAAGATTTGCGTGTCCGTGGGTCCAGGAGAGTGAACACCCAGTAATCGGTGCTGGAATAAATGGTCTTTGAACGCGAGGTCACGGATAGGCAGCCTAGCAGGGATAAATCTGCCATATGCCCTGAGTCCCAACGCGTAAGAATTCACGTGTGTTGCATCGCCTCACGGCCTGTCTATCTATCTGTCTGTCTGTCTGTCTGTCTGTGTATCTGTCTGTGTATGTTGTATGTGTGTGTTTATGTATATGCTATATATACAGAGTGTATACTATATGTTTATGTCTATATACTTTAGGTATGTGTGTAAGTTCTGTATGTGTGCATATGATGTATGGTATGTATATACTCTATGTATGTATGTACGGATGATGTCTACATACTGTATGTAGGTGTGTATATGCTATATGTATGGGTTTATACTTTGTGTATATATAACACAAAGTGTGTGTTTATAATGTATATGGACTAAACATAATGGGGCAAATTTACTTACCCGGCCCATTCGCGATCCAGCGGCGCGTTCTCTGCTCTGGATTCGGGTCCGGCCGGGATTCATGAAGGCAGTTCCTCCGCCGTCCACCAGGTGGCGCTTACCTATTCAATCCCACAAAAAATGCTATAAAAAGTGATCAAAAAATTATGCACTCCAGAATAATACTGGTGCAAAGTACAACATGTCCCGCAAAAAAACAAGCCATCAACTAGCTCCATAGCCAAAAAAGTAACAATGTTATGCCACTTGGAAGACGGCAATACAAAAATGATAGATTTTTCCCCACATTAGGGTTTTATTTGACAAATTTAGTAAGACGTAAGAAAAAATTCATGTATGGTATCCTCGTAATCGTATTGACCCGTAAAATAAAGATAGCATGATTATTAGGCTAAACGGTGAACAACAACAAAAAAAGGTAAAACATCCAGTACATAATTGATTATTTTCTACTTGTATCCTCAAAAAAAAGTTCATAAATTTTCAACAATAGGGGATACCAACCCCAAAATGGTATCACTGGAAAAAGCATTTCATCGCGCCAAAAAAATGCCGTCTGATGGCCCCAATGACGAAAAGCTAAAATTTTATAGCCTACAAAAGGGGCCAATGAGGAAACTAAAATCCTTGCAGCTGCAGGGCGCTCTTTCCCTTCTGTGCCTCGCTGTGTGCCCATAAAACAAGTCACGCCACATGTGTGGGGTCTCTGTACTCAGGAGAAATTCTAGAACAAATTGTATGGTGAGTTTTCTCTTTTTATCTTTTGGAAATGTGTAAATTTTAAGGCTAAATGAACATATAACCAGCACAATTTGACCATTCTAAATTTCACTTCCATTTTGATTCAATTACTATGAAGATCTCAAGGGGTTAACAATCTTCATAAAAGCTGTTTCTGATAGCTTGAGGGTGCAGATTTGAAAATGGGTTGGTTATATAGGGTGGTTAAAATGCTAAATATGTAAAATTTAATTTCAAACAGTATTTATCCCCAAATAGTCTAAGCCTAAAAAAGGCTGAGTATTCTAGAGATAAAAATGGTGTCAATCTTTTAGCAACAGACAGTTTTTGTCCAAAGCCATAGGTTTTTACAGTTTTGCGATGAATTTTACTTTTTCCACATTTCAAGTTAATTAACTTCTTTGAGACAGATTAATGGAGTAACAATGGTCATGCGGGCTGCTTGCCTCAATAGCCTGAAGGAGCGACGAGGGGCGACGGAGGTATGTAACACCATCAGACCCCTTATTTTCGTGGTCTCAGCACTAGAGACCCCCCCACTGATCACCAAGTTAGGCCCTATGCCTAAAAAATTAAATCAAAAGGAGTGAAATTAGAATGGTCAAAATGGTTGTAGGTTATTACGTTCGTTTAGCCCTAAAATTACCGACTTTCCAAAAGATAAAAGAGAAAACCCAATCTTAAATTTGTTATGAATTTCTCCAGAGTACAGAGACACCCCACGTGTGGCCGTTACTTTTGTATGGGAGCACCAAGAGGCGCGAAGGGAAGGAGCGCCCTGTGCAGCTGACAGGATTGACAGCGGAAAGAGGGAGAAAAGGGGGGAGTACGAGAACTATCAGGGGAATTTGGTTAGTATTGGGGAAAGGTGATGGAGGTTGGTGGGAAGGATGAAAAAAAGGAAGATAAAAAGAGTAAAAAAGATATAAAAAAAATGTATAAACCACGTCCAAAATTTGATATGTTACCTATTGCAATCCCACAAAAATGCTAGTAAAAAGGATCAAAAAACATATGCACTCCAAGAATAATACTGCGTGCAACGTACAACATGTCGCGCAGAAAGAGAAAAAAAGCCATCAACCAGCTCCATAGCCAAAAAAGTAACAATGTTATGCCACTTGGAAGACGCAATACCATATGAAGAGTTTTCCCCACAATTACGGTTTTATTTGAACAAATTAGTAAGTAAATAAAGGATAGCATGACTGATTAGGCATAAAACGGTGACCAACAAAAAAAAAAGGTAAAAAATCCTGTACATAATTGATTATTTTCTACTTGTACCCTCAAAAAAAAAGTTCATAGATTGTCAACAATAGGGGATACACACCCCAAAAGTATCACTGGAAAAGACACTATCCCGCCAAAAAATGCCGACTCATGGCCCCAGACGAAAGCTAAAATTTTGATAGCCTTTACAAAAAGGGGCCAATGGGAGGAGGAGGAGGGAAAATAAAATAATGGCAGCTCTGCAGGGCGCTCTTACATTATGTGAACTCGCTGTGCCCCACGCCCCCATTAAAAACAAGTCACTCCACCATGTGTGGGGTTTCTTACTCAGGAGAATGATAGACACTTGTTATGGGGGTTTTCTCTTTTTATCGTTTGGAAATGTGTAAATTTTAGGGCTAAGGAACGTAGAAGCCAGCACAAATTGACCATTCTAAATTTCACTTCCATTTTGATTCAATTATTTTTTTTTTTTTTTTTTTTTTGTTTTTTTTTTTTTTTTTTTTTTCTATGAAGATCTCAGGGGTTAACAATCTTTCATAAAAAGCTGTTTCTGATAGCTTGAGGGTGCTAATGCTGAGGGTTTTAATGCTAAATATGTAAAAAGTTCATTCAAAAACGGTATTTATCCCCAAAATAGTCAATGTGGAAAATCGGAAAAGCGATATCAATTTGTAAGCATGTGACATCAAAATAAATTATCCAGACATTTCAAAAAATATGAAAATGTAAAGTCGACAAATGGGAAATGTTATTCAGTTAATTTATTTAGGTGGTAAATCTATCTGCCTGAAAACGCATGATTTCGAATCGAAAATGGGAAATTTTCAAAAAATCATAATTTTTTCATTTTTTTTTGTACATAAACACAAAACTTATCAGCCAAAATTGCCACTAAAAAGTGAAGTACAAAATGGGGGAAAAAAAGTCTCAGAATCGTTTTAGATAAGTAAACAGTTAAAAGTTATAACCATATAAAGCAACGCATGTCAGAATCCAAAAAATCAGGCTGAGCCTGCGTCCTTAAGGGGTAAAGATTCATAGAACCCTAACCTATTCTCCAATATAGGTCCATAAAAACCTTCATGTGAAAGGGGCCTTAAAAAGCAATTAAAAGCTTTGTTCTGATGGTCAAAAAGTAGGCTGGCTCTGAAGGGGTTAATATTATTTTTACAGTGGATTTGTTAAATGTGTTGTCCAGGATTAAGTAGCTTCTTAGAACTGGGAGAAAAATTTAAAAAATATTAATTATTTACCTCTCTTTTCTTGTTGATGACACCTGACTGCTACTTACCGCTGGCCTCTAAAGTAAGCTACCTGCACAGAAAACTTGCATTCTCTTAGGCTGCCAAAGCTGCCATCCATGAGTGAGGACTGGTCACACGCCAATGATAGTAGAAAATGACAAACACAGGCAGGACTGCTCTGAGATTATTTTAATGTATTACCTCTTTTTGCAAACAGAGGTGCAGAGAAGCATATGAACGCTGCAACCTATCACTGGCATCTACCCTAGGGTACCTTCACACATGTCTTTTTTGATGCATTTTTAAACACAACACAAACACATCTAGTGGTGGGGCTTGGCCGAAACTCATATTCATTTTGGAATGAGCACCACATGTTTTTCATATAAGTTATGCAAAACCTGTGTTGTCAATTGTGGCCAAGCCCTTTCACTTAGCATTTTTGTTACATCTAAAAACACAACATAAAGGTTACAGGTTGGTTGAGGCCAGTGATAGGCTGCGGCATTCATATGCTACTCTGCAGCTTCTGTTCGCAAAAAGATGAAAATATACATAATGATACTTACACAACACTTATGGTACATACACACAGCTGTATGCTGTACGCTGGAGAGGAGAAGGGGGTGACCCCTCCCCGCTCCATTGAGAGAAGCGGCGGACACCCTGCACACAAGGGGAAAGATAGAGTCTCCCTGCCGGGCCACCAATGCCGTCTATGAGGATGTATTTGCAGCCGCATATACATCCCCACATACGGTTGTCTAAATGTACCCTTAGATATATGCAATTAAAAAAAAATAAAAATAAATATATATATATATATATATATATATATATATACATAGGCCCAAATTTATCAAAAAGTAGGTGCAGTTTGCCTGTGCAGTGTGCACAGTACACCAGATTCATGATTTTTGGTGCACATTTTTCATGAATCCTATGATCCACATTTTTCCTATGATCTGAGGAAGCTTTTTGGTCCGATACTACTCACAGTTTGTTGACCAGAAATCAAGCCAAAAAGCTTCCTCAGATCATAGTCTCCATATATGTAAGGCTATTTATCCAGTAGCACTAATTTTTTTTATATAACTGTGGCCCAAAACTAAAAAAGATACCAAAATTGAGGTCATTCATGGCTGTGTAACTTGGCAGTTTTAATAGGCTTTTTAAGCATTGCTGAGTATGTATGGTGAGGCAAAATGCAATAAGCGTTAGTATAAATAGAGATGAGCCGAACACTTAAAAGCTCGGGTACTCGTGATTCGAGACGAAACTTTCCCGATGCTCAGTGATCGTCTCGAATAACGAACCCATGAAGGAAATGGGGACTCGAGCATTTTCAAGGGGACAAAGGCTCTGCACACAGAGGAAGCTGGCCAAAACACCTGGGGAACCTCAAGAAAAAGGAGGAAACACCACGGAAATGGACAGGAAACAGCAGGTGGCCACAGCATGCATGATGATATGCGGCTTGCATAATCGCAAAACATTATGCGCAAAATATGGGCACACAGCGATAGCCAATGACAGAGTGAAGAATGAAGCTAGATTAGCATCTAAAACATCCAATAATGACCCTGACACTATAGGGGACGGCAATGCAGGAGCCAGCGGCAGCAGGCTGAGAGTGTCATGACGACATACCCCTATATATGGACTCAGGCTTCAAACCAAAGTGGGTGGAGAGTGGAACCAAAGGAGGTGCACACACGGAAGCGCTCAAATAATATCGGTACATGATAAAAGTTTGCCAGTATATTTTTGTGGATTTACACAGCGGGTGGCGACAAAGTTAAAACCGGAAGCCATAGAAAAGACATCACCAAAATTTCTGCCTGACACAGCTGTTTGATAAGGGGACCATGTAGAGACGGTCAGTGCAGAACTAGTAGTAGATTAAGGCTGCATGTTGAAATAGTGTCATGTTAGTTGTGAATGTCTTGCATGCGTCAGCGTAGGCGCTCGCTGACAGGCGAGGATTTTAGACTCCAATCCCAAAGCCCCTGTATATAGGATACCCCTCAAACAGCACTTCTAAGAACCTTTTGTATAAGATCAAGTGTAGTTAGGGTTTTAGTAAGTTTAGGATAGTGGGCGGGTGAGGGGAATGTAAACAGCTGCCGCAAGAGCTGCTGAAATATATCGGGTAAATGATTAAAAGTTTGCCAGTATTTTTTGTGGATACACAGCAGGGTGGCGACAAAGTTACAAGTTTGTGGGGAAGCCATGAAAACAAGACCCAAATTCTGCTGACACAGCTCGTTTTGATTTACAGGGGACCATGTAGCTAAAGTTCATGCATCGGCTGCACTGGCACAAGCCATGTCTCTTTCGAATAAGTGTTTAAAAGGGAATAATAAGACCTCATCCATTAAAGGTCTGTACAATGCAGGCACCCCCTACCTTCCTCTGCATTATTCCTCAGTCTATCAGCCACAAACTGTGCTCGTGTAATCCGCAGTGATCGTAGATTAACCACTAACCTAGTGCGGACCTCCCACTCGCGTCTCCAGACTTCTCTAGAGCTGACACCAATTCTAGGAATGTCTGCCCAGGCCTATTCAGATATAACCTAACCTCCAAAGTTCAAACGTGCTCTTAAAACCCATTATATATATATATATATATATATATATATATATATATATACACATAGGCCCAAATTTATCAAAAAGTAGGTGCAGTTTGCCTGCACATTTTTCATGAATCCTATGATCCACATTCTTCCTATGATCTGAGGAAGCTTTTTGGTCCGATACTACTCACAGTTTGTTGACCAGAAATCAAGCCAAAAAGCTTCCTTCGATCATAGTCTCCATATATGTAAGGCTATTTATCCAGTAGCACTAATTTTTTTTATATAACTGTGGCCCAAAACAAAAAAAGATCCCAAAATTGAGGTCATTCATGGCTGTGTAACTTGGCAATTTTAATAGGCTTTTTAAGCATTGCTGAGTATGTATGGTGAGGCAAAATGCAATAAAGCTGTTAGGGTATAAACATATGCTTGGGCCCAACCTTCATTATTATTGTTAACTCAAGAGCTATAATAGAACATATCAATCTATATTCCCCATATACTGGCATAAAACTCATTATGGACAGGAGTTGGTTTTATTAATTTTAGGTTTTTATTGGTGTTTTATTGTATTATATATGTGTATATTGACATAATAAATCAAATATCCTTTTTGGTAGAAAGCTGATGCAATTATTTGTCTTTACTTTTTTAGCCAAATGACACACAACAAATTCATAGCAAACCTTTATTGGGTTTAGCATTAAGTATAATATTAAGTTTTGTAAGATTAGCGTTTGATCATCTACCTGATGGCCAAGTGCTCCTGTAGAATAGGTCACAGTATTAGTCGATGATGATAAAAGTGTTTATTGTAGCACGTCGTTGTAGTACATGAATCATCGCAACTTGTTTGCAGTTACATTGTACACTTTACTCACAATGGGGAAGATTAGATTTATTACCTCGCCCCTTCGCGACACAGCGGAGCTTCTCTGAACCAGGAGGATTCGGGTCAAGCCGATTAGAAGCGGTATTAAGAAGGTGTTTCTTCCGCCGGTCCACCATGTGGCGCTTGATGCCTGCGATGACAGCATCTCATCGCGCCGGAACCGCGGAATGCACACCGGACAGGTGAAGGGTAAGCGGGGTCCCCAAGCGGACACTTTTCGGTTTTTAAATGGCTGGAGATCGTTTTGTCCGAATGAGTCGGGTTTTTCGTTCGGCCACCGCCCCACGATTTCGTTCGCCGCATTGGGGCCCTGCGCCAAATCCGGGGGCAATTCAGGGTACAATCGCACCAAATCGGAAATATTCGGGATGGTGGTCGGGTAACATTGTCGGAAAAAAAAAAACACGAATCGGGGGCCCTAGAAATGTGCCCCAATGTGTTGGATCTAAACACTTTTGGGCAGATCTTAAAACCCTGTATTCGATTGTACCTGATTCAATTCACACCACACTCTCAAAATTTCTTCACATAAAAACTATCAAGCTTGAATGAAAATAGTTGCATTGCAGTATAGAATGAGAATAAGTAACCATTCAGATCAATTTGCTGTTCATTTTCTCTCTTTTCCCCTTATTCGACCTAAAGTAAAGATCCTCGGTGTATGAGAAAGAAGAAATGCACATAGCATAGCCTGTCTGTGAATCAGATAAAAGTTCTTTATTTGGTTAAACTCATACATTATTTCCATCTTAAAAATTTGCATTAAAATTATGAATGCATGCATACAGTGTGCTAACCAGCATTGCCAGACCCAGGGTTTTGCCTTTACAGCTTGCCCCAGTAGCTGCGATTCCAGCTGTTTTACCCTTTGGCGTTTGACTACAGGGTTTATAGTGCTTCCCCACACAATCGTCTCCATGGCATTTCCGGGGTCTGGACAAGGACCCCAGAGCTGCCTTCAGCAGCACAATAACAGATCCTGTACACAATAATTTGCACAAAATAAGCCCTAATACAGCTCAATCAGAAAATCACACATTTTTTTTTAATTTTCACAAATTTTAAATTTTTTCATAAATAAATGCAACACATTCAACCAAAATAAACTGCTATGGTGAAGTACAACATGTCATCAAAAAACAAAATCACCTTGCGTTATAATCTCACATAGTGACATTATCCTTCAGGGCTTAAGATGTCAATCAAAAAAGTTTTGTTTTTGTTCAAAAATGCAAAGCAATACACCTGTGTGATATCACATGACCATGAATCGCTGTTTATCTACAGCAAGTAAACATAGAAGCTTTCTATAGAAGGACAGCAAGCAGAAATAAATTAGAAAAACTGTAAGGAATTGACACAGAAAGTATATTGGAAAATGCAGTAAATTTTCATTACACAAACAATATTAATTATTTGCTGTAATGTGCTTAAAGTAGGCAACCAATTTAATAAGTGTGCAGTAATACGTAAATCAGAAAAGTTTTTATGACAGGGAAAAGAGCACAGTAATACATATATCAGAAAAGTTTTATTGTTAGTGAAAAGTTTGCAGTAATGTGTCAATCACAAAATTTGTCAGAGAAAAAAGTGTAATATTATCTGGATAAAAGAAGTTTTGTTGACAGTAAATATTGTGCCTTATTATGTAAATCTGAAAATTTTTGTTGTCGGTTAAAAGCGCACTGTAATGCATGAATCAGAAAGATTTTGTTGTCCGTTAAAGCGCACACTAATACATAAATCAGAAAAGTTTTGTCATCTGTGAATATTGTGCATTAATATAGGATCAGAAAAGTATTGTTGTTAGTGAAATGTGTGCAGTAATACGTGAATCAGAAAAGTTATGTTGCCACTAAATAGCATCCAGTAATACCTTGATTGCAAAGGTGCTGTCACAGTATTGTTTGGCACTGCAGGTCATTTAAAATGAGGAAAGAAATTAAGGGACAGGAACGTAGTAAGCATGGTGCTACTACTGCTGGTGGTGATGGACCTGGTGATGCAGGCAGAGGACATCGTCTCTGTCTGCTCTAAATTCCTCTGGTGTTAGTAGATGCCATGGTGTGTGGCTTGTAAAGGGTAGGACCCAATACCCCACACACAGTTGAGGCATTGTTCAATTACATGGCAGAGAGTGCATCAACTGCCATGGGGTTATCCTCACCATGCTCATCCTAAATTGAAAGTGCAAAGCCCTCCACCTCACCTCACTTTAGGCTGGTTGAGACAGTCAGCTTTAAAGACCTGATAGCTATAGTTGGTCCACAGTATGAAGTTTATAACCACCACTACTTTTCCCGGCAGGTGGTCCCCGACTTGACAAAAACATATAATAAATTTGTTTCATGCAATCGTTCCGATTTAAAGACGATAGTAGAGAGTGTTATTTGGAGCGAAGAGTGAAAGTCGTACAAACTGAGCCCACAAGAATGTGATGCATTTTTTTTTCAATTTTTCCACATTTGGAATTTTTCTCCTGCTTCCCTGTACACGGCATGGAATAATAAATAATATCACTGGAAACTAAAATTTATTACGCACAAAATAAGCCCTCACACAGCTTTGTATACTGAAAAATGAAAAAGTTATGGATTTTTGAAAGTGGAGAGCGAGAAATGAGCGAAAAAACCCTGCGTCCTTAAGGGGTTAATGTTATTATTTCAAGTACTTTTCCTAGCCTATTGCAGGCAGGGCTACTGGCCTATTATTCCCACCATTTTTCTTTTGTTCCCACCCATTTAATGAGGTTCATGTACAGCTTAAATTTGGCCCAAAGTCCAGGTCCTGAACCAAATTTTGTTGGAAAAACTGTTTGTTGACCAACCTGCTCATTTCTACCTAGGAGGTTTATCAGTGAAGCTCCAAATCGGCACTGTTGCTTATGAAAGGCTCAATAGTGCATAGAAATTTCGTTTTATGGACATGTTTCTATAAAACACTTACAAAGTGACATGAATCACAAAAGTATGGGATAAATCTTTAATTGTGAGGGGTCTTATAGTAGGCAATAGTAACCATGATCTCAGACATCTTACTCTTAATTTCTGTCTTATAAGATAAAAAGTATATATTCTTTTTTTTTATGCTAATATTATAGGGTCTGACACTAATGGCATAACAAGTCACTGGAAATGCTCTTTAAATTTAATTAATACATTCTAACATATCAGGTTTAAGAAGATTTAAAGCTTCTTCTCACTTTCTGTGTTCTAAAGACTTGTATTATAGAATGACATGAATATCCAGATATTAAAAATGCTGTATAGCTGAAGATATATAAAACACATCTTAAATTAAACATAAAAATTGCATAGGTAAAAATGAAATGTCAACATTCAAAAATGTAAATTCAGATGCTAAAGTTAAAGTCAGGAATTTTCTTTTTGCAATGTCACATAGTCTGGAAAATGTTATATTGCATAATTATTTCCAAGCTAATTTTCTCTAAAGGAACCAGTCTAGTCTAAGTGGAAAGCTTAGCTTCTCTCATTTAGCAAACTTGGAGTTTGGCAGCAAAAAAAGAATGCTCATTGATTAAAATAGTAATGTTGCATAACGGTAATAGTAACAGTTTAGTGTGTTGAGTCTAGGAGACATTATTGAGTGAGAAAACATATTTAGGCAACAACTGAAACTCATTACCCTTGTGTACAAATATATAATGGAAAATAACCACATCAAAGTACATGCTAGGGGCAGTAACTGGTTTATTATACATGGTATGTGTATAAATTGATACAACTGTGAGATAAGAAATTTAAAGAGGACCTGTTACCATTTCCATCAACTCCATCCCTTTTAGATCCCTTGATGGAGGTGGTGAAAAGATCCTATTAGATCCCAAAGACTTGAGGGCTATCACGTTTTCACTTTTTAACAGGACAGAGACTTTTACCATTCTCAATGGTCAATTAAATCTGTTTGAAAATATAATGCAATAAAAGGGAGCCTATACAGAATAAACTTTATTTCTACATATAACCGTATGTTAGAAAAACTGCAAGGACTAATGTCTTACGATTTATATTCCTAATTTATATTTTCAATAACCAAAACATTAGTAATTACCAGGATTTGAAGGCTTGCAGGAATAATATTGTCACCCGTACCTCTTACTCCTCGCAGGCACAGCGCCAGCGCTTCTCACCTCTCCCCGCTCCCGAGTCCCGGCCTCGCTCCGTATGCGTCCGTCCACGTGTCTTAGGGTGCGCGGCAGCCTTAGAAAATGTAAAGGGCCAGCGCGCCATTAATTGGCGCTGGACATTTCCCATGAGGCTATTTATATCTGCCTCTCCCATCTCACCCTGCCAGGTCTTTGTGCCTCACAATCTATTCTGCGATTTGCCAGCGATTCCTGTGTCTCCTGCGATTCCTGTGTCTCCTGCAATATCTGTGTCTCCTGCATTCCTGAGTCCCTCCGTGTTCCAGTCCCGGACCGGACTCCGCAGCTTCTCTAACCCGCCTTGCGGCGGGCTCTGGTGAGAACCGGGTACCACTTAGACTCCAGTCCCAGGTAGTAGCTTGTGTCATCATCTGCAGTGGTCCAGAGGATCCACACCTGCAATCCTGACAAATATTATACAGTGGTAACACAATACATGGCTGTTGTATTGAATACATCATATCTTTCGTATTGGTCTTGATACCCCTTTCCCTGGTTTAGCATGCACATGGCTCATCACAAATTTGGCAAACAACCATCACACGCTTATTTCGACTTCCTCAGAGTATTTGTAAATTTCACATCAAAATATGCACATGAATTGTGCCTTAAACAGATTTTAAGCAGGCCAGAGTAACTCATCCCTGAACCCATATGTGTTAGAACCTAAACGCTTGCATTAGGGAAGTAGAAAAATATGTTTTACTTTTCAACACAGCAAAACCTGTGTTGCTCTAGTATTTCCCAAATGCAAGTCTTAAGTCTTAACATGTATGTGTTTAAGGAGAATTTACTCCCAATGTGTTTGAAATGCATAGAAGCTCATGGTGTTAACATGGCCTAATACATCTGCAGTTTACTTTATAAGGAATTAATAAACCTTCCTAACTGTTATACCAGTGAAATAATTTGTCAGTAGTGCCCTTGTTTTTGTTGAAAAGATGGAAATAAGCTGCAGTTGACGCCACTGATCCTAAAGAGAAGGTAGAAGTGGTTTATTACCACTTCTGCCTTCTCC
Source organism: Engystomops pustulosus (assembly GCA_019512145.1). Classification (NCBI taxonomy): domain Eukaryota; kingdom Metazoa; phylum Chordata; class Amphibia; order Anura; family Leptodactylidae; genus Engystomops; species Engystomops pustulosus. The sequence goes on from CM033643.1 coordinate 99,605,665, forward strand.
TTTCTTCATTGAAAATGGCTGAAGTAGTTCAATGCAGTGAATAGAAGGGAATAATTGCTTCTAGCTTTATAGACCCGATGGTCACGTGAACACTGGGTCTGCAGGGGTTAATCAGAGCTGCTGGGTCTGCTGCTCTTATAGAAGAAACTCGTTCTATATATTTTTTTTAAAAACCAGGAAATTTCCCCACAGGGTTCTTTTATGACCTCATGGAGGATATAAAGTAACAACACATACAAACACAAAATAGTAATAAATATTTAGAAACACACATTAATATTTCCCAATAAATATAAAAAAAATCCCCATCTACACTATAAAAACATACTTATTATATATCAAAAAAGAAGTTAAAAAATGCCCTTAAAAATGTAAAACAAAGCTTAGTCAATAAATACTTTTTAGACCTCTTCAATGCATCCTGGTTTACGATTTACTATTACTATTTACTATTTACTTTTTTTTACTAAAAAACCTCCTGGTAGTACATTGTATCTGATGTAGTCCACTACATACATAGATCTGATAAAAAAAACTTTAAAAAGTAACCACCACTCTGACCACTGACCCTAATCCCACGAACCCTATCCCTACAAATCCTAGCAAAATAACTTTAGTACTGCTAACAATTTCCGACTAACCACAATCCTGCAAACCCTATCCCTGTTAACACTAGTACAACTAACCCTAAACCCACTATTCCTAACCTTGCTTACCCAAACCTACTAACACTAACTCTCCTAACCTTAACCTAGCTTAACAAGTCCTTCTTCCTTCCCCAAAACCCCTCAACCTTCCCCAACCGACACCAAGTATTTGGTTCTAGTAGTGTATCTATGAGGTAAGCTTGGCCCTGGCATTTTATCTATGATGATCTTTGCTGCTTTGGCCCATTCCCATCTCTCATAGAGTACTGGATATTTTTATGTAAGGCTGAAATAATGGAATATGTTTTATCACTTATAAATGTCACTTTATCTTTCTTTTTGATATAACATGCTGACCACCACCTTTATTTCACTAACGTCTGACATCAAACAAATAGATTTCCTGAAGAGGACTGTCCATGCTTGATATTTATTGGATTCCATTGCTGAACAGGTCAAATCTATGGAAATTGATATCCCATAACTACACATCCACCACGAGTGGTTCTTCCTCCAGAAAAAGATACTTATTACAAGTCTGAATATCTTATTATAGAAGGTGAGCATTCTACCATTTTAGCTAATACGCTATTTGTACCCGCACTGGAGTCTCCTGGGCTTTGTGTCCCCCAATACCCTTTAGTCCATACTCTTACCACTTTTCTTCAAATGGTCACCCTGCACCTTGAATTCCTGACGAACAGAAAGTACCGTAGTGCCAAAATATTATCTTCATTGTGGTCTATATCTATATAGTAAACAATGAAAATGAAGCAGAAAAGGGAAAAACAGGGGGCACCACTCCGTATGTTCAAAAAATAGAGTCTCTAGTGTATGAGGAAGATAATGCGGAAGGGGTAGTCCGGCAGGGTGGTGCTCTTATTCTAAGCAAATATATTGGCAATGGTATGAAGGAAAACAGTAGAACGGCACTCACCCAAAAACGTCTTTTTCGATCTGGTTTACTGAGTAATACTCACACAAAAAGTAGACAAATCCGCTAAAACATGACGAAGGGAGGGATGGACGTAGGGACTCACGGTACAACAAGGTGCATGACAGCTGTTTCGCGCCGCAGCGCTTCGTCCTACTTGCCTGTTCAAACAATTCTAAACATATGGCCTTTTAAACCTCCGGGGAGGCCCGCCCCTGTTCATTATGAGCATCCTATTGGTGCTCGCGAAACAAAATAGTTTCTGTGTTCAATAACAAAAATAAAAAATACTGCCTTCTAGCGTATATAAAGCAAAGATATGCGTTATTATGCGTACTTACCTAGGGCTCCTCGCTAGTAGCGTTTACCTGTGGGGGTGGATGGCCGTGGGTGAGTGCCGTTCTACTGTTTTCCTTCATACCATTGCCTCTATATAGTAAACAATTCCAATATTGTATCTATGTAGTAAACTTGATGATATGGTGATCAGTATACAGCTCTGTATGCAGAAAGGTGTTGAAAAATAAACTGTGTAACCAGCAACAGAAATTTGTGATTTTATTGTACGAATGTCTCCATGTTTTGTGTAAAAGTATTCAAAATTAATATGAACAGACCAACAAATAAATTGCAGCTACTAAAGGGGCTGCCCACTTTAAGCACATTACAGTAAATAATTAATATTGATTATGTAATGTAAAGTTATTTCCAATATACTTTCTGTATCAATTCTGTTCTGTTTACACATAGTAAAACCGGGGCTGGTCATGAATGTTATGATATATCTTAATAGTGGTCTGCCGTCTGCGTAGACACATACAGTTGCCTTCTTTGTCTCTTCTCTAGGTCCATTTACGTGCTGTCATCCTCTCTCGCTCACACTACCAGAGACAGGGAGAGGGAGAGAGGAGGGTGTCAACATTAGCACTCTCTTGTGTAGATTTTACCTATTTACCAGAGCTCAGGAATGTAAAGAATTAAGAATAGAGAGTTTGCACACAGTTCAAAAGTAAGTAGCAGAACTGCTTAATCATGTGATGAACATGCAGAGATTATCTACAAGGCAGTAGAGACACATGGGCAACTTATGTAAGAGAGTGGCCAACCTCTTTAAATTCCAAAGTCAAAATAATCTTTTTTTCTCAAGATTGTACATCTCTGAACATTATTGTACATAATGTCTGCCTTCTGTGTCTCACAGAAGATAATGCATTTATCTAGAAATGTAATGTAGAAATACGTTGATAAATGTGGGCCTTAGATCTTGAGTTACAAATGTAAATAGTGTATGTATTACTATGAACTATATATACCAAATTCTTAAAATTTTATGTATTGTCATTTGACTCTCACATAACCCCCTAGCGATCTGCGTTAAACCCCTTAGGCTCTGCGCCGTACTAGTGCGGCGCTGACTCCTGCGGATAGCACTCAGTGCGTACTAGTATGGCCCAAGGGATTGAGGATCTTCTGTGCCACAGCATCACAGACATACCTATAATTTCGGGGAACAGAGCTCCCCCCCCCACCTCCCCCGAGATCAAGCAGGAGAAAAGAAAGAACGGAGAAGAGAAAGAGGAAGGGAAAAGGTCGGTGCCCCCCCTCTAGCCCCCCCTCCCCCCCCCCCGGGGGGGGACGCAGTGTGACAAAAGAGGCAGGAGAACCTCACTGATGGACCGGGGACGCGACCCCCCCCACTGCACACAATCAGATCATCCAGCAACTGACAACGATCACTGCATTGGGCAGTCAATCTGCTTGGACAAAGCAATTTCATTTTAGTCTGGTATCGCTTGTGAGAGAAGGGAGTAGAGAGGAGCGTCACTGTTTGCACCAAAACACTATTTTCTATCTGATCCTTATTGTTCCCTATGATCCTTCAAAGCGCATCTGTTCCCTATCGTTCCCCCTGCTGTCTGGTGTTTCCTTGTCTCGTTTTTCCCATGTCCTGCTGTCCCTTCTGAACCCAAAACATTACTTTTTCAGTGTGCTGTGTTAGCTTGTTTTGCCACTGAACTCACTTTTCCATGTGCGTGTGCATAGCACTGCACAGTATCTTTAGCGGTAGTTTTAAAGTTAGTTGAAGTTGGCTTAGGGCAACTAGGTGCATTTGTGCCTGGTTTCTTTTTGTGCATGGTACTATTTTTTTTACCAGAGTGCTTGAAGGTGTACCCTAAGGTGCACGTATCTATTTTTTGTGTGTGCATCTGTGGACTTGTGCCGTGTGTTTGGTACGTTCTCTAGTTTTTTCTGGTCAATTCTTATTTTTTTAGTGTGTAATGTCTAAACCTGCATTTTGTAAACGCATGTGGACAGGCAATGTAATAGGCAAATCTGCTCTTTCAGCTGTTATGATGCATTTGAAGAATGCATGTGATAGAAGTGTTCAATAGATTTTCAATAAATGTGAATGATTAAAGTATACATTTAAAAAAAATGCGTCAAACTTTTAATGCCGCAGTTTAGATGCAAAAACCATTATATAGCTATTTATATTAAACTTTATGCAGGTTCGTTAATCATTCCAAGTTACATTGTTATTTTAGTTATTTATAGAAACCATTAATTCAATCGGTGCTGTTACAATCAGTAAGGGATTCACATACATTACATTAACACAAAAAGAAATGGCAGTACAAATACAAAACACAGTAATCAGGAGACAGTGAAGGAGGAAGGACCTGGCCGTGAGGGATCACAATTGTTGTGGAATTGTAGTAAGGGCATGAATGTGAGGTTTGAATGGATAAGGCAAGAGTAAAATGAACTTTAGGGACCGGGGGATGGAGGAAACGTGTGGAGCCATGAATAGGACAATTAGGTTGGTGGGAGGGATGTTTTTGTAGGTGGAGAGAAATATTATGAGTTATGTTTTAGAAAGGGAGAGAAGAGAAGGAAGGATAGGCTGATAGACACTCTGGTATCTGGATAGACGAGCGGAGAAAATCTGGGTCAATGAAAATCAATGGTAAGAGTTGTTATTTAAATTTGCTCCAAATAGCAGAAAAACTGCTGGTTGAATACACGAATGAGAATTAAATGCTAACCGGCCCTTTAATCAGTCCGTGATTCCCCATCTGGTTTCCCGAAGCAGACCAAGAGAGAAAGATGGCCGATGGTCCACATGGCCACATCACATGTCCTGCACTGCCCTGGCAGGCCATGCGATCACACCAAGTTTGCTGTAGTAGGTTGGTTTGCAGTGGCATTACAGTATAGGGACAGTGTGTGGTGATGGCAGTTTACCAACATTCATTACTATGGTACAAAGCAAGTAGTATTACATCTCTTATGCTCTGTTCCCAGTGAAGGAGGTGAGTTCTGAGACTAAAGGATCATGGAACTTGTAGTTCCAGTGGCGGCCATAGTGGTGATAACGCTGATTACTTTAGAGCGGCCATAAAATGTGGGAATCGAAAATCCAAACTATAAGCTCCATTTTGTGATAATGACATCAGTTTTGTTGTATTGATTCATTATTTATCGCATCAGGGGTTTTTGATCAGAACCTTCATATTCCGGACTACCCCTTTAAGTGAAAGTGCACGGAAAATATGGAAAATAAGGATACTAGGCAACAAGGCACAAGGTGCAGACCAAAAGATAGCAAAAAGTTGCAGTGAAAAGTTGCAAAAAACAAACAAAAAAGTCTCAAAAATGAAAGAAAAAAAAGTAGAGAAATAAAGAGAAATTGCCCCCATTGAGTTGTGGAAATTATGTGAAGAGGAGGAAAGAGGGGAATAGGAGGAAAATCAACATGACAGCTAGAAATATGCAGCATATTCTTCTTCAAGAAAGAATGTGCATTATGAACTGAAGCAGTCAAAATGGAAGATTAGAAAGCATTTAATTTCTTACACAAAACAGAACACAACTAATAACAAACCTTAACAAAACATCTCTTCACAAAATCAGTGTAAACTGCAATTTAACAGGAGGCGTAAGATATGGAATTAGAATATATTTTGTCAAGCCATGCCAACGTTCTCGTTCCTGGATCAATGAGCGGCAGTTAAGGAAAAATTCTGCAGGAAATATATACAATTCTACAACAGACAATAGAGATTACAGCCTCGTTTGAGAAAGAAGTCCTAAAATAAAAACAGATGTTTAGATCAATGCTGAATCTCAAGACATTGGGGCACATTACTTACCTGGTCCCTGCGCGATCCCGTCGAATGTCCAGCGAGAGTCAGTACAGCGTTTGCGGCCCGAATCCTGGATCTGGTGCTCCCCGCTCTGGTCGCCGGAGTTCACCTTCTTATTCAGGTGCAGTAAGTGCTTGGCTTGCGACACAATTTTAAATGTTAAATCCCGCCGCATTGAGCGAATCCGTCGGATGACTGTCGCCCCGCAACCCCGATTTGTGCGCATATGAAAGCCGCGTGATTGCGACCACAAATCTGATCGGTCGGCGAAGCAATCCCTGGCGCGATCCCCGAAAACATCAGGAACCCGCACGGTTAATGCGGCCGCAGGACCTAGTGGATAGCTCATTCATCACTAGTTCAAATATGGTTGTGTTTTTGCAAGCCTATGACATCAGACTGGTACCCCAACCCTTTTTTTTTTTTTTCACCAGGGTTTTTTACAACCCCCCCAATACCTGAATGTAGTAAACTGTAAAACAATGGCGCTCCTAATCCCAAACAGGAGGAGCAAAAATGAAAAAACTGAGCAAAGGAAGTAGAAGAAAACTATAAAGTATGGATATCAGTACCATTGCCAAAACTATACGTATAATGTGATTATTGAGGCCCATGTGGACACTTGGCAATTAAACAGAATGATGCACTTAATGATACAATTGAGTCATTTATTTCTTTGAAAATTTCATTCTCTTTTTTACCCTATTTTTGTGACTTTTTTGCTAAATTTGATAGCTTTTGCACCTAAATTGGACTTTTCACTCTCACTAGCCAAAGTTAGCCATGCAAGAATTCTTCAGATTTGTCTGAACTATCTTCTTTAAAATCAGAATGACAAAGTCACAATTTTGGTTTTTTTTGGTAAAGTAAAGATTCAAATAAACTCCTGTCCTGTCCACATGTAGAAAAAATTTAGATAAAGTTGAAGAAAGAAGAGTAAAAACTTTAAGCGACTTTTCTATGACTTTTTAACAAAAAGACACAAAAACCACATAGGTCAGTAGCATAATATATCAAACTGTAAAAATAAATCACCAAGTCCAAAAAGTTATAAAAAAAACAAGAAAGAAGCGGAAAATAGCCTAACTAAGAGATAAAATGACCCCCAATGGTCAGGGCTGCCCTAGACAAGGATTTTTAAATTTGCTTAGGAAGCCTCCTAGTGTGACATATTCAACGTGTTCTATTAACTAGGAGGCCAAGTGAGGCGAACTATGGCAAGGGTGCCAGAGGTGGCTACTCGGGAGCCCTTTCGGTGGGCACCAGGTGGTTGGCCCCAGACAGAGTTTAGCAGGACAGGATGGAATCTTCATGTTTACCGCTCTACAATGCTCTTTTAAGATACACATCCTTGAATTGATTAGAAATGCAGAAAGAGTGAGACGGTGGACAGGGCCAGATTATCTTTTGATTGGTCCCATGATTCTTCAGTACAGAGAGACCAGAGAGAAGCATAATGATGTCTGAATTGACCTCTGCTTCAACTATAAATGGTGATCCTCGGGGGCAATACGATTGAATGTTGTGAAGAACAGGTAGCAATAAGTACTGTTTAAATGGTAAGTGGCATTTGATGGTAAAAGTGGGTTTTGGTTTTATTTGGGCACCCGCCTTTAAAAGGTTCGCCATCAACTGAAAATAGGGAGAAACATATTCCTGAGTGATAGTTTTGTTATCGTCTTCAAAGTGGACAAGGAAAAGTCCTAATAGTTTTTCCAATATAATATCGGTTTGCAGGGAAAGAGATAGGGGTATACCACAAATTGAGGTTAATGAACGAACATCCCCCCACTAAATTGATACATTGTTCCCAAACTTTAAATCACACCAAAAAGGGAAACAATGCATGGAAATATTTAAGCATAAAATAACACTTTTCATCAGTTTAAAAAGAATAATTAAAGACAACATCGATTGGAAGGAAAAGGTCCGCCATTGGTCAAATAAGACATATACATAATAAAAACATATCATTGTGAACCTGTTGAGGTGGTATGGAACGGTACATGTGTTTATCAATAATAAAAATTTTTGAAATAAGAAAGAAAGTTATTTTTTCAATTCATTCAAAAATAAAACTCACATATCAAATGGAGACATTACAACAGTGACATATTTTAAGTTATTTATGCTGATGATTATGGCTTCGCAAGGTAAACCCCAAAAGTCATTATCTTCGAAATGAATAATTATTCAAAACAACTAGGATAGGCGTCCTAAGCAATTTTAAAGATCCTTAGTCTGTTCAGTATGAGACACAATCAAGGGTAGACTGCTTCTTGATGTCTGGAAAGGCGTCATTGACACAATCCACAAGGAGGGTCAGCCACAAAAAGGTCATGCTAAAGATATGGTTTTCACAGAGTCCTGTATCAAAACATATTAATGGAAAAGTTTAGTGAAGGAAAATTTTGGATAGAAAGAAAAGGTGCACAAGCAATCGGTGATAAAAACTGAAGCCTTGATAGGATGGTAAGAAAGGCCATTAAAAAGTAGGCGGAGATTCACAGCAAGTGAACTACTGCTGGAGTCAGTGCTTCAAGATCACCTCACACAGATGGCGCCAGGGCGTGGCTACTACAGTATTGACAAGAAACAAGCCAGAAACATCTTATGTGGGGCAAGGAGAAGGAAAAGGGGTTGCCCGCAACAGAGAAAGTTCCTACCACGGTCTGTATATGCCTTTTTATAATATTTTGTATGGTCTTTGTTCTTTATTATTCCTCCTGGGAAGGGAAGTACTTGTTTCTAAGGCATAAACTTAACTCATTGATACCTGAGGACTAAACCTTCATAACTCTATATAGGTTCCACTGTGAATTATTTATTATTTATTTGGACCATGGTACAATGGGGTGAGAGGGAACAGTGACTTCATAACAAGCTGGAAAAACAGACTTATGATAGATACAACAGAGGAGAACACTCACAGAAAACTAACATAATGTTCAGAGTAGTGATACTCCTCAAATTCACACACTGGATTACGTTTCCGAACAGTGTGATGAAAGGTGAAACATGCTTACACTAAATCCTACGCAATTTATTCATTGGAAGTACCCATCAGCGCCATGTGCTAAGAATTTGCGCATTGAGTGCTGGAATTGAAATCCAAGCCAGGGGACCAAGGTAGATTTTAGCTGCAACATGCACTAGATTGTTGTCAAGGTTTTATAGTAAAATGTGGCTGGAACAGAGTCCTCATTCTGGCCAACCATTTCCATCCTTTTTAATCTTTTAACCCCTCCCGTCACGGCCCTTTTCGATTTTGCGTCATTTTCACTCCCACATTCAAAAAAATCTGTAACTTTTTTATTTTTCATGTACAGAGCTGTGTGATGGCTTTTATTTTCTGCGTAACAAATACAATTCCAAAAATGGTGGTTATTTATATTTCATGCCGTTGTACAGGGAGGAAGCGGGAAAAAAAATTCCACAATGCAGTGAAATTGGTAAAAAAAGCATTGTGCCGTATGCTTGTGGGCTTGGATTTTACGGATTTCACTTGTGCACCCAAATGACATGTCTACTTTATTCTTGGGTTGGTACGTTACGGGGATAACAACTTTGTTAGGTTGTCTAATGTTTCATACTTTAAAAAATTAGACACCTCTATGAAACAAATGTTTTGGGGGGATTTGCATATTTGGCGGCTAATAACTTTTTCATTACTTTGGTGTACGGGCTGTGGGTGGTTGTAGTTTTTTGAGGATTTGATGAGTTACCAATATTATCATTTTAGGACGGTAAACCGTTTGATCACTATTTTTATAGAATTTTAAAAATTTTAAAATTAGATAGGGCATTTTCGGACGTGCATACCTAACGTGTTTTATGATTTTTACTGTTTATTTATATTATATCAATTCTAGGGAAAGGGGTGGTGATTTGAATAACTTTTAAATTTTTATTTTACTATTTTTTCAGACCTCCCTAGGGTAACTTTAAACCCTAGGGGTGTCTGTAGATCCCTATTCATATACTGCCATACTACAGTATGGCAGTATATGGGGATTTACTACTCATGACATTTACCATGTGCTGACAGCACATGGTAATGAATGGGTTAACCGAAGTAGCTCTGGGTCTTCGTTGTGAGACCTGAAGCTACCATGGGACGGATCGCCGTCCCCGATGAAGTCGCGGGGAGAGCGCCGATCCACGGAAAGATGGTGGCACCTGCACGCCGCCGTCTTTGGAAGCAGCCGGCACTTGCCGGAGGCGATCAGCAGCAAAGGACTTACCGGTTATGGAGAGGCTCGGCCCGCGAGCCCTCTCCATGTACCGGGCCCGACATGTGACGTGCTATTACGTCACGTCCGGTAAGGGTGTTAAAACTGTGGCAACAAGTGTTAATTAAAAGGCCATTCCTCAAAGACAATATTCTTAAAGTACTTAGGATCAACAGAATAACACATTACAGATATAATTCCAACTGTCTCATCAGCCTGTTGTACACAAATTTTTCATTTGCCCTAGACCCGACCATGTTCTCCTGATTTGTCGACACTGCACTGCGCTCATTTCTGCCTCTAGGCCCCCAACCTGCTACAGGGGACCAGCTCACACACACTGCCGGCAGACCAAACGCACGTGTGCGGAGAGTAAGCTCAAGCTACAGGCAGATTAAGATCTTTAGCCAGGGTTAGAGGTAGGAAGGTATATAGCAGACTGACAGTATGTAATGGGCTGTGATAGAGGGGGAGAAGTCATGTGTAATATGAATCTTCATAGATTCTTATCATCTCACATCTCTGATCCTCTTGCTTCAATCTTCTTTCCACGGTCACGAATAGTAGAATAATCAGAAGTAAATGAAAGTGTATATAAACCGTACCCTTAAAAATCTAACCACATTATCAACACACAGAAACTAGAGGGATATGCAATGTTGTTAGAAGTCCCCGCCCAACTCTGGAATCTTAACTGAACAGCCTAGGGAGTGATAGGAGCTCAACACAATACTAAACCAACAAAATTGTTAAAGGGGTAAAAATTATCTTTATTGTGTAAACATTTTAATAGGTTGATTGAAATTTGAGAATTTCTATCATGAGCAAAACCCCTTTAATGAGTTGCTTTTTCTGGCAGTGCCTTCAATTGCCTTAGTTTGCAGCCTTGCAAATCAAAGAAAGTTTTCGTTTTAAATTAGTTACAAAACATTTTATTATTTGTGGAGGTGGTAGGTGGCCCCCCCCCCCCCACACCAGAATAAAAAAAGTGGGGCACGTTTACTTACCCGTTCCTGGCGATCCCCGAGTTTGCAGTTGTTTGCGATCCTGCAAAGCTGACACGATCACAAAGACGTGAGCCGAGTTCCTGCATGTGTCGGCTTCCCCGAATCATGTCCGCCCCAAAGTCACCTTCTTCCCGGCTGCATCTAAGTGCTTGGCTTTCTGACACCAATTTAAATGTTAAATTCCGCGCGTTGTCCAAATCTGTCTCATAGTCCGTCAACCCGCCCCCCACCTGATTTGTGTAAACCATAAAGTGGAGCGTTTTGCGACAAAATCCTATAGTGTGCGACACAATCCCCGGGGTGACCCCCAAAAACGTCGGGAAACCAGATTGAAAAATGCGGGCATGGGACCCAAATGCTCTCATTCTTACAGATAAGTGATAAGCCAGGGGAGAAAAGAGAAAATATAACTAGTCGACGTAGGCTTTAATTCATGATTCATTAGTTGCTATGACATTATACTCAGGTGGTAGTGGGCAGGTATGGATGAGACATAGATGTCCGAGGGGGATTTAGCCGCATTGCTGAAGCCAAGGTTGCAGGAACGTCATGAGCATCTACGTATTTTCAGACCCCAAAGTGAGACAGAAATGTGTCCCAATGATTGTAACTAAAAGCGAATCATACAGCTTATTTAAAGTTGTATTTAAGAAACTATGCAGAACTCTAGGTAGCGGTTTAACTAAAAAGAGCTGCTTCCCTACTTCATCTATGGTTCTAACCCCATACATTTTTGTGCTCTGGGCATAACCTTTTCAACCAGTATATCAAACAAGTCTTGGGGGGACAGTACCTCTGATGACAAAGCTGATGAGGATATTTGGATCCACCCATAGCAAATCCTTGCGAGAAGGGAGGTGGGACATAGATATGTTGGGTGTAATAATAAGAATAATAATTAATAATAATACTAATAATCCTTTATTTATATAGTGCACACAGTGCTGCATGGAGCTGCCCAAATCAACTACACTTTTTGGAGTGTGGAAGGAAACGAGAAGGGGGACCGGATGAAGGCCATGGAAAAACGGAGAGGGAGAACTTACAAACTCTGTGCAGATGTTGACCTGCGGGTGGGACTTGAACCCAGGACCACAGCAACATACTATTTAAAGTCATTATAGCTTTAAAGGAACTGTAAAAAAGAAAAAGAATCCACTGAGGCAATCATGTACTACTATTCTAAAAAAATGTGTACAATATGGGGCACATTTACTAAACGGCCATTTCGCGTTCAGGGGCTTACTCGACGAGCGTTCGGGTCTTCCAGCGATTCATGAAGGTCCTGCGACTGTGTCAACAGGTGTTCGATGCTGCGCCGAAGTCCGCCTAGGTGGCCCGGAGTTCATGTCTTCATTGTGGCATGTGAGTATGGCCCGGCAACAAATTTTTTTTTTATTTTTTTTTTAAATGCCAGAGGTTTTCCGAATCATCGTGAGGGTTACCGTTCAAGCCACGCCCCCCGATTCCACGCGTGCATGCCCGCGCCGATTGCCCACAAAACCGACGCGGGTGCGCCAAAATACCTGGGCAATTTCAGGGAAAATCGGCGCGGAAAATATTCGGGTAACAGTCGGGAAAGCGCGAATCGGGCCCTTAGTAAAATGACCCCACTGTGTCCAATTGTGAATGACAACTTTTCTTTAATCATCCACTAAATCTATATTGCTGTTATTTTATACAATCATGATATATGATGTTCTTCTTTAATGAATGTGTGAGCTGAAACATTTTATTCTATGAGACCTTAATTAAAAGACTACTTGTCTGGCTTGCATACTGATCAGTGTACATTTCGAGGAGCTGGGTGGTATTAGAGGAAGGGGTACACTTGGCAGGTGAATGTTGGACATTGGCATGTCTCATCTCCGCTCATTAAAGGATCCCTTCATGAAAAGTAGTTCACCTAGAAAGCTCTGGGGAAGAGACCATGAAGTGATTACAGTTTCCAAAAATTGTTGATCTCTACGCATATATATATACTGAAAATAGAGTGAGAAAGGAAAAAATGCCCTGAATTTTAAAACAGTTCTTTAACACTGATCCTCTGTCTTCTGTGATCTATAGGGGATTTTCCATTTTTTAAAAAAAAAAAGAAAATCAACTGTACTTTCTAATTAAAACATTCACTCAGAGATTACCGTATTTTTCGGACTATAAGACGCAATGGACCATAAGACGCACATAGTTTTAGAGGAGAAACATAAGAAAAAATGTTTTTTCCCCCAAATAGTATGCTAATTTTTAATAAAGTTAACAGTAAAGTAACTGGGTGTGCAGTGCCAGCCATGTTCCTCTTTGGAGAGGGGCAGGGGCGAGCAGCGCTCACCCCTCCTCCTCTCCCGGACACCGCACATCTATCTGCTGGCATGTAGTCAGGGGGTCTCAAGGATGTACCAGGGCTGTATAGGTATGCCGAATAGTGTGACAATGGTTCACAAGAGCTTACAATCTTATGAGAAGGAGGAGGGACACATGAGATGACATGCTTGATACAATAGTCACAAGAGAGCTTACAATCTATGAGGAGGAGAGGGCAGAGGGGGACAGTGCTTGTACAATGGTCCAAGAGCTACAATCTGTAGGAGGAGGAGGGGGACAAAAGGACGTCTTCCCTGGTGACAAGCGCTCTGTACAATGGGTCCCCAGAGCTTACAATCTATGAGGAAGAGGCTACAGGAGATGTGATGTTGTACGGATGGCCACAAGAGCTTACAATCTATGAGTAGGATAAGGGCGGCCAGAGGAGGGACAGAGGACGTGACGTCCTTGTACAATGGCCACCAAGAGCTACAATCTATGAGGAGGGGGACACAGGAGTTGACAGTGTTGTACAATGGCCACAAGAGCTTACAATCTATGAGGAGGAGGGGGACAAAAGGAGATGACAGTGCTTGGACAATGCGTCTCACCAAGAGCTTAGCAATCTATGAGGAGGAGAGGACACAGGAGGGTGACAGTCCTTGTCAAAATGGTCACAAAGGAGCTTGGTCTGTGGGAGGTAAGGTACATTCAAAAGGACAGGGCAGCCTCTACATACAGGCAAACAAGGGGTTTAAGACTGTGAGAGCAGCGACCGGGGGAAGGGAGCACTAATCACTTATCTGTCCTGTGCTACGGAGAGAAGTTACAGGTAAGACACAGCACAGACAGGCTCCTCTGCACAACGAGGCAGCCTTACATTCTTCTTCACTTGGTTACTACAAGACCCAGCGGGGATTGGCCAGCGTCTGTGCCTTTTCTCCTCCCAGGGGCGGACTGGCCATTGTACCACCGGGAATTTCCGGTGGGTCCGGTCGGTCCTGGGAACGGTCGGAGGGCCGGTCCGGAGCTTCTCGGCCGGCCCGCACTCCCTCCCTACAACTTTTGAGTTAATCTATAGTACCTGACCATCGTACGATCGTACGAGCAGAGGTACTATTAATTAGTACACAGACGCAGAGCAGCACCGCTGATTCTGCGTCTGTGTATACTTCAGCTAACAGGTCGCGCCATTGACTTCATTGCGCGACCTGGTAGTGGGGAGGAGGATGAATGACCAGCTGTCAGTGTCCAGTCGCCATGACCTCGGTAGCTCGCGGCTGGTGTAAGAGTGCGGGCGCCGTGACAGTCACTATACCGCGGCCTCTGACCAAGCCGCCGAGACCGAGGGAAGACGGGAGAAACCTGCTCCAAGAGGCTGTGTATTATGTGTTGTTTGTTTTTTTTAAATTATAGAATGGGGGGTTTATTGTAATCGGGGAGGGGGGGGGGGGGAGAGAGATTCATTATATGGCGGGGGCTTTATTGTATATCGTTGGAGGGGGGGGATATATATGCAGGGGCCGCTATTCTAGATCTGGCTGGCAGATGGGAAATTAATTTATGGTAAGGGGCTTTTTCTCTATCTGGGGGCGGAGAGGGCATTATTTTATGCCTGAGCGCCAGGGGGCATTATTTGTATATCTGGGCTGGAGAGGGGGGGCACTTAATTATGGTGGGGGTCCATTATTCTATATCTAGGGCTGGTCAGGGGCGATTAATTAATGGTGGGGGACATAGATTCTATGATCGGGGCTGCAGGGGCATTAAACTTATATTCTGGGGCCAGGGGGGGGGGCATTAGTCTATTAGGGCTGGCAGGGGGCATTATATATGTCTGAGGCGCAGGGGCTTATTATCATGTCTGGGGCGGCCAGGGGCTTAATTATATGGCGGGGGGCATAGTGTTATCTGGGGCTGACAGCGGTCATTACTATATGTCTGGGGCTGGGGGCTCATTATTCTATATCTCTAGGGCTGGAAGGAGGGCATTTAATTTATGGCGGGGGCATAATGTTTTCTTGGCATCTGGCAGGGGCATTATTATATGTCGGAGGCGGGCGTTGGGCATTTATTGTCATATCTGGGGCTGGGAGGGGGCATTAATTATACGTCTGGGTAGGGTGGGGGGGATTATTCTATATCTGGGGCTGGAGGGGGCCCACTTAATGATATGTTTGGGGGCGGGTCAGTGGGTATAATTTTCTTTTCGTGGTAGGTGGGGCATAAATCTATTATGTCTGTGGAGGCTGGGGCCATTAATTAATATGTCTGGGGTAGGGGTACATTATGTGACACTATTTGTGTGGGTCCAATATTCTCAGGTGGCCTATTACGTACTTTGTGTCACCAGTATGAGGTGGTAGCAGAAGAAGGACAATTGGAAAGGATGCAGAACATAAGACGTCGTGGAACTCTGCAGGAAAGCTGTGTACCTTTTTTAGGATACGAGACAAGGAATTGGTGTAACTAATGTGAGAAGATAGAAACGAGGTACAACCGAGGAAAACGTCACTGAGTTCTCTGGATGTTAATAGGTGAGGATTCGTGTTTTCTTTAGCTGTATACTGGTAAAGGACCTTGATTTTTTTAATGTTACGCTATTCTTTTATATATTTGATGTATAGAGTAGTTATATTCCGTACATAGGGGCGATTATAGCGTTATATTCCTGTACATAGGTGGCATATTCATTATAGTCTTATATTCTTGTAACATAGGGGCAGTATTATAGTAGTATAGTTGCCTACTATAGGGGGCAGTATTATAGTAGTTATATTCCTTGTACATAGGTGGCATATTATAGTAGTTATATTCTTGTCACATAGAGGCAAGTATTATAGTAGTTCTATCTTGTACACAGGGGACAGTATTATAGTAGTTTATATTCGTACATAGCGGAAGGCAGTATTATAGTAGTTATATCTTGTACCATAGGGAGCGCTTCTTATCGTAGTATTTATTTTGTACATAGGGGCATATTATAGTAGTTATACCTGTACACTAGGTGGCAGTATTTATAGTAGTTCTATTCTGACATCGGGCCGTATTAGTAGTTATATTCTTGTACATAGGGGACATATTATATAGTTATCCTGTTAACATAGGGGCAGTATTATCGTAGTGGCAGAAGGTATTGTAGACGTTTTATTTTGTATATAGAAGGCAGGATTGATGTGATTATTTTTTTTTTAGTTGTTGTCATTATCTTGTACATAGGAGGCATATCAATATATTATTTCTTCTGAATTGTACATTTAGCACAGGTGGAAAGTTAATATTAAGGCTTATCGGTTGGTGTTTGCATCATTACTATCGACAGGTCACATTCTTGTCTCTTAGAGTCACTTACTGCCAAAAGATATTATTGTTTGTGCATTAAGGCCCATCTACCACATGTCTGTTATAAACCACCCACTTTATCTGTACCACACCCACTTGTTTTGAACTACCGCCCGTTAAAATGGGCCACTTTTTATATTTTTTTCAGGGCCATTTTAAATTCCACAGTCCGCCCTGCTCCTCCCCCTCTCTATCCACTGCCCTGCTGCCTCTTGGCCCAAATCGACTGGAGGACATCGATATATACATGAGTTCCAAAGCGCTGGCGCTCTGCCAGCTTTAGCTCCCCTCCATCCTCCAGCATGGAGGGCTGAGAGTGAGGAGAGGACGTAGCAGTCACTCAGTACCGTCCTGCTCCTCCCACTGTAAGGGGCTGCGCTTACTTGCCAGCATTGCTGGCAGGAGGCAGCTCCATCCCTCCTGCTCCCGTCCGCTACATCCGACTATAAGACGCAACTACTGTTTTTTACTGTTTTTTTCTGGGGAAAAAAGAAAAAAGTGCGTTCTTTAGTCCAGAAATACGTACTTTTCCATGTAGTTTTTTAATGATAAATAAAATAGATCTTTTATTATTTTCAAATTTAAAGATAATCCTCCAAACTGTTACTTGGGACCCCTTATAGCTAATGGATGTTTTTGTGGTGGCCTGGACACCCACCAAAACCATCAATTTAAAGGGAAATCAACCCAGGATGAGGAACTGTAAATCAGCAACTGAACTACTATCGTGTGCCCCCTGGCAGGGATCTTCTCTTCTTTTAGCTTCTTATTCCCTGGTTTTTACAACAAAAAGCTTTTTAACATTATGCAATGGTCTAAGGGAATCTGGGCCCCCATAGGTGTTAAGGGAACCTGGATGAGCCCTCTAGCGGTTATTTGCATTAATTTTAAAGCCTTTGTTCTAAAAAAAAAAAGGGCATAGGGTAAACAGCGTATGTCGGTAGCTTGGTTTACAGTTCCTTCATCATGGTTGGTAATTCCTTATAACGTGACTACTACGCATCACTATAAGTTTTAATAATCTACAAACTAGAACCCGTTTTCAAACCCTCAGAACCTAGATCAAATTCCTGACATCTAGCAGGGTGGTGCAATAGGAATATACATTCAACCTAATATAAAATAAAATAATCCTTTTATATTGTGCTATTCCCCATAGGTATTGGTCTTTCATAGGACTTAGTAAAATATTTTGTTAATTAATGTTAAAGGTAAAATACAGCCTTAACTCTATCAGTGTTACCTTACAGCACTAGTTTAGTAGTATTATTGCGTCAGGGTAAACTTACAAACCAAATGTTGTACTATTTGCATCAGTGTTAACTCACATTACCAGTTTTAGAAGTACTTAGCGTAATTGTTAACTTACACTACCAGTCTTGGACTCTATTGTGTCAATGATGAACTCACACTAACTACCAGTGTGGACCTATTTGTGTCAGATATAGCTGGGGATCACCGACAATGCAGACCAGTCCAAGCCAATGTGTAGTGCATCACAACAAAAAGAAAAAAATACAAAAGCATAATGTATAGACTGGTCCCACAAATGGAATTGACACTATATAGCTTTAAATATAATCTTTGAGTAAAAATACTGTGATATCTGTGTATAAGCGAGCCTAGTTTTCAGCCACAAAATATGTGCTGAAAATCCTCAACTCGGCTTATTACACGGGTCAATACATGAGCCCAGCACTAAAAAAAAAAAAACTGATATGCTCACCTACAGCAGCCCATGCGTCATCGCGGCTCCTGATGTAGTGCGGCTCCTCTTCTGTCTTCCGCACCTGTTTCTTTCTTCTGTAACAGCTGCAGGGCGCGGCCATGTTTCTTCCCGGCCGCACCATAGTTGACTCAGCAAGCGGCCGGGAGGAGACATGCCCGCGTCCTGCAGGCGGTTACAGATGAAAGAAGAATGCTCGGAAACAGAAGAGGAGCCAGCTGACATCGGGAGTCGCCTGCGCATCGGGCAGCCGGAGGGGTGAGTATAAATTTGTTTTTGTGCTGGGATGGCTGTATCTATGGCAGGCTAGGGGCTGGCTGTATACTACTGGGGGGGGGTGGCGCTATATACTATGGGGGCTGGATGGCTGGCCTATATATACTGGGGGCTGGCTGTTTGATATCTGTATCTACTGGGGGCAGGCTGAGCGTCGTTACTACGCGGGGCTTGGCTGGCGTGTGGTACTACATGGGGCGGGCTGTATGGCTGTTATACTACTGGGGCTGGCTGTATACTACCGGGGAGTAGGCTGGCTTGTTTATATATAGGGGCTGGCTAATACCTACTAGGGGCTTGCTGGCATACACTGGTGGGGGTCAGTGACCAGCTTTCCCACCCCGCTTAATCTATAGTCAATAGGTTTCCCAGTTTTTGGTGGTAACAACGACTTGGTTCTTGCTCTATTCGAGTATAGTACGGGTAATATATAGGTAGCAAATAAAAAATTTTCATATCAAAATAAAGTAAAAATAAAATAATCATACATTATGCAGAGCCCTTTTGCATTAAATATGAAATACATACATGGGGGAGATTATTCATTAGGCAGGATTTTGAGCAGTTGTACGACGTTCAGTGTTTCCAACAGTCTGATTAATAGTCCAGTTGATTGCATGTGTTAAATGCCTTCTGATATGATTATTAGCTGTGTGTGCTCCTATGTGAATAAACTGTACCAGCCGCACGTTAATGTTTACTATCTGCGTCAATTCTGCTGCCTTTTTGCGATGTTTTGCACAGAAATTCTTAAGATACCCTCAAACCAAATGAGCAAAAACTTCCGTCCCCCTGTAGTAAGCAATGGACCCACATACACCCCCTCCTATGTGGTTAGTTTGCATATAATTAGCATCTTTCAAAAATTATTCAGTGTAAATGTGGTGTTGCACACTCTGTGTGATGTACTTTTCTGTTTCTGCCTTTGCGTGACTTTAGAGTTTGTTTTTTCTGCTAAAATAAACAGCAACAAAAACTTAAAAATGCGACATTATATGCCAAGAAGCCACAATAGGACAAATGTAAATCTCCTCCATAACGTGTACTGATAACACATCAAAAGATTTTACCAGGGTGAATTAGCAACTAATTATAAATAATAGGAAAGAGTAGGTGTCTTAGTATGGCTGCCTTTTAATAAAATAATAAATAATTATATTTATATAGCACCATCAATTTCCGCAGCGCTTAGTTATCATACTTGTATTACAAGATTCTCACAAGTAGAGTACACGGCAGTCCCCGGGTTTACTACAAGATATGGTCTGTAGGTTGTTCTTAAGTTGAATTTGTATGTAAGTCGAACTGTATATTTTATCATTGTAAATCCCAGCCAGAACTTTTTTGGTCTCTGGACAATGGATTTGAAAATGTTTGGGTTGTCATAAGCAATCAGGATTAACAATTAAAGCTTCAGTACAGACACCTGTGTATACTGTTCAGACTGTGTTATTGCAGTCCTAGGGACTAAAGCACATAAATTACCAACATCACGTGTCCGTTTTTAACTATGGGTCGTAGTAAGTCGAGTTGTTCTTAAGAGGGGACCTGCCTTGTATGGTTAGATGATAATAAAATATACACACAATATCAATGAAGGAGGTTCCCTATGCAATATTTGATAATCACACGGTTATCAATCAGAGTTGACTTAATTTATTTAATGTACAGTATATGTATTAATTAAATGGGCAGATTTTTCAAAAATCGATTCGCCGAGTTCAATGAAAGTTTTTGACAAAATTTGTTGTTCGGACTCGAATCGAATCATGTCAGATTACATTATGATGTATTTCCAGATGATATCATAGATCCGTGATGGGCAAACCTTTTAGACACCGACTACCGAACTAAAACCAAAACCCACGTATTTTTCGCAAAGTGCCGTATGCGTCAATTTAAGCAGTATTATTACTCCCTGTTCTGTCACAGGTTTAATTGTATAGCCCACAAGGACCCAATACAGTAGAAGGAAGGAAGAAGTTTGGATTATCATTCGCTAGCTTCTTCTAGGGTCTGGGCTGCCGGGAACTTGCAGGAGGCCTTGAGTCCTGTCTGGCGAACTCTGTGCGGGGTGAGGGCGTCAGGTGCCCATGGAAAGGGCTTGAGTGGCCAACCATCTTGCACCCGTGCCATAGGGTTCGCCACACGTCATGATGATGACAGAACCGTTCTGTGGTAAACGTGATAATGAAGTAGAATAAACCCCCCAAAAAGTGGAGAGGGTTGTCGGCATATATTGGTACATTGACGTCACTGATCATTTTGTCCTTCTTTTCATCCTTAGTGTCACGTCATTCAATCGGTCCAATATATCCATTTTCGGTTATTGCCTAAAGCTAAAACAAACAGGAGTTGACCAAAACAGTAGAATGATCAGATAAATGGGATATTTGCGTGTCCTCTAGTTCTGTATCCACTCCTAGCTTTTGGCTAATCAATTCTGAACTTTTTCCATTCCTTCTGACAGATGAATGAAGGGGAAAAACCAGACATAGGTGGCAACTCCTGAGGTGGTGGAGGGTGAAAACAGCATTTATGGAAATCACAGGGTGTCCAGGGAGCACAGCGGTCAGTTGGCCAGTAAGCATGAGTATGCACAGGTGGCACAAGACAAATTATGGAGGTGGCAAGCAACATCGGCAGCCACAGTAGAGTGGACAAACGACAGAGGGGGGAGGTGGCGGCAGCAAGCACACCAGGTCAAGAGGGCACAATGACAAATTCTGGTAGTGGCAGCAACATGGTAGGCCACGTTGGCACAATGAACTGAGCGTTGGCGGTGGTTGGTAGGCTGCAGCAGCAGCAGAGGTGCTAAGAGTGGCACATGAGAAATTTGGTGTGGCTGCACATGGTGGCCACAGGTTGCAAATACAGAGTGTGGAGTGGGCGCTGTCACATCAGCAGTTCGCAGGCAGAGGGGTCAGAGAGTGTCAACAATGACCAAATCTAGAGGTGGCAGCAACATGGTAGGCCACAGAGGGTCCAATGACAGAGTGTGGAAGGGTGGAGGCCGCAGCCAGGAGATCAGAGAGTGGGCACAATCACAGTTGTGTGTAGGTGGCAGCACCGTAGATGAGGCCAGAAAGGGCCACAAGGCCAATTACTGGTGGTGGCGGCAACCATGGTAGGCCACAGGTGTGGAGGCGGGGGTGACAATCCAGTCCCCGTTAAAGATGGTGGGGGGCACAGATGGAGCAACTGCAGCAGAGTGTGGCATTGGGCGGGTAGGGCACAATCAGAATAGGGTGAACAGGTAGTTAGAAGTCCATTTGCTAATCAAGGGGTAGAAAAATATTTGTTCCCAAACATCACCGTGAACTTCAGATGTCGTGCAACAGAACTGAAGTTTTCCTGAAATTAAAAACAAATTCACCATGTCGCTAGAATCGATTTGCCCATCTCTAATTTGAATTAATAGAGTTAACTCTCAATATCCAATTGTATGTATCGCAAGTGTTCACAGAATATTAATTTATATAAAAGTAGGATTGGTTATAGTATCGACAAAGATAGAAATAGATATGGATTTGACTCACGTTCCAAGTACAAACATGTTATGTGTCTTTAAATTGGAAGTGTGAATTTGTAGATCAATAATATATAATACTCAGTATAGAATTAATGCCGCTTTGAATTCTGGGAAGTAAATGAGCGTGTGCCATCATGTTTGTGTAAATACATCATGCGTCCAAGACGAAGAATGTGACTCGGCGGATTTCATAAGCGCAGCAGCGACACCTAGTGGACATCGGCGCACGACCTTAGTGAATCCTGACAAGCCCCGAATCAGTCGGACAATGCGCCGGGGACGCGAATGATCGGGCCAAGCAAATGTGCCCTTAGGTGCAATTACTGCTAAGCCGCGTTTCTGAAGTACTCAATTTTCAGTAGCCTAAAACTTTTTGCACTCACGCCTTTGGGCATGGCCACAATGGGATGCCGTTTTCAATCTTCACAACCCACCAATCATATAGCAAACACACAGACGTCCTGAGCAACTGGTGACTCCTGTGTGGAAGATATCGTCCCCCTCGTCTCCTAGTACTGAAGGATAGATCCGTCCCTTTCAATCTCTTGGTGGGAAATATAACACATGGCCAGAGGTTGCCCTCTGTGCCTTATGAATATAAATAATTCTGCAGTTTAATGGAAATAAAGGGGTTGTCCACTTTAGCAGCAATATCTGACTAGTGGTTTGTGTTATGAAAGTTGTGTAATGGAAGTTTTTTCCACTGCTTTCATCGTCTATGTAAAACTGTTCACACTTTTCAAAACTATTATTTATTTGTTGTTAATTTATTTATGTATGTTTTTATGTTATGTTATTATTACTGAGTTACTTTCCCGAGTAATTTTTGGTGGCAATTGGGTTATGTTCGTGCTTCAAATTTTGCAAATCAGGATCCTAACCAAACTATTTTCTGGGTATGGAGGAATTCATCAAGCCCAAATTCACCCAACCCATAATCACACTACTATCATTTGGAGTTTTTTCGTTTGACAGCCCCTATGGATTTTTTTAGTTTCTAATTTCTTAGCATGTGCTCAAAATTTTACACCATATCTAATAATATATGTTAAACGCAGCATACCATTGTCTTATCAGTTCACTTTGATCACATTATGCAATAACAGATGATGTATAAGAAACATTCAATGCAAGGCCAATACTACATGGCAACAATATGAGTAGAAACTATTTACAGTGCATTGAAGATTTTAAAAGGAACGAAATTGAACAGCAACATATTCATTTATCTATTCAAATATAAATGGATAGATGATTAACATAGATAATGATTGATAAGTATTGAATTGATTTGGTGACTAGAGACAAAAAGTCTCAGCACGTGAGCGTAGTCACACACCATGACAATAGGACCTCAAATAACAGAAGACCACAGAGCTATTAGTGTGTCGACTGTGAGTTCCAAACTTTCACACCAGAAGTCCTAAACCCAACCAACCAAGCATAACATTTACTGTCTCTCCCAAAACCATCTATAAAACAAATGTCCTTGAAGAGAGTGAAACACATTTTAAACCACTCCCCTTTACTGGACAATGAACAAGCTCCCCACCTCTATTCTGACATACTGTTGTGTAGGGGAGGGTGGAGCTTCGATGTGTCATGGGGAAGGGGGCTCCACAGACAACATCGAAGCTCACCCTTCCCTATTAACAACACACAACAAAGCTTGCTTCCACTACTGACTATTTACAAGCTTCCCCTCAGCAGTGACCACACACCAAGCTTCCCCTTCCCCATGACAAAACATAGAAATCCTTCCCGGAACACGTATCCCTACTGAACTCACCACTCTCTCTGACTGACATTATCCCTAAAGCTCGCTCTGCGTCCATTAGACATAAAAGATACCTCAGGTGACATTTTCACACCCCTCCCCCACTAAACCAACATTCAATGCTCCTCCTCCGACAACACAAAATTTTGATGAAAACACAACTCCATCCCCCATTCACAGCATCCAAACTAACCCTCAGTGACAATACACCCCTCCCCCGAGGGCACATCCAAGCTCTCTCCCATCACACACACACACTTTCCCCCGCACAACAACATTCGGATCTCTTTTGGACAACACACACTCATCCCTCACCCCATGACAACACACAACATCTCCCCCTGCCCCACTGACCATTCACACACCCCTCGCCTTATGAAAAACATTCCCACCTTTTCACTTTGACAAAAGTACCACCCTCCCCCAACAGGCAGAGCAGATGCCGTGCCCTAGGCATCGTTACCCCTGCTACCCCTTTGTTCCCCGCCTCTGCTCAAGGGAACATTCCCGTGGAGACGTTCTATGAATGCTTTTGGAGCTCCACAGCCTGTCGTTGGGCGTTTTGTAGTAATCCTCTCAGCAGTGTCTGTGACTTTCTTCAAAAGGAAAATCACAAAACAATTGCAAAATGTTTAAAAATGACAGCACATGTGCCAGGAGCGAATGGACGTGAATATGCAAACTTTTTATACAATTTTCCTAAAAAAGCAGAGTCCCCCTGGCCAATCACAGTAGTGGCTAGTTGGCCAGGGGTGTCAATTCCCCTTATGGCTGTCACCGGCTGCCAATCACTACTATGTGTAGGTCCAAGTACACACTTGAATCCGTCAAACTGAAACTATAAGTTTGGTCCCGCTCATCTCTATTTACATGAGTGTAAATTTATGAATCTTTTTTTTTTATAAGCTCAGACATCCTAGGTGGATAAGGAGAGGGATTGTATGGTCAGAGTATTGCCTAGCAACCCTTTTAGATACTCAAAAGTACTCCCTTCACTGATTTGAATGTTACAAGCGATTCTAGGGAGTTTTAAGAGATAAGTAATATAAAAGTTATAAGGTCATAGGGTGTTATCTTCCACCAAACTCCACAGCAGAAACGAAGTTCACAGTTGCAAGCAGTGGGCCGCCATGCGTTGGGATAGGCACGTTTCAACCCCCCTGTGTGCGCGCACCGTGTGCACACACAGTGTACTTCTCCATACACAGCCTACTTCCTTTTATGTCAGTGCCCCCTCCTCCGCCTCCTCATATGATACAACCCACAGAGCACACCTGTGGTCGGGAGCAAAGACATCATGGATTTGTAGTCCCAATTGCAGTAGTGACGGGTGGCCATCTTGCTGTTCTCGGTTCCTGCAGCAATAAAGAGATTTTTTGTAAAAATTAAGCAATTACCTGTGACCTTTAAGTGAAGATAATTGTGGGGCAGATTTACTTCCAATCAGCGGTGTGTTCTTACGACACTGATTTGGGTTCTCGGGATACACGGGAGCGTGGTTGCCGAGGAGTCCGCTGGAATTCACCTCCCCTCTGTCTCGGTGTATGTGAGTGGCTAATTTTGCCAAACACCAATTTGTTTTTAAATTCTGCGTTTTTTTCGAAATCCGTTGGTTTTCCAAAGGCCACGCCCCCGAGTTCTGTTGCGTGAAAGCTGCGCGGATGCGGCAAAAATCTGATGCGTGCACCAAAATCCCAGGGCAATTTGTCGCAAATCAGAAAAATTTGGGAAACCCGGAGGAAAAAACGCGATTCAGACCCTTAGTAAATGATTTTTAGTCAGTAGGATATGACAGAAACTCCATGATCAGTCTAAATCATAAAATCAGGAATTAATTGATGTCAACTGTTGAACCATGTTTGGTTAGTTAGAAGTGCAAATTGGGGGACAGATTACCTACCCGGTCCATTCGCGATCCCAGCGGTGCGTTCCGGGAGTCATAGGTAGTTTCTCGCCGTCCACCAGGGGCGCTGCTGCGTTTAAAGCATCGGAACGCACTGGAGTTCACCGAGCCGGCTGAGTGAAGGTAAGTGCAAGCTCCACAAACAGATTTTTTTTTTTAAAATGCGGCGGTTTTCCTGAATCCGGCGGGGTTTTCGTTCGGCCATGCCCCCCGACTGTGCGTCGGTGATGCCAGCGCCAATTCGCCCACAATCTGATAGCGTGCGACAAAATCCCAGGGCAATGAGGGAAATTAGCAAATCGGAAATTTCAGGTAACACGTCGGAAAAATGCTAATCGGGCCCTTAGAAAATGACCCCCACTATGATGGTAGTAGCCTTAGCATACTATGCAATTTGTTCTCCAGGAGAAACTATACAAACCATTGCAGCAGTGTCTCCAAGTTCAGCAGTGGAAGCGAATTTTGAGATATAAAAAACTATTTACTGATATTAGTAACCATTTGTATGAAGTACCCAATTTCAGTAATAGTCATTTGCTAAGGGTTGAATTATTTCATTTGAACTGTATGTTACAATTAGAATAATAAATTATGTATATATATGTGTATATATATATATATAATATTATATATATAGTTCAGGCACCCCCGCAATCCATATCCCGGATCGCAGGTGCACCTGTCCCCTCTCGCGGCGCCAAGGCCCGCTCCGTGGACTTACCCTCTCCAGGTTCCCACTCCTGTCCGACTAGGTCCCGCGCGGCGCCCCTGCTCCCTAAGGTGGTGGTACTTCAAGATTAAAAGGGCCAGGCCCAGATGTGGCGCTGGCCATCCAGGTCTGCATTTATTAAGCGGCTCAGGCCTACCTGTGTATTCCAAGCGTTCTATGTATTCTAAGCGTTATAGTATCTAGCGTTCATAGAGTATCTAAGCGTTCGTGTGTGTCACCAGCGTTGTTTGTGTCTCAGCGTTGTGTGGTTCCTGTTTTCCTGAGTTCCAGTTCTCCTACTGTGTTCGTGTCCTGCCCTGCATTCCGATCCGTGTACCAGTCGTTCAGTGATCCTGATCCTTGTGCCAGCTCCTGTGTCCGTCGTTAGTCCTAGTGTGCCTTCCTGTGCTTTTCTCCGCTGTCACTGTGGGTACGGACTGCCTCCTGCATTGCTACCTTGGCTGCCACGCACCTAGTCTCACCTGTTAATGACCTGGTGGTACCTGCCGCAGCAAGGCCATCCCGCTTTGCGACGGGCTGTGGTGAAGACCAGGTGCCACTTAGACTCCGATCCCAGGTGCTGGCTAGTACCATCTCCCGCGGTGGTCCTGAGGGTGCCACAGACTCTGAGCCCTGACATATTTTTGCACATTTTTCCTTCCTTCCTGCTGATTAGTTTTATCCCTATGTATTATTGTTGCACTTAGCTGCCAGAATTGCTGTTTAAATTTTAAATAATGTTAACCCCACCAATGGAGTCCATAATAAGGAGCATTGAAGAAAATTAGATAGTGATTACTGTTGAAATCCATCTAGTTTTATAGCATATAAATTGATTGCTTAAGTGCAAAAAGATAATTTCATGCACAAATCATGTTATCTTTTATCTTTCTATTTTCCTTAAGGCTCCCCCAGCAGGAAAAACATACAATTAGGTTCTGGCTGGAGCAGTGAGAAATTACAGCTGTGGAGCAAGCTGCCAAGAGTGCGTCACCGAGGTTAAAGGAATGTACAGGAACAGAATAGAACTGAGTATGCAAAGCTTTCAGTAAAACTATTGGAGACCAAATGAATGAAATGCACAGATATTTTTTCCTAACTCAGACAAAATATGCAAAAAAAAACCGAAAAGGTTTATTTATAGATAGTTATATGACAGCATTGATTAAAATAGTAATGTTGCATAACGGTAATGTAACAGTTTTAGTGTGTTGGTCTAGGAGAACTTATGAATGAAGAAAACATATTTAGGCAACACCTGAAACTCATTACCCTTGGTACAAATATAAATGGAAAATAACCACATCAAAGTACATCTAGGGGCAGTACTGGTTTATATACATGGTATGTTATAAATTGATAACAACTGTGAGATAAGACATTTAAGAGGACCTGTTACCGTTTCCATCACTCCATCCCTTTAGATACCTGAGGAGTGGTGAAAGATCCCTATTAGATCCCAAAGACTTGAGGGCTATCACGTTTTCACTTTTAATAGGACAGAAGACTTTTACCATTCTCAATGGTCAATTTTAAATCTTGTTTGAAAATATAATGAATAAAGGGAGCCTATACAGAATAAACTTTATTTCTACATATAACCGTATAGTTAGAAAACTGCAAGGAAAATGTCTACGATTTATATTCCTAATTTATATTTTCAATAACCAAAACATTAGTAATTACCAGGATTTGAAGGCTGCAGGAATAATATTGTCACCCGACCTCTACTACCTCGCAGGCACAGCGCCAGCGCTTCTCACCTCTCCCCGCTCCCGAGTCCCGGCCTCGCTCCGTGTGCGTCGTCTCCAGTGTCTTAGGGCGCGCGGCAGCCTTAGAAATGTAAGGGCCAGCGCGCCACTAATTGTGTGCTGGCCATTTCCCATGATGCTATTATATCTGCCTCTCCCATCTCACCCTGCCAGGTCTTTGTGCCTCACAATCTATTCTGCGATTTGCCAGCGATTCCGTGTCTCCTGCGATTCCTGCTGTCTCCTGCAATATCTGTGTCTCCGCATTCCTGAGTCCTCGTGGTTCCAGTCGCCGACCGGACTCGAGCTTTCTAACCCGCCTTGCGGCGGGCTCTGGTGAGAACAGGGTACCACTTAGACTCCAGTCCCATGTAGTGGCTTGTGTGCATCATCTGCATGTGTCAGAGGATCCACACCTGCAATCCTGACAAATATATACAGTGGTAACACAATACATGGCTGTTTGTATTGAATACATCATATCTTTCGTTATTGGTCTTGATACCCCTTTCCCTGGTTTAGCATGCACATGCTCATCACAAATTTGGCAAACAACCATCACACGCTTATTTCGACTTCCTCAGCTATATTGTAAATTTCACATCAAAATAGCACATGAATTGTGCCTAAACAAGATTTTAAGCAGGCCAGAGTAACTCATCCCTGACCCATATGTGTTAGAACCTAAACGCTTGCATTAGGGAAGTAGAAAAATAGTTTACTTTTCAACACACAGCAAAACTGTGTTGCTCTAGTATTTCCCAAATGCAAGTCTTAAGTCTTAACATGTATGTGTTAAGGAGATTTACTCCCAATGTGTTTTGAAATGCATAGAAGCTCATGGTGTAACATGGCCTAATACATCTGCATTTTACTTTATAAGGAATTAATAACCTTCCTAACTGTTATACCAGTGAATAATTTGTCAGTAGTGCCTTGTTTTGTTTGAAAAGATGGAAATAAGCTGCAGTTGTACGCCTACTGATCCTAAAGAGAAGTAGAAGTGGTTTATTACCACTTCTGCCTTCTCCTTTCTTCATTGAAAATGGCTGAAGTAGTTCAATGCAGTGAATAGAAGAGGAATAATTTGCTTCTAGCTTTATAGACCCTGATGGTCACGTGAACACTGGGTCTGCAGGGTTAAATCAAGCTGCTGGGTCTGCTGCTCTTAAGAAGAAACTCGTTTCTATATTTTTTTTTAAAAAACCAGGATTTCCCCACAGGGTCTTTTATGACCTATGGAGGATATAAGTAACAACACATACAAACACACAATAGTAATAATATTTAGAAACACACATTAATATTTCCCAATAACATATAAAAAAAATCCCCATCTACCACTCTAAAAACATACTTATTATATATCAAAAAAGAGTAAAAAATGCCTTAAAATGTAACAACAAAGCTTAGTCAATAAATACTTTTTAGACCTCTTCAATGCATCCTGGTTTTTACCATTATATTAAAAAAAAATCCTGGTAGTACATTGTATCTGATGTAGTCCACTACATACATAGATCTGATAAAAAAACTTAAAGTAACCACCCTCTGACAACTGAGCCTAATCCCACGTACCCTACCCACAAATCCTAGCAAAATAACTTTAGTACTGCTCACAATTTCCGACTAACCACAATCCTGCAAACCCTATCCCTGCTAACACTAGTACAACTAACCCTAACCACTATTCCTAACCTTGCTTACCCAAACCTACAACACAACTCTCCTAAACCTTAACCTAGCTTAACAGTCCTTTCTCTTTCCCAAACCCCTCAACCTTCCCACTGACAACCAAAGATTTGGTTTTCTAGTAGTGTATCTATGAGTAAGCTTGGCCCTGCATTTATCTATGATGATCTTTGCTTTGCCCCATTCCCATCTCTCATAGAGTACTGGATATTTTTGTTGTAAGGCTGAAATAATGGAATATGTTTATCACTTATAAATGTCACTTTCATCTTTTTTTGATATAACATGCTGACCACCACCTTTATTCACTAACGTCTGACATCAAACAAATAGATTTCCTGAAGAGGACTGTCCATGCTTGATATTATTGGATTCCATTGCTGAACAGGTCAAATCTATGGAAATTGATATCCATAACTACAACATCCACCACGAGTGGTTCTTCCTCAGAAAAGATACTTATTACAAGTCGATATCTATTATTAGAAGGTGGCATTCTACCATTTACTAATACGCTATTTGTACCCGCCTGGAGTACTCCTTGGGCTTTGGTCCCCAATACCATTTAGTCCATACTCTTGCCACTTTTCTTCAAATGACACCTGCACCTTGAATTCCTGACGAACAGAAAGTACCGTAGTGCCAAAAATTAATCTCATTGTGGTCTATATCTATATAGTAAACAATGAAAATGAAGCAGTAAAAGGGAAAAACAGGGGCACCACTCCGTATGTTTCAAAAAATAGAGTCTCTAGTGTACTGAGGAAGATAATGCGGAAGGGGTAGTCCGGCAGGGTGGTGCTCTTATTCTAAGCAAATATATTTGCATGGTATGAAGGAAAACAGTAGAACGGCACTCACCCACAAAACGTCTTTTTTCGATCTGGTTTACTGAGTAATACTCACACAAAAAGTAGACAAATCCGTCTAAAACATGACGAAGGGAGGGAGTGGACGTAGGGACTCACGGTACAACAAGGTGCATGAGCTGTTTCGCGCCGCCAGCGCTTCGTCTACTTGCCTGTTCAAACAATCTAAACATATGCTTTTTAACTCCCCGGGAGGCCCGCCCCCCTGTTCATTATGGCATCCTATTGGTGCTCGCGAAACAAATAGTTTCTGTGTTCAATAACAAAAATAAAAATACTGCCTTCTAGCGTATATAAAGAAAGATATGCGTTATTAGTCGTACTTACCTAGGGCTCCTCGCTAGTAGCGTTACCTGGGGGTGGATGGCCGTGGGTGAGTGCCGTCTCAACTGTTTTCCTCATACCATTCCTCTATATAGTAACAATTCCAATATTGTATCTATGTATTAAACTTGATGATAGTGGTGATCAGTATACAGCTCTGTATGCAGAAAGGGTTGAAAAAATAACTGTGTAACCAGCACACAGAAATTTGTGATTTTTATTGTACGAATGTCTCCATTTTAGTGTAAAATTATTCAAAATATATTGAACAGACCAACAAATGAATTGCGCTACTAAAGGGGCTGCCCACTTTAAGCATTCAGTAAATAATTAATATGTTTATGTAATGTAAGTTATTTCCATATACTTTCTGTCTGTTTACACATAGTAAAAACCGGGGCTGGTATGGAATTATGTATACAGGCGGTCCCCTACTTAAGGACACTACCGACTTACAGACAACCCATAGTTACAGACGGACCCCTCTGCCCACTTTGACCTCTGTGTGAAGCTCTCTGGATGCTTTAAAATAGTCCTAGATTGCATAATCACTTAAAATTGTCTGCAATGAAGCTTTATGATAATTCTTGGTGCCTATTACAGCAAAAAAAATTTGAGAAACTCAATTGTCACTGGGCAAAAAAAAAAATTGTCGGAACTACAATTATAAAGTATACAGTTTCGACTTACATACAAATTCAACTTAAGAACAAACCTACAGTCCCTATCTTGTATGTAACCCGGGGACTGCCTGTATCTTAATAGTGGTCTGCCGTCTGCGTAGACACATACAGTTGCCTTCTTTGTCTCTTCTCTAGGTCCATTTACGTGCTGTCATCCTCTCTCCTCACACTACCAGAGACAGGGAGAGGGAGAGAGGAGGGTGTCAACATTAGCATTCTCTTGTGTAGATTTTACCTATTTACCAGAGCTCAGGAATGTAAAGAATTAAGCATAGAGAGTCTGCACACAGTTCAAAGTAAGTAGGCAGAACGCTTAATCATGTGATGAACATGCAGGGATTATCTACAAGGCGTAGAGACACAGGGCAACTTATGTAGAGAGTGACCAACCTCTTTAAATTCCAAAGTCAAAAAAATATTTTTTCTAAGATTGTACATCTCTGAACATTATTGTACATAATGTCTGCCTTCTGTGTCTCACAGAAGATAATGCATTTATCTAGAAATGTAATGTAGAAATACGTTGATAATGGGGGCCTTAGATCTGAGTTACAAATGTAATAGTGTTGAGTATTACTATGAACTATATATAACCTTTTCTGGGTTTTTTTGCATATTTTGATTTTTGCTCTGAGTTAGGAAAAAAATATCTGTGCATTTCATTCATTTGGTCTCCAGATAGTTTTACTGAAAGCATTTGCATTATCAGTTCTATTCATGTTCCTGTACATTCCTTTAACCTCGGTGACGCACTCTTGGCAGCTTGCTCCACAGCTGTAATTTCTCACTGCTCCAGCCAGAACCTAATTGTATGTTTTCCTGTCTGGGAGCCTTAAAGGAAAATAGAAAGATAAAAGATAACATGATTTGTGCATGAAATTATCTTTTTGCACTTAGAGAACTGAATTTTATATGCTATAAAAACTAGATGGATTTCAACAAGTAATCACTAGTCTAATTTTCTTCAATGCTCCTTATTATGAACTCATTTAGGTGGGGTTAACATTATTTAAAATTTAAACAGCAATTCTGAGCAGCTAAGTGCACAATAATACATATGTCAGGGCTCAGAGTCTGTGGACCCTCAGGACCACCGCAGGAGATGGTACTAGCCGACACCTGGGATCGGAGTCTAAGTGGCACCTGGTCTTCACCACAGCCCGTCGCAAAGCGGGATGGACTTGCTGCGGCAGGGTACCACCAGGTCATTAGACAGGTGAGACTAGGCTGCGGTGGCAGCCAAGGTAGCAATGCAGGAGGCAGTCCGTACCCAGGGTGACAGCGGGAGAAAAGCACAGGAAGGCACACTAGGACTAACGACAGGAACACAGGAGCTGGCACAAGGATCAGGAACACTGGAACGGACTGGTACACGGATCAGGAATGCAGGAGCAGGATCACGGGAACACAGGAGGAGGAACTGGAATGCAGGATAAACAGGAACACACACGAACGCTGGAGACACATACAAACGCTGGTGACACACACGAACGCTTAGAATACATATGAACGCTTAGAATACATATGAACGCTTAGAATACATATGAACGCTTGGAATACACAGGTAGGCCTGAGCCGCTTAATTAAATGCAGACCTGGAAGTGGCCAGCGCCAATCATCTGGGCGCTGGCCCTTTTAATCTTGAAGTACCACCACCTTAGGGAGCAGGGGGCGCCGCGCGGGACCTAGTCCGGACAGGAGTGGGAACCTGGAGAGGGTAAGTCCACGGGAGCGGGCCTGGCGCCGCGGAGAGGGGCACAGGTGCACCTGCGATCCGGGATATGGATTGCGGGGGTGCCGTGACTATATATACATATATATGTATATATATATATACACATATATATACATAATTTATTATTCTAATTGTAACATACAGTTCAATTGAAATAATTCAACCCTTAGCAAAATGACTAATTACTGAAATTGGGTACTTCAGTACAAATGGTTACTAATATCAGTAAATAGTTTTTTATATCTCAAAAATTCCTTCCACTGCCTGAACTTGGAGAGCACTGCTGGGCAATGGTTTGTATAATGTTCTCTGGAGGAACAAATTGCATAGTATGCTAAGGCTACTACCATCATAGTGGGGGTCATTTTCTAAGGGCCCGATTAGCATTTTCCCGACGTGTTACCTGAATATTTCCGATTTGCGTTAATTTCCCCTCAATTGCCCTGGGATTTTGTCGCACGCGATCAGATTGTGGCGCATTGGCGCTGGCATGCACGCGACGCAAATCGGGGGGCATGGCCGAACGAAAACCCGCCGGATTCAGGAAAACCGCCGCATTTTAAAAAAAAAATCTGTTGTGGAGCTTGCACTTACCTTCACTCAGCCCGGCTCGGTGAACTCCAGTGCGTTCCGATGCTTTTAAACGCAGCAGCGCCACCTGGTGGACGGCGGAGAAACTACCTTAATGAATCCCGGAACGCACCGCTGGATCGCGAATGGACCGGGTAAGTAAATCTGCCCCAATGTGCACTTCTAACTAACCAAACATGGTTCAACAGTTGACATCAATTAATTCTCTGATTTTATGATTTTAGACTGAACAATGGAGTTTCTGTCAGTCCTACTGACTAAAAATCATTTACTAAGGGTCTGAATCGCGTTTTTCCTCTGGGTTTCCCAAATTTTTCTGATTTGCGACAAATTGCCCTGGGATTTTGGTGCACGCGATCAGATTTTTGCGCATCCGCGCCAGCTTTCACGCGACAGAAATCGGGTGGCGTGGCCTTTGGAAAACCCAACGGATTCGGAAAAAACGCAGAATTTAAAAACAAAATTGTGTTGCAAAAATAGCACTCACATACACCGAGACAGAGGAGGTGAATTCCAGCGGACTTCGGGCACACGACCCTCGTGTATCCCGGCAGAACCCAAATCAGTGTCGAAGAACACACCGCTGGATTGCGTAAGTAAATCTGCCCCACAATATCTTCAACTTAAATGTCAAGGTAATTGCTATTTTTACAAAAAATTACCTCTTTATTGCTGCAGGAACCGAGAAAGCAAGATGGCCACCGCACTATGCATTGGGACTACAAATCCCATGATGCTTTGCTCCCACCAACCAGAGTGTGCTCATGTGGGGTTGTATCATAGAGGAGGCGGAGGCGGGCACTGTACATACAAGGAAGTAGGCTGTATGGAGAATTACACTGTGTGAGCACACGTGCGCGCACACAGGAGGGTGAAGACTGCCTACCACGCATGCGCGGCCAGTGCTTGCAACTGTGAACTTGTCGTTTCTGTGGAGTTGGGTGACTATAAACACCTAGTGACCTTATAACTTTATATTATATTATCTCTAAAACTCCCTAGAATCGCTAGTAACATTAAATCAGTGAAGGGAGTAACTTTTGATTATCTAAAAGGTGCTTGGCAATATCTCTGACCATACAATCCCTTTAAGTTGTCTGAGCATTGATTAAAAAAAAAAGCTTCAGTAAATACACTATTGTAAATAGAGATGAGCGGACTAGAACTTTAGTTCAGTTTTGGGATTCAGATGTGTCACTTGTGACCTACACATAGTAGTGGATTGGCAGCCGGACAGCCAATAAGGTGAATTGACACCCCTGGCCAACTAGCCATGACTGTGATTGGCCAGGGGGACTCTGCTTTTTTAGGAAAATTGTATAAAAAGTTGCATATTCACTCCATTCCGCTCCTGACACATGTGCTGTCATTTTTAAACATTTTGCAATTTTTTGGTGATTTTCCTTTTGAAGTCAGACACTGCTGAGAGGATTTACTTAAAAGCCAAAGACAGGCTGTGGAGCTCCAAAAGCATTCATAGAACTGTTCCCAGGGAATGTTCCCCTTTGAGCAGGGCTGGGACAAGGGGTAAGCAGAGGTAAGCGATTGCCTAGGGCACGGCATCTGCTCTGCCTGTTGGGAGGGGTACCTTTTGTCAAAGTGAAAGGGGGAATGTTTTCAATAAGGCGAGTGTGTGAATTGTCAGTGGGGCAGGGGGAATGTGTGTGTTGTCAGTGGGGGAGGGATGAGTGTGTGTTGTCAAAAGGAGCTTGAATGTTGTTGCGGGGGAAAGAGTGTGTTGTTATTGGGAGAGAGCTTGGATGCTGCCCTCGGGGGGAGGGGTGTATTGTCAGTGAGGGGGAGTTTGGGTGCTGTGAATGGGGGATGGAGGTGTGTGTTCAGTAAAAGTTTGTGTGTTGTTCGGAGGAGGAGCATGAATGTTGTTAGTGGGGGAGGGGAGTGAAATGTCACTGAGGGGTATCTTTTATGTCTTTAATGGAGCAGCAGGAGCTTTGATAATGTCAGTCAGAGAGAGGTGTGAGTTTCAGTAAGGGATCACTTGTCAGTGGGGGAAGGATTCTCTATATTTTGTCAGTGGGGGAAGGGGATTGTATGTTGTCAGTGAGGGGAAGCTTGTGTGTGGTCACTGTTGGAGGGGAGCTTGTAAATAGTCAGTAGTGGAAAGGAAGCTTGTGTGTTATTAGTAGGGGAAGGGTGAGCTTCGATGTTGTCTGTGGAGCCCCTTCCCCATGGACAACATCGAAGCTCACCCTTCCCCTACTAACAACAGTTGTCAGAAGAGAGTGGGGAGCTTGTTCATTGTCAGTAAAGGAGGAGGGTTAAAATGTGTTTTCACTCTTCTTAAAGGACATTTGTTTATATATGGTTTTGGGAGAGAAGTAATATGTTATGCTTGGTTTTGGTTTTAGGACTTCTGTGTGTGAAAGTTTGGACATCACAGGCGACAAATAATAGCTCTGTGGTCTTCTGTTATTTGAGGTCTATGTGTCATTGGTGTGTGACTCTGCTCACGTGCCGATGACAGTTTTGTCTGTCTAGTGCACCAAAATCCAATTCAATAGTTATCAATCATTATCTATGTTAATCATCATATCCATTTACTATTGAAAACTGTATATATAAATAATTATGTTGCTGTTCAATTTCTTCCTTTTTAAATCTTCAATGCACTGTAAATAGTTTCTACCATATGTTGCCATGTAGTATTGGCCTTGCATGAATGTTCTTATAATCATCTGTATTGCATATGTGATCAAAGAGACTGATAAGACATATGGTATGCTGCTGTCTTAACATATATTATTAGATATGGTGTAAAAATTTAGCACATGAAAAGAAATAGAAACTAAAAAAATCTTATAGGGGCTGTCAAACAGAAAAAACTTCCAAATGATAGTATTGATTAGTGGGTTGGGTGAAATTTGGGCTTGATGAATTCCTCCGAATACCAGAAAATAGTTTGGTTAGGGATCCTGACTTTGGCAAGAATTGGAAGCCGAACATGAACCCCAATTGCCCAAAATTTACTAGGGAAAGTACTTCAGTAATAATAACATAACATAAAAACATACCATAAATAAATTAACTAACAAATAAATAATAGTTGAAAAGGGTGTTTGAACACAGTTATTTACATAGACCAGTGATGGCAAACCTGATGGCAAAGTGCCGATGCGACAATTTAAACAGTAACCTATTACTCCCTGCTCTGTCACAGGTTTAAATTGTAATAGCAGCTGAGGACACAAATACAGTAGAAAGAAGGAGAAAAAGCTTTGGTTATCATTGTAGCTTCCTTCTAGGGTCCTGGGCTGACTGGGACTGCAAGAGGCCTTGAGTCCTGTCTGGCAAACTCTGTGGTGGGTTGATGGCGCGGGTGCCCATAGAGAGGGCTCAGAGTGCCACCTCTGGCACCCGTGCCATAGGTTCGCCACCACTGACATAGACGATTAAAGCAGTGGAAAAACCTTCCATTACTCAACTTTTCATTACACAAACAATATCAGATATTTGCTGAAAGTGGACAACCCCTTTAATTTCCATTAATGCAGAATTTTATGATTTCAAGGCACAGAGGGCAAACTCTGGCCATGTGTTTAATTTTCCCACCAAGAGATTGAAAGGGAAGGATCTATCCTTCAGTACCAGGAGACGAGGGGACAGATAATCTTCCACCACATGAGTCACAGTCTGCCTCCTAGTACTATGTGTTGTATATGATTGTGGTGGTGAAGAATTGAAAACGGCATTCCACATTGTGGCCATGCCCAAATGGCGAGTGCACAAAGTTTTAGCTACTGAAAAGTGAGTCTTCAGAAACGTGGCTAGCAAGTAATGTGCACTATAGGGCACATTTGCTTGCCCGGTCCATTCGCGATCCCAGCGCGTTGTCCGACGTTGATTCGGGGCTTGTCAGGATTCACTAAGGTCGTGCGCCCGATGTCCACTAGGTGTCGCTGCTGTGCTGAAATCCGCCGGAGTTCACAGTCTTCGTCTTGGACGCATGAGTGTATCTAATAACATTGATGGCATCACGCTCATTTTCTCCCAGAAGCCAAAGAGGCATTACATTATTATAATGAGTATTGCAATTATATTATTGAATCTACAAATTCACTTCCAATTTAAAGATGAACTGAAACATGATTTGTACTTGGAACAGTGATCAAATCCAATCTTAATCTTCTATCTTTGTCGATACTGATAACCAATCCTACTTTTATATAAATTAATATTCTGTGAACATTGGATACTATACAATTGGATATTGAGAGTTAACTCTATTAATTATAATTAGAGATGGGCAAATCGATTCTAGCGAAGTGAAATTTGTTTTTAATTTCAGGAAAACTTCACTTCTGCACGAATCTGAAGTTCACGGTGATTTGTGGAACAAATTTTTTCTCCCCTTTATTAGCAAAATGGATTCTAACTACCTGTCTCAGCCACTATTCTGATGCTGCTACCCGCCCAATGCCACACATCTGCTGCCAGTTGCTCCATCTGCCCCCCACCATCTTTACCAGGGACTGGAATTGTCACCCGCCTCCACACTGTGGCCTACCATGTTGCCGCCACCACCAGAATTTGGCATTGTGCCACTTTCTGGCCTCATGCTACTGCTGCTGCCCACCTACACACACTGTGATTGTGCCACTCTCTGATCTCCTGCTGCTGCCGCCACCTCCACACTCTGTCATTGTGCCACTCTGTGGCCTACAATGTTGCTGCCACCTCTAGAATTTGTCA
The DNA here is from genome assembly GCA_019512145.1 of Engystomops pustulosus. Taxonomy (NCBI): domain Eukaryota; kingdom Metazoa; phylum Chordata; class Amphibia; order Anura; family Leptodactylidae; genus Engystomops; species Engystomops pustulosus. The sequence continues at coordinate 99,644,554 of CM033643.1, forward strand.
TTGTGACACTCTCTGACCTCCTGCTGCGACTGCTGCTGTGACAGCCACCTCCACACTCTGTAATTTTGCCACACTGTGGCCTACCATGTTGCAGCCACCACCAGAATTTCTCATTGTGCCACTCTCTGACCTCCTGCTGCTGCTGCCACCACCGCCACGCTCAGTCATTGTGCCACACTGTGGCCTACCATGTTGCTGCCACCTCCAGAATTTGTCATTGTGCCACTCTCTGACCTGGTGATGCTGCTGCCGCCACCTCCACACTCTGTCGTTCTGCCACTCTGTGGCTGACGATGTTGCTGCCACCTCCATAATTTGTCATTGTGCCACTCTGTGGCATACTCATGCTTCTGCCAACTGACCGCTGTCTCCCTGGACAACCCTGTGATTTCCATAATGCTGTTTTCACCCTCCACCACTCTATGACGTTGCCACTATGTCTGGTTTTCCCCTTCATTTCATCTGTCAGAAGGAATGAAAAGCTTCAGGATTGATAGCCAAAAGCAGGAGTGGATACAGAACATAGAGGACACGCAAATATCCCATTTACTGATCATCTCTGTTTTGGATCAACTCCTGTTTGTTTTTAGCTGTAGCAATACCGATGGATTATTGACCGATTGAAAGCGGACACTAACGGATGAAAAGAAGGACAAAATGATCAGTGACGTCAATGTAAAATTACTGCCGACACCCTCTCCACTTTTTTGGGGGGTTTCTACATGTATCAGCGTTTAACAGAACAGGTTCTGTCATCATCTATGACAGTGGTGGCGAACCTATGGCACGGGTGCCAGAGGTGGCACTCAGAGCCCTTTCCATGGGCACCTGCGCCATCACCCCAGCACAGAGTTCGCCAGACAGGACTCAAGGCCTCCTGCAGTCCCAGGCAGCCCAGAACCCTAGAAGGAAGCTACAATGATAATCCAAACTTCTACTCCTTCCTTCTACTGTATTGGTGTCCTTGTGGTGCCTATACAATTTAATCCTGTGACAGAACAGGGAGTAATAAGTTACTGCTTAAATTTGCTTGCAAAAAATACGTGGGTTTTGGTTGTAGTTCGGGCACTCGGTGTCTAAAAGGTTTGCCATCACTGATCTATGATATCATCTGGAATCATCATAATGTAATCTGACATGATTCGATTCGAGTCGAAACAAATTTTGTCAAAAAATTCATTGAACTCGGCGAATCGAATTTTTGAAAAATCTGCCCATTTCTAATTATAATACATATACTGTACATTAAATAAATAAAGTCAACTCTATTGAATACCGTTTGATTATCAAATATTGCATAGGGAACCTCCTCCATTGATATTGTGTGTATATTATTATTATCATCTAACCATACAGGCGGTCCCCTACTTAAGAACACTCGACTTACATACGACCCCTAGTTACAAACGGACCACTGGATGTTGGTAATTTATTGTGCTTTAGTCCTAGGCTGCAATAAACAGCTGTAACAGTTATCACAGGTGTCTGTAATGAAGCTTTATTGTTAATCCTGATTCTTATGACAACCCAACATTTTTAAAATCCAATTGTCACAGAGACCAAAAAAGTTCTGGCTGGGATTACAATGATAAAATATACAGTTCCGACTTACATACAAATTCAACTTAAGAACAAACCTACAGACCATATCTTGTATGTAACCCGGGGACTGCCTGTACTTCTTGTGAATATTGTAATACAAGTATATAACTAAGCGCTGCGGAATTGATGGTGCTATATAAATAATAATTATTATTATTATTATTAAAAGGCAGCCATAATAAGACACCTACTCTTTCCTATATATTTTATTATTTTAGCTATCACTGGTAAAATCTTTTGATGTGTTATCAGTACACGTTATGGAGGAGATTTATCATTTGTCCTATGTAGCTTCTTGGCGTATAATTGTCGCATATTTTAGTTTTTGCTGTTTTTTTTAGCAAGAAAAAACAAAACTCTAAAGTCACGCAAAGGCAGAAAAAATACACCACAGAGTGTGCAACACCACATTTACAACTGATAATTTTTGAAAGAATGCTAATTTAATTGCAAAACTACACCACATAGGAGGGGGTGTCTGTGGGTCCATTGCTACTACAGGGGGAAGTTTTTGCTCAATTTTGTGTTTGAGGTATCTGAGAATTTCCTGTGCAAAACATCGCAAAAAGGCAGAAATTGAGCAGATATTAAACATACGTGCGGCTGGTACAGTTTATTCACATAGAGCACACACAGCTAATACTCATATCAGAAGGCATTTAACACTGCACATACACTGGACTATAAATCAGACTGTTGGAAACCTGACGTCGGACAACTGCTCAAAATCCTGCCTAATGATAAATCTCCCCCAATGATTGTATTTATAATTTTAATGCAAAGGCTCTGCATAATGTTATTTGATTATTTTATTTTTACTTTAATTTTGATATTGAAATTTTTTATTTTGTACCTATATACCGTATATACTCGAGTATAGGCCACACCAAGTCGTTTTACCACCAAAAACTGGGAAAACCTATTGACTAGAGTATAAGCCGAGGGTGGGAAATGCATTGGTCACTGACCCCCCCCAGTGTATAGCCAGCAAGCCCCTAGTAGTATATAGCCAGCCCCCTATAGTATACAGCCAGCCTACTCCCCTGTAGTATACAGCCAGCCCCCTGTAGTATACAGCCAGCCAAGCCTGCCCCCAGTAGTACACAGACAGCTCAGCCTGCCCCCAGTAGTATACAGATAGCCAAACAGCCAGCCCCCAGTAGTATATAGCCAGCCATCCAGCCCCCAGTAGTATATAGCCAGCCAGCCCCCAGTAGTATACAGCCAGCCCAGCCTGCCCCAGTAGTATACAGCCATCCCAGCACAAAAAAAAAATTATATACTCACCCTCCGGCGGCCCCGATGCGCAGTGCAGCTCCCCGATGTCAGCGCGGCTCCTCTTCTGTCTTCCGAGCATTTCTTCTTTCATCTGTAACAGCCTGCAGGACGCGGGCATGTCTCCTCCCAGCCGCTGCTGACGTCACACTATGTGCCGGCCGGGAAGAAACATGGCCGCGCCCTGCAGGCTGTTACAGAAGAAAGAAGACAGGTGCGGAAGACAGAACGTGCTCCGGGGAGGGGGAGCGGCGGTTAAGGCAGCTTAGGGCTAAGAACAAGAGCACCTGCAGTGCTACCTGTTGCTGGACCTGCACCTCCTCCACCACTCCCTGCAGGGCTATGTATCCGGCCTGGAGGGAACTTTCATCCGCGTGTGCCTCGGAGGTGGCGCGGAAATGTGATATTAGAGTCTGACTAGGGAGAACAAGTTTGCGCCGTCCCAATTTGGGTATTTCCTTTGTTTTAATCTGGAAATGATGTTTGTGGTCTCTGAATGATAATCTTGATCAGTGCTGCAGTTCCTACGGGCTCTTGTCATTTCCCCCACTGGAATGGATTTTATGGTGTGTGTCGAATGGGAACTCTTTGCATGTAAAATGGTGTTTCCTGAAGTTTGTTTTCTGTATGTACGGGTTTGTACCGTTCCCCTTTCATCAATACTTATGAACAAGTCCAGGAAAATGACACTGTCAATACCCACTGAATGTGTAAATTGTAGGTTATATGTATTATGGTTGAAGTAGTCCATAAGCACCGGTACGGCAGACACATCGCCCCCCCTCCCCCCCCAAACAATGAGGAGATCGTCAATGTATCTGCCGTACCAGTGCATGGAGGTATGAAAGGGATTACTCTCATTGTAAACATACTTTTCTTCCCAAAAGGCCATGACTAAATTGGCTAAAGAAGGGATATTTCACCCCCATGGAGACCCTACGGACTTGTAAATAATAGGTGTTATTATAGGAAAAATAGTTGTGTGTCATTAGGTACCATGTAAGTTCCTTAATGAAGAGTTTGAAATTAGTATCGTAAGTACTGTATTTATTGAGATGATGATCGAGTGCCTCGATTGCTACTGTATGGGGTATGCTTGTATACAACGCTACAACATCACATCCCACCCAAACAAAATTATTTGACGATTTCATCCCATTTATTGCTCTGAGCACATCCCTGGTATCTTGCAGATATCGTGGTATCCTGCGTACTAAAGGTTGCAACTGTAAATCAAGCCATTCACAAGCTTTCTCATTCAATGAGCCGATGCCAGATACAATGGGATGCATGGGAGGGGGATTGATTTGCTTATGAATTTTTGGTAGAGCGTGTAATATGAGCATAGTGGGATGTGACACTTCCAAAAATACCCTCTCTTTATCATTCAGAGCTTGTAGTGCAACACCTTCCTCCAAAATATGTACAAATACTGTGGCAAATGCTTTGGTGGGATCCCCCATTAGTTTTTTGTATGACTCCTGGTCCTCCAACAGCTTTTGAACCTGTGTTTTATATAAATCAGAGTCCATAACGACGACACATCCGTCCTTATCTGCCATTTTGACAATAAGTGAGGTATCTTGCTTCAATTCCTTAAGGGCGTTTTTCTGTCTACGTGTGAGGTTGGACCTATGAGCAGGTCTGTTGGAGGAGCAAGAGTCATGCAAAATTTTTCAATTCCCTCTCTATGACTTCCTGATATTTGTCCATAGAAGGGGTTCTTGACTGAGCTGGATAAAAGTGAGGGTTAGGCATCTTTAATTTCTTTATATTGTCTTGTGATAATGTTACCCCTCCTTCATCCAGTTCAGTCAATGTAATGATAGACATTTGTTCTGCAAAGTTAAAACCGGAGAACATATTATTTTGAACATTACTATGTTGACCTGGTTCGGTTATATTCTCACTGTCTAGGATGTCGGTCATAAATTGTCTTTTGACCATGAGTCCCCTGACAAACTTGTTAATGTCCTTGATGGTGTTAAATAAGTCGAAGTCATTAGATGGTGAAAAACTGAGTCCCAACGATAGTAAGTCTCTTTGGTCATCGGATAGTGGTTTGGTAGAGATATACAGGACATCTATTTTGCTTTCGGATTTGTCGCTTGTTGACTGCGTAGTGTCCATTGAGGGGGTGGATATGAACGTTTTTCCTTTCCTCCGTCCCTGTCTCGTCCGTTTTTTGAATTTTTGTTGTTAGTTTTCGGTTTGTTATAATAGGATGACTGTGAAGTTGTTGGTTGTGTACGTATGTCAACATCCGATTGTTCATCATTATAATCAGAGCTGTCTATTTCTGAAGACATGAAATTTACCTTTTGTTCGCTTTTACGTTGTTTTTTGTATTTTTTCTTATTTTTCTTAAGAATTGATCTGGGAGTCGTCCTAAAATAATCTCTCCTTCCCCATTCATTATCCATTTTATATTATCCACTTTCTATGTTACGGCTCACCAAGGGGTGGTAGAGGTGCATCGGGTTTTGAGTACTGTTTATTTCGTGGGTGTATGGCTGTGTCGTTTTTAATCGATACGCACCTGTCATTTCGTAATTTAAAGCGGCAACTATATCGAGCAGAAGGACATGTAGTTCCCAAGACACCGCAAACAAATGGTACATTGTAATGCAGGCGCAGTGGACACAGTACTGATTGATCCGCTGTGACCTGCAGTCCTCCATAGGAATGTTAACCTCCCGCCGTTTTGCTTTTTGGCGGCCAGAAACAGAGCCAAAAAGCAAAACGGCGGGAGCTGCCATTTTCTCGAGCGGGCGAAGTATTCGTCCGAGCAACGAGCAGTTTCGAGTACCCTAATGCTCGACCGAGCATCAAGCTCGGACGAGCATGTTCGCTCATCTCTAGTCTTTAAATATCAACACATTAAAGTGGTGACATATCTATCTTGAGTTACTCCAGGAGTAACATATCCAGTTTCTTAAAGTTCATTCCATATGTGTCCAATTTTTTTTTTGGAGGAACTCCATATGAGAGCTATCTTGGTGCTCAGAATCTTGTCATGATGGATGTGGTAAAACCTTAATTTGTCTCAACAAGGACAGAACTACTGATGCTTCAGAATTTATGATCAAGACCCTTTTCTCCAATGTCTCCTAAGGTTATCTTTCTGATATAAACACCCATTTTCAAACTTTAAAAGAAGAATAGGCTCTTAATAATGTAATTCATATGGCATCACAAAGACAACTTGCTGTACTGGAGGCCCAGCTGACCATCACACACACACCAGCAATGGTAAAGGTGTTTCTCTAGCTGTTTCTCTATCTCATCAGATTCTTACTATATTGTAGGTACATTCTGTGAATTCAGGATAAAAACATCACAGTAGTCATAGGTTTGCATGTTAATTTTAAAATAAATGAAATCCATAGAAAACCAATTGAAGTGGTCAATGGTACATGGTACAGTATTTTTCTCAATAAATAAGATAGAGATTTATAGGTCTTTTTGTGGGTATCAACAGATTTGCTATCATTGTAGAACTGAATCATAAAAGGACTTTATTTAGTTTTCTTTCAAAAGTATTCTTTTGAGGATTTTACCTTTAAACCATACTCCCAGGAAAAACAAAGACTGAGGAAGGACAACACATGTGCAGGATGGAGAAGAAATACTACTAATGAACATAAGCAAATGAAGAGTTGAGGAAAAAACCAAATCAGTACAAAGGACACCTTAAAAAGGACCCAATAATAAAAAATTTATGGAGAATATAGGGGACAGACTGACATAACCAACTGAGGTTAGACCAACAGCAGGTTATTGAATGCAACAAAACCATACTTTTTTAAATCTGTCAGTGTTGGTCATAAGGTCATAAGGTCATCAGTGGCGTGACTACGAATGTATCAGCTATATCAGCTGCTATGGGGCCTGCAGTACCAGGGTGTACAATCACCCGACCGAACACCTGATTCTTAAATATTTCACAGATATAATTCCAACCTGTCTCTATCAGTCCTGGTGTACACAATTTTGGTTGCCCGTGGACCCGACCCTTGAGTTTAGGGTCGGCAGACACCTTATTCTTCTGTCTTTCGCTGCACTTAGCTGAGCTCCTCTCTGCCTCTAGCCCCCACCCTTGCATTCCAGAAGTAGCTCACAGACACACACTGACTTCCTGCTGGCAGACAACAGCAGTGTTAGGAGAGTAAAGCTACAAGCAGATAAGATCTTTATCGAGAGGAGGTGGAGGGAGGCATATGGTAGAGCTGACAGTATGTAATATTCATCTCATGGATCTCATCTTCTCTCATCTCTGATCTGTCTCATCTCTCTTTCCAACTGTCAGATACTAGTAGAATGTTCAGAAACTAAAAGAAAGTGGATATACATCTGTACCCTGATAATCTAACCACATTTTCAGCTCACATAACTAGATGAGTCATGAAGTGTCTTGTTAGAGAGTCCCCGCCTACACTCTGGAATTTTACACTGACCAGCCTCGGGAGTGATAGGAGCTAAAACAGCAATAAACTGATTAAAATTTTAAAGTAATGGGTTAGAAATTATCTTCATTGTGTAAGAATCACAAGGGGATTTAAATTTGAGAATTTTCTTTCATGGGCAGACCCCATGCATATTGTACAGAATACTATTTGTATAACAGTGCACATCTTCCACAGTACACACCACAGTCAAGTCAAAGCTCAGAAAAAAGAAGCCTGAGGAAGGGGAGGGGAGAGCAGAACTAGGAATGAGGCAGCACGGTGGCTCAGTGGTTAGCATTACAGCATTCCAGTGCTGGGGACCTGGGTTCAAGTCCCAGGGTCAATATCTGCAAAGAGTTTGAAAGTTCTCTCTGTGTTTGCGTGGGTTTCCTCCGGGTTCTCCGGTTCAGGGCCGGCGCCAGCACCCGGCATACCTGGGCAAGTGCCGGGGCCCACTGGTGCTGGCAGGGCCTACTTAAGGCGGGGGAGGTGTGTGACAGGGATATAATAATGATGCAGAGAGCGGTTACTCTCTGCATCATCAGTGTCTGCATTGCAGCCATGCACTGCACTCCCCTATGGGCCATGGCTGAGCCTCCCACTGTGTGATTTATTGAGCACCCAGGGCCTCCAGCCACCAGCACTGTTCAGGTGGGCTCACGTTATCAGCGTTCGGAGGAGCAGCCAGGGGCGGACTGGCCATAAGACCCACCGGGAGAAATCCCGGTGGGCCGATTGGTTTGGGGCCGGTCCTGTACTGGTGGGGCCGGTGTAAAAACAATAACACATGAAACTCACCTCTCTGACGGCCCGACGCTGCTCCCCTGCTTCCCTGCTTGATACCAGTCCGGCCGCGGTGACAACAACGTACGCGCCGGCGTCGCATAGACCATGACGTCGGCAAGCGACTGACGTCATGGTCTGTGCGACGCCGGCCCGTACGGAGCTGTCACCGCGGCCGGACTGTGTTCAAGCAGGGGAGCAGCGTCGGGCCGTCAGAGAGGTGAGTTTCATGTGTTATTGTTTTTATGTACTGGCTGTATACCAGGGGCTGATGCTGTATGCCTGGGGCTATGTGCTGTACGCCTGGGGCTGGCGCTGTATACCTGGGGCTGGTGCTGTATAGCGGGAGCAGGCTGTACACCAGGGGCTATGGGCTGTAATACTGGGGCTATGGGCTGTACACCAGGGGCTATGGGCTGCAATACTGGGGCTATGGGCTGCAATACTGGGGCTATGGGCTGCAATACTGGAGCTATGGGCTGCAATACTGGGGCTATGGGCTGCAATACTGGGGCTATGGGCTGCAATACTGGGGCTATGGGCTGCAATACTGGGGCTATGGGCTGCAATACTGGGGCTATGGGCTGTAATACTGGGGCTATGGGCTGTATATCAGAGGCTGGCGCTGTGTACTGGGGCTATGGGCTGCAATACTGGGGCTATGTGCTGTATACAGGGCTATGGGCTGTAATACTGTGGCTATGGGCTGTAATACTGTGGCTATGGGCTGTAATACTGTGGCTATGGGCTGTAATGCTGGGGCTCAGGGGCTGTAATGCTGGGGCTCAGGGGCTGTAATGCTGGGGCTGTAATGCTGGGGCTCAGGGGCTGTAATGCTGGGGCTCAGGGGCTGTAATGCTGGGGCTCGGGGGCTGTAATGCTGGGGCTCAGGGGCTGTAATGCTGGGGCTCAGGGGCTGTAATGCTGGGGCTCAGGGGCTGTAATACTGGGGCAGGGGCTCAGGGGCTGTGATGTATTGTGAACATTAATATTAGCGCTTAGAATTGAAAATATAGCTATAGAATTAAAAAATAATAGAGATGAGCGAGCACAAAGCTCGAGTGTCGTATCGTAGACGAAACTGTTCCCGATGATCGAGTGATCGTCTCGAAATAACGAGCCCCATTGAAGTCAATGGGCGACTCGAGCATTTTTCAAAGGGCCATGGTTCGGGAATTAAAATGTGTTAATTAATTGAAAAAGCATGTCTTCTGTAAGTTAGCAGATGTATGCAAACATTGCCAATCTATTTTCACTGTCCGCGCGTATATTATCTACCAACAAGTTAACGATGGGAAGAACCCAGTGAAGAATAGAATAAACACAGTGAACACAGGATCATTAAGGAATGAAAAACACAGTGAAGAATAATTACAGATGATTCTGCCACATCTGTTACCTTGTCGGAGATACGCTGTCCCTGGATACGCTGCTCTTCATTCTTCCACTGAAGTCTCCCGATGTCTCCGTGGAAACAGAGATCAAAGGGAGAAGAAGTGCAACACAACCAGCCTGCCATTAACTCATGACCCTTTCATGTAGTTTTAACTGGACGATCCCGGTGCGAAGAAAGACCCCATACCTACTCAATGATTTACGGTCTGCTCAGTAATTTTACGGGCCTTCGGGAAGAAGAGAGAAACTCCGTCAAGTATAAGTGGAAAAGAGGTAGTAAGCTGAACAAGAACTCTGTCAATCATCTAGCGGGTAGAAGGAGACCAGCAGCTGCGGGAATAAGCGCAGGACACACCCAGAACCATTATATCTAACCAGAGTCTTGAGGTATAAGTGAATTCAATGCAGTAAGATTTCTGATTAGGTAGTGTATAAGTGCCACACTACCCTGTTTAGGTATAAGAGGTCTACTGAATTCATGAGACAGAATGGTATCTGCGTTTGATTGACGCAAGAAATTCCTTTCCCTCCATCACACACCCCAACTTCTATTTCTGGTCCCTCGCATCGATCAGGGAGACACCGGTCAGAGAGGGTCATGGAGTACACAGACGTACGCCCAACGGGTCCTTCCTCGGGTATTCTCTTATTAGCGCCCACTGGTGTTCCCTCATCTTGCCTGGTTTTTCTGACTTCTTGGCCCGCGCCGATCTATCGACAACCAAAACTCTACTCACCTGCTCTATCATGTTCTTTCTGATCGTTTTTTTTTGTCTTGCTGACCGCAACAGATATTTTTAGTCTCCCTGCCTGTTGCGATGTCTCCTGCTATGCCGTTTCCGCGCGTATCTGTCCGAAAGTAAGCAGATGTGGACACACGTCTGTAGCTATTCTTCACGTGTGCTTTTCAACTTAAATGATCCTGTGTTCACTGTTTTTTTCTATTCTTCATTGTTTCTTACTGTGTTTTTTTTAATTTAAATGCTCGATTCTCGATGCAGGGAAAAGTAGTCTTTCGTCCGAGCCAACGAACGCCGTCTGCGAGTTACAAGTACGTAATACTGGACGGCCTTTTCTATACTGACGGGACAATACATCTAGTCGGACGAGTGAACTCGCTTCATGCCTCTAAAATAATCTGTTTCAATGTTTTTATTACCTGTTGTAACAACAGAGTTCTTTGCTTTTGCATTGGATGCGGAGAAGGCATACAATTGCGCACATTCTTTTATGGTGGTTGAAAAAAAGCTGTACAAGGTGGTTGGATTGCGAAGTAATGTACACACTAAATTGTTTTTATTAATTCCAGTTACACCCCTGATGAAAATGTTTTATGTTGAACAAAGGATTTACATTTTTACTATATTATATATATATCCAGCAAGAGTAAATACATATTCATGTAATACCTTACAGGGGTTTGCCCATTGTAAAGAAATGAAATATTACATCACACACCCTAGCGAGTTGTTTACACAAAAAGATAAATTTAACCCCTTAATTACCATTTTACTCTCAGTATTATTGTGTTTTAAATCTCTATCACTGATGGTCAGCCAAATCCATGTGTGGTGCGGGTACTCTCTAGCAACACTTATGATTCTCTAGTTTGTGTGTGCTGGCAATGTGGTTAGTTATCAGGGTACGCGTTTATTTAGCTTCGAACATTCTAGTATCGTGACACATAAAAAAAGATAGAGTAGATCAGAGAAGAAAGAGAATCACTGGGATTGCTATTACAACATGACATTCTCAGCTCTACAATCACAGGCCATAAAAGAGCTTATCTGTCTGTAGCTGTAGTTATATCCTCTTCTATCATGTGATGTATTGTTGCCGGGCAGCAAGCAATGTGTATCAGTGTGAGTTCCTCCTGGAACGCAGGTGTGAGCGCTAGTGGCAGATAGAGAAGCTCAGTGCAGTGTCGACAGGAAGACAAAATGTCTGATGACCCTAAAGTCAAAGTTACGTGTCGGTGTCCATGGGGCAAACAAAAATTGGTGTACCAGATGATAGTAGGACAAGTTGGAATTATATCTGTAAATGCTTATTTTTGTTAATAAACATTGGATTAGAGAGAACTTATTTGTGATCCTTGTATATTTAATAAACTTTCTTTGTGCGTAATTAGCCTTTAAGTAATCAATCCTAAATTTTATTTTGCAGTCCACTTACCACTTGACCACCAATTATCATAAACAAGTGAAAACTGTTTTGCCTTTGAAGTCTGCAGAGAGCACCAGATTCACTGATTTGGTGCGCCGTTCTTCATTATAGCTAGCGCACCTTGCACTGAAAACACGAGCCGCACCACTTTTTTTGTTGCAGCAACATGACCGTGCCACACAATTCTGGTCACATTCACATAATACAATGGTGGGGCGATCCAACTGTGTACCGAATGGCCCCTAGTTAAATAATTGTGCAAGCAGTTTACAGTTCTTTCTAGAGCAAAGTTAGACAGAAAAACTTTGCACAACATTTACTAAATGTGGGCCAATTCTTAAGTGATAGAGCAACTCGTTGAATGCACTACCTATAATCATTTATTTACGGATGGTGTTTGACAACCATCGACGTTAAAAACACACTTTAACGGTGTACTTCAACCATAATCTTTTACCAAATGTTCTGTTCTGATGTCTAGCCAGAATGTTAGAGATCAAAGAAGGTACAGTCATTTTATGGCGTGGATAAATCTAGGACTTCTTGATATTTGCAATCTTGTTTGGAACAACAAAAAAACCTAAAGCAGGCCTTTTACAGATCAAAAACACTTACTGTTCGTACTCGTAATGTAAAACATATTTTGTTTGTAGGTCCCCTATATTTTTAAGCCCTTTAAGATGCAGGGTTTTATACTTCATTTCTCTACCTTCAAAAATCCATTACTTTTCATTTTTTCCGCTGTACAGAGCTATATGATGGCATTTTTGTGCGTAACAAATTTTTATTTTTCCTTGTGATCTTATTTATTATTCCCTGCGTGTACTGGGAAGCTAGATAAAAATTCCAATGTGGAAAAAATTAAAAAAAAAAAATGCCATTATTCTTGTGGGGCGTCAGTTTTTACCACTGAGGGTCCACCATGAGGTTCATAAAACCTCTACTTTATTCTTTGTTTGGTATGATCGCGGTGAACCAAAATTTATCAGGTGTTTATTGCATTGTATATACATTTTCAAAATAATAAGCAATGTGTACAAAAAAGAAAAAACTCAGTTTGCCCATCTTCGTGACGTTAATACCGTTTCATACTTGGTGGTAGTAGCGGAGCTGAGGCGTGTCCATTTTTTGCAAAATGATGCTAATGTTTTCATTGCTAATCATTTTGAGCTGTGCAAATTTTTTAAATCACTTTTGATTATTGTTATTATGTCATTTAAAATGTGTAAAGGTCACGGTGTTGACATTTGGCACCATTTTTCCTCCTTATATAGGTATCGCCAGCAAAAACCGTTATATAATTGATAGTTGGCATTTTGTCTATGCTATGATACGCGATATGTTAGTTATTCTAACTGGTTTTTTGTGTGTTTTTTTTTTTTAATATTTCTAAGGACCATCTAGGGTACTTTAACCATTAGAATGTTAGAATGTCTCATTAGTTCTTACCATATACTGCCAATACTAGTGTATTGCTATATATGGCTTTTTTTTGCATATTATTCATTACAATGACGATCGCAAGAAAGATGACGGCGCCGTCGTGTATTTAGTGCCGCCCCCAAGAGGCAACCGCGCAAGACCGACGCGGAGGATAGCGATGGTGTCTTTGACAGCCATAGGCCAGGAAAGCGACCTCTCTGTAGGAAGAGGGCCTCAGGCCTCGTCATCTCCACATTCACCCACCCTCCCCCCACCATGCCCATTTCAATCTGCTGACTACACAAGTCAATATCGTGCCAATGAAGTACTTGCACATGCACAGTTAGCAGTGACAGATGGGGCGCCCATCTCCAGATGTTGAAAGTGGAGAAATAGATCGTTTCATGAGAGGGGAACTCCCTCACACAACCCGTTGGTACTCAGGAAGAAAGCTGGAGGGAGCCAGGTAAAGTTAATCCCAATTATCTTCAAACCATACATTCAGCGTTGAATAAAATCACCAGAGTTGGAAACATTATAAGGTTGAAGACTTTCTCTTCAGTGTGTCTCCATAAGACAAAAAAATTAAAATGAAAAATTACGTTATTGCATTCATTGTTTGACAATTGTACAGTATATAGAACTGATTAACAAACAGAATGCTGAAGACGAGGCTCCATTCACCTTCATTTCAAACCTCTGTAATCCTGAACTTCCTGATGCACATTGGAAAATTTTGGTAATCTCCGATCAAACGCTAACTGCAGTGGTACTAGGTTCACATTCACCAATCTCTAACAATCTATTATACACAAAAGACGCAATATTTTGTGGTTGTTTAAGCCTTATTCTATCAGAGCTGATGCCAGTTCAGCTAAGTCGGTCCGATCGGCAATGTTGACGCTATTAAATGCGCGGTAGATCCGATCGTGAGCGGGCTCCAATCGGCGATGTTTAAACCATTTAATGCCATGGTTCAGCACCGACAATGGCCATTTAAACTGCAATGGAGGGGTGTCTTCCCCCATAAATCGCCCCACCTTGCTACTGTTTCGGGCGGGGGGGGGGGGGCGCCGGATCGTTCCCTGGAAGCCATAGGCTCCATCAGGGCCCCAGGGCTGCCTGTAGTCAATGCTGTTTACAAAACGTTAAAAACATCTAAAAATTAAGATTTTTACTATTGCAATCCACAACATGCAAGTGATAAAAGGGATCAAAAACACCTATGTACTCCAGAATGATTGTTACAAAGTGCAAACATTTAGTTTAAAAACGTAAGGAAAACATATTCAAGTATTGAGACAATAATCGTATGACCCCGAGAATGGGATAACATGATTTAGGGTGGGATATACGGTGAAAACAAAAAAAAAAAAAATAAAATGCAGTACGAATTGATGTTTTCTACCTCTGCCCTCAAACAAAAAAGTTCCTAAATTTTTAACATAGCAGGATTCCAACCCCAAAAATGTGTTAACACTGGAAATGCAATTAAAAGGCAAAGCATAAAATTGTATTAGCCTACAAAAGGGGCCAATGAGAAAACTAAAATGCCTGGCACCTCTATTTGATTTAATTATTATAAATGATCTCAAGGAGTTAACAATTTTAACACATAGGCGAGAAATGATGGAGGTAAAAGCTACCTCTCCTCTACAAACAATGATTGCTCTGTGTCTCCAAATGTTCTTTTGTGTGATCCAAAACCTCATACTTAGATTCGTCTGCCCATTTTTTCTATTTCCTATGTACAATGTCTGTGTTTTTTGTCCATTTAATCTGTCCCAGTGATAGCAAGCTCAGATATGGCTTTTTCTTTGGCCCTCTCCCTGAAGACCAGCATCCTGAGTCACTCTCAATGTAGAGGTTGACACGGCGTTTGGTGGACTATTAATGAAGCTACCACTTGAGGACCTGTAAGGCGTTGGTTTCTCAAATTAGATGGTAGCGGGAGCACTTAGGAGAGAAGTTGGAGGAAAGTGACTACTCCACACCAAATCCTACCTGAATCAAAAAGAGGTCTCACTATTACATATGCATATATAGCTCAACAATACTTAATGAGAGGGTAAACTGCTCACCTTCTTAGGTTGTGCATTAATCGGGCACAACCTCTAGTGAAGCAATTTTCCAATGATAGGGTTGCAGCCTACCTCCTCTTGTATCAGAATGCAGTAGCCTCACTGCTTCTGATCAGGAGGGGAGTAAATGGAGGAAATGAAGGGTGCACGCCATCTAAATGGTTGTCTTAAAAGGGGTTGATTTCTTTAGTCCATCTGCCATACAAAACGCTGTTTTGGGACGCAGGTGTCCCTTTCTCGAGAAAAAATGTAAGACGTATTCTGCCGTCCTGCTACACATTCTGTGTCCATGGCAAGAGAATTTGGTCATTCCAAGGCCAGGGATTTCAGACCATTGCATTTTTACAACATCACCCACTCAACGACGTCCACCAGAAGGATGGTCACCTACACAAAGGACAAATCCAATAGAGGAAAAGATAATTGTCTTCAAAATACAGCTGTAATTGCCACCTGTTCAGCAGATGAACAGGGTAAGGATCTTCTTGTCATACAATGTTTTGAAGTAGCAAGCATAATTATGTGGATTGATGGGAAAAATTATGTTGTCAACACACTAGGGAAAAGCTGAACCAGAAAAGACATTGATGTATCAAGTTGTGGCACACTAGTTCAGTTTGGGGGCCCCTAAATGAGGGGCATGTGCGTCTGAAATAATAACAAGCTGCCAACCATCTGTGATAAGTTGACTTCATTGACATATTAATCACTTGTGGTCACAGCAGTCGGAATTCTACCATACCCAGCATGAAATTAAAACTCACAGCAGAGCCCAGGGTACCTGATAAAATTTTACCCGTGATCCTCCACAGCGTAGCTTTCTATAAGTACTGAAGGGACCCCGGTGTAATCTTCTGCTACCCTCCTGTACTTCTTGGACAATTTTTCTCCCAGGACACTACTACAATGGAGATACTTCTCTGTTCTATCTGCAAAATCACTTCATCTTTATTCCTACTTGTATGCTGATGCTTTGCAAAATTATTTGTAAATAGAAGCTCTGATCTATAAACAGCGGGCGCATGTTAATGTAAGCAGGGTTGAGCTCCACTGCTGTCATATACGCGGATACACCGTCTACAGAGTGTTTAGGGCTCTATGCCACCTTCGGGCTGGAGGTGTTTTTGCGTGCCTATTGCAACTAAATCAAACAAAGTTGTAATGATGAATCATTAGTAGATACAGCAAAAGGAAAATGAAATTAGGAAAAAACATGGTTTTTTGTCAGTTTGTGTTAGGCACCCAAAAAATGGTGCAAATTATGTGACAAATATAAAAAAGTCAATAAAACAACAAATATAAACAGTGATACATCTGGCCCAAAGTTTGTGAAGAAGTCAGTGCAAGGTGGTGAAAGGATGTGCAACACCATCGCCGATGCAAGGAGAGCTGTGTTTGCGAAATACGTCCAATCATGTAGAGGGAAGCCTGTGTAGGGTATAGCCAGCCCACAGCATGCATACATCACACTACAAGTCCGTAAGGACACAGGGGAACATCTGCAGGGTAGATCCTGCCTGGTAAGGCAGGAGTAATTGTTTATGTGGAGGTCAGATGTGTCAGCCCAATCACATGTATTGCATCCTGTCTCTGTGAGCTGAGAAGAATTGGAGGAGAAGCCACACGGACCAAGAGGGGAGATAATTAACACAACCCCTGGCCAGGAAGGGTCTAGGAGAAGTGGAGTTCCAGACAGACAGAGGTCTGAAAAGACAGTCCTAGTCAGTCAGACCCGAGAGTACTGAACAAGTTAGACAGCGAGAGAGAGATAGGGGTATCATCCTACCTTTAGGGTGATACCTGAAGCACATCCAGGATGTAAAGCTGAAGAATCCTTCCAGGAACAGCTACCTCCCAGCTGCATTGCATCCAGGCTGGGATCTACATCCTGTGGAGCCCTCCAAATACCTCGCCAGTACTCCACCATCTGTAAAGGCACGTTGCTGATGTCCTGTCGGTTCCAATAAAGAAACTGTAAGGGTTCTGTTCAACCTCTGGCCTCCGTCTGGTCCCTGCTACTCCGGCTGTCACCATCAGGCACCTGTACCACCACACAGAGACTCATTATCTAGACCACAAGGGTTGGCCCAAGGGAGATCCGCTATAGCAGCCTCTCCCTCATCATTCTTGCCAACACCACCTGACTGGAGGACCTGCCAGGATGTAGGACCATCTCCGGGTCCCAATACCAAGCACCGTGACACAAGCGTGCTTAGGCCGACACAGCCACCACTCAGGTACTGCGGGCCCAGGGCTGTATCCAGGCCCAAAGAAAAAAAGGTAGGCCCCGGTGGGGATGTTGAGATGTTTCATGGTAAAGCAGTTCCTTGAAACAGAAAAACATTAAAATAATAGAAAAATGGCAAAGCACAGAGTCCTCATTCTAAACCCTAGAAAACCTTGGAAAATGGTCACAACCTCTGGAAATATATGACAAAGCATGGCAGACTCCCACACTCACTGCGGAAGCGACTGCAGAAAGGGAACAAAATCACACAGATCAATTGTGAGAGACTAGTGTGTCCTGTGACTGCAAATGGCTGAATTAATTCAAAGTAAGCATCCTCACGTTTTTCCAAAATAAAGGTGTATGTTGTATAATGTGTTAATTCTGTAAAACAGTTTAGTCGTCGGGGTAGCCTTAGAAAATCCATCCAATGTTGATGACTGGAGATTACATTATTTTAGCATGACGTGATCATACATTGTTCTCTAATTTGGAATTCCAGTTACCTATAATATGGTGCATTGTGGTTGTCTTCAATGACATTGCTTTGGCTTTTCTAGAGTTGATATCCTCCATCCTTTCATTCTTAGATCAGCTACTGTAATTTATCACATAAAGGTTAATACTTGTGGGCTCTGCAAATATGGAATTTAATTACCTTATGAAGAATAACATATTTTATCACTGTCTACTGCTATAACCATTTATCTGTCATCGCATTAAATAGGTACAAATATTTGATAAACTGGCGTGAGTTGATTGGTACTACCTACAGGCTAATTTTAGTTTCCAGATGCAACAGGACCGTACATGGGAAGGAATGCATCCTTGTAGTTCTAGAAAAATACTATACAGGTTGAGTCAAGCTAACAAGAACCCATGGGGAATCTTTATATTAAAAAGTCTCTTAGTTATAAGGACTCATATTTAGATATAGCGCTCCAGAAACAGTTCTATAGTTGGTCATGAGCCCTAGGGGCCATATTAAGGAAAGGTTTCCCTGCCTCAAGATGCCCATCGGTAGGATACAAATAATATCTTCATCCACCCAGAATAATATAGTTAACAAAAGTATGAAGGTAAAGAACCTGAAATTTTCTTATACTTTAATCTTTGTACATCAAAGATGGTCCACTTGAAAATGTTTTGATCAAGACTTTCCCTTTAATATTCCTCCTAGAAATGTATCAAGATGGTATATATGATCCGGGATAGGATATACTGGAGTGGGCTCAGCATCTTTGCAGGATCGTCGCTCTACCACCCATGATGTCCTTGGGGGGTTTGGTTTTCATCCATTGCTCTGAACAGTCGCATGTATTCAGCACATCGAAACACGGTGGCAATTTGTGTACCTGTAGGGGATATGACAAATGCAAAACAAACTTACTTTGTACCAAAGTTTTAATTTTGTTTCATCTACTCGCTCCCATTACTAACTGAATACCTTTTTGATCTTATGCTGTTATGGACTTCAACGAATAAAAGAGAGGGTTTTTTCCATCAATTGTCACCACATTTTTCAAGTGTTTTTCCAGCTTCCATTAAACGGTGTGGACATATTAAAAACCATTCACGTAGCACGTATAATTTGTTTAAGACCCACACCCCGGTCTTAGTACGCTCTGAGCTGTTCACTACCCAACGTTAAGGAACTTAAGGGAAGGAAAATCGAAAACAGACACCACCCCCAGGTCTGTCTTCATCGCTTTCTTTTTCCAAACAGAGGTCGTGAGGGAATTGTTTTGCGGGCCAAGCTACCATTTTCCTGAGACCCCTTCAGGGAAATGTACAAATTTTTTTCTCACTTTTTATCACATTGTGTGGGACCAAGTGATAAAGCATTTACAGCAGCTTAGCAATGATCCATGCAGGCGGAAATGGGCTTTGAGGCTTCTGAGAGGCTGCGGAAGCCGGTTCTGTTACTCAAATGATATATGAGAAGATGACGGGCCGTCTAAACTGTAGGAAGAATGCGACCCTCCCTTTTTCTTTTCGAGTCTAAACTGTGTTTGGTGGATGTCTTTCTGAGGTATCTATTTGTAGTGCTTTAATTGAGGGAGTGAAGAGTTTTGCAAATTAAAGAGAGCATGTTACCCCAGCATGGGACTCCGAGTGTTCTATTTAGAATCATACCATGTGGTTGAGGAGGATGTAGAAGGTCAAATGCTAAGAAGGGCGCACAATAGTTTTGGAGCTTTAAAGAGGTCCGAGGTTTAAATGCTGTGTTAAACTTATGGAGGGGTATGGGCGGTATATTTGAGTCATGCCGTTGTGGCCCCGGACCAAAGTGAATGATCCGTGGTAGAACCTGTACTCCATGTCAGGTTAGGAATGTCCGGAGCAACTGCAAGGCAGCCTTGTGTGTGAGACTCGATAGGCAATCACACCTGCTCCTTTTTCCATAGAAAACCCTGACAAACTGTTGGATCAATGTTTGAGTCACGATTGGCACAATTCAAAGGCGAATATCTCATACCGAAGAGCATCAACTTATAGGACTATCATGGTGAAATTCACTTGATGGGCGTGTTAGTGACCAGCTCCTGGCGGTGCATCAAGTGCTTTTATGGCACATGCTATTCGGATGTTTTCATGCTTCTTATGAAAGTGGTGAAGGAGGGACCAAAAACATAAATTAAGTGTTGTAGTCAGCATACGATGTGGTCTCCCAAATATGTTATGTTATATCAATGTGTGCATACAGAACCACTATACCAGTTTACGAGCTAGACTCCATTTTTAAATTATAAGTCCCTACTCTGTGGAGGGGCTTGCGGGTTGTTTCCCTGAGCCATGGCTTTTCCCTTTTATGCTGGTCCGGCACGATTCCACAGAAACGTGTCCTCACCGGACTTCTTTAGGAACTGTAGCGGCGGCAAGGACTAGGAGATTCTACTTCAGGTTATTGTCTAGAAGTTCAATGTATTGCCGGTCGTCCCCCGGGACCGCAGTAAGCCCGCGAGCCGACGGCTTGGCCCCCACCTTTCACTGCCCGCCATCAACCCCTGCTACTGCGTGATATAACTCTCACCCTGCCCCGAATGAGCCATATTTCTACGGTGGGATGAGTGGACCCCCACATGATCGCCCAGCCGTCCAGACCCCCGCGTTCTCCTCTAACGCGTACCGCTGCTCATTTGTCACCTTTGAAATGGACGCCCATATCAATCCTTGGCTTGGCGATTGCAGTTGGTATAGGAGGGGGGATAGAATACAGCTGAAAGCCTCCAAAGGTAAAGACAGGCGCACTGCAATCTAGCACACCGGATGTTGGACCCCACTCCAGAATCCTTTTGATACTTGATTTATGCTTTGGCAGTTCACAGGATTCATGATTTTTCAGGGATGCACTGTTACTATTTACTGATGTTTTATTTTTGTTGAGATTTGGCATTCCTCTATACATTTTGGTTGTTAGGATTTCAGTCCACCATAGGGGTCTTCATTGGGTCGACCTGCACCTTGGTCAGCAGTTGATATGTATGTATATTACATGTTTTAGATGTTTTTAATTGTGTGTCATATATGTATCTTGTTTGGTAATGAATAGAGATGAGCGAGCACTAAAATGCTCGAGTGCTCGTTATTCGAGACAAACTTTTCCTGATGGTCGAGTGCTCGTCTCGAATAACGAGCCCCATTGAAGTCAATGGGAGACTCGAGCATTTTTCAAAGGGACCATGGTTCGGGAGATCCAGCTGTATTGTGTTCAAGTTAAAACAGACTCAAGTTAAAACAGATGTATTTGTGAACATTAAATATAGCTTTAGAATGAAATATAGCTATAGAATTAAAAATAATCTGTTCAATGTTTTACTGTTGTACAACAAGTCTTTGCTTTTGCATTGGATGCGTAGAAGCATACATCTGCACATCTATTTCATGGTGTTGAAAAAAACTGTACAGGTGGTTGGATTTTCTAAGTAATTATGGTGTTGAAAAAAACTGTACAGGTGGTTGGATTTTCTAAGTAATTTACACTAGTAAATTGTATTAATTTCCATTTACACCACCCTAGAAAATGTTTTATGTTGAACAAAGATTTACATTTTTACTATATTATGATTATATTATCCAGCAAAGTAATACATATTCATGTAAAATACTTACAGGGGGTTTGCCCATGAAAGAAAATTACAATCACCTAGCGATGTTTACACAATAAAGATAAATTTTAACCCCTTAATTTACAATTTTACTCAGTATTATTGATGTTTTAACTCCTATCACTGATGGTCAGCCAAAATTCCAGTGTGTGGGCGGGGACTCTCTAAGCAGACACTTCATGATTCCTCTAGTTGTGTGTGCTGGCAATGTGGTTAGATTATCAGGGTACAGGTTTATTTAGCTTCTGAACATCTAGTATCTGACACATAGAAAAAGAGATGAGAGAGATCAGAGAAGATAATGAGATCACTGGGATGCATATTACACATGACAATCTCAGCTCTACAATCACAGTCATAAAGAGCTTATCTGTCTGTAGCTTGTAGCTTTACTCTTCTCATAATGTGATGTATTGCTTGCCGGCAGCAAGTCAATGTGTATCAGTGTGAGTTCCTCCTGGAACGCAAGGATGAGCGCTAGTGGCAGATAGAGAAGCTCAGTGCAGTGTCAGACAGAAGAACAAAATGTCTGATGACCCTAAAGTCAGAAGTTACAGGGTCGGGTCCATGGGCAAACAAAATTGTGTACACCAGGACTGATAGAGACAAGTTGGAATTATATCTGTGAAATGCTATATTTTTGTTAATAACATTGGATTAGAGAATGACTTATTTTGTTATCCTTAGTATATTTAATAAACTTGTCTTTGTGGGAATATCTCTTTAAGTAATCATATCCTGAAATTTTAATTTTGCAGTCACTACACATTGACCCACAATTATCATAAACAGTGAAAACTGTTTGCCTTTGAAGTCTGCAGAGAGCACCAGATTCATGATTTGTGGTGCCCGTTCTTCATGTATCTAGCGCACCTTGCACTGACACGACAGAGCGCACCAACTTTTTTTCTGGTGCACCATAGACCGTGCCACACAATTCTGTCAACTCACAGTAATAAATGTGGTGCGTGATCCCACTGTGTACCGGAATGCCCCTATATAAATACTTGTGCAAGCAGTTTACATGTTCTTTCTAGAGCAAAGTTAGACAGAAAACTTGCACAAACACTTTAATAAATGTGGGCCAATGTCTTAAGGCATAGAGCAACTCTGGAATGCACTACCTATAATCATTTATTACGGATGGTGTTTGACAACCATCGACGTTAAAAACACACTTTACGGTTTACTTCAACCATAATCTTTTACCAAATGTTCTGTTTCTTGATGTCTAGCCAGACATGATGTGAGATCAAAGAAGGTACAGTATTTTATGGTGGAGTAATATCTAGACTTCTTGATAATTTGCAATACTTGTATTTGGAACAACAAAAAACCTAAAGCATGCCTTTATCAGATCAAAAACACTTACTGTTCGTACTCTGTAATGTAACATTATTTTTTTGTAGGTCCCCTATGATTTTTAAGCCCTTTAAGGATGCAGGGTTTTATCTCTCATTTCTCTACCTTCAAAAATCCATACGTTTTTCATTTTTCCGTGTACAGAGCTATATGATGGCTTATTTTGTGCGTAACAAATTTTATTTTTCCGTGATCTTATTTATTATTCCCTGCCGTGTACTGGGAAGCTAGAAAAAAATTCCAAATGTGGAAAAATTAAAAAAAAAATGCATGTTCTTGTGGGCTCAGTTTTTACCACTTCCACCATGCGCTTCCAATAAAACCTCTACTTTATTCTTTGGTTTGGTATGATCGCGGTGATACCAAATTTATACAGGTTTTATTGCATTTTAATACATTTTCAAAAATGAAACAAATGTGTACAAAAAAGAAAAAACTAATTTTGCCATCTTCTGACGTTAATAACCGTTTCATACTTTGGTGTACGTAGCTGGAGGAGGTGTCATTTTTTGCAAAATGAGCTAATGTTTTCATTGCTATCATTTTGAGGACTGTGCAACATTTTAATCACTTTTGATTATTTTTTTATGTCATGTAAAATGGTGTAAAAGTCACGTTTTGGACATTTGGGCACCATTTTCCGTTATATAGGTCATCGCCAGCAATAACCGTTATTATAATTTGATAGATTGGGCATTTTGTGATGCTATGATACCGGATATGTTAGTTATTTCTACTGTTTTTTGTGTGTGTTTTTTTTTTTAATATTTCTAAGACCATCTAGGGTACTTTAACCATAGAATGTTAGAATGTCTCATTATTCTTACCATATACTGCAATACTATTGTATTGCAGTATATGGCTTTTTTGCATATGATTCATTACAATGACGATCGCAAGAAAGATGACGGCGCCGCCGTGTTTTAAGTGCCGCCCCAAGAGGCAACCGGCGCAAGCACCGACCGCGGAGGATAGCGAGGGGTCTTTGCAGCCATATGCAGGAAAGCTCATCTCTGTATGAAGAGGGCTCAGCCCTCGTCATCCTCCACATTCAACTCCACCCTCCCACCACCCATGGCAATTCTTGCTGACTACAGCAAGTAAATATCTTGCCATGAAGTACTTGCCATGCACAGTTAGCAGTGAAGATGGGGCGCCCATCTCCAGATTTGAAAGTGGAGAAATACGATCGTTTTCATGAGGGAGGGGAACTCCCTCACACACCCGTGGGACTCAAGGAAGAAAGCTGGCAGGGAGCCAGGTAAAGTTTAATCCAATTTATCTTCAAAACCATACATTTCAGAGATTTAAAAAATCACCAGTAGTTGGAAACATTATAAGTTATGAAGACTTTCTCTTCAGTGTGTCTCCATAAGACAAAAAAATTAAAAATGAAAAATACTTTCAGTGCACTTCATTGTTTGAAATTGTACAGTATATAGAAACTGATTAACAAAACAGAATTGCTGAAGACTGAGCTCCAATTCACTTCATTTCAAACCTCCTGTAATCCTGAACTTCTGCTGCACATTGGAAAATTTTGGTAATCTCAGCTGAACTGCAGTGGTACTAGGTGTCACATTCACACCAATCTCTAACAATCTATTATACACAAAGACTGCTAATATTTTGTGGTTGTTTAAGCCCTTAGTTCTATGCAGAGCTGATGCCAGTTCAGCTAGAGTCGGGTCCGATCGGCAATGTTTAACCTATTAAATGCCGCGGTCAGCTCCGATCTGAGCGGGCTCCAATCGGCGATGTTTAACCCATTAAATGCCATGGTCAGCACGACCATGGCATTTAAACTGCAATGGAGGGGGTGTCTTTCCCCCAAAATCGCCCCACCTTGCACTGTCTTCGGGGGGGGGGGGGGGCGCCGATCGTTCCCCTGGCAGCCCTAGGTCCAATCAGGGCCCCAGGGCTGCCTGTAGTCAATGCTGTTTAAAAAACCTGTTAAAAACCATCTAAAAATTAAGATTTTTACCTATTGAATCCCACAAAAATGCAATAAAAGGTGATCAAAAACACATATGTACTCCAGAATGATACTGTTACAAAGTGCAACATTTAGTAAAACGTAAGGAAAAAATATTCAAGTATTGACCCATAATCGTATTGACCCCGAGAATAAGGATAACATGATTTAGGGTATACGGTGAACACCAAAAAAAAAAAAAAATTAAAATGCAGTACAGAATTGATGCTTTTCTACTCCTGCCCTCAAAAAAAAAGTTCCTAAATTTTTAACAATAGAGGATTCCAACCCCAAAATGTTAACACTGGAAAATGCAATAAAGGCAAAGCTAAAATTTTATAGCCTACAAAAGGGGCCAATGAGAAAACTAAAATCCTGGCACCTCTATTTTGATTTAATTATTATAATGATCTCAAGGGGTTAACAATCTTAACACATAGGAGAGAAATGCTGGAGAAAAGTACCTCTCCTCTACAACCAATTATGCTCTGTGTCTCCCAAATGTTCTTTTGTGTGATCCAAACACCTCATACTTAGATTCGTCTGCCCATTTTTTTCTAATCTTCCTCTGTCCAATGTCTGTGTTATTTTGTCCATATTAATCTTTTCCCATTGATTAGCAAGTCTCAGATATGGCTTTTTCTTTGTCCCTCTTCCCTGAAGACCAGCATCCTGGAGTCACCTCTTCACTGTAGAGGTTGACACTGGCGTTTGGTGGGAACTATTTAATGAAGCTACCACTTGAGGACCTGTAAGGCGTTGGTTTCTCAAATTAGAGGTAGCAGGTGAGACACTTAGGAGAGAAGTTGGAGAAAAGTACTACTCCACACCAAATCCTACAGAGGTCTCACTATACATATGCATATATAGCTCAACAATACCTTAATTGAGAGGGTAAAACTTGCTCACCTTCTTAGGTTGTGCATAATCGGGCACAACTCTAAGTGAAGCATTTTCCAATGATAGGGTTGCAGCCTACCTCCTCTTGTATCAGAATGCAGTAGCCTCACTGCTTCTGATCAGGAGGGGAGAAATGGAGGAAATGAGGGTGCACGCCTCAAATGGTTGTCTTAAAAGGGGTTGATTTTATTTAGTTCCCTCTGCATACAACGCGTTTTGGGACGCAGGTGTCCCTTTCTCGAGAAAAAATTATAGACGTATTCTGACGTCCTGCCTACACATTCTGTGTCCATGGCAAGAGAATTTGGTCATTCCAAGCCTGTGATTTCTAGAACATTGCATTTTTTACAACATCACAAACTCATCGAAGTCCCCCAAGAAGGATGGTCACCCTCAAAAGACAAATCCAATAGAGGAAAAGATAATTGTTTCAACAATACAGCTGTAATTGCTCACATGTTCATCAATGAACAGGGTAAGGATCTTTCTTGTCATACAATGTTTTGAAGTAGCAAGCATAATTTATTTGGATCTGATGGGAAAAATTATGTTTGTCAACACACTAGGGAAAAGACTGAACCCGAAAGACATGATATATCAAAGTTGTGGCGCACTAGTTCAGTTTTTGCCCCTAAATGAGGGGCATTGTTGCGTCTGAATAATCACAAGCTGCAACCATCTGTGATAAGTTGACTTCATGCCTCATATTAATCACTTGTGCGTCACAGCAGTCTGCATCTCTACCATACCCCAGCATGAAATTAAAACTCACAGCAGAGCCCAGGTACCTGATAAATTTTACCCGGTGATCCTCCACAGTCGTAGCTTCTATCATCTCCTGAAGGGGATCCTCCGGTGCTAATCTTCTGCTACCCTCCTGTACTTCTTGCCAATTTTTCTCCTCAGACACTACTACACATGGAGATACTTCTCTGTTCTATCTGCAAACTCACTTCATCTTTTCTCTCCTACTTTGTGCTGCTGCTTTTGCAAATTATTTGTAAATAGAAGCTCATGATCTATAAACAGGGGCGGCATGTAATGTAAGCATTGGTTGAGCTCCACTGCTGTAATATACAGCGGATACAACGCTCTACAGAAGTGTTTAGGCTCTATGCCACCTTCGGGCTGGAGTGTTTTTGCGTGCATATTGCACCTAAATCAAAAAGTTGTTAATGATGAATCATTAGTAGATACAGCAAAAGGATAAATTAGGAAAACATGGTTATTTTTGTCAGTTTGTTGTTTAGGCACAAAACTGGTGCAAAATTACTGTGACAAAATAAAAAGTCAATAAAACAACAAATAAACAAGTGATACATCTGGCCCAAAGTTTGTGAAGAAGTCAGTGCAAGGTGGTGAAGGATGTGCAACACCCTCGCCGATGCAAGGCAGAGCTGTGTTTGCGAATACGTCCCATCATGTAGCGTGCAGCCTGTGTAGGGTCTAGCCAGCCCCACAGCATGTCACTACATCACACTACATAGTCCTTATAGGACACAGGGGAACATTGCAGTGGTAGATCCTGCCTGGTAAGGCAGGAGTTAATTGTTTTATGTGATGTCATATGTGTCAGCCAATCACATGTATTGCATCCTGTCTCTGTGAGCTGAGAGGTAATTGGAGGAGCAGCCACCACCTGACCAAGGGGAGATAATAAAAACCCCTGGCCAGGAATGTTCTAGAGAAGTGGAGTTCCAGACAGACCAGAGAGTCTGAAAGACAGTCTAGTCAGTCAGACCAGAGAGTCTGAACAAGTTAGACAGAGAGAGAGGATAGGGGTATCATCCTACCTTTAAGGGTGATACCTGAAGCAATCCAGGATAAAGCTGAAGCATCCTTCCAGGACACAGCTACCTCCCAGCCTGCCATTGCATCCAGGCTGGTGATCTACATCCTGTGGCTCCCTCCAAATACCTCTCCAGTACTCCACCATCTTGTTAAAGGCACGTTGCTGATGTTCCTGTCGGTTCCAATAAAGAACTGTAAGTGTTTCTGTTCAACCTCTGCCTCCGTCTGGTCCCTGCTACTCCGGCTGTCACCATCACGGGCACCCTGTCCACCACACAGAGACTCATACTCTAGACACCAAAGGGTTGCCCCAGGGAGATCCGCTATAGCAGCCTCTCCCTCATCATTTCTTGCCAACACCACCTGCTGGAGACCTGCCAGGCTGTAGGACAGTCCTCCGGTTCCCCATACCAAGCACCGTGACACAAGCGTGCTTAGGCCGCAACCGCCAGCCACTCAGGTACTGCGGGCCCAGGCTGTCTCCAGGCCCCAAGAAAAAAAGGCTAGGCCGCGGTGGGGGATGTTGCAGATGTTTCATGGTAAAGCAGTTCCTTGAAACAGAAAACATTGAAATAATGAAATGGCAAGCCCAGAGTCCTCATCTAAACCCAATAGAAAACCTTTGGAAAATGGTAACAACCTCTGGAAATATATGACAAAGTCATGGCCAAGAATCCCACAACTCAACTGCGGAAGAGACTGGCAGAAAAGTGGACCAAAATCACAACAGATCATTGTGAGAGACTAGTGACGTCCTGTAACTGCAAATGTGCTGAAGTCATTCAAAGTAAGCATCATCACGTTTTTCCAAAATAAAGGTTTTATGTTGTTATACTGTGGTAATTCTGTAAAACACTGTTCTAGTGTCAGGGTGTAGCCCTTAGAAAAATCCATCAAATGTTGATGACTGGAGATTACATTATTTTAGCATGAAGTGATCATACATTGTTCTCTAATTTTGATCCCCAGTACATATAATATGGTGCATTGTGTTTGTCTTCAATGACATGCTTTGCTTTTCTCAGAATTGCTATCCTCCATCCTTTCATTCTTAGATCAGCTACTTGTTAATTTATCACCTACAGGTTATATACTTGTGGGCTGTCAAATATGGAATTTAATTACCTTCCTGAAGCAATAAACATATTTTACTCACTGTCTACTGCTATAACCATTTCATCTGTCATCTGCATTAAATAGGTACAATAATATTTATAACCTGGCGTGAGTTTGTACTACCTACAGGCTAATTTTAGTTTCCAGATGCAACAGGCACCGTACTGGGAATTGCCTCCTTTGTAGTTCTATGAAATACTCATACAGGTTGAGTCAAGCTAACAAGAAACCATGGGGATCTTTATATAAAAGTATCTTAGTTATAAGGACTCATATTTAAGATATAGCGCTCCATAAACAGTCTATAGTTTGTTCATGAGCCCTAAGGGGCCATTACTGAAAAGGTTTCCCTGCCCTCACAGATGCCCATCGTTAGATACAAATAATATCTTCATCCACCCAGAATAATATAGTTAACAAAGTATGGAAATCACAGAACATGACATTTTCTTATACTTTAATCTTTGTACATCCAAAGATGGTCACACATTAGAATGTTTTATCAATACTTTCCTTTAATATTCCTCCTAGAAATGTATCTACAGATGGTAATCTGATCCTGGAATAGATATACTGGAGTGGGCTCAGCCATCTTTGGCAGGATCGTCGCTCTTAGCACCCATGATGTCATTTTGGGATTTTATCCATTGCTATGACAGTCGCCATGTTATTCAGCACATTCTATAACAATGTGGCAACATTGTACCTTAGGGTATGACAAAATGAAAAAAAATTAATTTTTACAAAAGTTTTTAATTTTTTTAATCTACTCGATCCATAATAATTGAATACTTTTTGTATCTCTATTATCGTATGGACTCAAAGAATAAAAGAGGGGTGTTTTTTCGTCAATTTCACCACATTTTTCCAAGTTTTTTTCCAGCTTCCCACTAAACGGTGTGGAATATTAAAAACCATCACTAGCAAGTATAATTTGTTTAGAACCAAACAAGGTCTTATTAAGCTCTGTAGATGTAAATATAAAAAAAGTTAAGGAACTTAAGGGAAGTAAAAAATCGAAACAGAAAAACAAAAAAGGTCTGTCTTCATAGATTTTATTTTTCCAACAGAGGTAGTTGAGGGCATTGTTTTTGCGTTACAAGCTACAATTTTCATTCGACCCATTCAGGGAAATGTACAATTTTTTTTATCACTTTTTATAACATTTTTTGGTAACAAGGTGATAAAGCATTTTACATGCAGTTTAGCAATGCATCAATGCAGGGGAAATGGGCTTTAGAGCTTCTGAGAGGCTGCTGCCGAGAATGCTTCTGTTTACTCAAACTGATATATGAGAAGACTGAAGGGTCCTGTCTAAACTGTAGGAAGAATGCGAACCTCCCTTTTTCTTTTCTCTGTCTAAACTGTGTTTTGAGTGATGTCTATTCTGATGGGTTTCTTAATTTTTATTGCTTTAATTAGGGAGTGAAGAGTTTTGCAAATTCCAAGAGAGCAATGTTCCCCAGCAGGTGACTCCCGAGTGTTTCCTATTTTTAAGAATTCACTACAGTGGTTGAGTATTGTGTAGAAGGTCAAAATTGATAAGAATGTGCAGCAAATAGTTTTGTATCTTTAAAGAGGTCACAGAGTTTAAAATGCCTGTGTTAACTTATGGAGAGGTATGGGAGGTATATTTTATGTCACTGAAGTGTTGTGCCCAGGACAAAGTTAATGATCCGTGTTAGAACATGTACTCCATGTCAGTTTTAGGAAATATGCCTGGAGCAACTTCAATGAATGACTCTGTATGTGTGAGACTATATAGGAAATCCACACCTGCTTTACTTTTTTCCATAGAAAACAACTGAAAAAAATGTTTTATAAATGGTTTTGAGATACCAAGATTTGCACAATTTCAAATGCTAATATCTATACAGAAGATCATAAAAATATTAGGAATATCATGTTGAAATTCAATTGATTGGCTTTTAGCTACAGCATAATGGAGACGATGCATCAAGTGATTTTATGTGCACATAGTATATTTATGATTTTTCATTGCTTCTTAATTGAAATTTGTGAAGGCAGTGTGACCAAAAACATAATTTAAGTGTTTTTTTTTATATAATTGTATTTTTATTAAACGTTTAACATACAATGAAATTTTATTGCCACAAGTTCTGTTCCAAAGGGCAAAGATAGTAAGCCGGTTAGAAACAAGGCAATTTGGCACAGCACACAAATATTTAAAATTGCACTCCTCATAAACCATAAAAATATGAGACATGTAATGACAGTGATTATTCACATATATTATAAAATATCTGACACAAGGATGAGACCTATTTTGTGTTTTGTTAAGAGGCGGGGATAAGTGGACCCAAACCAAAATGATTCCGAACCCAGCGCCAGACTTCACCCAGAAGTTCCTTTAATCTGTGCCAACTGAGTTAAAGCTTCTGTTATATTGTGTCTACTTTTGAAATTTTGGAATTAGCTAACTATAGAACATACCTTGAGTCATTGGAGATTGTAATGGTTGCTATCTAGAGAGGGAGAATTAGAATAACAGATCTGTACAGAATCCAAAAGGTAATAAGGAAACAGGATGATACTTGCCAATCTTAGACAATCATTCAGGCTTTATAGTTTGGACCAATCACTCTCCAGAAAGGAGGTAGTATATAGAATGTGGAGAGGGAATGAAGGACTTACATGTTGCCTGTACTGGGGCAAAGGCTGTTTTGCACTCCTTAGTGCCTTATCCATGGTCAGATCTGCTAAAAGCCTACTGCTGCAATCTGTCTTTATATCTTTAGAAATACAAAGTATGTAGAGTTTGCCATTGTCAAAACAGTCCAGATCAGGTGCAGTGATTTTATTAAAAAAGAAAATCATCATGTATGTGTCATGTATGTGCTATGTCTCAGTCTCCTCATTGATTCTTCCCATCCTCCACACTAATCCAGCTCCCACCTCCCCTCCCCTCTTCCTGTCACGTGCATTGGGCAGACAGGGTAGTGAGAGAGATGGGGTAGAGGAGAGGAAAAATGCAACGAGGAGCAAGGTAATGTGAAATAAAATTTTAGAAAGTAGTGGCAGTATTCAGAATGCTGATACAGGCATTACCTGGCTATTGGAACCTGTCACCAGCTAAACATGACTTTCCTGAGAACAGGTTTTGCTGTCAGTAAAATTATGTTAACCAGCTATGGCTAAGTGGATTTTTGTTGCGCCTGGTTATGCTAATCTGGTTCCAAAAAGAATTGAAAACTGTCACTTCCCCTCCCACTCACTATTTTCATATGTGTAAACTGAAGCCCTACCATACTGTCAAACACTTTATGAGTGACATAGTAGAGGATTTTCTGTCTGAGTCAAGCAGTACATTTCCTGTTGAACAGAATAGTCATCAACAATAACTGGAACATTGTGGCTGCATTACGTTTGGGTTATTTATTGGTGCACTATTTGTGCATGAGATTCCCATGGCAGGAAAATATGCATTTAAGCCATTCCTGGCTGGCTAAGAATACTTTAGCTCTCCAGCTAAAATATGGTTGTCCACTGCAATATATCGATTTGCTGGAATTCTACCTTGCATATGCTGGATATTCTGTATGAGTGGTACATCATGCAGATTTATTTTGTTAGAGCAAGCAATGGTAGTTCATTAGGGACTTATGTCACCTAATGAGGCCCCACATAAAAGTCAACATATTTGTCAAAAGGGACAGAAGCCACACCATCATCTCTTTTAGTTTTATACTGGAAAAAATGCTCCCAATGATGCAAAAAGAATAGAAAAACAGCAAACATCTTTCTGGCCAGAATGCTGGAGGTGGATCTTGCAAGCAGTGAAGATGAGGAGGACTTGGAGGTTGACTTGTATATTTCTCATGTGCAACAAGCAGATGACATTCAATCAGACAGAAACAATGATCATAAAAACAAAGACAATGGGGGTAAGCATTATTTTGTCTGGTTCATTATACTACTTTTTGAGACAAAAAAAGTGTCAAAAAGTAGTATAAGAAACCAAACAACGGTTAAATCCTCTCCAATGACAATTTGGTTCACTAACAAATGGGTTGAAGAATGAAAGATATGAGGCCTGCAGCATTGTTATGAGACACTCGTAGATACTAACAAGTGTCAACAAGCAGAAGGATGACTACAGGTTTGCTAGATATAGAACCAAAATGAAGTAATTTTTCTTCATACTGCTTCTGAAAAAGAGGCAAAATTTCCATTTGACTCAGACATGCTCTGTATTCAGGTTACCATAGCTTTTGTAGATCAGATTCCTATTAGTCACACCAGAAGGTTCAAAATTTGAGAAATCTTTTAATGTTGCTGTTTGATTTGCAATCCTTCCAAAGAAATAAAAGGATGTTTAGAAATAAATAACATATGAGATATGGCAAATGTTATTTATTGACTGATTTGGTTGGGAAGACTGTATTACAAGTAGAACATTTCAAAAATGTGGGCTCAGCCTTCACACCCACGGTCCTCTAGGCCAATTTTGTGATCAGTGCCGTGTCACTGACTGATCACTATGTTGAGGGCTGAACTCTGTGCATTATATTGAGAAATAAATAACATATGAGATATGGCAAATGTTATTTATTGACTGAATTGGTTGGGAAATCTGTATTACAAGTAGAACATTTCAAAATGGGCTCAGCCTTCACCCACGGTCCTCTAGGCCAATTTTGTGATCAGTGCCGTGCCACTGACTGATCACTATGTTGAGGGCTGAACTCTGTGCATTATATTGCACTATCACTGATCATGGACCAATGTGAAACTGACCTTAGGGTTTGATCAGGGTTTTATAACTTGGTCACTTTGAATGGACACCTGGGGCCCAATGCACCTCAGGGCATTTGCCATTACATTACAATAAAGAATCTTCAAAAAAAGCTATAATTTGCTTGATAAAATAGAATAATATATAGTCATAGTACCTGCTACAGTACATTTATAGCAATTCATAACTTGTGCTGTAAAAACTTTTCTATAGTGTAAAGCGATTGCAGAGAATAAATGTTGTATGCTATTACCTTTCATATATTATGAATATATGCCACACACATCCAATATTATAAATTACATTCTTACCTGCCATTTATTCATCTGTCAGGGCAAACATTAAAGTTATTTCCTTCATCTGTCTTCAGATGTTAGCAAAGGGAGCTTTCCAGCAGAGAACGGATTTACATGCTCTAAAGAAAAGATTAAAGCCCTTTATTTCCACATATGAAAGATTTCACAGCAATTTGGGGTTGGTAATACAATATCTGAGTAAACTTTTTATGACTTCAACAGATCCAGGCATTGACTCATTGAAAGTAATAATAGTATCAGGTTTACCCTTTAATTAACTAACACAAAAATTATTCTTAATGAATAATATATTAGTACTGCTATTTAAAAAACCTACTTTGGCTGCTTGGTGGTAGGTATGGGGCACTGTGGCTGCTGGGGGGAGGTGTGGGGCACTGTGGCTGCTGAGGGGGAGGTGTGGGTCACTATGGCTGCTGCTGGGTGGTTGGTGTGTGGCACTGTGAATGCTGCTGGGGGGTTGACAGGGCAAAGTGGCTGCTTTGTGGGCCATCTGGCTACTGTGGGGGTAATTTGGCTATTGGCTGCTGTGGGGACACTTACTGGCCATGCCAATGTCTGCGGCCGCATTCACATGTTGCTATTGTGTTGTGGTTGCTTTCAATAACCCACAGACTCTTCCTGCTATCACCTATTGAAATAGGATTGTGTTTGCACTGCATTTCTTTCCCCTTGTTGTCCTGTGTTTTCCTTTCTGTAGTTTTATTGTGCCAAAACCCTCCTTTTCTTTTTTTTTCAGACCTTGTCTTTGTGTCAAGTCAAGGTTGGAAGTTAGACAATCCCCTGCATGGAAAATTTCTGCGGCAAATTGAGCTGCTGATTCATTTCTCCCCTGCCTGGGTGAATCTTAGGCAAACTGGGCCTGTTTTTTTCTTTTGGTTTTGTTAGCAATTTTCCTTTTCTAATAATTGCATTTGCATGGTTTTTATCTATTTGCTTTAATAGGCGTACTATCATTGGACTGCTTTGTTGTGTCATTTGCTAATCATTGTCCCCTGTGAGGGATTCTTCTAGGTGGTCAGGTATTTAGGCATTTTCTGTATTTTGTTCAATAAAACTCTTTGATATTAAATTAACTAGGTACAGTTCTATATATAAGAATTCAATATGAATGAAACTCCATCTAAGCACAGAGCATTGCAAATGTGGAATCCCAATCCTGATTTGCTATTGAGTTTAACATCTGTTGACACATTGTTTCTCATTTCTTTTTCCTGAGCACTTTATCATCACACTTTTGTATGCCGAGAATGTGGAAACGGCCCTAGCAATGCCTTGGATGCTTTAGATACTTGGATGTACTGTACTGAAATAACAACTTTACAGCTTTTTGTTTCTATTCAACACCAGGACATTGGCATATTTTACTTTTATGAAGTGAAAACTGTAATTTTATATCATGTAATATATCTCAAGCACTTACTTAACTTGGTGTGAATATTTTGTTCTGAATACAATAACAATTTTGCGTATGAGTCATGATTGTAAAAATCATTTGCAGTTTAATTCTTTCCATTTACAAAGATAACATTGAAAGTCCAGATTGTCACAGTCAATTGAAAACGCATTACTATGGATATCATTTTTACCTTTTATGCTTACTTCTGTAGGTTTTGTAACTTGTTATCTAACTACAGTGCTATCATTATTCATCTCTACAATTATTAAGGGAAATGTATCTTTTTTTTGTCTTGTTCTTTTCTTCTTTGCGCCTCTTGGCCATTAATTGCACATATTTTAAGTTTGCTGGTATGTGTCTTTTGCAGTTTTCCTAATGTAGTTTTTGCTAGACAGATGTTTTCTCTGACTTTTGCCTTTTTGAAGTCCTATTTATGAGCAAATTTGTGACTTTTTATGCACAATTATTTTCCTCCCCCGGACATACTCCGGTTCTGCGCTAACATTGCCCATGGAGCCTGCAATTGTCACAAAAATTGAGACAACTGCAGATATAAAGACAGAGACAATATAGACACATGTATCACAAGCTACTAAAGCCAAAGATACAAGATACAACCCGAAGAAAGAGCAAAAAACAAGCTCATAATAAAAGCCACAGACACGAACTAAAGATCCCTTTGCCTCACTGCCTTTTTTCTTTTCTGTTCTATCTCAAGCAATGAAAATGGCATCAAATAGTCTAGCCTAAAAAAGGCTGATATTCTAGAGATAAAATGTGTCATATCCTTTTAGCAACCAGACAGTTTTAGTCTAAGCCTAAAAAAGGCTGAGTATTCTAGAGATAAAATGTGTCATATCCTTTTAGCAACCAGACAGTTTTTGTCCAAAGCCATATGTTTTTACAGTTTTGCATGATTAATTTTCCACTTTTCAAGTTATTTAACTTCTTTGAGAGAGATTAATGGAGTAGAATGGTCATGCGCGGCTGTCTGCTCCAATAGCCTGACGGAGCGACGAGGGGTCGGACGGAGGTATGTGTAACCCCATCAGACCCCTTATTTTCGTGGTCTCAGCACTAAGACCCCACTGATCACCAAGTTAGGCCCTATGCCTAATTAAATCAAAATGGAGGTGAAATTTAGAATGGTCAAATTGTGTAGGTTATACGTTCGTTTAGCCCTAAAATTTACACATTTCCAAAAGATAAAAAGAGAAAACCCATCTTAAATTTGTTATGCAATTTCTCCCGAGTACAGAGACACCCCACATGTGGCCGTTACTTTTTGTATGGGAGCACCGAGAGGCGCAGAAGGGAAGGAGCGCCCTGCAGCTGACAGGATTTAAGTTCCCTCATTGGCCCCTTTTGTAGTCTATAAAATTTTTACTTTTTTATTATTGGGGCCATGTGATGGCGTTTTTTTTGCAGGATGAACCCGCACGATAAACGCCGTAAAAAAAAAAACTGTTATAAACCCTCCAAAAATTATGATTTTTACCTATTCAATCCCACAAAATGCTATAAAAAGTGATCAAAAACATATGCACTCCAGAATAATACTGGTGCAAAGTACAACATGTCCCGCAAAAAACAAGCCATCAACCAGCTCCATAGCCAAAAAAGTAACAATGTTATGCCACTTGGAAGACGGCAATACCAATATGATAGATTTTTCCCCACATTAGGGTTTTATTTGACAAATTTAGTAAGATAAATAAAGATAGCATGATTATTAGGCTAAACGGTGAACAACAACAAAAAAAGGTAAAAAATCCTGTACATAATTGATTATTTTCTACTTGTACCCTCAAAAAAAAGTTCATAAATTTTCAACAATAGGGGATACCAACCCCAAAATGGTATCACTGGAAAAAGCATCTCATCCCGCAAAAAAATGCCAGTTACAAATGTAAATAGTGTATGTATTACTATGAACTATATATACCTTTTCTGGGTTTTTTTGCAATATTTT
The DNA here is from genome assembly GCA_019512145.1 of Engystomops pustulosus. NCBI lineage: Eukaryota > Metazoa > Chordata > Amphibia > Anura > Leptodactylidae > Engystomops > Engystomops pustulosus. Next base: position 99,681,647 of record CM033643.1, read on the forward strand.
GCTCTGAGTTAGGAAAAAAATATCTGTGCATTTCATTCATTTGGTTCGCCAGAAGTGTTTACTGAAAGCATTTTCATTATCAGTTCTATTCTGTTCCTGTACATTCTTTAACCTCCGTGACGCACTCTTGGCAGCTTGCTCCACAGCTGTAATTTCTCACTGCTCCAGCCAGAACCTAATTGTATGTTTTTCCGTCTGGGAGCCTTAAAGGAAAATAGAAAGATAAAGATAACATGATTTGGCATGAAATTATCTTTTTGCACTTAGGAAACTGAATTTATATGCATAAAACTAGATGGATTTCAACAGTATCACTATCTAATTTTCTTCAATGCTCCTTATTATGAACTCCTTAGGTGGGGTAACATTATTTAAAATTTAAACAGCAATTCCTGAGCAGCTAAGTGCAATAATACATGGGATAAAACTAATCAGCAGGAAGAAGGAAAATGTGCAAAAATTGTCAGGCTCAGTTCTGTGGCCCTCAGGACCACCGCGGGAGATTGGTACTAGCCAGCACCTGGGATCGGAGTCTAAGTGGCACCTGGTCTTCACCACAGCCCGCGCCAAGCGGGATGGACTTGCTGCGGCAGTACCACCAGGTCATTAAAGGTGAGACTAGGCTCGTTGCAGCCAAGGTAGCAAGTGCAGGAGGCAGTCCGTACCCACAGTGACAGCGGATAGAAAAGCACGAGAAGGCACACAGGACTAACGACAGAACACAGGAGCTGCACAAGGATCAGGATCCCTGGAATACGGTACACGGATCGGAATGCAGGAGCAGATCACGGAACACAGTAGGAGAACTGGAACTCAGGATAAACAGGAACACACACGAACGCTGGAGACACAAACAAACCTGGTGACACACCACGAACGCTTAGAATACATATGAACGCTTAGAATACATAAGAACCTTAGAATACATATGGAACGCTGAATACACAGGTAGCTAGCCGCTAATTAAATGCAGACCTAGTGGCCGCGCCAATCATCTGGGCGCTGCTTTTAATCTTGAAGTACCACCACCTTAGGGAGCAGGGCGCCGCGCGACCATAGTCCGGACAGGAGTGGGAACCTGGAGAGGGTAAGTCCACGGGACGGGCGGGCGCCGCGGAGCAACAGGTGCACCTGCGATCCGGGATATTGTTATAACTACTATAATACTGCCCCTAGTTCAGGAATATACTAATAATATGACCCTAGACAATAATTACGTGAAGGCTCCCTATGTACAAGCAATATAACTAACTATAATACTGCCGTCCCCTATGTACGGAAATATAACTACTATAAATACGGTCCCCTGTGTACAAAATAAACTACTATAATACTGCCTCTATGACAAGAATATAACTACTATAATAGGCCACCTATGTACAAGGAATAATAAACGACTATAATACTGCCCCCTATAGTAAGATAGTATACTACTATAATACTGCCCTATGTACAAAATATAATGACTATAATGAATATGCCACCATGTATCAGGAATTAACTCTATATAATCCGCCCCCTATGTACAGGAATAAACTACTTATACTCAACATATATAACAAGAAATGCGAACATGGAAAAAAATCAAGTCTTTACCAGATACAGCTAAAGAAACACACGAATCCTCAACCTATTAACATCCAGAGAACTCAGTGACGTTTTCCGTGGCATTGTACTCGTTTCTATCTTCTCAATAGTTACCACCATCTCCTTGTCTCTCATCCAAAAAGGTACACAGCTTTCCTGCAGAGGTTTCCCACAGACGTCTTATGTTCTGATCTGTCCATGTCCTTCTTCTGCTACCACCTTATACTGGTGACCAAATACGTGTAATAGAGCCCCTGAGAAGTATTAGACCACACAAATAGTGTCACATAATGTACCCCCTACCCCAGACATATAATTAATGGCCCACCTACCACAGACATAAAGATTAATGCCCCCACCCTACCACAGAAAGAAAATTATACCCACCGACCGCCCCCAAACACCTATATTAAGTGGGGCCCCCTTCCAGCCCCAATATAGAATAATCCCCACACCCTACCCAGAGTATAATTAATGCAGCCCTCCCAGCACCAGATATGACAATAAAGCCCACCGCCCGCCTCCGACATAATAAATGCCCCTTGCCAGTGCCAGATAAACATTATGCCCCCGAATAGTAATTAAATGCACCTGCCTCCAGCCCTAGAATATAGATAATGGCCCCAGCCCCAGAATATAGTAATGCCGCTGTCAGCCCCCCAGATAACATATGCCCCCGCCATATAATTATGCCCCCTGCCGCCCAGACAGATAATAAGCACCCTGCCCGCTCAGACATATAATTAATGCCCCCTGCCAGCCCTAATATGACTAATGCCCCCCCCCCTGGCCCAGACATATAATTAAGCCCCTGCCAGCCCCAGATTAGAATCATGTCCCCCGACCTATTAATTAATCCGCCCCTGAACAGCACCTAGATATAGAATAATGAATGCCCCCACCATATATAAGTGCCCCCATCCCTCCAGCCCAGATATACAATATGAATGCCCCCTGGCGCTCAGGCATAAATTAATGCCTTGCCGCCCCAGATAGAGAAAACGCCCCCTTACAATAGATAAGTTAATTCCCAATCTGCCAGTCCCAGATCTAGAATAGCGGCCCCCTGCCATATAATGAATCCCCCCCCTCCAACCGATATACAATAAAGCCCCCGCCATATAATGAATCTCTCTCCCCCCCCCCCCCTCCCCGATTACAATAAACCCCCCATTCTATAATTTAAAAAAAACAAACAACACATAATACACAGCCTCTTGGAGCAGGTTTCTCCCGTCTTCCCTCGGTCTCGGCGGCTTGGTCAGAGGCCGCGGTATAGTGACTGTCACGGCGCCCGCACTCTTACACCAGCCGCGAGCTACCGAGGTCATGGCGACTGGACACTGACAGCTGGTCATTCATCCTCCTCCCCACTACCAGGTCGCGCAATGAAGTCAATGGCGCGACCTGTTAGCTGAAGTATACACAGACGCAGAATCAGCGGTGCTGCTCTGCGTCTGTGTACTAATTAATAGTACCTCTGCTCGTACGATCGTACGATGGTCAGGTACTATAGATTAACTCAAAAGTTGTAGGGAGGGAGTGCGGGCCGGCCGAGAAGCTCCGGACCGGCCCTCCGACCGTTCCCAGGACCGACCGGACCCACCGGAAATTCCCGGTGGTACAATGGCCAGTCCGCCCCTGGGAGGAGAAAAGGCACAGACGCTGGCCAATCCCCGCTGGGTCTTGTAGTAACCAAGTGAAGAAGAATGTAAGGCTGCCTCGTTGTGCAGAGGAGCCTGTCTGTGCTGTGTCTTACCTGTAACTTCTCTCCGTAGCACAGGACAGATAAGTGATTAGTGCTCCCTTCCCCCGGTCGCTGCTCTCACAGTCTTAAACCCCTTGTTTGCCTGTATGTAGAGGCTGCCCTGTCCTTTTGAATGTACCTTACCTCCCACAGACCAAGCTCCTTTGTGACCATTTTGACAAGGACTGTCACCCTCCTGTGTCCTCTCCTCCTCATAGATTGCTAAGCTCTTGGTGAGACGCATTGTCCAAGCACTGTCATCTCCTTTTGTCCCCCTCCTCCTCATAGATTGTAAGCTCTTGTGGCCATTGTACAACACTGTCAACTCCTGTGTCCCCCTCCTCATAGATTGTAGCTCTTGGTGGCCATTGTACAAGGACGTCACGTCCTCTGTCCCTCCTCTGGCCGCCCTTATCCTACTCATAGATTGTAAGCTCTTGTGGCCATCCGTACAACATCACATCTCCTGTAGCCTCTTCCTCATAGATTGTAAGCTCTGGGGACCCATTGTACAGAGCGCTTGTCACCAGGGAAGACGTCCTTTTGTCCCCCTCCTCCTCCTACAGATTGTAGCTCTTGGACCATTGTACAAGCACTGTCCCCCTCTGCCCTCTCCTCCTCATAGATTGTAAGCTCTCTTGTGACTATTGTATCAAGCATGTCATCTCATGTGTCCCTCCTCCTTCTCATAAGATTGTAAGCTCTTGTGAACCATTGTCACACTATTCGGCATACCTATACAGCCCTGGTACATCCTTGAGACCCCCTGACTACATGCCAGCAGATAGATGTGCGGTGTCCGGGAGAGGAGGAGGGGTGAGCGCTGCTCGCCCCTGCCCCTCTCCAAAGAGGAACATGGCTGGCACTGCACACCCAGTTACTTTACTGTTAACTTTATTAAAAATTAGCATACTATTTGGGGGAAAAAACATTTTTTCTTATGTTTCTCCTCTAAAACTATGTGCGTCTTATGGTCCATTGCGTCTTATAGTCCGAAAAATACGGTAATCTCTGAGTGAATGTTTTAATTAGAAAGTACAGTTGATTTTCTTTTTTTTTTTAAAAAATGGAAAATCCCCTATAGATCACAGAAGACAGAGGATCAGTGTTAAAGAACTGTTTTAAAATTCAGGGCATTTTTTCCTTTCTCACTCTATTTTCAGTATATATATATGCGTAGAGATCAACAATTTTTGGAAACTGTAATCACTTCATGGTCTCTTCCCCAGAGCTTTCTAGGTGAACTACTTTTCATGAAGGGATCCTTTAATGAGCGGAGATGAGACATGCCAATGTCCAACATTCACCTGCCAAGTGTACCCCTTCCTCTAATACCACCCAGCTCCTCGAAATGTACACTGATCAGTATGCAAGCCAGACAAGTAGTCTTTTAATTAAGGTCTCATAGAATAAAATGTTTCAGCTCACACATTCATTAAAGAAGAACATCATATATCATGATTGTATAAAATAACAGCAATATAGATTTAGTGGATGATTAAAGAAAAGTTGTCATTCACAATTGGACACAGTGGGGTCATTTTACTAAGGGCCCGATTCGCGCTTTCCCGACTGTTACCCGAATATTTTCCGCGCCGATTTTCCCTGAAATTGCCCAGGTATTTTGGCGCACCCGCGTCGGTTTTGTGGGCAATCGGCGCGGGCATGCACGCGTGGAATCGGGGGGCGTGGCTTGAACGGTAACCCTCACGATGATTCGGAAAACCTCTGGCATTTAAAAAAAAAATAAAAAAAAAATTTGTTGCCGGGCCATACTCACATGCCACAATGAAGACATGAACTCCGGGCCACCTAGGCGGACTTCGGCGCAGCATCGAACACCTGTTGACACAGTCGCAGGACCTTCATGAATCGCTGGAAGACCCGAACGCTCGTCGAGTAAGCCCCTGAACGCGAAATGGCCGTTTAGTAAATGTGCCCCATATTGTACACATTTTTTTAGAATAGTAGTACATGATTGCCTCAGTGGATTCTTTTTCTTTTTTACAGTTCCTTTAAAGCTATAATGACTTTAAATAGTATGTTGCTGTGGTCCTGGGTTCAAGTCCCACCCGCAGGTCAACATCTGCACAGAGTTTGTAAGTTCTCCCTCTCCGTTTTTCCATGGCCTTCATCCGGTCCCCCTTCTCGTTTCCTTCCACACTCCAAAAAGTGTAGTTGATTTGGGCAGCTCCATGCAGCACTGTGTGCACTATATAAATAAAGGATTATTAGTATTATTATTAATTATTATTCTTATTATTACACCCAACATATCTATGTCCCACCTCCCTTCTCGCAAGGATTTGCTATGGGTGGATCCAAATATCCTCATCAGCTTTGTCATCAGAGGTACTGTCCCCCCAAGACTTGTTTGATATACTGGTTGAAAAGGTTATGCCCAGAGCACAAAAATGTATGGGGTTAGAACCATAGATGAAGTAGGGAAGCAGCTCTTTTTAGTTAAACCGCTACCTAGAGTTCTGCATAGTTTCTTAAATACAACTTTAAATAAGCTGTATGATTCGCTTTTAGTTACAATCATTGGGACACATTTCTGTCTCACTTTGGGGTCTGAAAATACGTAGATGCTCATGACGTTCCTGCAACCTTGGCTTCAGCAATGCGGCTAAATCCCCCTCGGACATCTATGTCTCATCCATACCTGCCCACTACCACCTGAGTATAATGTCATAGCAACTAATGAATCATGAATTAAAGCCTACGTCGACTAGTTATATTTTCTCTTTTCTCCCCTGGCTTATCACTTATCTGTAAGAATGAGAGCATTTGGGTCCCATGCCCGCATTTTTCAATCTGGTTTCCCGACGTTTTTGGGGGTCACCCCGGGGATTGTGTCGCACACTATAGGATTTTGTCGCAAAACGCTCCACTTTATGGTTTACACAAATCAGGTGGGGGGCGGGTTGACGGACTATGAGACAGATTTGGACAACGCGCGGAATTTAACATTTAAATTGGTGTCAGAAAGCCAAGCACTTAGATGCAGCCGGGAAGAAGGTGACTTTGGGGCGGACATGATTCGGGGAAGCCGACACATGCAGGAACTCGGCTCACGTCTTTGTGATCGTGTCAGCTTTGCAGGATCGCAAACAACTGCAAACTCGGGGATCGCCAGGAACGGGTAAGTAAACGTGCCCCACTTTTTTTATTCTGGTGTGGGGGGGGGGGGGCCACCTACCACCTCCACAAATAATAAAATGTTTTGTAACTAATTTAAAACGAAAACTTTCTTTGATTTGCAAGGCTGCAAACTAAGGCAATTGAAGGCACTGCCAGAAAAAGCAACTCATTAAAGGGGTTTTGCTCATGATAGAAATTCTCAAATTTCAATCAACCTATTAAAATGTTTACACAATAAAGATAATTTTTACCCCTTTAACAATTTTGTTGGTTTAGTATTGTGTTGAGCTCCTATCACTCCCTAGGCTGTTCAGTTAAGATTCCAGAGTTGGGCGGGGACTTCTAACAACATTGCATATCCCTCTAGTTTCTGTGTGTTGATAATGTGGTTAGATTTTTAAGGGTACGGTTTATATACACTTTCATTTACTTCTGATTATTCTACTATTCGTGACCGTGGAAAGAAGATTGAAGCAAGAGGATCAGAGATGTGAGATGATAAGAATCTATGAAGATTCATATTACACATGACTTCTCCCCCTCTATCACAGCCCATTACATACTGTCAGTCTGCTATATACCTTCCTACCTCTAACCCTGGCTAAAGATCTTAATCTGCCTGTAGCTTGAGCTTACTCTCCGCACACGTGCGTTTGGTCTGCCGGCAGTGTGTGTGAGCTGGTCCCCTGTAGCAGGTTGGGGGCCTAGAGGCAGAAATGAGCGCAGTGCAGTGTCGACAAATCAGGAGAACATGGTCGGGTCTAGGGCAAATGAAAAATTTGTGTACAACAGGCTGATGAGACAGTTGGAATTATATCTGTAATGTGTTATTCTGTTGATCCTAAGTACTTTAAGAATATTGTCTTTGAGGAATGGCCTTTTAATTAACACTTGTTGCCACAGTTTTAACACCCTTACCGGACGTGACGTAATAGCACGTCACATGTCGGGCCCGGTACATGGAGAGGGCTCGCGGGCCGAGCCTCTCCATAACCGGTAAGTCCTTTGCTGCTGATCGCCTCCGGCAAGTGCCGGCTGCTTCCAAAGACGGCGGCGTGCAGGTGCCACCATCTTTCCGTGGATCGGCGCTCTCCCCGCGACTTCATCGGGGACGGCGATCCGTCCCATGGTAGCTTCAGGTCTCACAACGAAGACCCAGAGCTACTTCGGTTAACCCATTCATTACCATGTGCTGTCAGCACATGGTAAATGTCATGAGTAGTAAATCCCCATATACTGCCATACTGTAGTATGGCAGTATATGAATAGGGATCTACAGACACCCCTAGGGTTTAAAGTTACCCTAGGGAGGTCTGAAAAAATAGTAAAATAAAAATTTAAAAGTTATTCAAATCACCACCCCTTTCCCTAGAATTGATATAATATAAATAAACAGTAAAAATCATAAAACACGTTAGGTATGCACGTCCGAAAATGCCCTATCTAATTTTAAAATTTTTAAAATTCTATAAAAATAGTGATCAAACGGTTTACCGTCCTAAAATGATAATATTGGTAACTCATCAAATCCTCAAAAAACTACAACCACCCACAGCCCGTACACCAAAGTAATGAAAAAGTTATTAGCCGCCAAATATGCAAATCCCCCCAAAACATTTGTTTCATAGAGGTGTCTAATTTTTTAAAGTATGAAACATTAGACAACCTAACAAAGTTGTTATCCCCGTAACGTACCAACCCAAGAATAAAGTAGACATGTCATTTGGGTGCACAAGTGAAATCCGTAAAATCCAAGCCCACAAGCATACGGCACAATGCTTTTTTTACCAATTTCACTGCATTGTGGAATTTTTTTTCCCGCTTCCTCCCTGTACAACGGCATGAAATATAAATAACCACCATTTTTGGAATTGTATTTGTTACGCAGAAAATAAAAGCCATCACACAGCTCTGTACATGAAAAATAAAAAAGTTACAGATTTTTTTGAATGTGGGAGTGAAAATGACGCAAAATCGAAAAGGGCCGTGACGGGAGGGGTTAAAAGATTAAAAAGGATGGAAATGGTTGGCCAGAATGAGGACTCTGTTCCAGCCACATTTTACTATAAAACCTTGACAACAATCTAGTGCATGTTGCAGCTAAAATCTACCTTGGTCCCCTGGCTTGGATTTCAATTCCAGCACTCAATGCGCAAATTCTTAGCACATGGCGCTGATGGGTACTTCCAATGAATAAATTGCGTAGGATTTAGTGTAAGCATGTTTCACCTTTCATCACACTGTTCGGAAACGTAATCCAGTGTGTGAATTTGAGGAGTATCACTACTCTGAACATTATGTTAGTTTTCTGTGAGTGTTCTCCTCTGTTGTATCTATCATAAGTCTGTTTTTCCAGCTTGTTATGAAGTCACTGTTCCCTCTCACCCCATTGTACCATGGTCCAAATAAATAATAAATAATTCACAGTGGAACCTATATAGAGTTATGAAGGTTTAGTCCTCAGGTATCAATGAGTTAAGTTTATGCCTTAGAAACAAGTACTTCCCTTCCCAGGAGGAATAATAAAGAACAAAGACCATACAAAATATTATAAAAAGGCATATACAGACCGTGGTAGGAACTTTCTCTGTTGCGGGCAACCCCTTTTCCTTCTCCTTGCCCCACATAAGATGTTTCTGGCTTGTTTCTTGTCAATACTGTAGTAGCCACGCCCTGGCGCCATCTGTGTGAGGTGATCTTGAAGCACTGACTCCAGCAGTAGTTCACTTGCTGTGAATCTCCGCCTACTTTTTAATGGCCTTTCTTACCATCCTATCAAGGCTTCAGTTTTTATCACCGATTGCTTGTGCACCTTTTCTTTCTATCCAAAATTTTCCTTCACTAAACTTTTCCATTAATATGTTTTGATACAGGACTCTGTGAAAACCATATCTTTAGCATGACCTTTTTGTGGCTGACCCTCCTTGTGGATTGTGTCAATGACGCCTTTCCAGACATCAAGAAGCAGTCTACCCTTGATTGTGTCTCATACTGAACAGACTAAGGATCTTTAAAATTGCTTAGGACGCCTATCCTAGTTGTTTTGAATAATTATTCATTTCGAAGATAATGACTTTTGGGGTTTACCTTGCGAAGCCATAATCATCAGCATAAATAACTTAAAATATGTCACTGTTGTAATGTCTCCATTTGATATGTGAGTTTTATTTTTGAATGAATTGAAAAAATAACTTTCTTTCTTATTTCAAAAATTTTTATTATTGATAAACACATGTACCGTTCCATACCACCTCAACAGGTTCACAATGATATGTTTTTATTATGTATATGTCTTATTTGACCAATGGCGGACCTTTTCCTTCCAATCGATGTTGTCTTTAATTATTCTTTTTAAACTGATGAAAAGTGTTATTTTATGCTTAAATATTTCCATGCATTGTTTCCCTTTTTGGTGTGATTTAAAGTTTGGGAACAATGTATCAATTTAGTGGGGGGATGTTCGTTCATTAACCTCAATTTGTGGTATACCCCTATCTCTTTCCCTGCAAACCGATATTATATTGGAAAAACTATTAGGACTTTTCCTTGTCCACTTTGAAGACGATAACAAAACTATCACTCAGGAATATGTTTCTCCCTATTTTCAGTTGATGGCGAACCTTTTAAAGGCGGGTGCCCAAATAAAACCAAAACCCACTTTTACCATCAAATGCCACTTACCATTTAAACAGTACTTATTGCTACCTGTTCTTCACAACATTCAATCGTATTGCCCCCGAGGATCACCATTTATAGTTGAAGCAGAGGTCAATTCAGACATCATTATGCTTCTCTCTGGTCTCTCTGTACTGAAGAATCATGGGACCAATCAAAAGATAATCTGGCCCTGTCCACCGTCTCACTCTTTCTGCATTTCTAATCAATTCAAGGATGTGTATCTTAAAAGAGCATTGTAGAGCGGTAAACATGAAGATTCCATCCTGTCCTGCTAAACTCTGTCTGGGGCCAACCACCTGGTGCCCACCGAAAGGGCTCCCGAGTAGCCACCTCTGGCACCCTTGCCATAGTTCGCCTCACTTGGCCTCCTAGTTAATAGAACACGTTGAATATGTCACACTAGGAGGCTTCCTAAGCAAATTTAAAAATCCTTGTCTAGGGCAGCCCTGACCATTGGGGGTCATTTTATCTCTTAGTTAGGCTATTTTCCGCTTCTTTCTTGTTTTTTTTATAACTTTTTGGACTTGGTGATTTATTTTTACAGTTTGATATATTATGCTACTGACCTATGTGGTTTTTGTGTCTTTTTGTTAAAAAGTCATAGAAAAGTCGCTTAAAGTTTTTACTCTTCTTTCTTCAACTTTATCTAAATTTTTTCTACATGTGGACAGGACAGGAGTTTATTTGAATCTTTACTTTACCAAAAAAAACCAAAATTGTGACTTTGTCATTCTGATTTTAAAGAAGATAGTTCAGACAAATCTGAAGAATTCTTGCATGGCTAACTTTGGCTAGTGAGAGTGAAAAGTCCAATTTAGGTGCAAAAGCTATCAAATTTAGCAAAAAAGTCACAAAAATAGGGTAAAAAAGAGAATGAAATTTTCAAAGAAATAAATGACTCAATTGTATCATTAAGTGCATCATTCTGTTTAATTGCCAAGTGTCCACATGGGCCTCAATAATCACATTATACGTATAGTTTTGGCAATGGTACTGATATCCATACTTTATAGTTTTCTTCTACTTCCTTTGCTCAGTTTTTTCATTTTTGCTCCTCCTGTTTGGGATTAGGAGCGCCATTGTTTTACAGTTTACTACATTCAGGTATTGGGGGGGTTGTAAAAAACCCTGGTGAAAAAAAAAAAAAAGGGTTGGGGTACCAGTCTGATGTCATAGGCTTGCAAAAACACAACCATATTTGAACTAGTGATGAATGAGCTATCCACTAGGTCCTGCGGCCGCATTAACCGTGCGGGTTCCTGATGTTTTCGGGGATCGCGCCAGGGATTGCTTCGCCGACCGATCAGATTTGTGGTCGCAATCACGCGGCTTTCATATGCGCACAAATCGGGGTTGCGGGGCGACAGTCATCCGACGGATTCGCTCAATGCGGCGGGATTTAACATTTAAAATTGTGTCGCAAGCCAAGCACTTACTGCACCTGAATAAGAAGGTGAACTCCGGCGACCAGAGCGGGGAGCACCAGATCCAGGATTCGGGCCGCAAACGCTGTACTGACTCTCGCTGGACATTCGACGGGATCGCGCAGGGACCAGGTAAGTAATGTGCCCCAATGTCTTGAGATTCAGCATTGATCTAAACATCTGTTTTTATTTTAGGACTTCTTTCTCAAACGAGGCTGTAATCTCTATTGTCTGTTGTAGAATTGTATATATTTCCTGCAGAATTTTTCCTTAACTGCCGCTCATTGATCCAGGAACGAGAACGTTGGCATGGCTTGACAAAATATATTCTAATTCCATATCTTACGCCTCCTGTTAAATTGCAGTTTACACTGATTTTGTGAAGAGATGTTTTGTTAAGGTTTGTTATTAGTTGTGTTCTGTTTTGTGTAAGAAATTAAATGCTTTCTAATCTTCCATTTTGACTGCTTCAGTTCATAATGCACATTCTTTCTTGAAGAAGAATATGCTGCATATTTCTAGCTGTCATGTTGATTTTCCTCCTATTCCCCTCTTTCCTCCTCTTCACATAATTTCCACAACTCAATGGGGGCAATTTCTCTTTATTTCTCTACTTTTTTTTCTTTCATTTTTGAGACTTTTTTGTTTGTTTTTTGCAACTTTTCACTGCAACTTTTTGCTATCTTTTGGTCTGCACCTTGTGCCTTGTTGCCTAGTATCCTTATTTTCCATATTTTCCGTGCACTTTCACTTAAAGGGGTAGTCCGGAATATGAAGGTTCTGATCAAAAACCCCTGATGCGATAAATAATGAATCAATACAACAAAACTGATGTCATTATCACAAAATGGAGCTTATAGTTTGGATTTTCGATTCCCACATTTTATGGCCGCTCTAAAGTAATCAGCGTTATCACCACTATGGCCGCCACTGGAACTACAAGTTCCATGATCCTTTAGTCTCAGAACTCACCTCCTTCACTGGGAACAGAGCATAAGAGATGTAATACTACTTGCTTTGTACCATAGTAATGAATGTTGGTAAACTGCCATCACCACACACTGTCCCTATACTGTAATGCCACTGCAAACCAACCTACTACAGCAAACTTGGTGTGATCGCATGGCCTGCCAGGGCAGTGCAGGACATGTGATGTGGCCATGTGGACCATCGGCCATCTTTCTCTCTTGGTCTGCTTCGGGAAACCAGATGGGGAATCACGGACTGATTAAAGGGCCGGTTAGCATTTAATTCTCATTCGTGTATTCAACCAGCAGTTTTTCTGCTATTTGGAGCAAATTTAAATAACAACTCTTACCATTGATTTTCATTGACCCAGATTTTCTCCGCTCGTCTATCCAGATACCAGAGTGTCTATCAGCCTATCCTTCCTTCTCTTCTCTCCCTTTCTAAAACATAACTCATAATATTTCTCTCCACCTACAAAAACATCCCTCCCACCAACCTAATTGTCCTATTCATGGCTCCACACGTTTCCTCCATCCCCCGGTCCCTAAAGTTCATTTTACTCTTGCCTTATCCATTCAAACCTCACATTCATGCCCTTACTACAATTCCACAACAATTGTGATCCCTCACGGCCAGGTCCTTCCTCCTTCACTGTCTCCTGATTACTGTGTTTTGTATTTGTACTGCCATTTCTTTTTGTGTTAATGTAATGTATGTGAATCCCTTACTGATTGTAACAGCACCGATTGAATTAATGGTTTCTATAAATAACTAAAATAACAATGTAACTTGGAATGATTAACGAACCTGCATAAAGTTTAATATAAATAGCTATATAATGGTTTTTGCATCTAAACTGCGGCATTAAAAGTTTGACGCATTTTTTTTAAATGTATACTTTAATCATTCACATTTATTGAAAATCTATTGAACACTTCTATCACATGCATTCTTCAAATGCATCATAACAGCTGAAAGAGCAGATTTGCCTATTACATTGCCTGTCCACATGCGTTTACAAAATGCAGGTTTAGACATTACACACTAAAAAAATAAGAATTGACCAGAAAAAACTAGAGAACGTACCAAACACACGGCACAAGTCCACAGATGCACACACAAAAAATAGATACGTGCACCTTAGGGTACACCTTCAAGCACTCTGGTAAAAAAAATAGTACCATGCACAAAAAGAAACCAGGCACAAATGCACCTAGTTGCCCTAAGCCAACTTCAACTAACTTTAAAACTACCGCTAAAGATACTGTGCAGTGCTATGCACACGCACATGGAAAAGTGAGTTCAGTGGCAAAACAAGCTAACACAGCACACTGAAAAAGTAATGTTTTGGGTTCAGAAGGGACAGCAGGACATGGGAAAAACGAGACAAGGAAACACCAGACAGCAGGGGGAACGATAGGGAACAGATGCGCTTTGAAGGATCATAGGGAACAATAAGGATCAGATAGAAAATAGTGTTTTGGTGCAAACAGTGACGCTCCTCTCTACTCCCTTCTCTCACAAGCGATACCAGACTAAAATGAAATTGCTTTGTCCAAGCAGATTGACTGCCCAATGCAGTGATCGTTGTCAGTTGCTGGATGATCTGATTGTGTGCAGTGGGGGGGGTCGCGTCCCCGGTCCATCAGTGAGGTTCTCCTGCCTCTTTTGTCACACTGCGTCCCCCCCCGGGGGGGGGGGAGGGGGGGCTAGAGGGGGGGCACCGACCTTTTCCCTTCCTCTTTCTCTTCTCCGTTCTTTCTTTTCTCCTGCTTGATCTCGGGGGAGGTGGGGGGGGGAGCTCTGTTCCCCGAAATTATAGGTATGTCTGTGATGCTGTGGCACAGAAGATCCTCAATCCCTTGGGCCATACTAGTACGCACTGAGTGCTATCCGCAGGAGTCAGCGCCGCACTAGTACGGCGCAGAGCCTAAGGGGTTTAACGCAGATCGCTAGGGGGTTATGTGAGAGTCAAATGACAATACATAAAATTTTAAGAATTTTTCCTGTACATAGGTGGCAGTATTATAGTAGTTCTATTCTTGTACATAGGGGCAGTATTATAGTAGTTATATTCTTGTACATAGGGGACAGTATTATAGTAGTTATATTCCTGTACATAGGGGCAGTATTATAGTATGGGAGAAGGTATTGTAGTAGTTTTATTTTGTATATAGAAGGCAGGATTGAATGTGTTATTGTAGCATTATTCTTGTACATAGGAGGCAGTATCAATATATTATTTCTCTGAATTGTACATGTATGGCACAGGGGAAAGCTATTTAAGGCTTATCGGGTTGTGTGTTTGCATCATTTACTAATCGACAGGTCACATTCTTTGCTCATTAGATTCACTTACTAGCAAAAGATGTTATTGTTTTGCATTAAGGCCATCTACCAACAATTTGTCTGTTATAACCCCACCCACTTTATCTGACCACACCCACTTGTTTTGACTCCGCCCGTTAAATGGGGCCACTTTTATATTTTTTTCCAGGGCCATTTTAAATTCCCAGTCCGCCCCTGCTCCTCCCCCTCTCTATCCACTGCTGCTGCTCTGCCACAAAGCTGGAGGACATCGATATATACATGAGTTACAAAGCGCTGCGCTCTGCCAGCTTTAGCTGCCCTCCATTCCCTCCAGCAGTGGAGGGCTGAGAGGAGGAGAGGAGCGTAGCAGCACTCAGTACAGCCTGCTGCGCTCCACTGTGAAGGGCTGCGCTTACTGCCAGCATTAGCTGGCAGAGCGCAGCTCCATCCCCTCCTGCTCCCGTCCGGCTACATCCGGACTATAAGACGCACTACTGTTTTTTACTGTTTTTTTCTGGGGAAAAAAAGTGCGTCTTATAGTCCAGAAAATACGGTATTTTCCATGTAGTTTTTCAATGATAAAATAAAATATATCTTTTATTATTATTTTCAAATTTAAAGATACCAATCCTCCAAGACTGTTACTTGGACCCCTTTATTAGCTAATGGAGTTTGGTGGGGCCTGGATCACCCACCAAACCATCAATTTTAAAGGACATCTAACACCAGGATGAAGGACTGTAAATCAAGCACACTGACATACTATCGTGTGCCCCCTTTGGCAGGATCTTCTCTTCTTTTAGCTTCTTATTCCCTGGTTTTTACACAAAAAGGCTTTTTAACATTATGCAAATGAGTCTAAGGGACTCTGGGCCCCATAGGTGTTAATGGAACCTGGAGCCCCTTAGGGTTATTTGCATAATTTCTAAAGCCTTTTTTCTAAAAAAAAAAGGGCATAGGGAACACAGCAGTATGTCAGTATGCTTGGTTTACAGTCCTTCATCCTGGTGGTAGATGTCCTTTAAAGTGACTACTACCAGCACCTTAAAAGTTTTAATACTACAAGATAGAACCACGTTTCAACCCTAGAACCCTAGATCAAATCCTGCATCTAGCAGGGTGCAATAGAATATACATTCAACCTAATAATAAAAATAATAATCCCTTTTTATATTGTGCTATTCCCATATGGTATATGGGTCTTTCATAGGACCTTAGTAAAATATTTTGTTAAATGTTAAGTTAAAATACCAGCCTTAGACTCTATCAGTGTTACCTTACAGCACTAGTCTTAGTAGTATTTGCGTCAGGGTTAACTTACAAAACCAATGTTGTACCTATTTGCATCAGTGTTAACTCACATTACCAGTTTTAGAAGTATTAGCGTAAGTGTTAACTTACACTACCAGTCTTGGACCTATTTGTGTCAATGTGAACTCACACTACCAGTTTTGGACCTATTTGTGTCAGTATAGCTGGGGATGCACCAACAATGCAGACCAGTCCAAGCCCAATTGTTAGTGCATCAGCAACAAAAAGAAAAAAATACAAAGGATAATGTATAGACTGGTACCACAAATGGATTGACATATATATAGCTTTAAATATAATCTTAGTAAAAATACTGTATATACTTGTGTATAAGCCGAGTTTTTCAGCACAAAATATGTGCTGAAAATCCTCAACTCGGCTTATACACGGGTCAATACATGAGCCCAGCACTAAAAAAAAAAAAACTTATATGCTCACCCTCCAGCAGCCCCAATGCGCAGCGCGGCTCCCCGATGTCAGTGCGGCTCCTCTTCTGTCTTCCGCACCTGTCTTCTTTCTTCTGTAACAGCCTGCAGGGCGCGGCCATGTTTCTTCCCGGCCGGCACATAGTGTGACGTCAGCAGCGGCCGGGAGGAGACATGCCCGCGTCCTGCAGGCTGTTACAGATGAAAGAAGAAATGCTCGGAAAACAGAAGAGGAGCCACGCTGACATCGGGGAGTCGCACTGCGCATCGGGGCCGCCGGAGGGTGAGTATATAATTTTTTTTTTGTGCTGGGATGGCTGTATACTACTGGGGCAGGCTGGGCTGGCTGTATACTACTGGGGGCTGGCTGAGCTGGCTATTCTACTGGATGCTTGAGGGCTGGCAATATACTCGGGGCTGGCTGTTTGGCTAGCTCTGTATAGCTCACTGGGGACAGGGCATTAGCTTGGCTGGTATACCACTACAGGGGAGAAGGCGTGTCGGGGCTGTGTACTCTGGGGGCTGGAGTATTCTGTGTGTGCTCTATGTGATAAACTTGAACCAGCCGCACGTATGTTTACTATCTGCGCAATTTCTGCCTTTTTGCGATGTTTTGCACAAGAATTCTAGATACCACAAACACAACAATTGAGCAAAACTTCCCTGTCGTAGCAATGGACCCACAACACCCCCTCCTATGTGGTGTAGTTTGCAATTAATTGCATTCTTTCAAAAAATATCAGTGTAAATGTGGTGTTGCACACTCTGTGGTGTATTTTTCTTCTGCCTTTGCGTGACTTTAGAGTTTTTTTTTTTCTTGCTAAAAAAAACCGCAAAAACTAAATTTGCGACATTATAGCCAAGAGCGACAATAGGAACAACTGAAAAATCTCCTCCATAATGTACTATAACACATCAAAAGATTTTACCAGTAGATAGCTAAAATAATAAATATAGGAAAGAGTAGGTGTCTTAGTATGGCTGCCTTTTAATAATATAATATAATTTATATTTATATGCAGCCATCAATTCCGCACGCTTGTTTATTACTTGTATTACAAGATGCACAGAAGATAATGAATAATTAGGATGAGCGAGCACTAAAATGCTCAGCTGGTACTCCGTTATTATTCCGAACGACTTTTTCCCCGATGGCTCGGTGCTCGTCTCGAATAACGAGCCCCATTGAAGTCAATTGGAGACTCGAGCATTTTTCAAGGGGACCCAAGGCTCGTGCAACAGGGAACTTTGGCCAAACCCTGGGAACCATCAAAAACGAATGGAACACCAACGTAAATGTACAGGAAACAGCAGGTGGGCATCATGCATGGATGCCTCTGAGGCTGCGTAAACGCACGCATTACTGACCAAAATTATGGGCAACAGCAGGCCATACAGAGTGCAGAATGAATCTAGATACATCTAAAACAAAAAATCCAATAATTACCCTTTACACTATAGGAGGCCGGGCATGCAGAAGGCAAACGGCGCACGGCAGTCCAGTATATAGTGGCATGGCGACATAACCCTAAATGGACTCAGAAGCTTCACACCAATGAAATGTGGCGAGAGTGAGGAACCAAAGGAGGTGAGCAAGAAGAGCTGAATTATTTCCTCTGTGAACAACAGTTGACGGTATATTTTTAGTCATAACACAGCATGGGTGGCGACATAGTGACCAGTTCCATAACGTTATCTGGTGAAACCACACGAAAAGTAGCCTGACACAGCTCGTTGAAATGATCAGGGGACGACATTTGGAGTCAGCCATGGAAGAGGACTGGGGGTTCCATGATTAATGAGTCGACAGTATGGGGCATCACATATGGGTGCGCTTTCTATGATGCAACCTGCAGGTCCCAGCATATGCGGCGTACAACGCGCCGATTCCACTATTGATGTGGTGAAACACCAGGAAAATTCCTGCCTGACACAGCTCGTTTGATAAGGGGACCATGTCTGGCGGAGGAACTAGTAGTAGATAAATGTGCGTGCAGTTAAAACTATGTTAGTTGGATCTTGGGATGGAGCCTGGCGCTCCGCGCCAGCGGCTTTCCGCCAATCCAGCCCCTGTCCTGGCTACTCCCCAAACGCACTTCTATGAATCCGTTTTGTTAAGATCAAGTGTGAGTAGCGTTCTTATAATTGGTAAGATATGGCTGGTTGAGGGTAAGAATGTAAAGCAGATGGCGCAGAAGCGCTGAAATAATATCGGTAATTGGTAAACGTTTGGCAAGTAGATTTGTGGATTTACACACAGGTGTGCGACAAAGTTTAACAAGTTTTTGATGTGGAATGGCCCTGTAACGTAGCTCTTGGGCGGTGGTGCCTTTTTTAATCGCCTAGGCTCAGCAATTGGAGCAACCTCCTTCTTGTCGCTTAGCGACGGACTGGGCTGCTGTGCCTAGAGCTAGCGACTGATGGCGCCATGCCCACGGATGTGTAAGTTCGGAGAGAGGAGGTAGAGGGGTGTGGGATGGAGATGAGGTAATAGTGGCCGGGTTTGAGACCTGACGCGAGGTAGGGGCCGCCACACTCCTCGGCGTCGGCAGTATAAATGACTCAGCCCCCTGGTCAGACGCGGTCCCCAGCCTCCACCAAGTTAAGTGTCTGTAGCGTTCATTATAAGTTTGGGATATGGCGTGTGAGGGAATGTAACAGATGCGCAAAAGCGCTGAAATAGTATCGGTTAATCATAAATTTTGCCAGTATAATTTTGTGGATAAACAGCAGGGTGGCGACAAAGTTTGGGCGAACAACTTGTGTTGGAAATCCCTGAAAACAACCCAAATTTCTGCTGACACAACCTCGTTTGATAGGGGACGATTTATGGAGACGCTATATGACGACTTTTGGAGCAATGGAGAACAACCGTGTGATGTGCTATGGAGACATGTAATTTGGATAGAGTGCCCTGTATGGGCATCCAAAAAAGTTTTCAAACCAATGAGAGGTAGGTGGCCCTCCCAGAAAAATGAATAAATCGAGTGCCTTTTGATGTGGCAGTCCAAAAAAGTTTTCAAAAAAGCCAGAGGAGCAGGTAAGGTGGCCCTCCAGAAAAATTTAATAGATGAAGTGCCTTTCATGTGGCAGTCCAAAAAATTTTCAAACCAAGTGCAGGTATGTGCCCTCCAGAAAAATGAAATGATTGAGTGCCTGTAATGTGACAGTCCAAAAAAAGTTTCAAACCAGAGTAGCAGTAGGGGCCCTCCAGAAAAAATGAAATAGATCGAGTGCCTGTATGGTGGCAGTCCCAAAACGTTTTCAACCAGAGTATCATGTAGTTGGCCCTCCAGAAAAATTTGAAATAGATTGAGTGCCGTATGTGGCAGTCCCAACAATTGTTTAAAACAGAGGACGCAGGTAGGTGGCCCTCCAGAAAAATTAATGCAGAGTACTATGCTAGGCCAGTGGGCCCTGTCAAAAATAGCCAGTTTGTTGTGGACTCCTCGAAGTAGTTATCAGCAATGAACAGATACCAGACACACGTCCACTCCCCAATTGTAGACTTGAGTGAAGAGCTGACCTGACGAGATACCATGTTCTGGTGGAAGTTGAAATTGATAATCTTGCAGTTACATCACTTGCCGATTTTGCTGGTGGTAAACTAGGATAACATGGTTAAACTGTTTGAATGTCGCACCTCGTGGGCCACCGTCGCACCAACCAGTCGATGGTGACGAGGGAAGTCGTGGAACGGGGAGGCTGGTGGGGGCGGCGCTGGGACCTTGCACATCTGAGGGACGTGGCAGCCAGCCATCTGTGCTGGACTTCTGAAATTGCCGACAACAGATGCGGCGCACCTTTTGTGAGCAAATCAGACAGATGGGGTATGTTGAGGAGGAGGAAACGATGTGAAAATATTCAGATTTAACACATGGCAGCATGGCAACAGGTGTCAGTCTGCCGAAGTTGCAGAGCGCCACCAGTTTAAGGGCCGTTGTCACACCACAAAGCATGCCTGGGCTCAGGTTCAGCGGTGCAGCCACAGATCAGTCAAGCTGCGCTACAGTGAATGCCCTAGCCCCGGTAATAGTTCTTGGGACGGTGTATATCAACTGTTTTGTGCCTTTATCGCCTAGGCTCGCATTACAGTTGAGCACCGCCTTGCTGCTGTCGCTTAGCGACCGGCACTGCTGCTGTGCCTAGAGCTAGACGACTGATGGCGCCATGTCCGGGCATGCGTAGTTCGAGGGAAGGAGTCTGAGGAGGATGTGGGAGGAGGGGTCGGTGGAGGAGGGAGGATGGCATAGAAGGCCTGAGACCTGGACCGTAGGAAATGGGTAGGCCCGCAATCCTCGGGGGACAGGAAGGGAAGGAATTATGTAAACAGCAAGACATGTTGGGAAGAAATACCACGGGTCAAAGAACTGAAAGAAAGGTAGAATAATAATGCACAGTATTGTGCAGACAAAGGTCAGCGGACTATTTAGTGGCCCTGAATGGCAGCAGAAAGCCATACAGTCCAGTGTCAGTGGTCAGGTGGAAACGATTATCAGAAACTGGCGTTGAGGGTAAACCGAAGGATAAGGCGAGCGAGGGGAGGAATAGGGAGGCAAAGAAGGGGAGGAAGGCTCGAAGGGACGGGGGCTCGAAGAGGAAGAAGCGCCGGAGAAACAGCGGCGTTAGAGGAGGGGACGGATGGGGGAAAGAGACAAAATCTGCATACCTCTTCGCAAGAATCCGAATTACCGAGGGGCGGGCGCCGCCAATGAGGGTGGAAAGGGCCCCTCGGTTCTCTACCACTTATAGGCAGCATCTCCAGGCTAAGCAATCTGGAGATGGTGGGACTGTTGAGGGCTTGGTTGGGCGGTGCGGGTGGGGTTGACACTATATTTCCTTTCAGCTCCAGAGTATGGGGGTATGGAGAGCTGAATACGCTGGTGGTGGGGCAGTTGAGGATGATGTCGGAGATAGGGGGATTCCGGCGAACAGATGGAGGGGACGACGATGGGGGGTTTTTGGGGCAGGGTCCTGGGCACGGGGATGACTCTATGTTCAAGCTGAAAAACGGGGATGGAAGGTGAATGAAGGGTCGTGGTGGGAAAGGGACAGGCGAGGTGAAGGTGTGAAAGGGCTGGGGAATTTGGTGAAACTGAGAGTGGGGGCGGTGGTTAGAAGCATATTGATTGCCGATACTGGTGGTAGGTAAGCAGTAGTGGTGGAACCCCTGATGATCCTGGTTGGCAAGGTTTTTGCACACACCACGTCCGTCGGTCATACGGTTGTTCATTAAAGAACCCCCAGACACTTCTGAAATCTAGCCCTAGCCATTCGGGAAAGCCATCGCCACGGGGGAGATTCACGACGGACACATTTGGCGCCCGATGATGCACCCGGGCTGGCCATGCCTCTCCGTATGCCCCACCCACTGCCTCTTCCAACCTGTTATGGTCGAGGAACTCTCATCCGTCCCTGGGAAACCGGGGGGACAAAAAAAGCGGGGGGGGGGCGGGTAGGTGTGATCGATCGCGGGAAGGGGAAGGAGAAGGGAGGCCGAGTAACAGGAAGCTGAAGATCGGAGGTGAAATGGGCTGGATGAGTGGAAGAAGATGACTGGGGGACACAAATTGCTCAATAGCAGATTGTCGGCAACCACGGAAATCAACCCGTTCGCAGTGTTCTGGCCCTAAACAGTTGCT
Organism: Engystomops pustulosus; assembly: GCA_019512145.1. Classification (NCBI taxonomy): domain Eukaryota; kingdom Metazoa; phylum Chordata; class Amphibia; order Anura; family Leptodactylidae; genus Engystomops; species Engystomops pustulosus. The sequence goes on from CM033643.1 coordinate 99,703,884, forward strand.
CTACCACGAAGCCCAGAAATTCGACATGAGACATAGGGAGTGTAGCTCTTGCGGCGTTCCCCTGATCCACAATCAGCACGGTGAGTTGTCTCACCTAAGAAGATCTAAATGAAGAAAGGGAAAAAAAGAAGAGGCAAAAAAGGGAAGCGGAAGGAGTGGGAAGAGGTGTTTACGCACACCGTCCTTACGCATGGCTACAGATTTCGGACACTTCCGGGTTGAATATAACCTTCAAGTTTCCGGTACTCTGAACCTTTCTCCCGTACTTACTCATTTATCCCTTCTCTCCCCCCACGTCCCCGCCTCGTCTGACCCTCTAGCACCTCGGGTTTGTTTTAAAATTTTGAAAAATGAAGAAAGTTATAACTTTAATTTTGTTTTACGTTTTTTTTGTGTTGTTTTTTTGTTTTTTGGTGTGTTTTTAGTTTTTAAAAACCAAACGATGCTATCCTATGCTAAACTATTTGGATAGCTATTTTAGCCAACTATGAAAGCAACTGCTATGCCAGATGAGATGACGATGCAGTTATGAAAAAAAAAAAATAAACGAATAAAAAATAAAAAGTCAGTAAATGGCAGGACTGGACGTTGCCTTAATTGAAATCCAAACCCTAATAAATTGTCCCCACTTCGGTCTTTGCGTTGATTTGGCATATTGTTGCGTCCACTAAGCGCTCAACAACAAAACGTTTGGTCGCAAGTCTCACTGCAAATTACCTACACATATGGCTCCCATAGTAGACTGCAACTAAGAAGGGCCAGCCGACCAAGCAAGATCAACGACAGAAATAAAATATATAACGCATTGTAGGGCCTAAGTAAGCCGTTTTGGATTTCTCTATGGCTTTTTCTAGCCAAGTATGAAGTGAAAGCACAATGCATATGCAGATGAGTGACGCTGAGTTATCAAAAAAAAACGTAAAATAAAAAGAAAACTGGAGACTGTGCCTAATTGAAATCAAACAATCCTATATAAAATTGTCCCACTTCGGTCTTTGCGAGGTGGATTATGTGCGTCACTAAGCGTAACACAAACCGGTCGCAAGTCTCACTGCAAAGATCCTCAAACGATGGTGTAGATGCAGCCTACAGGCAAGGACCAGCCACACAGCAGCAACCGAAATTAAAAATATAACGCCTTATTGTCGGCCTAAGTAGAAGAGCCGTTGCAGATTCTCCTATGGCTATTTTTCTAGCAAGTATGAGCACACTGCTATGCGCAGCATGGAGATGACCATGAGTTATAAAAGAATAACGTTAAAAAATAAAAAAGAGTAGAAATGGACAGACTGTGCCCTAATTGAATCAAAAACACCAATAAAATGTCCCAACTTAGGTCATGCGATGGATATGGTTCGTCAACTAGGCTAAACACCAACGGTCGCAAGTCTCACTGCTAAATACTCCTCAAGCATAGTTAGTGAGTCAGTAGATGCACACAGCCAATGGCCAGCCCCAGCAGATCAACCGAGAAATATAAATTATAACGCTATTGTAAGGCCTACAGTAAGCCGTTTTGATTCTCATATGGCTATTTTAGCCAAGTATGAAGCACACTTGCTATGACAGATGAAGATGACGATGCTGGTTAGCACAAAATAAAACGTAAAATAAAAAGAAAACTGGCGCCAGACGTGTCGCCTAAATTGAAATCAAACCACGATGAATAAATGTTCCCAATCGGCTTTTTTGTTTTGCGATTGGATTATGGGCGTCCCTAAGCGGTAAACACAACGGTCGCCAATGGGAGGTTCACTGTGCAAATTTCCTCACATATGGTAGTAGATTGCACTACAGCAGGGCAGCCACCAGCAGATCAACCAGAAATAAAATATAGTAGAACGCTATTGTAGGCCTAAGTAAGACGGTGGATTCTCACTTATGGTCTTTTTAAAGCCAAGTATGGAAAGCACACTGATATGCGCATGTTGATCGATGAAGCTGAGTTATCAAGAAACATAACTAAAATAAAAAGAAAACTGACGACTGTGCGCTCATTGATGAATGATCAAAACCTATTAAATTGCCCACTTTGGTGTGTGAGGTGGTATAAGGTGTGCATAAACTAAGAGCTAACACGGTCAAGGTAGCAAGTCCCCCTGCACAATTCCTCACACTATGCGGACTACGCTGACAATAAAAAAAAAAATGTTTAACGTTTCTGTAGCCCTAAAAGGGGTGTGGGTTTTCTTGTTTTTGATATCACTCTATGCCTAACATGTTCTCATAGAAAACAGCACACCGCTTTCCCTGACCAGAGCAGCTATCTACTCCCTAGGGCAATCCAGGACACAGAATGATCCGCGAAGCAGGCAGGCCAGGGGCTTAGTCTATTCATGGGTACTGACATGGCCAGCCAACACACTGCTATCGACGTGTTAAGGGTACCACGTCAGCTGGGGAGTGAGAGCTATCCTGGTCTGTGATTGGCTCTGTTTCTGGATGCCAAAAAGCAAAAACGCGGGAACGGGAAGATGCATTTTTCGAGTGGGCGAGTATTGTGCCGAGAAACGGAGCAGCATTCGAGTACGCTACTGCTCGAACGACGCATCAAGGCTCGGACGGAAGTATGTCGCTCACTCTACTGTAGGAAGCCTTCCATTGTTTGAGTTTTGAATTAATATAAAATTTCGGAAATAATGACTTTTGGGGTTACTTAGGCCGTTAAGCCATAATCATCAGCATAAATAAACTTAAAATATGTCATCTGTGTATAGTCTCCATTTGATATTGGGTTTATTTTTTGAATTGAATTGAAAAAATAACTTTTATTTCAAAAATTTTTATTATTGAGAAACAATGTACCTTCCATACCTCAATACAGGTTCACAATGATATGTTTATTATGTATATGTCATTATTTGACCAATGCGGACTCTTTTCCATCTATGTTGTCTTTTAATTAATTCTTTTTAAACTGATGAAGTATGTATTTATGCTAATATATTCCAGGCAAGTGTTTCCCTTTTTTGGTGTGATTTAAAGTTTGTAACAATTTAATAATTTAGTGGGGGGATGTTTCTTCATTAACCTTATTGTGGTATACCCTATCTCTTGTCCCTGCAACAGAATTATATTGGAAAAACTATTAGGAATTCTTGTCCACTTTGAAGAACGATACAAAACTATCACTCCAGAAATATGTTCCCCCAGTTCAGTGATGGTGAACCTTTTAAAGGCTGGGACTGGGTGCCCAAACTAAAACCAAAACCCACTTATTTACCATCAAGTGCCAACTTGACAATTTAAACAGTAACTTATTGCTTCCAGTTCTTCCACAACATTCAATCGTATTGGTCCCCTGAGTACACCATTATAGTTGAAAGCAGGAGGTCAAATTCAGACATCATTATAGCTTCTCTCTAGGGTCTCTCTGTACTGAAAGAATCATGGGGCCATCAAAAGATAATCTGGCCCTGTTCACACCTTCTCACTCTTTCTGCAGTTCTAATCAGTCAAGGATGTGTCATCTTAAAAGAGCATTGAGAGCGGCAGGAAGATTCCAGTCCTGTCTGCTAAACTCTGTCCTGGGGCAACAACCTGGGTGCCCACAGAAAGGGCTCCGAGTGCCACCTCTGGCACCCGTGCCATAGGTTCGCCATCACTGCCCTAGTTAATAGAACACGTTTGAATATGTCACAACTAGGAAGGCTTCCTAAGCAATTTAAAAAGATCCTTAGTCTAGGGCAGCCCTGACACATTGGGGGTCATTTATCTTTAGTTAGGATATTTGTCCGCTTCTTTTCTTGTTTTTTTTATAACTTTTGGACTTGTTTGATTTATTTTACAGGTTGATATATCAGGCTACTGAGCCTATGTGGTTTTGTGGCTTTTTGTTAAAAAGTCATTCAAAAGTTGCTTAAAAGTTTTAAACTCTTCTGCAACTTTATCTAAATTTTTTTCTACATGTGGACAGGACAGGAGTTTATTTGATACTTTTTAACCACGATTTGTGCCAAAATTGTGACTTTGTCATATCTGGATTTTAAAGATATTTCAGGAACAAATCTGAAGAATTCTTGCATGGCTAACTTTGCTAAGTGAGTGGAAAAGTCTCAAATTTAGGTGCAAATCTATCAAATTTAGCAAAAAAGTCGCAAAAATAAGGGAAAAAAAAGAGAATATTCAAAGATAAATTACCTCAATTGTATCATTAAGTGCATCATTATGTTTAATGCAAAGTGTCACATGGGCCTCAAAAATCACAGTTATAAGTATATTTTTGCAATGGTACTGATATCATACTTTATAGTTTTATATCCATACTGCCTTTTTCTCAGTTTTTTTCATTTTGCTCCTCCTGTTTTGGGATTAGGAGCGCCATTGTTTACAGTTTACTACATTCAGGTATGTAACCTGAAAAGTGTACCAGTCTGATGTCATAGGCTTGCAAAAACACACCATAGTGTGAAATAGTGAATATAATGAGGCTTATTTACTAATGTCCTGCAGCCGCATTTCCGTCGGGTTTCCTGATGTTTTCGGGGATCGCGCCAGGGATTGCGTCGCACGCGATCAGATTGTGTCGCAATCACTCCGGCTTTCATACGACACAAATTGGGTGGTGGGACGACCCGACGGATTCGCACAATGTGCGGGATTTAACATTTAAAATTGTGTCGCAAGCCAAGCACTTACATGCACCAGGAAGAAGAAGGTGAAGTCCGGCGGACCAGAGCGGGGAAGCACCAGATGCAGGATATTGGGCGCACGCTGGTACTGAATCCTCACTGGACATTCCGGATAGGGATCGCGCAGGGACGAGGTAAGTAAATGTGCCCCAATGTCTGGAGCTTCTGCATTGAAATATAAACATCTGTTTTATGTTAGGACTTCTGTCTCAACGATGCTGTAATTTCTTATTGTTCTGTTGTAGATTGTATATATTTCCTGCAGAATTTTCCTTAACTGACCATCATTGATCAAGAACAGAACGTGACATTGCTTGAAGATATATTCTAAATTGCAGTTACACTGATTTGTGAAGAGATGTGTGTGAAGGTTTGTTGCATATTAGGTTGTGTTCTGTTTTGTGTAAGAAATTAAATGCTTTCTAATCTTCCATCTTGACTGCTTCATTTTTTCATAATGCACATTCTTTCTGGAAGAAGAATATGCTGCATATCTCTAGCTGTCATTTTGATTTTCTCCTATTCCTCCTCTTCACATGATTTCCACAACTCAATGGGGGACATTTATCTTTATTTCTACATTTTTTTTTCTTTCATTTTTGAGACTTTTGTAGTTTTTGCAACTTTTCACTGCAACTTTTGCTATCTTTTTGGTCTGCACCTTGTGCATTGTGCCTTATGTATCCTTATTTTCCAGATGTTCCGTGCAACTTTTCACTTAAAGGGGTATTCCGGGAATATGAAGGTCTGATACAAAAACCCATGATGCTATAAATAAATGAATACAACAAAACTGAATGTCATTAGTCACAAAATGGAGCTTAAATAGTTTGATTTTATGATTCACAACATTTCATGGCAGAGTTATCACCAAGATGGCCGCCACTGGAAACTACAAGTTCCATGATCCTTTTAGTCCTCAGAAACTCACCTCCTTCACTGGGAACAGAGCATAAGAGGATGTAATACTATCTTGCTTTGTTACCATAGTAATGATGTGTAACTGCCATCACCACAGCACTGTCTATACTGAATGCACTGCAACCAACCGACTACAGCCAAACTTGGTGGTGATCGCATGGCCTGCCAGGCAGGTGCAGGACATGTGATGTGGACATGTGACCAGCGGCCATCTTCTATCTTGTGTCTGCTTCGGACGGAGGAAATCAACGGACTGATTAAAGGGCCGGTAGCATTTTAATTCTTCATTACAGTGTATGTCACCAGCATTTTTCTGCTAAGTGGAGCAAAATTTTAAATAACAACTAATTACAGTTGATTTTTTCATTGACCCAGATTTCTCCTCTCTTCTATCCAGAATTCCAGAATGTCTATCAGCCATATCCTCCTTCTCTTCCCGTTTTCTAAAAACAGAACTCATAATATTTCCTCCACCTAAAACATCCCTCCCACCAGACCTAATTGTCACTATTCATGGCTCCACACTTTCCCCGGTCCCTAAAGTCATCTTTGACTCTGCCTTATCCTTCAAACCTCACATTCAGGCCCTTACTACAATCCCTTACTGATTGTACAGCACCATGGAATTAATGGTGCTCTATAAATAAATAATAATAATAATGTAAATTGGAATTATTTAACCTGCTATAAATGTTTAATATAAATGCTATATAATGTTTTTGCATATAAACCTGCTGGGCATTAAAAGTTTGAGCATTTTTTTTTAAATGTATACATTTTATCATTCACATTTTATTGAAATCTATTGAACACTTCTATCACATGCATTTTCAAATGCATCATAACAGCTGAGAAGAGCAGATTTGCCTAATTACATTGCTGTCAACATTGCGTTTACAAAATGCATGTTAGACATTACACACTAAAAAAATAAGAATGTGCACCAGAAAAAAACTAGAGAACGTAACCAAACCACACGGACAAGCTCCACAGATGGCACACACAAAAATAGATAAGTGCACCTTAGGGTACACCTTCAGCACTCTGGGAAAAAAAAAAAAACCAGGCACAAAAAGAAAAACCAGGCACAAATGCACCTAGCTTGCCCTAAGACAACTTAACTACCGCTAAAGATACTGTGCAGTGCTATTCACACGGCACACTGAAAAGTGAGTTCAGTGCAGAGCAATGCTAACTGAAAAGTATGTTTGGGTTCAGAAGGGACAGGCAGGACATGGGAAAACGGAAGACAAGGAAACACACAGGACGCAGGAGGGAACAGATAGGGAACAGATGCGCTTTGAAGGATCATTAGGGAACAATAAGGATCAGATAGGAAAATAGTGTTTTGGTGCAAACAGTGACGCTCTACTCCTCTCTCCAGCGATACCAGACTAAAATGAAATTGCTGCAGGATTGACTGCCCAATTGCAGTGATCGGTGAGTGGGATGATCTGATTGGTCAGGTGACGTCAGCAGGAGGTTCTCCTGCCTCTGTCACATGCGTCCCACCGCGATGTTACCATGTCATGTGATGCTGTGGCACAGAAGAGCCCAAGCCCTTGGGCCATACTAGTACTGCACTGAGTGCTAGTCGCAGGAGTCAGCGCCGCACTAGTACGGCGCAGAGCGCTAAGGGGTTAACTGTGAGAGGCAAAATGACAAATACATAAAATTTTTAAAGAATTTATTTGCAAATTATGGTGGAAAATAAGTAATTGGTCAATAACAAAAGTTCATCTCAATGCTTTGTTATATATCCTTTGTTGCTAATGACAGAGGTCAAGTGTTTTCTGTAAATCTGAACAAGGTTGGCACACACTGTTGCTGATTTTTTGGCAGATCTACTCTAGAGCATTGATGTCTTGGGGCTGTTGTTGGGCAATATGGACTTTCAACTCCCTCCAAAGGTTTTCTATGTGGTTGAGATCTGGAGACTGGCTAGGCCACTCCAGAACCTTTAAATGTGTATTACGAAGCCACTCCTTCATAGCCCTGGTCGTGTGCTTGGGTTCATTGTCATGCTGAAAGATCCAGCCATGTTTCATCTTCAATGCCCTTGCTGACAGAAGGTGGTTTGCATTCAAAATCTCACAATACATGGCCCCATTCAATCTTTCATGTACACGGATCAGTTGTCCTGGTCCCTTTGGAGAGAAACAGCACCAAAGCATGATGTTGCCACCCCCATGCTTCACAGTTGGTATAGTGTTCTTTGGTTGCAACTCAGCATTCACTCTCCTCCAAACATGACAAGTTGTGTTTCTATCAAACATTTCTACTTTGGTTTCATCTGACCAGTTGACATTCTTACAATACTCTTCTGGAATATCCAAATGCTCTCTAGAAAACTTCAGATGGGCGTAGATATGCACTGGCTTAAGCAGGGGGACACGTCTGGCAGTGCAGGTCTGAGTCCATGGCGGATTAGTGTGTTACTGACCATAGCCTTTGTTACGTTGGTCCAAGCATTCTGCAGGTCATTCACAAGGTTCCCCGTGCATGGTTCTGGAATTTGTGATAATTTTGATTCCATGGTATGAGATCTTGCCTGGAGCCCATGATCAAGGGAGATTATTAGTGGCAGCCAAGGTATTAGTGGTCTTTGTCACGGCCACACCCTCAATCCTTGGTACAGAAAGCGGGTACACCTGTTCCCTTCCATGTGGCGCGACAACTCTCCGGAGAGACTCACCTCTCCAACGCACCTTCTTGGACTAGGCTGTGCATGTCAACGTTCACTAGGGCGTGCGTGCGCTGGCTCTCCTAGCCTTGAAGTGCCAGCGTCCTCCTTATTGGCGCTGGCTAATCCTCCTCAGCCCTTATAATCCGGCACCTCCCTTCCTGTTTCGCCAGATCTTTAGCATTGTTCCTGTAAGTGAAAGCATTATCTTCTGTGCCCTAGGGACCTTCCATGGTTTACATACCAAGCTTCCCTAAGTGGTTCCAGAAGAGGCGTGATATAGTCTCCAGCATTCCCAGATGCTCCTGTGTTCCAGCGTTTCCAGGCGCTCCTGTGTCCTGTGTCTCCAGCATTCCCATACGCTCCTCCGTGGACCAGTCCATTCCTGTCTGCCTGTGTCGTGTGCCAGCTCCTGCTTCTAAGCCATACTCCTGCTGTGACCCCCAGGTTCGGACTGTGGCCTGCATCTCCTCCTGCTTCCTGTTACCTTGGCTGCCACTATGGGCCTAATCGCACCCGTGGAACAACCTGGTGGCACCTCACCGCAGCAAGACCATCCAGCTTTACGGTGGGCTCTGATGAAGACTTAGACTCCGGTCCAGGGTGTCGGCTTGTACCATCATCTCCCGTGGTGGTCCAGAGGGTCCACAGACTCTTCCCATAGAGACTCTGACAGTTCGTCCCCTAAGCAAACTGTGACAGTATTCTATCTTTTCCATTTTCTAACTATTTCTCCCACGGTTGATATCTTCACAGCAAGCTGCTTACCTATTGCAAATTCAGTGTTCCCAGCCTTGTGCAGGTCTACAATTTTGTTTTTGGTGTCCAACTGCTCTTTGGTATTTACCATAGTGGAGTTTGGAGTGTGATTGTTTGAAATTGTGGACCTGACATGCCTTTACTCCTATACACTACTTGTGTAGGTGATATCTGTGCCTCTCATACAAGCACTAGAAATGCTATATATTACACACATGCATGAACAGGAGGAGGAGAGGGGAGGGGTAACAGGCGTGACATCAATTTTGCCATGTGCCCGGGCTCACTTACATAATACAGAGGAGATGATTTTAGAATAAATGTGATAAATGTATGAATTAACTTGATAAAGGCTGGGATGGAATCCTGAGCTGCTCCAACAGGTAGTGGCCAGAAATCTTGCTTGTTTGTAGTCAACCAAATACTTCTTTTCACCAATTTTCACCAATCATGTTCATACTTAATTTTCAAATAATTGTTTAAAAATAAGACAATAGGATTTTCTGGATTTGTTTTCAGATTTTGTTCCTCATACTTGAGGTCTACCTATGATGCCAATTAAGTGGGAAAACTTGCGCAATTGGTGGCTGAGGAAATACAATACTTTTTCCCCCATTGTATGTAAGGCAGAGATTGATAAATTGACCTTAATGGTACATTTACAGTTGCATGTCTAATCATGCTTTCTAAAATTGTTCCTTAAACCTAAAAAGCTACTGCACATTCTCATCATACATGAATCTTGCTTAGTTATATCTAGGCTTTCAGGTGTCTAAATACCTTTGATGAAACTATGTTCACATTGCCTTAAATATGTGTACATAAAGACGGCTGTGTGAGACCTGTGAAGGTACTGCTTAAACATGTATGTCCTCTCAGCATACGAACTTGAACTGCACAAATGTGGCCTTCAGGGGTCTTTCTTTTCATTAATGGAATGTCATATGCCAGATAAATATTTTAGCAATTTAGACTTCTCAAGCTAGAAGAGATCAAGTGCAGTATGTCTTGAAGTTCCTCGACTATAAGCAGCCCCAGGAGAATAAAAACTGCATAATTCTTCATATTGAGCATAATATTCTCCAAGTTCTTATATCCTCTACGTTTTATATTGATCATGACAGAGAATTTTTGTATAGGGGAGTCAAATAAGTTTTACAACTTTCTGTAACATATTGGAAGCATGAACATTTACTTTTTTTAAGGCCAGACGGAGAATTGTCAAGGCAATCACCGAAGTAATATACAAATTAATAATATACAAAGTATAAAACAATGGGGGAAAAAATTGAATTTATTCAGCATAGAGTATGAGAGCCACGCAGAAATATACACACTTCCACATCTCGACATGCTATACAGGAGGTTGTTAATAATTGAAGAGTGGTTTACACACTAAATGGCCTACGGCATGCAAATCGAGATCCACTGCTGTTATCTTTCTTTGCAATTACTGACCAAGACCTTGCAGGTGTAGCCCAACAGGCAAGTATGTTCTGATATTTTCTGCGGCCATTCTTGTAATCTGATAACTTTCCTGTGCAGAGGTTCATTTCTGAGACCTCTTGCTGTCATTCCTGTTCGCCTCTATTTATTACAATCACTAGGTCAAGCAATGCTCAGTGCTCCATCTTGAATCTGAGTTTAGGAACATAATAATTCTTCTGCTTTTGATTTATTTTGATTTTGATTTATTGTGCATTGTGAAGTGTTTTCCATCCGAGAAACTAGTAGCAAAAGAAAACCGGAATAAAAAAATGGCCAAAAGAATGAATACAGTTATGAAACATAAGTAATTTAGACCAAAACCCAGTTTTCTTTAAGCAGGTACACACTTGAATTATAAAGTAAGAAAGGGGGCATGTCCAGAAGATTCTTAATCTCTGCTCTAGAACATGTGTTACAGCATCTCATAGTAATATACAAGGTGAACCACCAACTCACCACCAGTGGGATACCCTTGCTGTCACCCCTATCCACAATCTGCCATGTCCAAAGAAAGGTCTAGGAGGACAAACACATAATGGATTTCTTCTCCGCATCTGAAAGATCTCAAGAAGGTGCCGTAACATGCACCAGAGTCTTCTGCTGCATCGACCAGCAGGGGCAATGAAAGAGCTCCAAACTCAGCCAAAGCAGTATACTACACCAACACAAGCCTGTAAGATACCAGGTCAACCATGCCATTTCATTTTTCCTCCATTGTCACCAACCAAGCTCTACTCCATGCTTGCTCTGTCTCCACCAGCACTTTATTAGTGAAACAAGCATGAGAGCCCTTCTAGGAAGCAGCTTACATCATGACATCCAAACTGCATTAAGATCCTTAACAGCTGAAATGGCTGTTAGGGACTGAAAGAGTTAGGAGACCATACATCTCATCTTGAGGATAAAATGGAGGATTTTACAAAAGCACACAACACATTGGTTGATGCACAAAATGAAACTAATTATGACATGATGGCTGTAAAGCTAGCCAACACATACACACAGGAACAATGTCTGCTAATGAGGCATTCCTGAGACAGTAGCTCCAGACCAACTTAAAGCTCATAGACAAAGCTCACAGAATCAGTCCTGTGGGAGATTTCATGGGAAGACTGCATTTCTTCCATTTCAACTCCTTGATGACATGGTCATATAACTTTAGAACTCTTTAACATTTGGCAAAAATGTTGAAGAATTCTCAATTTTTGAAATTCAAAATGTATACTTTTCTGACTCATAGGGGGACATATATCATTATTTCTTCTAGTCAAATAGTCTTATTTTTGCGACTTTTGACGGTTGCAACTTTTTTGCGACTTTTCACTTGTCGCTTTCAAGTATCCCTTGGTTCTGCACCTTCTGCAGTGTGCCTTATGTATCCTACTCCCCAGATGTTTCGTGCAACTTTTCACATATGTATCACTTTTTTGCTTATTTTTGCAACTTTAGGTGCAAATCTGCACCCGATCCAGGGCAGGTGCAAAGGAAGGATTTTTTCATGGACTCTGTTTAACATGTAAATTGGAATTATTTCACATGCTTAAATGTTAAATTTTGCACAGTAACCTGTTTTTTAAAAATTCTGAATTTTTCCATTTACATTTTCTTTATTTATGGTTACTTCTAAGGTGTAGGTCACACATTTTGAAACACTATAAACAGCTGAGGAGAGGTGATTTGCAAATACTATACTGTTAACATTGCATTTACAAAATGCAATACAAACTTTACGTTAACGCATGCGTTAAAACATCGTATTGAATCCGCATTTTGTAATGCTAATGTTAACAGTATGTAATTTGGCAAATCACTCTCCTCAGCTGTTGTAAAAGGTTTCAAAATGCAATCAAAACGCAATGTGTGACTGCAGCCTCATATGTCGTCACCTCTCTGGGGTTTGACTAGAGTAATAAAAATGCAGGACACAGCCTCAAATCCACAATTGACAGTAGTGTCCACTCCTGCATAACCCCCTCACATGTCTTATGTCCTCTCCTGTATGAAACCCCTCACATGGCTTGTGTCCGTGTGGATTTGAGACAATTGCAACAAAAAGTCTCAAAAAGAAGCCAAAATTTGCCTCTGCCAGTATAGTAAAAAGACAACACAGAGAGACAACACTATGACGCATTTCCCCATAGTCCAACAAAATAACGTGATAAGTAACATTTACCGCTTTATGTCGGAATGGCTTCTTTTGTGTCCTCTCCTTTTTTAGAATGCTATGAGGCTTACAAATTTAGGGGGCGCTCTTTCCCATTTCATAAAATGCTAATCTTACTTTTGAGGGGCCTGCTCAGCTTTAAGTCACTTTGAGAGCCTAACTTGTGGTAAACCCCACATATCAACCTTTTTGAAATTACACCACCTCAATGTAGTAAAACAACTTTTTGAAAGTTTGTAAACACTTAATAGTTTCACAATGGTAAAACAAAATCAGGTGCAATTTAAAATATAATTTTTTGGGCTGAATAAAGGTATTTTTCCAAAAAATTTCACATTCTCAGTCAATAAAACACCAAAACACACCGGAAATTCCAATTTTGGTGACATAAAACTTATTTTTTAAATCATGTTTAATAAAGTGATTTTACATTTTTGGCAGTTTTTCAGGTTCTTTTTACAGCTTTCACCAACCAGGTCTAATAGTTTCTGATTTATTGTACAGATTGTTACAAATGTGACAATACCAAATATGTGGAGGGGGTTATGTTTTGTTGCTTTTTATTAGAAGTGTTTGGGAAATGTTGGTGTTAACCCCTAAGGACGCAGGTGTTTTTCCGCTCATTCTCGCTCTCACCTTCAAAATCCATAACTTTTTCATTTTACGTGTACAGACCTGTGTGAGGGCTTATTTTGTGCGTAACAAATTTTACTTTCCCGTAATGTTATTTATTTTAACATGCATGTACTGCGAAGCTGAAAAAAAATTCAAATGTGGAAAAATTGAAAAACTCACGTGCGTCACGTTCTTGTGGGCTCAGTTTTTACGACTTTGATGTGTGCTCCAAATAACACCTCAGCTTTAATCTTTGGTTCGGTACGTGGTGATAACAATTTATATAGGTTTATTGTGTTTAATACATTTTCAAAATTAAACGAATGGTACAAAAAAATGAAGCTAATAACTTTTTCATACTTTGGCGCACAGAGCTTTGTGAAGTGTCAGTTTTTCGAAATGAGCCACCGTTTTTTGCTACCAATTTGAAGTCTGTGCGACATTTGACATTTTTTATTGATGTAAAAAGGGTGTAAAAGTCGCATTTCAGAATTGGGCGCCATTTCCCGTCTCGGAGGTCACCGCCGGCCTTAAACCGGTTTATATTTTGATAAATCGGGCATTTTGGGAGCGGGGATACATAATGTGTCTGTGATTTACTGTTTTATTATGTTTTATATCAGTTCTAGCGAAAGGGGGGGTGATTTGATTTTTATATTTATGAATTTTTTTATTTTTAAACATTTTTTAAACTTTTTTTTTCACTATTCTTAGACCATCTAGGGTACATTAACCTAGATTTCAGATCGTTCCACCATATACTGCAATACTTCTATATTGCAATATATGGCATTTTGCAGCTCATTCATACAATGAGCCACTGGCTCATTGTAACGAATCTGCAGAAGCCATAATACCATGGAACCAATAGCCGCCCCCGATAACATTCGGGGGCGCGGAGATCGAATAGAGATGCCGCCGGCGACGGACGTTGGCAAGGACGGGTTAATAGCCGCGATCGGTGCAAGCACCGACCGGGTTATTAGTGGTGGGGGTTATGCAACAACCCCACCTCTGTATGAAGAGGACTAGCCCGTGAGCCCTCTTCATACTTCGTATACCTCTGCGCTGTAGAGCTACGGCGCAGAGCGTGTTAAGGGACGTTACTTTATTTCATTATTAAAATCATTTTTATTGTTTTAAACTTTTTTTACACTTTGGCATGCACAAGCAATCCTCTAATGCAGCGGTGGCGAACCTATGGCACGGGTGCCGATGGTGGCACACTGAGCACTCTCACCAGCACTCTTCACCAGACAGGACTTGAGGGATCCTCCTGCAGGCCCAGGTAGCCCAGGACGCGAACCAATCTGGGTCTATCTGAGACTGCAGGAAGAGAAGGTGTGGACATGGTCAGATTATCATGGAGCCATTGAAGCTCCTGCCTTTAGCCACAATTCTTCCTATTCATTGGGAAGTTCCAATGGAAATCTGAATTTTCCAACCTTCTGTCAACGTTATTGGTGTCCTCCGGACCATTGAAAGCTGTGGTATAGCCGGAGCAAGAAGATTTTTTGCAATAAATAAGTGGGTCTGGTTGCATTTTGGGCATCGGTCTCCAAAAGGTTCAAGCTAATATGAGCCAACACAGTAAAATACAAATGTATTGCACAATGTTATGTATCCACTGTTCATGCTCAGTAGTTTACAGCTGGGCCCTATTGGGGACAGGGCCTGGCTCTCGAAGGACATTGTGCAGCCTCGGAGCTCCTGTAGACCTTTAGGGCTGCCATAGAGGATCGGAGCCGGTTAACGGAGGTGTCAACTGTAGTATACAGCTTAACTGCAGCTTTTGTCACTGGCTCCACTTAGCCTGATGGATGGGTTAGGAATATACCTTGGCCTGTGCTGTACTATTACTTTCAGTGTCGGGAAGGGGTTAAAGGAAACTATTCAAGGCGGTGGCCATGAACAAAGCATACCTGAAAGATGTGCAGGAAAAACACTATTTACGGATTTATCAGACCCATTCTCGACACCAGAGACTTGAAACCTTGTAACTCCACAACCAACCATAATAGAATTGATGACTTTCTAAGTTCTTTGAATCTTCCAAAATGGTATTCAGAAGGATTATTGAAACTAAATACCCCCTTCACTTTGATGTACAGGGAACGAAATCCAAAAACTCACTTGTTCCTGCTTACGAATATTAAAAAACTAGCATCCTAATTCCTCATATGGTCCACATATTTAACCACAGCATATTATACCCCGAGATGATTAAAGCCTTTATCAAAACCCTCCCTGAAGAGCTGAGAACTTTTGTCCTATTTGGCTATTAAATGGAGACACTTAAATACTCACAAAACTGATAGTTGACAGAAAAGTTCATATACAGCCAGTTCCCGGGTTACGTAAAAGATAGGGTCCGGAGGTTTGTTTTTAAGTTGAATTGTATGGAAGTCGAAACTGTATATTTTAGAATTGTAGATCCAGATAAAAAAAATTTTGACCGCATGACAATTGGAGTTTAAATTTTTTGTTGTGAAATGGGACCAAGGATATCAATAAATTAATACAGACATATTACAGATGATATTGCAGTCTGGGACTATAGTAAAACATTCAGAAAGCTTCACCAGAGGTCAGAGGTGTCTGCCTGTAACTATGGGTTGTCTGTAAGTCAGGTGTCCTTAAGTAGGGGACCCCTGTACTTCTGAATTAAGGAAGTGGAGTATATTCCTGCTATTTGGAAATCCTCCTCTTTCTGCCTTTTTTGGTTGGTTCTGACTACTTTATAAAATGGAAAATGGAATAATGTGTGGATATTAGTTTATTATGTCCCAAACAGTTGTCAAAGTAATTTTTTTCTACAATTATTATACATAAATAACAATGTCAAAGTGCCTTCGACATTCAGTAGGTGTTCTACTTTTCATTTCATCACAGAAATCAAGGAATAATAAAAGTATTTCAGGTCACAAAAGAGAGCAGTTAGGTGAAAATGTTATTTTGGTGAGAACAATTATTATTATGCACCGGTTTACATAATTGGCAATAACTCTAATATATACACAAAACTAATTCAGTTCACCATCTGCCTTAAGTAGACTACTGTTTGCTAGATGACTATCTGTTCTAGCCTGTAAAACCTATACTGTATTAAACTAATTTGTCATCTGTTGCTGCGAGGAAAAGTCTCTATTTATCAACCAGCCGTGCAAAGTATGCAGACATGATTTATGCTTAATTGTGGCCAAAGGAAGTGTGCCTATATTGTTTTCTAACATCATAAATTACCTAAGGACCAGCTTAAGTACATGACATCACCAGCAGGCCACTGGAGGTTGAAGATACATCTGCAGTGGTGAAGTCACATCAAAACCATTTGTTTACTATAGATTTTTTTGTCTATACTTCGCTTTTGGCCTTGGATACGAGGAGGACCCAGCCATGGGTGGGATCGACAAGGTGGTCTATTAAGAATTCAAATTCACATATCTTTTATGTGCTTTCAACAGCACAAGTGTCCTTAGGGGTGAAAATAATTAAAAATAAAAGGGACAGTTCGCTCATTAAACCTATTTGGGGATCAGGAGTGTTATTAAACTAATGGGGAGCCACTAAGCTTTAACGGTATTCTCATCTTAGTATTCAGATTTAATTAATTCATCTACCATATACATACAATTCTTCAACCAGTTGTCCTTAGGGGTGAAAATAATTATAAAAATGAAGCGGGACAGTTGGCTCATTAAACTATGTGGGGATCAGAGTGTATTTAAACTAATGGGGAGCCACTAGCTTAAAGCGGTATCTTATTCTTAGTATTTCACATTTAATTAATCAATATTCATCTAAAAATACACTTCTTCAATTGGATGTTCTTAAAAATATGTAAATGTGTGAAGATAATTTTCCCATAAATCTAGCCATATGATCCCTTTGAAGTGAGATTGTTTGTCCTTGGATAGACCCACCACTGCTGGAGTGATAGCACAAGAAACAAATTATATATGGTGTAGTAAGAGTGATTTTCAACAGTGTGCCGTGGCACTAGGTGCCGCGACACATTGGTCGGGTTGTGCCGCGGGGAGTTCCCCAAACTATGGTTGCCCCCTGTGTTTTGTTTCGGCAATGCGCAGCGCTGCGCAGTCACAACTTCTTACATTGTAGGAGACGTGTACAAAACACAGCACACGCTCGCGCAACAAATGACGTCACCGAGTCCGCGCATCATCCTGAGAGGGGAGACTCTCGCATTTCCACCACCAAGGTAAGCCCCACAATAACTGCTGACGTATGAGTCTTTGTCCGCGATATTGAACTGTTGGAGAATACTGCCGGATATGAGTGTACTTTGAGTACTCCCTCATATCTATAAACCATGAGAAACGGTAAATGTAGAAATAATATGTCATGAGGCCTGTGAGTACTACAGTACCAGCTCATCTGAGGTAACGAGTGGCACTGTATTGGCCTCATTGGCCATAGGCACTTCTCATGTACACCTTTTGCCGTAAGAGCCACATAAAATCAGCTATAATGAAAAAAAAGGGAGACAGACTGCATTTCTTCCATTTCAACTCCTTGATGACATGGTCATATAACTTTAGAACTCTTTAACATTTGGCAAAAATGTTGAAGAATTCTCAATTTTTGAAATTCAAAAATGTATACTTTTCTGACTCATAGGGGGACATATATCATTATTTCTTCTAGTCAAATAGTCTCATTTTTGCGACTTTTGACGTATTTGCAACTTTTTTTGCGACTTTTCACTTGTCGCTTTTCAAGTATCCCTTGGTTCTGCACCTTCTGCAGTGTGCCTTATGTATCCTACTTCCCCAGATGTTTCGTGCAACTTTTCACATATGTATCACTTTTTTTGCTTATTTTTGCAACTTTTTAGGTGCAAATCTGCACCCGAGTCCAGGGCAAGGTGCAAAGGAAGGATTTTTTTCATGGACTCTGTTTAACATGTAAATTGGAATTATTTCACATGCTTTAAATGTTAAATTTTGCACAGTAACCTGTTTTTTAAAAATTCTGAATTTTTCCATTTACATTTTCTTTATTTATGGTTACTTCTAAGGTGTAGGTCACACATTTTGAAACACTATACAACAGCTGAGGAGAGGTGATTTGCAAATACTATACTGTTAACATTGCATTTACAAAATGCAATACAAACTTTACGTTAACGCATGCGTTAAAACATCGTATTGAATCCGCATTTTGTAATGCTAATGTTAACAGTATGTAATTTGGCAAATCACTCTCCTCAGCTGTTGTAAAAGGTTTCAAAATGCAATCAAAACGCAATGTGTGACTGCAGCCTCATATGTCGTCACCTCTCTGGGGTTTGACTAGAGTAATAAAAATGCAGGACACAGCCTCAAATCCACAATTGACAGTAGTGTCCACTCCTGCATAACCCCCTCACATGTCTTATGTCCTCTCCTGTATGAAACCCCTCACATGGCTTGTGTCCGTGTGGATTTGAGACAATTGCAACAAAAAGTCTCAAAAAGAAGCCAAAATTTGCCTCTGCCAGTATAGTAAAAAGACAACACAGAGAGACAACACTATGACGCATTTCCCCATAGTCCAACAAAATAACGTGATAAGTAACATTTCCGCTTTATGTCGGAATGGCTTCTTTTGTGTCCTCTCCTTTTTTAGAATGCTATGAGGCTTACAAATTTAGGGGGCGCTCTTTCCCATTTCATAAAATGCTAATCTTACTTTTGAGGGGCCTGCTCAGCTTTAAGTCACTTTGAGAGCCTAACTTGTGGTAAACCCCACATATCAACCTTTTTGAAATTACACCACCTCAATGTAGTAAAACAACTTTTTGAAAGTTTGTAAACACTTAATAGTTTCACAATGGTAAAACAAAATCAGGTGCAATTTAAAATATAATTTTTTGGGCTGAATAAAGGTATTTTTCCAAAAAATTTCACATTCTCAGTCAATAAAACACCAAAACACACCGGAAATTCCAATTTTGGTGACATAAAACTTATTTTTTAAATCATGTTTAATAAAGTGATTTTACATTTTTGGCAGTTTTTCAGGTTCTTTTTACAGCTTTCACCAACCAGGTCTAATAGTTTCTGATTTATTGTACAGATTGTTACAAATGTGACAATACCAAATATGTGGAGGGGGTTATGTTTTGTTGCTTTTTATTAGAAGTGTTTGGGAAATGTTGGTGTTAACCCCTTAAGGACGCAGGTTTTTTCCGCTCATTCTCGCTCTCACCTTCAAAATCCATAACTTTTTCATTTTACGTGTACAGACCTGTGTGAGGGCTTATTTTGTGCGTAACAAATTTTACTTTCCCGTAATGTTATTTATTTTAACATGCATGTACTGCGAAGCTGAAAAAAAATTCAAATGTGGAAAAATTGAAAAACTCACGTGCGTCACGTTCTTGTGGGCTCAGTTTTTACGACTTTGAATGTGTGCTCCAAATAACACCTCAGCTTTAATCTTTGGTTCGGTACGTGGTGATAACAAATTTATATAGGTTTATTGTGTTTAATACATTTTCAAAATTAAACGAATGTGTACAAAAAATGAAGCTAATAACTTTTTCATACTTTGGCGCACAGAGCTTTGTGAAGTGTCATTTTTGCGAAATGAGCCACCGTTTTCTTGCTACCAATTTGAAGTCTGTGCGACATTTGACATTTTTTATTATGTAAAAAGGGGTGTAAAAGTCGCATTTCAGAATTGGGCGCCATTTTCCCGTCTCGGAGGTCACCGCCGGCCTTAAACCGGTTTATATTTTGATAAATCGGGCATTTTGGGAGCGGGCGATACATAATGTGTCTGTGATTTACTGTTTTATTATGTTTTATATCAGTTCTAGCGAAGGGGGGTGATTTGATTTTTATATTTATGAATTTTTTTATTTTTAAACATTTTTTAAACTTTTTTTTTCACTATTCTTAGACCATCTAGGGTAATTAACCCTAGATTTCAGATCGTTCCACCATATACTGCAATACTTCTATATTGCAATATATGGCATTTTGCAGCTCATTCATACAATGAGCCACTGGCTCATTGTAACGAATCTGCAGAAGCCATAATACCATGGAACCAATAGCCGCCCCCGATAACATTCGGGGGCGCGGAGATCGAATAGAGATGCCGCCGGCGACGGACGTTGGCAAGGACGGGTTAATAGCCGCGATCGGTGCAAGCACCGACCGGGTTATTAGTGGTGGGGGTTATGCAACAACCCCACCTCTGTATGAAGAGGACTCAGCCCGTGAGCCCTCTTCATACATTCGTATACCTCTGCGCTGTAGAGCACGGCGCAGAGCGTGTTAAGGGACGTTACTTTATTTCATTATTAAAATCATTTTTATTGTTTTAAACTTTTTTTACACTTTGGCATGCACAAGCAATCCTCTAATGCAGCGGTGGCGAACCTATGGCACGGGTGCCGATGGTGGCACACTGAGCACTCTCACCAGCACTCTTCACCAGACAGGACTTGAGGGATCCTCCTGCAGGCCCAGGTAGCCCAGGACGCGAACCAATCTGGGTCTATCTGAGACTGCAGGAAGAGAAGGTGTGGACATGGTCAGATTATCATGGAGCCATTGAAGCTCCTGCCTTTAGCCACAATTCTTCCTATTCATTGGGAAGTTCCAATGGAAATCTGAATTTTCCAACCTTCTGTCAACGTTATTGGTGTCCTCCGGACCATTGAAAGCTGTGGTATAGCCGGAGCAAGAAGATTTTTTGCAATAAATAAGTGGGTCTGGTTGCATTTTGGGCATCGGTCTCCAAAAGGTTCAAGCTAATATGAGCCAACACAGTAAAATACAAATGTATTGCACAATGTTATGTATCCACTGTTCATGCTCAGTAGTTTACAGCTGGGCCCTATTGGGGACAGGGCCTGGCTCTCGAAGGACATTGTGCAGCCTCGGAGCTCCTGTAGACCTTTAGGGCTGCCATAGAGGATCGGAGCCGGTTAACGGAGGTGTCAACTGTAGTATACAGCTTAACTGCAGCTTTTGTCACTGGCTCCACTTAGCCTGATGGATGGGTTAGGAATATACCTGGCCTGTGCTGTACTATTACTTTCAGTGTCGGGAAGGGGTTAAAGGAAACTATTCAAGGCGGTGGCCATGAACAAAGCATACCTGAAAGATGTGCAGGAAAAACACTATTTAGGATTTATCAGACCCATTCTCGACACCAGAGACTTGAAACCTTGTAACTCCACAACCAACCATAATAGAATTGATGACTTTCTAAGTTCTTTGAATCTTCCAAAATGGTATTCAGAAGGATTATTGAAACTAAATACCCCCTTCACTTTGATGTACAGGGAACGAAATCCAAAAACTCACTTGTTCCTGCTTACGAATATTAAAAAACTAGCATCCTAATTCCTCATATGGTCCACATATTTAACCACAGCATATTATACCCCGAGATGATTAAAGCCTTTATCAAAACCCTCCCTGAAGAGCTGAGAACTTTTGTCCTATTTGGCTATTAAATGGAGACACTTAAATACTCACAAAACTGATAGTTGACAGAAAAGTTCATATACAGCCAGTTCCCGGGTTACGTAAAAGATAGGGTCGGAGGTTTGTTTTTAAGTTGAATTGTATGGAAGTCGAAACTGTATATTTTAGAATTGTAGATCCAGATAAAAAAAATTTTGACCGCATGACAATTGGAGTTTAAATTTTTTGTTGTGAAATGGGACCAAGGATATCAATAAATTAATACAGACATATTACAGATGATATTGCAGTCTGGGACTATAGTAAAACATTCAGAAAGCTTCACCAGAGGTCAGAGGTGTCTGCCTGTAACTATGGGTTGTCTGTAAGTCAGGTGTCCTTAAGTAGGGGACCCCTGTACTTCTGAATTAAGGAAGTGGAGTATATTCCTGCTATTTGGAAATCCTCCTCTTTCTGCCTTTTTTGGTTGGTTCTGACTACTTTATAAAATGGAAAATGGAATAATGTGTGGATATTAGTTTATTATGTCCCAAACAGTTGTCAAAGTAATTTTTTTCTACAATTATTATACATAAATAACAATGTCAAAGTGCCTTCGACATTCAGTAGGTGTTCTACTTTTCATTTCATCACAGAAATCAAGGAATAATAAAAGTATTTCAGGTCACAAAAGAGAGCAGTTAGGTGAAAATGTTATTTTGGTGAGAACAATTATTATTATGCACCGGTTTACATAATTGGCAATAACTCTAATATATACACAAAACTAATTCAGTTCACCATCTGCCTTAAGTAGACTACTGTTTGCTAGATGACTATCTGTTCTAGCCTGTAAAACCTATACTGTATTAAACTAATTTGTCATCTGTTGCTGGAGGAAAAGTCCTATTTATCAACCAGCCGTGCAAAGTATGCAGACATGTTTATGCTTAATTGTGGCCAAAGGAAGTGTGCCTATATTGTTTTCTAAATCATAAATTACCTAAGGACCAGCTTAAGTACATGACATCACCAGCAGGCCACTGGAGGTTGAAGATACATCTGCAGTGGTGAAGTCACATCAAAACCATTTGTTTACTATAGATTTTTTTGTCTATACTTCGTTTTGGCCTTGGATACGAGGAGGAACCCAGCCATGGGTGGGATCGACAAGGTGGTCTATTAAGAATTCAAATTCACATATCTTTTATGTGCTTTCAACAGCACAAGTGTCCTTAGGGGTGAAAATAATTAAAAATAAAGGGACAGTTCGCTCATTAAACCTATTTGGGGATCAGGAGTGTTATTAAACTAATGGGGAGCCACTAAGCTTAAACGGTATTCTCATCTTAGTATTCAGATTTAATTAATTCATCTACCATATACATACAATTCTTCAACCAGTGTCCTTAGGGGTGAAAATAATTATAAAAATGAAGGGGACAGTTGCTCATTAAACTATGTGGGGATCAGAGTGTATTTAAACTAATGGGGAGCCACTAGCTTAAAGCGGTATTTATCTTAGTATTCACATTTAATTTCAATATCATTACAAAATACATTTCTTCAATGGATGTTCTTAAAAATATGTAAATGTGTGAAGATAATTTTCCCATAATCCTAGCCATATGATCCCTTTTGAAAGTGAGATTGTTTGTCCTTGGATAAGACCACCACTGCTGGAGTGATAGCACAAAGAAACAAATTATATATGGTGTAGTAAGAGTGATTTTCACATGTGGCCGTGGCACAGGTGTGCCGCGGACACATTGGTCGGGTTGTGCCGCGGGGAGTTCCCCAAACTATGGTTGCCCCCTGTGTTTTGTTTCGGCAATGCGCAGCGCTGCGCAGTCACAACTTCTTACATTGTAGGAGACGTGTACAAAACACAGCACACGCTCGCGCAACAAATGACGTCACCGAGTCCGCGCATCATCCTGAGAGGGGAGACTCTCGCATTTCCACCACCAAGGTAAGCCCCACAATAATGCTGACGTATGAGCTTTTGCCTGAGAATTGAACTGTTGGCAGAATACTCGCATATGAGTGGTACTTTTAGTACTCCTCATGATGCTCATATAACCATGAGAAAACGGTAAATGAGAAAACATAGTCATGGGCCTGGATGAGTCTAAGTACCAGTCATCTGAGGTATACGACTGGCACGTACGTGGCCTCATGGCCACTATGCATTCTCATTGTACCCTTTTTGCCGTAGAGCCACAAAAATCAGCTATAATGAAAAAAAAGGGAGACTATTTGCAACTTTTTTTGCGACTTTTCACTTGTCGCTTTTCAAGTATCCCTTGGTTCTGCACCTTCTGCAGTGTGCCTTATGTATCCTACTTCCCCAGATGTTTCGTGCAACTTTTCACATATGTATCACTTTTTTTGCTTATTTTTGCAACTTTTTAGGTGCAAATCTGCACCCGATCCAGGGCAGGTGCAAAGGAAGGATTTTTTTCATGGACTCTGTTTTAACATGTAAATTGGAATTATTTCACATGCTTTAAATGTTAAATTTTGCACAGTAACCTGTTTTTTAAAAATTCTGAAATTTTTCCATTTACATTTTTCTTTATTTATTGGTTACTTCTAAGGTTGAGGTCACACATTTTGAAACCTATTACAACAGCTGAGGAGAGGTGATTTGCCAAATTACTATACTGTTAACATTTGCATTTACAAAATGCAATACAAACTTTACGTTAACGCATGCGTTAACATCGTATTTAATCCGCATTTTGTAAATGCTAATGTTAACAGTAATGTAATTTGGCAAATCACCTCTCCTCAGCTGTTGTAAAAGGTTTCAAAATGCAATCAAAACGCAATGTGTGACTGCAGCCTCATATGTCGTCACCTCTCTGGGGTTTGACTAGAGTAATTAAAAATGCAGGACACAGCCTCAAATCCACAATTGACAGTAGTGTCCACTCCTGCATATAACCCCCTCACATGTCTTATGTCCTCTCCTGTATGAAACCCCTCACATGGCTTGTGTCCGTGTGGATTTGAGACAATTGCAACAAAAAGTCTCAAAAAGAAGCCAAAATTTGCCTCTGCCAGTATAGTAAAAAGACAACACAGAGAGACAACACTATGACGCATTTCCCCCATAGTCCAACAAAATAACGTGATAAGTAACATTTACCGCTTGTTATGTCGGAATGGCTTCTTTTGTGTCCTCTCCTTTTTTTAGAATGCTATGAGGCTTACAAATTTAGGTGCGCTCTTTCCCATTTTCATAAAATGCTAAATCTTACTTTTGAGGGGCCTGCTCAGCTTTCAAGTCACTTTGAGAGGCCTAACTTGTGGTAAAACCCCACATATCAACCCCTTTTTGAAATTACACACCCCTCAATGTAGTAAAACAACTTTTATGAAGTTTGTAAACACTTTAATAGTTTCACAATGGTTAAAACAAATCAGGTGCAATTTTAAAATATACATTTTTTGGGCTGAATAAAGGTATTTTTCCAAAAAATTTACACATTCTCAGTCAATAAAACACCAAAACACACCGGAAATTCCAATTTTGGTGACATAAAACTTATTTTTTAAATCATGTTTTAATAAAGTGATTTTACATTTTTGGCAAGTTTTTCAGGTTCTTTTTTACAGCTTTCACCAACCAGGTCTAATAATGTTTCTGATTTATTGTACAGATTGTTACAAATGTGACAATACCAAATATGTGGAGGGGGTTATGTTTTGTTGCTTTTTATTAGAAGTGTTTGGGAAATGTTGGTGTTTAACCCCTTAAGGACGCAGGGTTTTTTCCGCTCATTTCTCGCTCTCCACCTTCAAAAATCCTAACTTTTTCATTTTTACGTGTACAGACCTGTGGAGGCTTATTGTGCGTAACAAATTTTACTCCGTAATGTTATTTATTTTAACATGCCATGTACTGCGAAGCTGAAAAAAATTCCAAATGTGGAAAAATTGAAAAAACCTACACGTGCGTCACGTTCTTGTGGGCTCAGTTTTTACGACTTTGACTGTGTGCTCCAAATAACACCTCAGCTTTAATCTTTGGTTCGGTACGTGGTGATAACAAATTTATATAGGTTTTATTGTGTTTTAATACATTTTCAAAAATTAAACGAATGTGTACAAAAAAATGAAGCTAATAACTTTTTCATACTTTGGCGCACAGAGCTTTGTGAAGTGTCAGTTTTTGCGAAATGAGCCACCGTTTTCATTGCTACCAATTTGAAGTCTGTGCGACATTTTGATCATTTTTTATGTGATGTAAAAAGGTGTAAAAGTCGCATTTCAGACATTTGGGCGCCATTTCCCGTCTCGGAGGTCACCGCCGGCCTTAACCGGTTTTATATTTTGATAAATCGGGCATTTTGGGACGCGGCGATACATAATGTGTCTGTGATTTTTACTGTTTATTATGTTTTATATCAGTTCTAGCGAAAGGGGGGTGATTTGAATTTTTTATATTTATGATTTTTTTTATTTTTAACATTTTTTAAACTTTTTTTTTCACTATTCTTAGACCATCTAGGGTACATTAACCCTAGATAGTCAGATCGTTCCTACCAATATTGCAATACTTCTATATTGCAATATATGGCATTTTTGCAGCTCATTCATTACAATGAGCCACTGGCTCATTGTAACGAATCTGCAGAAGCCATTAATACCATGGCAACCAATAGCCGCCCCCGATAACATTCGGGGGCGCGGAGATCGGAATAGAGATGCCGCCGGCGACGGACGTTGGCAATGGACGGGTTAATAGCCGCGATCGGTGCAAGCACCGACCGCGGTTATTAGTGGTGGGGGTTATGCAACAACCCCCACCTCTGTATGAAGAGGACTCAGCCCGTGAGCCCTCTTCATACATTCTGTATACCTCTGCGCTGTAGAGCTACGGCGCAGAGCGTTAAGGGACGTTCACTTTATTTCATTATTAAAATCATTTTTAATTGTTTTAAACTTTTTTTTACACTTTGGCATGCACAAGCAATCCTCTAATGCAGCGGTGGCGAACCTATGGCACGGGTGCCAGAGGTGGCACACTGAGCACTCTCACCAGCACTCTTCACCAGACAGGACTTGAGGGATCCTCCTGCAGGCCCAGGTAGCCCAGGACGCGAACCAATCTGGGTCTATCTGAGACTGCAGGAAGAGAAGGTGTGGACATGGTCAGATTATCATTGGAGCCATTGAAGCTCCTGCTCTAAGCCCCACAATTCTTCCTATTCATTGGGAAGTTCCAATGGAAATCTGAATTTTCCAACCTTCTGTCAACGTTATTGGTGTCCTCCGGACCATTGAAAGCTGTGGTATAGCACGGAGCAAGAAGATTTTTTGCAATAAATAAGTGGGTCTGGTTTGCATTTTGGGCACTCGGTCTCCATAAGGTTCAATCTAATATTGAGCAACACAGTAAAATACAAATGTATTGCACAATGTTATGTATTCCACTGTTCATGCTCAGTAGTTTACAGCTGGGCCCTATCTGGGGACAGGGCCTGGCTCTCGAAGGACATTGTGCAGCCCTCGGAGCTCCTGTCAGACCTTTAGGGCTGCCATCAGAGGATCGGAGCCCCTGGTTAACAGGCAGGTGTCAACTGTAGTATACAGCTTACACCTGCAGCTTTTGTCACTGGCTCCACTTAGCCTGATGGCATGGGTTAGGTATATACCGTGGCCTGTGCTGTACTATTACTTTCAGCGTCGGGAAGGGGTTAAAGGAAAACTATTCAAGGCGGTGGCCATGAACAAAGCACTACCTGAAAGATGTGCAGGAAAAACACTATTTACGGATTTATCAGACACCATTCTCGACACCAGAGACTTGAAACCTTGTAACTCCACAACCAACACATAATAGAATTGATGACTTTCTAAGTTCTTTGAATCTTCCCAAAATGTATTCAGAAGGATTATGTAAACTAAATACCCCCTTCACTTTGATGTACAGGGAACGAAATCCAAAAACTCACTTGTTCCTGCTTACGAATATTAAAAAACTAGCATCCTAATTCCTCATATGGTCCACATATTTAACCACAGCATATTTATACCCCGAGATGATTAAAGCCTTTATCACAACCCTCCCTGAAGAGCCTGAGAACTTTTGTCCTATTTGGCTATTAAATGGAGACACTTAAATACTCACAAAACTGATAGTTGACAGAAAAGTTCATATACAGGCAGTTCCCGGGTTACGTACAAGATAGGGTCCGGAGGTTTGTTTTTAAGTTGAATTTGTATGTAAGTCGAAACTGTATATTTTAGAATTGTAGATCCAGATAAAAAAAATTTTGACCGCAGTGACAATTGGAGTTTAAATTTTTTTTGCTGAAATGGGACCAAGGATTACCAACTGAAGAGCCTGAGAACTTTTGTCCTATTGATCATTGCAGTCTGGGATTATAGTAAAACATTCAGAAAGCTTCACCAGAGGTCAGAGGTGTCTGCCTGTAACTATGGGTTGTCTGTAAGTCAGGTGTCCTTAAGTAGGGGACCGCCTGTACTTCTGAATTTAAGGAAGTGGAGTATATTCCTGCTATTTGGAAATCCTCCTCTTTCTGCCTTCTTTTTTGGTTGGTTCTGACTACTTTATAAAATGGAAAATGGAATAAATGTGTGGATATTAGTTTATTATGTCCCCAAACAGTTGTCAAAGTAATTTTTTTCTTACAATTTATTATACATAAATAACAATGTCAAAGTGCCTTCAGACATTCAGGTGTTCTACTTTTTCATTTCATCACAGAAATCAAAGGAATAATAAAAGTATTTCAGGTCACAAAAGAGAGCAGTTCAGGTGAAAATAGTTTATTTTGGTGAGAACAATTTATTATTATGCACCGGTTTACATAATTGGCAATAACTCTAATATATACACAAAACTAATTCAGTTCTACCATCTGCCTTAAGTAGACTACTGTTTGCATAGATGACTATCCTGTTCTAGCCTGTAAAACCTATACTGTATTAAACTAATTTGTCATCTGTTGCCTGGAGGAAAAGCTTCTATTTATCAACCAGCCATGTGCAAAGTATGCAGACATGATTTATGCTTAATTGTTGGCCAAAGGAAGTGTGCCTATATTGTTTCTACATCATAAATTACCTAAGGACCAGCTTAAGTACATGACATCACCAGCAGGCCACTGGAGGTTGAAGATACATCTGCAGTGGTGAAGTCACATCAAAACCATTTGTTTACTATAGATTTTTTTGTCTATACTTCGCTTTTGGCCTTGGATAGAGGAGGCACCCAGCCATGGGTGGGATACTGACAAGGTGGTCTATTAAGAATTCAAATTCACATATCTTTTATGCGCTTTCAACAGCACCAGTGTCCTTAGGGGTGAAAATAATTATAAAAATAAAAGGGGACAGTTCGCTCATTAAACCTATTTGGGGATCAGGAGTGTATTTAAACTAATGGGGAGCCACTAAGCTTAAAGCGGTATTCTCATCTTAGTATTCAGATTTAATTTAATTCATCTACCATAAACATACATTTCTTCAATTGGATGTTCTTAAAAAATATGTAAATGTGTGAAGATAATTTCCCATAAATCTAGCCATATGATCCCTTTGAAATGAGATTGTTGTCCTTGGATACGACCACCACTGCTGGAGTGATAGCACAAAGAAACAAATTATATATGGTGTAGTATTTGGTGGCTTGTTTTTTATGATAAGATTTGTATTTTCCAATGGATTAATTTTTATGATAAAAATAGCAGCTGTTTTTCCTCTATTTTTTTATTAAAGCTTTTATGCAGTTCACCGTACAGTATAATAAGCATGATTAAATTATTCAATAGGTTAGCATGATTAAAGAGATATCAATCATGTACAGGTTTTCTTATGTTTTACTACTTTAACAAATAAAAACTCCTTTTTATGGAAACCACATTTGTCTACGAGTTGCCATGTTCTGAGAACTATAATTTTTTTTATTCCTCAATCAAAAGAGGCTTATTAGATCTTGTTTATTGCAGGAAAAGGTACCGGTTAGATTGGTACTATTATAGGGTACATCTGACTTTTTAATAACAAATTCTATTACATGTATTTAGGATGTAGGAAGCACTAAAGTTGCAATTTTTAATTCGTTTTTTTTTCCAATTTTTGATACCTCTGACAATACGGGTATAATAATGTAATAGCTTCTTGGTCAATGTTGTACGGATGCGACAATACCAATTTTGTGTTTGGTTGGGGTCATTTTTTTTTTATTTTATATACAAGTATATATAGAGAAATGGCTGTTTTTTGTGTTTTATTTTTTACTGTCCCACTAGGGGAATTACACTGGAGATACCTTGACCTCTTATACCTTGACCTCTTGACCTTGCATTACTTCTGTACTGCAATGTATTTTACCTGTCAGTCTTTTAATGACATTTTGCCTATGAGACCTGGTCTTGGACTGGGCCTCATAGCCCACGATACATGGCAGACATGGAGGTCATTGTCAGACAACCCCCGACACCTTGCAATCCTCCTGCGGAGAGCCGGGTAGTGAAAGAAGGAACCCTTTACCCTATGTCTTTCTCCTTAACTGCCTCAATCGCACTCAGTTGAGGCAGTTAAGGGGTTAAACTGCCCGTTAAGAAACAATCTCCCTGCTGGACAGACTCAGCAGGTCTCCTGGTCTCCTAGTTGTGGTAACAGTCTGCTAATTAGGACAAGCTATATTGCCATGTGGCGGCAACCAGTCAAAGGAAATTAACCATCAAACTCAAGCATAATAAACCAGGTACACTTGCTCATAGATCCAGGCCCCATGACTGTAGTAATCTTCTTATGTCTATTATCCATGACATCCTCCTTCTAAAATCAATTTCTTTTGCTTATTATGCTTATGAGGCAGAAGGGCTCTTGGGAAGTTACCAGAACCCCACCATGCTGTAGCTATGCAGGCTGTTACAGGGTGTTACAAAGGGGGGAGTACTGACAGAGCAAGGGGGGGGCAGTATAACAGTGTATGAAGCCAGAGCACAAAGGGGCCCTGGTAACACCCCTGATTAATTACCATGATTTTAAAAGTTGATCTTAGAAAGAAGAAGGCCATGGGATAACACATATACAAGGATTACCACAGTCACAGTGCCTGTCCCTTCTTTATCATTCTTTATCTTCATGGAAGATGTCCTTTATAGGACACCTGTCAGGGCTATTTGGAACACTAAACCATACACAGGTCCTCATGGACCGGTGGTATTGTGTCAGAATTCGCCATTTTAGGTAGCACCTCTGTACCTACAATTAAAAAAACTTTCATACTCACCTTGGCCCAGAGCTGCCTGTGCCATCGCAGTGGCACAGTAAAGCCAGCGCTTGCACAATGAAGACAAGCTGTGCTGTTCTGACTTAATTGAACTACTGCGCAGGCATGGGGAGCACCAGAGATGGGACAGATGTTTTCAATGCTACCATGTTTAGGACTGTACAACCTTTTTATTGTACAGTGCCATTTCTGACTTTGGACGCTATTTTCTGTTACGCAGTTAATCACAGTGAAAAACAACTATTATATTTTGATAGATCGGGCATTTTTGGACATGGCGAAACTTAATGCGTTTATGATTTTTACTGTTTATTTATATTCATATCAATTTTATCGGGGTGATTTGAATTTTTGAGTTTTTGAGGTACTTTAACCCTAGGTCAGTGATGGCCAACCTATGACACGCGTGTCAGTGCTGACACGCATAGCCATTTTCAGTGACACGCGACCGCCGGAGAGTTAAGTTTCATCCTCGGCTCCTACACGGCCAGGTGCAGTAGCCGGGAGGCTGAGAGATTGTCCAGCACATTGTAATAAATAGATGTAGTATGGCAGTACATGGTAGGATCAATCACACAACCTAGGATTAAAGTACCCTAGAAGTTAAATAATTATACATATTTGTTATTTAAACTATAAATATCACAAAATTATGTTTTTTTTTGTCAAGGTGACACTCCACCCGAGTTATGCTCGGTGTTTTGGCGAACTTTGACACACCAAGCTCATAAGGTTGCCCATCACTGCCCTAAGTTGTCTG
This sequence comes from Engystomops pustulosus, assembly GCA_019512145.1. NCBI lineage: Eukaryota > Metazoa > Chordata > Amphibia > Anura > Leptodactylidae > Engystomops > Engystomops pustulosus. Next base: position 99,735,608 of record CM033643.1, read on the forward strand.
ATTGATCCTACCATATAACATATACAGTATGGCAGTATATGGGGATTTTCCACCTCATTCATTAAAATGTACAAATCGCACATTGTAATGAATGGGTTAAAACAAGACAGCCTTGGGTCTACGGAAAACCTGAGTCTGTCATGGCCACCAATCGCCGCTCCTCGACATCACCGGCAGCTTTGCGGGATAACAGAAATATCCAGCAAAGACTTACCGGCTATGGAGAGGGCTCATACAGTGAACCCTCTTCATGTACCCGACATGCACTGTACTATTACGTCACAAGTCGGTGAGGGGTTAATAGTGCCACAGAGGGGTTTGCTGAAAGACAATTTGGGATACTAAACCTCCGATCCATAAGGGCCTTTGGGTGGTTGAATGTCCCATATCGCTCTAGCAAGTCCTCTTTAAGTGTACATTTTTATGTTTCCACTAGATTCCGAAACCTTTCGGTATAAATTTACCTTTGCTTTTCTTTTGTCTGCTTTACTTGAAAAATAGTTTACAGGCAGTCCCCCGGGTTATGTACAAGATAGGTTCCTTGGGTTTGTACTTAAGTTGAATTTGTATGTAAGTCAGAACTGTATATTTTATAATTGTAGTTCCACACAAAATTTTGTTTTGTCTCAGTGACAATTGGATTTTCAAATTGTTTTACTGTAATGGGACCGAGGATTATCAATAAAGCTTCATTACAGACACCTTACAGCTGATCATTGCAGCCTGGGCCTGAAGTAGAGCATCCAGAGAGCTTCACCAGAGGTCACAGTGGGCAGTGGGGTCCGTCTATAAGTCGGGTGTCCTGTACAGACCTGATTGGTAGGCTATTTGTACTAAATTATTGGGACACAGACCATTGCTTCAGGTCTAGTTAATATTACCGTATATACTCGAGTATAAGCCGACCCGAGTATAAGCCGAGACCCCTCATTTTACCACCAAAAACTGGGAAAACCTATTGACTCGAGTATAAGCCGAGGGTGTAGTATATAGCCAGTCTCCGTGTAGTATACAGCCAGTCCCAATGTAGTATACAGCCTGCCCCCATAGAGTATACAGCCTGCCCCCATAGAGTATACAGCCTGCCCCCATAGAGTATACAGCCTGCCCCCGTTGTCTGATTGATCCTACCATATAACATATACAGTATGGCAGTATATGGGGATTTTCCACCTCATTCATTAAAATGTACAAATCGCACATTGTAATGAATGGGTTAAAACAAGACAGCCTTGGGTCTACGGAAAACCCAAGTCTGTCATGGCACCAATCTCCGCTCCTCGATGACGTCACTGGCAGCTTTGCAGGATAACAGAAATATGCAGCAAAGACTTACCGGCTATGGAGAGGGCTCATACAGTGAACCCTCTTCATGTACCCGACATGCACCGTACTATTATGTCACAAGTCGGTGAGGGGTTAATAGTGGCACAGAGGGGTTAGCTGAAAGACAATTTGGGATACTAAACCTCCGGTCCATAAGGGCCTTTGGGTGGTTAAATGTCCCATATCGCTCTAGCAAGTCCTCTTTAAGTGTACATTTTTATGTTTCCACTAGATTCCAAAACCTTTCGGTATAAATTTACCTTTGCTTTTCTTTTGTCTGCTTTACTTGAAAAATAGTTTACAGGCAGTCCACCGGGTTATGTACAAGATAGGTTCCTTGGGTTTGTACTTAAGTTGAATTTGTATGTAAGTCAGAACTGTATATTTTATAATTGTAGTTCCACACAAAATTTAGTTTTGTTTTGCTGTAATGGGACCGAGGATTATCATAAAGCTTCATTACAGACACCTTACAGCTGATCATTGCAGCCTGGGCCTGAAGTAGAGCATCCAGAGAGCTTCAACAGAGGTCACAGTGGGCAGTGGGGTCTGTCTATAAGTCGGGTGTCCTGTACAGACCTGATTGGTAGGCTATTGGTACTAAATTATTGGGACACAGACCACTGCTTCAGGTCTAGTTAATATTATGTCTATTTTCTTTACATAAGCGTATACTTCTAAGTTCCTAAATACAGAATACTCATGTCTAGCTAAGGTTTTAGCTATGGCAAAGTGAGCACAGGTGGAAGTACATCATTGAAACTTCAGAAGTAAGTAGAGCCCCATGTGTTCACTTAAAATATACATTTCCAAGTAGACTATAGCATGGTTGTACGAGCATTGCAACTGCTATTTCCCTACTGGAAATTCATTTCTATTATTAAAATTTTCTGTACACCTAAGGAACACTCCTAATAATGTGACAGACCACTCTGTGTAGAGGTGGCTTCAGTAATAATCACAGTTCTTCTCTTCATATCTTAAAGGAAACCTACCACTTGAAGTGGCAGGTTTCAGATGGAAATACCGAGCACCAGCTCAGGGTGAGCTGGTGCCGGAGCTTATTTTTGTTAGTGTTTTAAACCGCTGTATTGCGGTTTAAAACACTTTTTAAACTTTATAGCCGGCGCAGGG